>CM039432.1:18784162-19984162 GCA_022379115.2 Bauhinia variegata
AACCGTGAGTGGAAGTCCATTAGGAATAAATTTACATATTTAGAAGTATGCTTTGCAAAAATTATGATGCTTATTTAAGTGATGTTAATCATTCTTTTTTAGTGCTCATGAAGGATTCTTTTATTTTTTCTCCCAACTGGGTGAAGACAAAATTACAATTTCATAGATTCTATGCAGTGTGTTTTCAGAAAAGGAAGTGCTTAGCGTTTTGGCGTTCTGTTTGTCTTGGTAAAAGTCTTCAAGGGAACTGTTGATGAGCAATTCTATCAGCTGCAAGCTACGAAGGAAACTATACGGTGTGGTTATGTTGTCAGAGTAGTCATTAGCCACTGCATGCATATATTGCTATAATTTGTTCTCTAGTTTGATGGATTAGATTCATCCATCAAACGTTTGTTTTATTTCTATGACTTAATTTACAAATATATTCTCTGGCTTCATAATTGGATTTTGATACTTTTTTTTTTTTCATCTGCAGCTACTGATGAAATGTGGATTTCCAAAAGGTTCGTGTTACTCTTGAACTATATGGAAGAGCCATTGGATAACATGAAACTTTGCTGGATGTCTACAGTAAATAGAGTCCGCATTCTCTTTTACCAATGTAGAAATTTAATAAAGTTAAGGGATTTTATGTTCAAAAAGTTTTCATGGGTATTACTCAATTTTAGTTAATCAGTTTGTATTTTTTCTGTGGCCTTCGACGTTGTTTCTTTTTCTTGTTTTTAGTCAGACAGATCAATAACTTGGACAAATCAATCGTTGTATTCTGGTGAAGTTCTCCTAGGTAAATGGGTTTTGCATTTTATATGGATGGATGTTTAATGTGTTAACTATCATATATATATTATACATGTATGTATGTACGTATATATATTCTAGCTTTGAGCATATCTCAATTTAGTTTTTATCATCAGGAGCCAACCTGTGGAACTACTGGAGCGTCAATACATATTTGATAATTTCCTGTGGAAACGGTAACTTGAAGGGCAAAGACTGTTCAGCCTCTTTATTAAATGACCGGATCAGAATATTGGATAGCACTTATACATTTTTGTTAAGTTGTCTTTTCCCGTATTTCCTTTCTTCACCAACATTTGTAACATGTATATTTTCCAATATTATATTATATTTTAAAGTATAAACAGTGTTTCCAAAGTAAAGTATATTCAGTATTTATGGAATTGTATGTATTTGGCTACATTCAAAATCCTTAAACACATAGGTACAGTTTTGTTGGCCTAGCTTGTCTTAATGGCTTTCACATTACAAATGGCCTATTCATGACAGGTCTTATATATCTTTTGAATTGTGCTGTGACATAGACCTTGCCGTTCCCTCAGGAAATTGATGAGGCTCACTAGGAATAATCTTCTCAAAGATAAGAGGGACATGACTCACTTATCTTATAAATTGCAAGAAGGACAAAATCTTACAGATAATGATATTCGCTCATCTGCTTTTGTTGAACTTTTAGAAGGGTTGATAATCTTATTGTAAAGGCTATACTTTTAGTTTGAGGGCATTAAATTTTGTTCAAATCTCTCAGGATATACTTGTTCAAATTTATTTTTGGTGGTGAATCACGGTAAGCACACATTTGGATGCAGTTCAAGAGTTTTATAAAGATGTCTGGCAAGTCAGCGGTTTCACAATTTATGGATTTAGTCTACTTGATATGTAGTCCATATGTCTGTTGGCAAAGCCACTTGGAAGGTGTTGTTTGTCTCATCGTATAATTAGGTAAATTCACAAAGCTTTTATTTTGTTTTTGTTTTTGTTTTTCTAGAAAATAATTGTAAGAAAAGAAAAATTATTATTTTGCTTTTACTTAAATATTCAAATTATTTCTGTGGTTTATGTAATGTTAAAACTTGATTTATTTCTGCATTTTTAATCCATATTAATATACAAAAAAGTGTATTTGAATAAAAGATAATTTAAAAGTGTGGATAGGAAACTGAAGTGCCATTTGTTATTGACAGTGGCATGAGTGTTAATTTGCAAGTTCTAGTGGTTAATTCCATTAAGCGTCATGCTAATCTCATGCTATCTGAGAGTTTCTATATGTTACTCTTTTGGCTCATATGTCAGCAATTAAAAAAGAAAAAAAATAGCATCTCTGATGTAAAATCATCTCTTCCAACTGAAGCCTTAATTTTCCTTCTAGTTTTGCTTGTGTTGGTAACTGCTTTATTCTGCTTTCTATTGGAAATGGCTTTGCAAATTCTTGAAGGACTGCAGATGGAATATACAAAGTCATTGTTTGCTGAGGTAGAAGATTGATGTCTTTTTGATTTTGATATATGTTAAATTGTTTGTCCAAGGATCCTTTAGGTTTCCCAGGTTCTCTTTCAAGATCTTTTGTGGTCTTTTTTCCCTTTATTTACCCTTTGTGGAGATGAATGTTAGGAGCTCCTAGTAGGTTGATTGCTCATAAAGCTTATCTCAATATCTAAGGATCCAATTACATTTCAATATCTAATGCTGAATTCTTTCAATTCAAAATACTTTCTGTTTACAGTAGTGGCAGTGGCATCAAAATCTATAATGCAGAAACTCATCTTTGTTGTCTTTTGCAACCAAGTATTACTTGGATAAAATCCTGTATGGTGTAACGGTTTCTATTTTTCTAACAATGCTGAAGAATACTTAGATTTTTTGTTCTGTTCTTTCTTGTGATTACTTGCAGGGGGTAGTGAACGATCAGTTTAACAGAATTCACTGTCTGAAGAAAAGTGGAGAAGCCGATAGTGTCATAAAACTGATTGAATCATATTTTGCAGATGTAGACAAGATCATTTCAGAGGTTTCTTGTAACCTGTAATGATACTCAATGCTCTTTTCATGGATTTTCTATTATGAAGCCATTTTTTGTGATAATTTTTTCACTGGTATCTATATGCCTTCAGTGATACTCCTCATGTTGACTTCGATATGCTGACTTCCCTAGTTCAAGAAATAGAGGATAAGAGCTCAAGGTAGTATGCAATAACTTTTTATAACAATTATGCTGTGTGTTAGGCAGAAAGCTTTATTCGTATGAACTTCTCTTAAAATGGATTTCTTAACTTCTAACAAAGTTCAACAATAACCCAAATGTGTTGAAGTAGATACACTTAATCACGTTAGATTATCCATATTTCCTCTTCTGTACGAACTATGACCAAAAAACATAAAGGTAACAAAATCATTAATTACTTGCGTTATTTAGTCTAGATAACACATGAGCTCCTTCTCTCTCTTTCTTCTGTCTCTCCCCCTTGCACATGCATGTTCATTGTTCATAGATCCCAGGGAGCGTGTGCACATATACGCTTGCATGCAGATACCCCTCAGTGAAAATTGTCATGTCTGATTACAACAAATTATAGAGCACTGATAGTTAATGCATTCTTTTGAGAAATGAACCATCTACGTCTTTTCACGTTTTCTTTTATTTTTCATCTTTTAGGTGGTAAGTGAGGATGTTCATGTTATAGGGTAAATTGGTAATGATCCCGACGATTGCACTCGCCTTTATTTATATTCTCTTAAACATATTGTAGACTTTTTTTTTTGGTTTTACAGTAGTAGATAACAATATAAATTTTGCATTAGCTTGACCAAAATATTTATTGACCATGATGCCAATTCCCCTTTATTATTTTATTTGTCCTATATGAAAGAGTTTGAGCTCTTGTACTAGTCCTTTATGTCTTACATTTGTGGTTTATATTACAGCTTAGGAGCAGAGCTAGTGAAGGGTGCGTGCATTAATCTAGTTAAAGCTTCTAATCAAAAGCAGAAGGATAGGTAAGACACTCCATCTTTGTTATCCAGTTTTTGGACTTATACGTATATATTAAGCTCAGGGGTCCTCTAGGGTTCCCAGGTTCTCTTTCAAGATTTTTTATGGTCTTTTTCCCTTGTTTCCCTTTTGTGGTGATGAATATTAAGAGCTCCTAGTAGGTCGATTGCTCATAAATTAAAGCTCTCCATTCAATCTCGGTGCATCCCTACTAGGAAGACTCCCTGAAAGAAATTATGATCCGAACACGAAAGAGATGCCATAAAAACAATCCCTACCTGATAAAAGACCCAAGGATTGAGATGATAGCTTAAAAATTCAAGCATCTTGCCCTAGACAAATATGCCAAAGAACAGCATAATAGCATACCATCATGAAGTGTTTCCCTTGTTATTCCTGCCAGAGCCTCTGAAAGACAAAAAATACTCCCAATTGAGTGGATATACCTAGGGTTAACCAAACCTGGCTGCTAGTCGGTGTAAAACAAATGAACATCCAATAATTTTATTAAATGATGAAAAGATGGCCTTCATTAATTAGTTAAATTTGCATGCTTCCTTTTTGTAGATATACTATTTCAGGCGTGCGTGCATGGCTTGATTCTAGCACTTGTACTTTTCTCATTCGGAATTTTATACATCAATTAGCATGTACCTGCCCGATCAATATTAGCTAAATGCATAATTTCTCTATTAGGAAAATATACCGTTATTCTCTCCTGTTTTACATATTTGCAAACTAATTTTTGTTTTCTCTTTGTAAGTTTTTTCCCGTCATTTATATGGAAACTTTGCTGTTCAGTTTCGAGGGAGCTCTGTGCTGGATCAAAAGTGAGTTTGCTCAAACCAAGAACAAGTTGGAGCGTTTTGTTCAGGTACCTCACTGTTTCTTTCCTGGGATATCCAAGATGTATATTTGTGACAGAAATTTTCATGCACTCATATATCCCTGTAAAATGCACCTGTGCCATGTATTGCATGAGTGAACTCGGGGCGGTTGGGCTGCTCATGCACAAGCAACAGGATAGAAACAACCCGTGCCATGTATTTCTTTTTAACATTTTTAGTCTTCCTCAATGGAAAAAATGGTTGGGGATTCTCAAATTTAAACACCTATAGGTCATAGAAAATTAAACTTTGAGCTCTACAGAAAAGAAACAAGATCAGACATTGTGTCCTTTGTCAATTCTAGTACTTGTTCTGTTTAACAATCAGAAGAAACAATGAATTTTTATTATTTTGTTTAGAGCATGAAAAGTGAATCAAAAGAATGGCATAGATTATATTGTTCTCTTTAAAGCTCATTTTTTATCCTGATAAATTTAATTGCTCATTTATTTACAGATGGAGAAAAGGATTATCAGACTTTTGAATTCACGAACCTAGAGATCGTATTCTGTTAAGTTCTCCTTCGATAGAATGAGGAGATAGCTGCTAAGGAATTATCAGAAGAACTATGTTGAATCATGTGTCTGTTTGCCTATCTTCGCATGAGATGCTCTCTTGTGAAGTTGCGTGCCCATTTGGAGGTGTATAATGGTCTTTTGATTTCTTGAAATGGAACGAACTTTCCATGTCAGTCCAGAGCAATTTTCCATGTGTCTTTTGCTTATCTTCCCTTTATTTACTAACCTGAGAAAATGATTTTCAAACTTAATTTAAACCCTAGGAGAGGAATTTCCAATTGATGCCGTTTCTGAATATTCTTTATTGACAAACAGCGCAATTGAGATTTCAGAAACTAGTGTAGTTAGTTATGGAGATTAGGATTTTTTTTTTTTTTTTTCAAAAAAATAATTTTGGACTGTTTACTGGAGTAATTTAGGTCTATCCACCTTCGACATGGCCGATCACCGTATGTGACAAGTTACTGATGAGAACGCACCGTTTGACCTATTTGTTCATTTAGTGTTAACGTGGTCATGCGTCGCTCTGGCATGCATGTTAACAAGGTCAATGCTTTCGATTACCTAGAAGAGAAAGGAGAAAAGAAAGAAACAGAACTGAATGAAGTATTCGTGCTCAAGTTTGCAGCGGAAGAATTTGTACATGATGCTTTCTTATGTTAAACAGCCTCACACTTTTGAAAAGGGAATAAGAGAAGAAAAGAAAATTTCTCTGTAAATTGTCTCTTCGTGAGGTAAATAGTAATTTTCTACGTTAGAATTATTGAACCACTTTGATCCCTAGCAGAAGTTTAGGTAGAAGGTATAAGCCGAGTAACACTACGTTGCATGGTTTCACCTGAATTTACTTTTTGTTGTCTTGAGTCTTCCCTCGAAGTTTTTACTCAAGTTTATATCTAGCTAATGGTTCGTTGGTTGAATCATACGTCAGCAAGACCGATTTGAAAAAAATGTCTATCACGTGTTATGGTAGAAATATAAGAACAACCCTAAGCCTTTATAATTTATTTCTTCCTTTTTTTGGTACAATTATAATTTATTTCTTCTTCAGTCAGTGAAAAAAAAATTACTCCTTGTTTTAATTTATGTACGTAAAATACCACATAAATCAATATAACTTGTTTTATTCTGCAGTGAGCAGCCTGTAAAGAGTCGGTTGAGTTTGCTTGCTGCTCGGGGCCATTTTGGGCCGGGCCAGCCCGTTTTACAGGTCTATGGAAAAACGTACAGTAAATAAGATGGCAAACAAATCAGAGCGACTCAGCGACCTTATGAATTCAGAATTTGGCGCTACTACCCCGCGCTTGAAACAGTGATATCTGCTGAAACGCCGGGAAAGCTCTCACACTGAGATCGCCTAGGGCTAGCCGAGTGCTCTTCATCTCCACCGAGACCTGATATCTTCTTCCTTCTTCAGTTGCCACTCTTGCATCTCTCTTGCCATTGATCTCTTTCTTCGGCTTTAGATTTAAGTCCATTCTCTCTTGTCGTGGTAGGTTATAAGTATCACTTGAGCATCCTTAAGCAATTCTAGAGGTTTTGCTCCGAAGGCTTACGAGATATCAACCATGGATGGTATGTGAACTCATTAGCGCGTAACTTACAAGTTACACCGTTTATTTCTGTGTTGTTTGTGGACTAGTGATTGCTTCTACTGGATGACTGCATTTTTCTTATTACTGATTCACTTCTTGATTTACCGGTTCTTAGCTTTCCTAACTGGAACTGCTTTAGATTTAACCCGAAGAAGTACATGCAAAGTTCAAATGTACAATTGTTCTATGATTTTTTTAAATCCGGAAACTAGGGGTTAATTTTTGTTAAGTAGGATAGGAAATGCTTATTAATTAGGTAAAAAAGCGTTCTCTGAGTTGCCTCTTGAGATTTCAGCTACCAATTCCAAAGCATATAACTGATCTGTAGGCTATTAGATGTCTAGACATTTTACTCGAGGTTACTGGTTCTGTTCTTGCTTTATGGATTTTTTACTTTTGCAAGTAGGAATTGATCTAGATTTGATGTCTAATAAATTAGCCTGAAGTGGTACATGCAAAGTTAGAACATACAGTGATTCTATAAAAAAATTTAAGTCCATAAGTTCATGCTAGGGATTAATTTCTGTTTTGTAGGGTAGGAAAGGCTTATAACCAGGTAAAAAGTTTTTTGCTGTTTGAGTTGCTTATTACCAAATATCCAAATCTAAAGCATATAAAGGAAACACATGTTATCGGATATCTATAGTTGTGAAATTTGTCTAGACCTTATGCTTGATTACATATTTTGGGCCGTGAGTGTAGGGAATCTGTATATGGGCTTGTATTAAGAAAACTTCACATGTGACATTCTTTTTATGCTGACTACATTGAATACTTGGGGAGGTTTTCCTTTAATCACACTTCTTGTGTCTTGTAATGGAACTTACATTCATTAATGTAATGGTAATTGTGTCAAATTTATTTGATTTTGAGGGCCACCTAGACCATTGTAATTTTGTCACCTGAGGTGATAACCTGAACTCGCTTCATATGAAACTGTTCACGTGGGATTATGGTGTCACAATATACTCAATAGTATTGGCTGATAATTCAAAACTTGGTTTCTTTTTCATCACTTTTGATATTTAGCTTGCATGCAAAGTATCTACCTACTATGTTAATGATCTGAAGCTTAAACGTTAGTTAAATTTATGTCCTTTTAATATAGAAATGCTTACTTTTTCGTTTTGAGTTTGATGAGTCTGTTCATAATTTTTTGTGGACTTCAGTTGATTCACAGCCAACTGAGGAAGAAACTATATTGGTTGGTGATCATCTGATGATGGGGCCACCATCTCCTCTAGTTCCAGAGGAAATGGCTTTCCATGTGTTTGAAGGTGTTCATTAATGTGAGGGAATTCTGAGGAATTTATTTTTGTGTAAGTCTTTCTTTTTTCTTGGTTTCTTTAAGTTTGCGCCTTTTGTTGTGTATAGTCTAGCTGTTCTGAAGCTGGTTTAATCCGTTGACAAATCTGGTGTTTCATACAATATCTAATATTTACAAGTATGTTAACTTTAGATGTGTGCTCTTCGTGAATTTTATGAGATTCATTGTAATCTTGTGGATTTGCAAATCAATGACATTGAACCATTCTGTCAAGATGAGATTGCTTTATATCGATAGTGTGCTGAAAAGAGGGTGAAAGATCTTTCATCCTCCCTTGTTTTTAACATTTTTAAACTCATCTATCTTAGGTTGGAGAAGTACAATTCATTTTTAAACATCAGTGCTCTCATTGCAGGATGAGGAGATAAAGAAGCATCTTCGAGAGAGTGAGCTCAACTAGGGTTCATCAGTGCCCTTACATGGAGCCAAGGGAAGGGCTGCTCAACTTGAATTAAAAGTTACATCATTGGAGAAGTATGTTTGAATTGTAGCGTTATGTGATCCATTTTTTTCTTCTTCCTTCTAATGTTTCTATGCCTAAACATTATCCTAAAGTAATGAAATCTACTTATGTTTGTCAAATATGTTTCTGTTTCCTGAAGGATCCTTTACTTAGTTTCAAGTAATACAACTCTGGAAAGCAGCATCTATGAAGATTTTTTTTTATTTAAATTTTTTAAAATTGATGTGTATATATATATATATATATATATATATATATATTGTTATCGTTAATTCTGCTTTTATATTCTCATTATTTTGCAAATGTACTGAACATAAATAAAATAAAATCTGAATTCAAAATTCATAAAGCAGATGACCTAGAGGTCTTAATAACATGAAACTGTATTCTTGAGCGGTTATATTGGGTGTTTTGCTCTGACATTGACACTTTAGTCTTTACATTTTCAATGTTCGGCTGTGTATGATTTAGAAAATTTCAATCTTGGATGTTTCTTATTAACTTTCGCTTCAAATGTATAGGGTCTAATTCTGGCTACTGGAGTTGAGGGCACGGAGTGATTCCATCGAAGATGGAGCTTGCTTGGTCGCCTTACTGATACCAGGTATTGTTTATCATTTGTTCTTATTTTCGTGAATCATAGCTGACATGATGCAATTTCTGGATTTTAAGTTATTCTTCAATTGCAGTCTAGTGTGCTAGTCCGTATATCACGTAAATACAATTGATATTTTGTTGTTTGATGATTGGATATATTGTTTCCACCATCCATTTTGGATCACCAGAGTGTTAAATGGTCTATGTCTGCCTTTAGCATAGCTATACATGTGGACTGTGAAATGCAGAGGTGATAGATGAGTTTACCACTTGCATATTTGTGTCTGCACATGTTAATGCCCTGAGTTTCAATAATTAAGCACGGATTGTTAGTTTGCGGTGCTTTGACTAATGATATCATGCAAGTGTTTTTCTCTGTTATTGATTCCTTTGCAACTGTTTATATATATATATATATATATATGAATTTAACGCAGGAGGTTGGAGTCCTTAAAGCAGGGCATCCATAGCAGGAAGAAAGATTGCCCTACTGGAGGAACAGCTACTAGGAAATGGTTCTTCAGGTAAGGACAGGACCGACGGCCAAAATAAGAAGGTAACGATTGAACCTCCATTTTTGCTGCCTATTTATCCAGAATCTGGAACAATTAAATACTGGATATATGATTGGTCGATTTACGTTTTCTCACTGAGTGGCTCTTTAGGCACTAGTTTTTTGGTTACCCACTTTCGAGAAAGAATGTTGTGATAATGTTTTTGTTACATTTTCCGAAAGCGATGCCTTAGAAATTAAATGCTGCAGCTAGGGCTGGCAAAATCCGTCAACATTTTGCCCTATCGAACTGTAAAGTACCAAGTCAGGCTGTGAATTGTCCATGGATATTTTCATGATCAAGGGAGGATGAAGGATATTTGAGTAAGAAAATAAGATAAAAAAGAAAAACAAGTGTTTGCATGTTATCTAGAGTGAAGAGAGAGAGAGTTGCATGCATCTCACCGTTAGGGTCACCCCAGTTATACCAGGCTTTGGGAATGATGTTGTTCATGTAAGTATAAGCAAAGACAAACCCGAGAAAAGCGACTCCAAGCCCTTCCAAGGTATAGTGCCCCTGAGCCCGTGACCTTACAGTTCACAAATGAAAACCCCGTGTCCTCTAATAGACTTTTCCTTGCTTGTGCTGTTCCGGCACCCATATTCTGTGCTTTTGCATGCACGTGACATCCCTGCACTCAACGTTTTCCTTTACTTTCACTCATTATTTCATTGAATTCAATCGTTGAAGATCAGAAAAACACGATCTGCTAACACAGCATTTCTTAAAATGAAATCAACCGACCCTTCAATGTAACAATCCTCCTAATAGTGCCTACCCAGTCGATAATAAAGTGTGTCCTGTGCTCCTAAAAATTTGCAGCCATATAATGCTGCATTATCTGCTGAAATTCCCAGTGCCACCGCTTGCTTTCCAACTGCTCCTGTCCTAAAGTAATCGTAGTGGGAAAAACCTGAAGGTTATATAATTAGATTAATGCCGTTGATTTCTTAAGTTGTCGGTTGGCTAGCTAGCTTAGTGGGATATGCATTTCTGTTCTAAGCTCTTTAGTACGTTTAATATCTTTCTCGTAGTTTTCTTTTTTTCTTTGCTGTGTGTAATACTCTTTTGTCTTGCCTACGTGCAAACATTTTCTTACTGATATTTTTTTCAAAAAATGGCAAAGTCTACCGTGCAAAGTTTAAATAACGTTACACCATGGAGATAAAAAAAAATAAAATAAAATAAAAATAACGCTATACCATGTGTCACTGCAAACACTTGCATTATAAAGAATTCACATTATTATATGTTAAAAATTATAATTTAAATACTAGGTGGGTTGGGCTGGTTGCACTTGACACAATTAATTAGGCTAGGTTGATCTAAAAATAGGCTATGGGCTCGTTGAGGATCTAAACATTTTTGATCGTGCCCATTTGCCAACCTAAGTCTAACTTCATTGATCTTCGCTAGATTTCGTGAGAATAGCAATTTTCAAGATTGGAGTTATCTTCCCAAGTCTAACTGAAATTCAAATAATGTTTCTTGCATGCCTGATGGGAAAGAGATTACTTTTGGCTTATTTTTCAGATTAATTACTGTGTATACATGTTGGTCGATGGTCCAGTGCTCATTTTTGTATGTTTTTTAGTTTTCATTTTGTAGCTGCTAGATTAGTTTGGATGAATGATTTTGGTGAAGGTTAATCTTTTAACGCCACATTAATTGATCAAGATACTCTTCATATATAAAATTTCATGTAACTTACGGCAAAATAAATGAAAGAATCACTTAAAACATTATGTCCTACCATTTTGAAAGGGTAGTGCTAAAATGACGAGGATAGACGTGAATTTATTATTTCACATGTTATTTTATTTATCATGATTAACTTAAATAAGTAGAATTATTCATTAAATAGTATTATTTTATAGTATTTGAAGGCAATACTAGGCTAAGCTACCGGTGATCTATTCCTCTCATTTCAGCAGTACCATTTCAGGATGGTAGGACATAATATTTTGTGATTCTTTCATATATTTTGCCGTATGTTATTTTATAACATCTAGATTAATTATGGCGAGTTAGACAACACATTCACCTGTGGTATTGATGTGTACCTGCAATCTGTTGTTTCGTTTTTCCTGAATCCCAATAATTGGAATGACCCGCTGTACATACTTACATCAATTTGTGTGGATCAACGCACAACTCCAAGAGTTAGCAAAATAAGGAAAAATAACTCCCGGTGGGATATAATTATTGTAGTTTGAGCTTTTATTTTTTCATAAATTTAAGGTCTTTTTAGCTACGCTTTCATAAAAAAGAATTATCCTCTATTTTTTTACCTATCATTCTTATACACATTTATGAAATAAAAAATATTTTAAGATGTAATAATATTTCATATTAATAATAATACTTAATGTATATATTTTAACCTTAAACAATAGTTTTAGATACAAAGGTATACAACAACTAAGTTTTAGACTTCACGAGAATATATTCTTGGAGAAGTTGGAATTTCTGTTGTAACTGTTACTTTCATCTTTGAGGAAAATCAAATCTTTGCAATGTTAATTGAGTCCAGTTTTGTAAGTTGATTTATCACGGATTTAGGGTTGGGTCAGCCGGTTTATCTTTTATTTTTATATGGATTTAACTTATTTTTAATGATAGAAACGTAAAAAGTAATAAAAAAATCATTTTAACCCAATGGCCACCTATCCTTACGAGAGTTGAGCCAAGCAACAAAAACTACAAGATGTTATTATTTTGAAAATAATTGTACCAGACCAAGTTAGCCCTTCTGTGCAACCTAAGTGAGTCTGCACATGCGCATTGCTTAGCCCAATATTAATATACAACTTTCAGTTGGTTGCACCTTGGACAGACTAGGTCCCGCAAGTGGTATAAACGTTCTCCCTGCATGCAGGTCATAAGGCACGCTACAACTCTCGGTAGTCATTACAATAGATGTCCAAAATGGGATTCGAATTCGCTTATGAACGAACGTATTTAAGTTTTTCGGCCAAAGAAAAATTGACACGCTTTAGGTCAACCATAAAAACTTAATGCTAACAAATAATTTCATTTGCATTCAATTAGAAAGTTGGATTAATTCGAGTTCGATTTGTTTTGATAGTGTTTACCAAAAAATTTTTTTTAAAAAAAAAGCATAAAATGTTCAATCTCAAATTGTGCAAAAATTTGCACTTGAAAGAAACCGTGAATAGCATGCAAAACCAAAATGAGAAAGGATAAAGACAAATTATACAGTCCCATTTGATTAAAACCAGGTTCAAACCTTTTTCATTTTTAAGCTTGACCCATTTAAATACGGGTCAAAATAGGTTAGATTAGCCTTTTTGCAAAAAGTTTTAGCTTTTTAGGTTTTGTTTTTTAATTTTAAAATAAAATAAAACAAAACATAAAAAAATGAATTTATGTTTTCTTTAGATGAAATTTTTTTTTTAATGTAATAAATACAAAAACATATATGGTTACATATTAACCAAATGCTTTATATATAATAATTATAATTATAAGAGACATTTTGCTTGGTAGGCTACTTTATATTAAGGTTTCTTTTATAGCAAATCGAGAAGAAACATGCATAACTCCAAGGATGAAAGACTTAGTTGTCTTTCAATTTTTTCATTTGATGATATGCAGCAAGAAATAAAAAAATATTAACATGAGTTTTAAAAATATTATCATCAAGAAACATTTAATCATACAAAAATAGATAAAAGAAAAAGAATGAGTAGACAAAAATTAATATCCACATAACTAACTTAATTGACGATATTAAAACTCTGCTACAGCAACTGAACATCTTCTATCCCTACTTATAATTCTCCTTAGCTTGATAAATTAAATCACTTGACTTGTATGGCTTTATTGATTATTAAACAACAAAATACACTTTTATTCCAAAATATTAACTCCTGTGAATAAAAGTCATTGTATCTCAATATTTCTTTATTAATATTTTCTTGTAATAGACAAATAAAAACAATGAATGAAAAAAAATTTGATGAAATACAAATAATTTTTTATATTAAATTTACAATATAAATTAGAGTTCAAAGTTAATGTATACCTTTTAAAATTTGAGAAGGTTAATTGTACTTTTTTATTAAAAGTAAAATCCACGTCGCACAAATTTGAAAGGTTTCTTGAATGCAAGGATATGTTAGCACTCAATTATGATCAAAATTTAAATTTCTTGTTACCTGCAGATGACTTTCGGTGAGATAAAAGAAGGGCATGGATCACGAAATTCAGCTTCTGGAGCGGACTCTCTGAGACGAGCATATTTAGGGGCACAAAAACAGAGCCATCACTTTGCTGGCAAGAAGAACTTCATACATCAGCATATTTACCGCAAATGTCACGCGTGTTAACTAAATTAATGTAAGTCTCTCAAAACATTTATTAGAACCTTGGTGCACCGTCATACAGAAACGCTGCCCGTAAAAAGGTAATGCTGGGAAAGCAATTGTTACCAAAACATCATGCTGCACATTATGGTCAAGCGCTAGGACAGCACAGACATGCTTTGATAAATTCCACGGCCACTGGCAAGATGGGGAAAGTCAGACGATATATTTTGGACATTTTCTGATTTGTTCATCAACTTCATGGGATGAAATTACGATAGAAGGATTAAGTAATAAGTGGAATCAACTATTCATGTCACTTGGTCATTTTTATACCTGGCCTTTAATATATTCTGTCGTGTGTGACTGACTCAAAAGCGTATGCAGTTCCATTAGTAATTGATGGCGTGCAGAAATCGCCATGTTGCGATGAAGCCCTAATTGCAGCTTGTTTTTGTGTATACGTCCACGGTATATACATTAATTGAGAAACAATCAAAAGAAAACGATCCTGCATAAAGGCAGAAAGTGAGCAAACAATATAAATTGCTACAATATGAGATGGATAACCAGTTAAAAAACAATCCGCTGCAACCCGCTTCTAACAGTTAAGGGTAACTTACCTGAATTTTAATGGGTTTACAACCCGCTGCAATCTCATTTAAATGCCTCAATCATAACTTCGTCAGGTATTTCTGGTATTCCACCATATTTATACTATAAAAGGAAAACCAAATGACCACGGCAGTATATAATTATATGCTGGTCAATAGTAAATTAAGGAAAACTGAGGAATTATAATGATTGCAAGATTACGAACGTGTAATATTATATCCACTTCAAAGTACAAAAAGAAACTACTAAACTTAGGCAGATTATACAAATATTATCTTTCACATACATACACAATGAGTGCCAGACACTCAAACCTGATGCATGAAAAGCAATGAGTGCCAGAACTTCAGTGGTTCAACCTCAATCCATTCAAATAGATCTCTATAAATAAGCAATATGAAAAAAGAATAAAAATTATAAGCACAAGATACATGAATAATGGCAATTAAAGGTTAATTAATATAGATTTGCACAATTCAATCCTATTACGTGGTTTTCATGTTATCACTTAATGATACCTTGATTTATCCCCCGAGATAATAGAAAGTTTCTAAATTAAGAAGACGCTTTGGCAAGACAAACCTAGACTTAAGAGTTTTTGACAATCAGTAAGCTTTGGCTGCAGACAGGTCATATTTTCCTGTGCCTATAATGATCTTTGAGAAGTTTGCCAACTTACGAAACTTTGCCAACAATGCAAAATACTTTTGCATGACCTACCCATGTCAATGCAAAGGTCTATAGTTACTTCTCATAAATAATAAATTTAAAATCCATTAATTCCTTCGAGCACAGGTCTTGTTACTTGTTAGTCAACGGAAGCCAAATGTGTCCAAAAGAACACTCTAAACAAAGAAAAAGTGGAAAACGAAGACAAACATGCATACCCCTTCACAAATTTTATAGCAAACTCATCTAATAAATAAATGACGTTATATTGCAGAAAAGAGAAAAAGAATGAAAAAAAAAATATATATATATATATATATATATATATATATATATATATATATATATATATATATATATATATATATATATATATATATATATATATTATCCCCTTAGATTTTTAGAATATGAAAAAAAAAAAATTAGAAAGCACAACGCCATGTAAAAGAATTTAAATATCTCTTAATGTTGTAGGATTATTCTATTTTTTTACGTGGTTGTTTCATTTATATTTAATGATAACCATATAAAAATAGAAAATAACATAGTACTGAGAAATATTTTGATGATTTGTAATTGTGTGATAGACACATAGATAAAAAATATTATCCTTCATACCAACTATATCCTTTGTTTCCAAATTTTGAATTCTATAATAATTCTCTCAAATATTAAATAGCATAAAAGAATTTATGACAACTTCTCTTTTGCTCAAGACGAACTACCAATGATAGCAAGAATTGATAATGCAGCATATCATTAATAAAATGGCAGCTGATATAGCAATAAGCTCCCTAGGGAGCGGAGCCAGGAAAGGAAAAACAGACCAAATGATTGATAGCAAGAATTGATAATGCAGCTCAAGACGAACTACCAATGATAGCAAGAATTGATAATGCAGCATGTCATTAATAAAATGGCAGCTGATATAGCAATAATCTCCCTAGGGAGCGAAGCCAGAAAAGGAAAAACATACCAAATGATTGAGTATGTTGACCACAACATTGGTATCTGCTAAAAGAGCTGCAAGCTTTTTGCTTGCTTCCCTAAATTGAACCTCAGTAGTTGTAACCTATAAAATTTTGAAAGGAATATTAAGTCCATCATGTGAGAAAAACAAATGAAAAGAACCACCAAAATATCTATAAAAGCAACAGAAGGAAAGAAACAAGTTGTTGGAAGAAATTAACTGTGACTTTATCCATCACCATTTTGATTAAAGCTTTAAACTCCGGAAGGATACACCAATCAGAACCAAAGAAAATTACTTATGCAAGAGTTTTCGTAAGCTGAATGCAATATTTACAATCAAGTAATGGTAGAGAGTGTTGCTTGTCATGTATCAAAGGAAGTGACCAATTGCTTACAAGATCAATATCTTCCTTCTCTGCAATCTGACTTTCGTAGCGTCTTCTCGTATATGCTTGCTTCAACATCCATCTCCAAGTTATCCTATTTCATCACCATTGTCAACACCATGGCTGGTATTTCATAATAAACTCAATCAGATAACTGCATAGACACAGACACACGCATAAAGCCAAATACCTTTGGCACGTTGTGTGCACACCTACCTTAGTGGCTGCATAGAAATAAGGGCGAAACCTGTTAAGAAAGACACGTGGAACCATCCTGCAAACGAACTCTAAAATATATGCTATTTAGCAAATCAAGTTACTCCCGCAGTACTTAAAAGAAGAGGTAAGAAAAAGGTAATAAATGTAAACTTTTCAAGAAGCATTTTGGCTAAACCAGTTTAGCTGTGTAACAAAATAAAGATCTCTTTGGGTCCTTTCATCATCCAAAGATGACTGCAAAGCACGGAAAAACATGTATAAGCTCCTTGAAGTAATATCATAATTAATGTTTATAAGAGTCATTTCTTATGCCTCGTTGAAGTTTTGTATTCTACTCTTATCATATACTTTAACAAACTGTCATGTTTTGATGGTATCTTGGACTTGGGGCAAATTGAATGGTTCAAGTTGTCAAAAGACAAAGTTAGAAAAATATTTTTGGTAATGAATGATAGTTCAGACCTGATAACATCAATAACGTACAATAGAGCGGTGAAATGCACTACTACAGAAAGTAATGATGGCATGGTAACAGAAAATATGCAGGATCGGCATTTTGCAACTAATCCAAACACAAACTACTATTAGATAGTAGATAAGTAATGCAACAAAAAATACGCTAGCTGTGGACCGTGACCTTGGCAATTGTGAGCATGATCTGATAGCATGTGAAGAAATGGAAAGAGAAACTCAATTTTGATCTTTGATCAAATCACAGACTGTGATAGCACTAAATTGTCAAGACATTGCAACTAGAGAAAACTGACACTGTAATGACAGTGAACCGTTTGTGTGAAGTGTTTGTGATAGTAAAAGTAATTACAAGAAACCATAACGAACTATATTAGTGACGATGCATCATGATTTGGCTCCGAGATGCTTTTTCGTGCACTTAATTCCAATTTATTTTCTAATTACACCGATTGCATAACTGGCAAAAATCATAAATCCTCAAAACTGAAAAAGATGCGCAATCAATGCAAACGGAGGAACTCATCCTCGCTATAAATTTCCAGAAACATCTTGTGGTCAATGATTTATAGTTTGAACGAAAAATAGTAACAAACCTATTAAATTTTATGAAATCATATTAGTGGAAATTGGCTTATAGATGCAGTTAAGCAATCATCCAAGCATTTTTTGGCCCTCCGAGAATAGATCGAACCTTAGCTTTGACTCAAGCTCTTCTTCGGCAGTGCGAATTGCTTCTGCTTCTTGGATCTGCGCCGGTCTCGTCGGTTCCAATTCCGTATTCGGCTTTCACCGTTCATCGTAAGCTACTTTATCGAAGACGTCTGCTAACGCTTCTGAAACTCTTTTCAATAGAAAGATGTGCGACTTTCAGAACAACGCTAAGAATAAGAGCGGGAGATTGAAGACTGAAGCTAGAGAGTTTTTTCCCGCGTTTCTTAGCCCGGCGATACGGTGATATATAGTTGCCTTTTATGACTCAAATGCCCTTTCGTTAAAATTGTAAGTTTGGAACTGACGGCCCGATTTAAAGCCCAACATACATAAAGAAAAAGTTACCCACCTGATAGAAGCGTGATCACTGATTAGTTCATAGTTGGCCCATGCCGACATACAAGTTTAATAATATATATATATATATATATAACAATCTCAATTTTTTAAGAAAATTATAATTATGCCAAAAATTGTTGGAGTAAATAAATACCGAATAATCAAATAGTTTCCAGCTAGGTGATATAATGTCGTCTTAAAGACTTGAAAAAAATACCGGATGATAATATACTTAAAAACTCATTCTGATTTAATTTTCTCTGTATATATATTGAGGAAATTATATACGATATTTAAGGAACATTTCAATTAATTTAAAGTATTTTTTCATAAAAATGTTGTCATCCAAATTACTTTAGGAAATAATAGGATGAAAATATAAAAATAAATAAAATACCTATATTTTCTTGTGATTTATGATTATAAATTAACAATTACTAATAGCGTGTTTGGTTAGTAGGAAAGAGTGAAATAATTCCACGAAAAGTCACTAATGTCATGTTTGGTTAGTGTAGCTTGTAGAATGGAATAAACAGTACAGTACCATTTTTCATTAAAATTTGGATCAGCTCTTTCTCCCCAATGGGAAGAGAGCTTCTTTCCCACCAGAATGAGACACTAATGCCCATAAAACCCCAGTTCCACCACGTTGGGTGGAAGCCACTAAAAAAATGAGAGCTTCGTCACCGGTAAAGAATGGGCTTGGGAAGCCACTATCGGAGAGGACCATCCACTGTTGTCAATCTGGTGAAGCCACCACTGATCGAGGATAAATTTTGGGTGGATCGCGCACAGTTGCAAACAGATTTGTTCTTGGGATTGGGGTTTTGATAGAGATTTAGATTTGAGCTTGTGGACAAGGTGAAAGAATGCTAATGTGGCTGGGTTCTCGTTCGCCATTCATGATTGAATGCCTTTCTCGTCCATGGTTGCAGAGGACGAAGTTTCCTGTGTGTGTGTGTTTTTTTTAATTGTTTAATTTATTTTAAGAGTAATATATGTAATTTTATAAATGAATATTTTAATTTGTTCATTTTATTGGTAGAATTATTTTATTTTATTTATATTTTTCCTTTTGAAGATAAAATTGTCATTTTGAATTATTCTATTCCTTCCAATTTTTATTTTAACCTACCAAACAAAGCAAACATCCTTTCTATTCCTATTTTCTTTCCTCTTTCCATTCATACCAAATTTCCAAACATAACCTACGAGGAAAGGGGTGGCACTTCAGATTTTATCCCTTCCAGAGCCTACGGAAATAATGAATTACATAGTTTTTCTTTTTTTTCACGGAGAAGGGTATTACAGGAAATCCGAATAAATGAACGGACACGATCAGCTTGAAGGTCTACCAACGTACTCGCAATTCAGGATTTTGGCCCAAACGCAGAAAACCCTACTTATATATATCCCTCTATTCGTCCATCACAGCGCCTCTCACTGCAGAAACACTCGAGCAATCTTGCACCCTCTGGTAGTTGTTGCCAGTATGCATTCTCTAACCTCTGATTACATCTCCATGTCTTCTTGGTTCGTTCATAAAAAAATTCTTTTTACTGATCTTTACTCTCTTGCTATGTTAGTTAATCTCCGAGGCAGAGATGAAGGTGATCGCAGCTTATTTGCTCGCCGTCTTGGGAGGGAACACATCTCCTACAGCCGATGATTTGAAGGATATCCTCGGTTCAGGTGGGCAATCCCTTATATTATCAGATTCAGTTTTTTATTTTTTTCAACATAATAATATGTAGCATTTTTTTTCTCAGTTTAAATTTCAGATTCAATAGGTGTCATTTTATTAGAGAATAATCGGTAAAACTATGAAACGGGTTAAACCCTTAAGCATTCTCTCATGTTTTTTAGAAAAAAATTCGGATCGGTCATTTTAAATTTTATGCTCTAACTTTCTTTGAACTTGGGAGATTAGTTGGTATTGTTAGCCTGGGAATCTCGAAGTGATGCAGTAATTAATTTTATTTATCTATTTTCATCTTTTACTTCCGCCTATCTGCCTTTTTACATGCCATTGTCTGTAGAAACGTAGAAGTAATGTTCTTTTATGCTGCTGAATTATGCATCTGAGTGAAGTATCCAAATGTTCTAACTTGAGTAATCTCAGGGCTTTTCGTAGTAATTTGTTTATATTTATGTTGTTTTGGTTTATGATTTATTGTATACAGTTGGAGCTGAGGCTGACAATGAGAAAATTGAGTTGCTATTGTGTGAGGTCAGTGGCAAAGATATTACCGAGCTAATTGCTGCTGGAAGAGAGAAGTTGGCTTCAGTGCCTTGTGGTGGTGGGGCAGTTGCCGTAGCCCCAGCTGCTGGCGGTGCTCCTGCTGGTGGTGCAGCACCTGCTCCCGAAGCAAAGGAGGAAAAGAAAGTCGAAGAGAAAGAAGAGTCCGATGACGTAAGTATTATCATTAGCACTGGAATGTTTAAACGTGATAACTCCCTTGTTTTTAACTTCTGTGTTTTCTTTCTACAGGACATGGGCTTCAGTTTATTCGACTAGGAGTGCTTTAGTGCAATCACCCAAGTTTTGTTACTGCCGTTTTATATTTCTTTTAGGCTTTATGGAATTTGGCTTTTCAATTGAAGACTATGTAATGACACCTATCTATCTGATATAATTAGTGATATTTTGAATTTGATTTGCATGTGTTTTTGGTGTATCGTATGCTTATGATTCTCACAGAAAAAGGTGGGAAATATCAGTATTGAATTTCTCTTGCAACATAGCCAACAAATGTTGCTGCTAGTTAACCTAGAGTCGAACTGGTCAATGGCAAGATGTCAAGTTTACTTGTTTATTCGTCATTGAAACGAAAGTGTTCTAGGGATTAAATCAGTTCTTATTTTTCAGAAACCAAAGATTTTAGTCGAACTAGATAATCAAATGGCGCAGCAGGGGAGGGACAATTTTGCTTCCCCTTGTCTGAGTTTTAATAGAGAAATGGAGGGTGTACTTGTACTTCAAAAGTAAAGGGATAGCAGGCATGAACCTTCTTTTCATATCCATAAACAAGTTATTCTAATGAGGCTTCCAACCTGAATGAGAAAGCCCTTGTGCATTCTCATTGCTTAAGAAACTTATTTTCATTAAATTAACTTCATACTTACAGCATTTTATGATTCATGACCAATAAAATTTTTACAATGATACAAACGGGAGCAGGATGTTATTCCCATACTACATTCAGGGAATAAAATCAATCCCTTTGTTTGGGAAATCATATCGTTCAATATTGCAGATGAATAGAAGACTAAGCAAACTAACTTGTTAGGGATTTAGCATCTTTAAAAACGACTCATGAAATATGATAAAAAAAAGTGCTTTCCATGTTTTCCGAGGAGTATAATACTAGTACAGTAGCACTAAATGTGTGTTACAAAACCTAAACAAGTTAAACCAAGAATACGAATGCACATGACGAAGTCCCAGAAAACAAGTTAAAAAATTGCAAATCCCTTTGACAGTAAAGCACGTCAACCTGGCAAAAAAGCAAAAACAGTAGTGAGACAACGGTACCAAGCTCGAACCAGAAGTCACAAATAGAAAGAAGAAAAGGAAGGGTGAACAAGGGTTAATGACTTAATGTATCAACTATGATTTTTGATTATATTCATTCTGCCTGTCATTGATTTCGTTTCTGATTAGTCCACAAAAGCTGATTGAGTTAAGATTGATGCTAAGATAAATAAGGCTTACCTGTTATAACTTTTACAGATACCTGCCACCAGTGGGGATCACTGAACGCATCAATTCATACGATGGGAGGAGGACACTTAAGACTTTGGTACAGTAACATTCAGAATTTTAACGTCTTGGTATGGCTTGTCGGTCTTGTCTGTCTTCACTTTTTCTATAATCTGTCAAAACCCGAGTTCTCAAATGTTAAACAATTTATGATAGACCTCGCATCACTAAAAAATAATAAATACTTAAAAAGAAATGCAGAACAGGAGGAGATGCACTTGTAAGAATGTTTATTGGAAGCAAGGTCCAATTTGAAAAAAGATGTGATCAATAATCGCAAGTTCACATCACATACAAATATTTAATGCACATGGATATTATTAACCAGGAGGCTGTGCGTCATTGTACGGAAGTGATTCCCAAAAGATAAAAGTGTTTGGTGATATTCTACTAGATGATAACGAATACGAGAACAAGAAGTCAAATTACCTGCACAACATCCATTCCCTTCACAACTCTACCAAATACAGTGTGCTTGTTGTCCAGCCAAGGAGTAGCCACTGTCGTGATAAAGAACTGAGAGCCATTTGTATTTGGGCCCGCATTTGCCATTGACACCGTGAAAGGTCTATCATGTCTCAAGCTGCAGAAAAAGATGGTCTGCTATAAGTTTCATCTAATAGTATACGCATTAATAACATGTATGCATATTTTTGTACCAGTTTGAGCAAAACTATAGTAAACATGGTTGATGAAATCAAACATAGACAAGTTAGAATAGTTACAATTTCGATAAACTATCAAAATGAACTTTCTAGTTACAATTGTATGAAATCTTTCCCTTGCAAATTAAATCATGAAAGACAGAAAGAAGGAAAAGAAGAAAGATCAAAGTCAAACGGATTAATATACTAACAACCAATACCAGCAAAAATGATTACCTTTTGTGAAATTCATCCTCGAATTCTCTCCCCCAAATAGATTGCCCACCGGTACCATCTCCCAAAGGATCTCCTGTTTGTATCATGAAGCCTTTGATGACGCGATGAAATATAAGATTGTCATAATAGCCATTCCGGCAGTGAGTTGTGAAGTTCTCCACAGTTTTTGGACATTCCTCTGGATATAATCTCATGTGAATGTCACCCATAGTGGTGTGCAGAATCTGGGGAAAATACGAATTGGAATTTTAAATTAATCTAAATTGACATTCTTGAGAGTGAGTGGGGGATGAAAAAGGAAAGGAAGAAGGGAGTATGCATAAAAGGACTCAACACACTTTGAAAAGCAAAAACAAGAAAAGAGAAATTATGCATAAATGGTGCATAAATATGGTTCTGCAAATAGTTTCTAGTCATGGCCAACTCACAAGTAAATGACAGCTTAACACATTTCAAAACTACAATGATCATCAAAAGCAGACTGCAAACGCCTTTAGAAAACAAAAGCAGAAACTACAGGTAAAAACAAAGATAACATGCGTGCTTCTATAAGGACAGAAGTTGTTTCTAGATGAATTTTTTTCTGGAAGGTTATAGTGACAATATACTTTTAGGTCAAACAAAGATAACTTACAACGTTGTCAGGAAGTGATGTTGTAACTGCCTTTCCAATATCTGAAACTGCCAAGAGTTCATCAGGAGGAGGCTTTTCATTGAATACATCTCTTCCTTTAGTTGCATCTTCAGGCTCTTCAGGTTCTCTCCGACTGAAAGGACCATTTAAGACACTAAAACTTAGATGAATGGAGATTTGGTTTCCTTTGCATACTATACAACCAATAACACAGTGTTAAATAAAATGGACAACCTTAATGCAAAAGGAAATAATATCAGACAGAATTTCCTCATATCATAATCTCTACCATCAAGGCCATCTAGCTTGTGACCTTGAAAGAAATAGTTAACTGAAAGCAATGTTGAAATGATCATAGAGCTCGACATCTATACCTGAATAAATATATCCTGTGTTTTTTGAAAGCACAACACAAGAGAGTGGGATCAGTCAAAGGATCCTTGCTTTCATTAACATTTGCAGCTGCTGCAGGAATCTTTCTTACTTTTTTACTGCTTTGATCGCCTTGATATAAAGCAACTCTTAGAAACCTATCATTGTTCTCCACCTTTCCAAGTATTCGAGCAACTTTATTGGTGTGCAAATTCACTATCTGTCAATATATAGAAATTAAAATACATCATAGAATGAAGAGTCAACAGGTCACCTCATTGCATAGTCACTAATGGAGCAAAAGCTATGATATGTGAGAATTTAATTTCTCATGATGGAAGGATATAACTGCAAAAGAAAAAAGTTATGCTTTTATCTTGCTTTAAATCCAGTTAACTTAGATTAAAAAAATTATCTCACTTTTATCCCAAGCAAGGTTGCATATATAAGAAAATTAGAACTTTCATCAAAAACTGCATTTGGTTGTGGAGCCGTTTCTGTCTTCTCTATTTCCTTTTCAACAGCCATTCTTCGGCCAAAATCAATGGCTTCCAGCCGGTATAATGGAGTATCACTTCTTTGGAGATCCTGAGCAACCTATAAAGAAAGTAATTCCTTAATTAAAGTGAGAATCCGAAAGCAAATAAATTGATGTTGAAATTCCAGTAAAATGTTACCTCCAGGGATTCATCATAAACTCGCCTTAGTTTACCCGTTTTGAACCAAAATACCCGTATCCTACGGTCAGGTGATGTAATGGAAAATTGCTTGCCATCTGGGCTGATCTAAAAGATGATAGAACAGTGTTAACCAATGTTTTTTTCTTTTTAACTAAGATAAACATCTAAGACAAGTGGCTGGTATATCGTGCATTCATAAATAAGGCATCTAGATCTTGATTTGTCACAACAAGTCTAAAAATATATACAGGATGTGATACCTCAATAGTTGACACTGAAGTCTTGCATTTTACGATTTCAAAAAGGTTGGTATCACTTTTCAGTTTAAAATTCGCCCTACAAGTACAACAAGTAAGAAGCATTATATTATATTCATGAGAAAACCAATTATACATATATAGACCTCGTTAACAATTAACAGAACACCAACAAGCTGCATTTTCCTACAGAACATTATTTACAATCAAGAACTTACTATACGGTGATGAAGTGAAACAATCACACAAAGCTTTCAAATGTTTAACACTTCTATCCGTATATCACCATACTAATGAATTAGTAAGGCAGGTGGCCCAAAAGAAAAGGAAAAATACAACAGATGGGAACAGTGCCAGCAGGAGGTTGTATATACATGTTAACAAAAATTAAACACGTACTCATCCTCTGGAAATTGAAGTGTAGTGGGGTTCCAGTATTCAATTATCCCCTTTGTATCAGCTGAGATTACAGAATCATGTGCAGGATTGTACTTCATAACCTTAACAGGAGCCAGATGTATCTGCAATGAAGAAAAGGAATTATATTATTATGCAACTGAATTATGGAAAATATCAAACATAATCAAAAAAAGAAAATTGGTGAAATCTGTAAAGTCATAATCTAATTAGGTTGAAAATTGGAACCTCTTTAGATATGATAGGTTCATTTGAACCAGATCGAGCATCATATATGTGGACAAAAGGTGAGTTTCTATCACTAATGGCAAGCCTTGCTTTGACGTCCCCTTGTTTGTAAACCCACTCAACAGCACCAGGAACATATGGCAAGCCAATCATGACCATCATGTCAAAGTTGACAACATCATATACCTTCACCGAGCAGTCGTTTGATATTGTACAGCAAAGCAAACCATCAACACTAACCTGCATAGCTGAAACAAGTCATGGTTGATGATTGGCATAACAAGAAGAATTGAATAACTTAAATGCAGAAAGAACTATCAATCAGAAAGAAGAAACTCTATCGCAACAAAGTGACTATCATCATCAACAAGAAAGAAGGAAAAACAAGGCAGTGGTACCAGGAATCTTCCTCAACAGAGAACATGTAAATAAAAAAAAGAGGGGGGGGGGGGGGGGGGGCGGAGAATGTGAGAGACGTCACCTCAAAAGGTCTCTCCACGTAAATTCAAATTATTACATCATTGAGAATAGAGGCAAAGATAAGTTGGGTAAGATTATAAGGGTTATATCAGGTTGATGAACTTACGGCGAGGCCTTCAATCGGACCAAGATGGGATCTGAAGTGTTTTGCAAACTCGATTCCAACAGGCCTTTTCTTCCAAAACTTCAAATGACCTAATGAGAAAAAAACAAAAGTAAGCCAAATACGATGAGATATGAGTCATATATTATTGAAAAAGTTTGAATGGAAAAAAGTTTATGTCACACCTGTATTGATGTTCACATAAGTGAGTTATACAGCATAGAAAAGTTACAACAAAACATAAATATTCTAAATGAAATGTTACCGTCAATGCTTCCAGTAATGAAAAAATCTGCAGTTGAAACAGCGACATGTGTAACAACATCACGATGCATATAACTTTTCTCATACCTGTAGAAGGGGGGAAAACAATGATAAGAAACTGCGCGTTGTCCATACTTGTACATTTACCAAGATACCTTACAGGTAAAGAAGAATAAACTACTATCGAACACTCTTACTCAACTTCAAATCAGGTATAGCAAAATTACAGAGAACTAAAAACATGGCAACTAGGTAGAACAAAAATAAAGAAACGAAATTGTAAGATTTTAACCACTTGGTCGATATTAAGCTTCATGGCATGAAGTTGAAATGTGTTGGATTGCAGCTGAATCAGGTAAGGTTCACCTTGCATATTTTAATCGTCTCTTTTCCAGAAGCCTCGGTTTGATTAAACAGTTTCAACATAAATGATTTTCCTGGCGTCTAGCCATCCTAATTCAAAGACAGAAAACCCTAAACCCTTAACTGAAATCTTCAAACATGGATATGCAAAAGGGGATAGCTTAATAATAACTCACATATTGGCGGAGGGTAAAGCGTCGAGGTAGGCCTTCTCGAACTGGATCGGTCGTTTTGGTCGAGACCGAGGGGCTGGACCGGGTCCAATCACAGCCTCCTCCTTTGTCTCTACCACAGCCGAGTTAGCATTACCACCATTTTGAGGTTCCTCCATCTTCTCTCGTTCGCAGTATAGGTAGCTTCGGGAATAATGCAAGAGGACACTAACGTTGTGCCAAGAAGAAAAGAAGAGGACTATTCTGGATGAAATAGGGGCTTTAGCTCCCAGATATGGAAGTGGATGGTTTAGCAATAGCACTGGAGCTCGAGCGCCTGCACCACGAATCAGCAGCACTGCAACAGTTTGAGCGGAAACAGAGACGCTATGTCGTTTACGCCTTGAGGGTTAAGAACGAAGTAAACCGACAATACTGCTGTAGTCGTAATGGTGCGAAGCCATGGAGTCAGTCTCGAGTCCGAGAGAAACCAAACAGTCGATTTTATACCGTCATATTTATTTATTATTATAGAGTCAATAATTGATTATATAGTAATAAGTAGATCGAATAATCTATAATCGATTGTACCACGCAATCGACTGCAAAAAATTAATTTTCAAAACAAAGGTTATGTTTCGTTAGGTGGAACGTAATTTGGTGGAAATATATAGAGAGAAGGATGAATGAAAGAGAGGAGTAAATAATTCCTTTACTTTGTTTGGTATATTAAAAAAAAAAACTAAAGGAATGTAATGAAAATATAATAAAATAATTATAGTGCCCTTTAATAATTTTTTTTTTTAAATATTATACAAATTGATAGAAATTACAGAATTTTTATATTCAGGAATTTGCAAAAACATGAATCATATAAAAAAAAAAAACAATAAAACAAATCTCATAAACAAAACAAAAAGTTGAGACGTGTGTGACTGCTTGCTCTTCCTTCTTATAGTTCACCCCCGTTACCACAACCAGAAGCTGTTCATATGTGGGTACTTTGACCCATATTGAAATGGCGACAACCCAGGGGCAGAGCAAGAAACGCAGCAACGACAAAGTCGATGAAGTCGTTCATGTTCATCTATAGGTCTTTTGTCCCACACCACAACAAAAACAACCTAGTGACAGCTGCTCACGCCTCTCTCAACCCAAAAATGGCAATGAGATCTCTAACTACACTAGCTTCACCATTCAACCTTCACATAGAAGATTGAGCTTTCAAGTAAAAGGGTATATTCAAGATTTTGTGAGCAATCCTGTGGAAATGGTCAATCTTCTCAATTTTTAGAGGAATAAGTCTACCTTGATTTTAATGAAATGTGGGTACTGTACAGGTAATTCCTATCTGTCAACTACAGTAACCAAACGAGCCTAATTTGGCTTTCCGATACATTACTCCTTTCCATTCTCTTAAACTAAACACCACCCAAGAGTGAACTGGATATAGATTGAGGTCCAATAATAGTTGGGCCATAGATATTCATTCTGCTAGGTTTATACGAATCTATGTTACAGTGCAGGTCCGAGAGCGAAAAAAAAAAAAAAAACAAAAAAGTAGTAGTTTTGAATTTATTGTTTTTTATCTGAGTTTTGACTTAATTCTATCTTCGTATGTATGTCTTTGTATGTATTAAAAGAGTATTTTTCTTCCTATCAAAAAAATATTTTCTTTTATAAAATAAATTAATATAAATTATAAATGTATTAAGAATGAAATAAACGATATTTTCAAATAATTACACGCTATTTTTCTCTTTCATTATTTTTCACTCCTTCTCATTATGATAATTTTTGCTCTATCAGTATTGACTTATTATTAAAAAAAGAAAAAGAAAAAAGAAGTTTATTATGAATCTATACCGAATGAAACACTTAAGTGACTAATTATTAAATATTTTATTATTATAAATAATAAGTTGATCATTATATGTAAGTGGTGCTCTAGTAGAGTACAAAATGTATGAAATCAATATTAGCACTTTAATTTTTCCAGAACAATACAATTGCTTTGTTGTCTCCTAAAAAAAGCCAGCCAAAAAAAAAGTGGCTTGCATATAAGATAAGCAGTGTTGGATAGAATGGTACTGAGAACCTAGTGACTACAAGGCAACCCCACATTTCTCCAGAGACAGCATTTTCACGTGGTCGGGTGCATGTTCTCCACGAATAAAAACGTCACAAAAAAACACAATTTGGTATGGTTCATACATGGCCCCCTGGTCCGACCCATCAACCATCGACAGCCTACCACGCGGTACCACCGCCTTTGTCGTCCCAAGTCAATATCATTGTTTATACGTACGTTGTCTGATCTCTGTGTTGCCCACAACAGTGTTGACCTTTGAGATCACGATCTCAATTAATATCGATAACAGAACAAAATATTAACATCAATCGCGCAAGTGCTATGGTCATCCATTATCTTTAGCCCTTTACCAGACAACAACGAAGTAAAGTTTCCAGCTTTCACATGTCACATTGCATGCACATTATCTAATACCTGTGAAACTCAGCAAAGCTTTGTTGAATGTTGACGGCAACAGTCATTTCTACCTCTTAAATTTAGAGCTACCTCAACCAACGATAATAAAGGTTGATTATTTAACAGTTTGTGTAGATAAAACATTAAGTGAAGACTGCATGCGAAGATAAATTAGTTGAGATATTAAGTTTCTTAAAAACTTTTAAAAAAACCCACCTATATAAAGTGTACAAATTTATAACTAAATTAAATTTTGTAGAGGGATCTTATTAACTAACTGTACTTTTATTCATCAATAATAATCAATGGGAGTTTGAGGACAACATTCATCGGATACAACTTCTTTAGTAAATGGTGGTGGTACAAAGGGTGGAGGTGTACACCTCAATAAAGCCCAGTTTACCCCTTGAAAAAACTGGTGGTGCTTGATCGCCGAAGCTCCCATTGTTGACCCAAGCCGCCACGCTGGGTCCTTAACCAACAACTGAGAGATAAGGTCCTTCGCCGCGGCTGGCAGGGCGGGTTCCTTAGGGAACTCGAGGGCTCGAGCCACAATGTTAGCCAAGGTTAACTCATTGTCTAGTCCCCTAAAGGGGGTTATACCATAAAACAATTCGAATATAAATATCCCTAATGTCCACCAATCCACAGCACTACCGTGGCCCTCGCCTGAAACAATCTCAGGAGCCAAGTACTCGTGTGTCCCAACAAATGACATGGATCGGACATCAATGGGCTCGGCTACAAATTCTGGCCCATTACGCTGACTTTGCTTCTTCTTCCGCTTGCGTTTCGGGTGAAAACACGATACGGCGGGAACTATACAGTTGGGTAATATGCATGAAGACGAGGTAAATTGACGTGGTTCACCGTGACAATCTTTCTGCGGGGCCGTGGGAAGAGGGTTTTGATCAGAAATGATCTGAGCCGTTGATGTGGAATCATCACATTTTAACGAGAGGTCAAAGTCTGTGAGCATGATGTGGCCGTCCGATCGAACTAACACATTTTCAGGTTTGAGATCACGGTAGACTATCCCCAGCATGTGAAGGTATTCTAATGCTACCACCACCTCTGAGGCGTAGAATCTGTAGATGAAGGTAGAATAAGGAATTATTTAACTAAGTCGATTACAAAGTAATACAGTTGAATAACTTCACTAGCCATCTAAAAAAACTGCAATAATTTGACTCAAATAAACATAAACAATAATAAGTTAAATTTCAGCTAGCTGGGTTGGAAATACGTGTTTGGATGGGAGGAAAACCTGGCCTACATTTGGGACGAAAAGCAATAATGCTATTGGCAAAGACTATTATTGATATTACCCAATAACAAAGACTATCATTGAGATTTGAGATCAACAAAAGCATCTGTAAGAATATTGGTAGTTAGGCCAATCGAATGGGCCATGGGGACCAAACAGGTACGATGGTGATCTTTTCTAGCTATAGATTAAGGGTGACGTGATCAACAGTCCACTGTTTCTCAGACCAATAGCAAGAACTTGAATGAAATATTCTTTCTCTCAACGATTCTTTTCTATTTCTCTTTTGGGTAAGAATATTTTTCCAAAACAACTTTATCTTCTATTTTTATTTTTTTTAATTTAATCTCATTTCAATGACAAAGTTGTTCCTTTGCAAAACAAGAAATATCGTTGCTTTTAAATTTGCCATATGTTCCAAGAATCTTCAGACAGAAAATTACTCTTCAGGCAGAAACGGAAGTAGAAAGAAAAAAGATGTTAATGTTTATGCCATATGTATGTGAATGTGAAAAGTTATTTTGAAAAGCAATGTTTCATATAAGACGTGCAAATAATGATAAGCAAACAGAAGCAGGAAAATAACTACTCAACCAGGGGCATTTCCGAAGACCATACATGCATCTCAAAAACTCAGCTTTTGGGAATTTATGTGGTTCTGTTTTTATCATGTAAGGAGCATGCGTAACGAAACAAAAATAATAAATCTCCGGCATTTGTCTACTTGTCGTCTTTAAAAACTTCTTGAGCGATCAGAAAACAGACAAGCTAAGAACACGAATTTTCTTTTCCTGGCATAAAGTAAAAAATGAATATAACAGGCAAAAGCGAATTACGATGCGTTGGACAAGAAGGAAGATGAACAAATTTTAAACACCCAACACAAGAGTATAGTAAGGTTCCATATTCTAGAAAGTGTTTGGAACAACTTATCCCATTCCCAATATGGGACCACAGTGAGACAAACATCACATATATAAACTAAACAAAAATCCATAAATGCCGCAAAAACTTATGGAACCAAGTATAAACTATTCCGGTTTTCGTGAGATCTCTCTGCTCCATGCATTAAAACAAAAATAAAATAAAATACTAGTTTTGAAGTTTAGAATAAAGTTAAAAAGTCTCAGAAGCCATCAAAATCACTCGACATTAAGTGAGCATGCCCTGATCAGCAAAACCAACCATTCTTTGCACAGTACAATCGCTCACTGTTTGAGCCATCGTGGCAGTAGCTGACTTTGGAAGGTATTACTTTGACTTTTGAGACTAGCGCTTTACCTAGAACTAGAACTAGAACAGACACCCGTTTACTCTATGATGTGTCAAATGGCACATGCAAGAATTATTTATAACACATGGTATAGATCAGGCACAAGACGGGATCAAACAGTTACATCTAATTTTTAATAAAACTTATATTATATTAAATGAGATGTACCTCTACAGTTCTACAATTAATTTTAGCATTTAATTTTTAACTCTTTCACTTATATAATATCATTAATCATATAAATCACTTAACGCCCGCATGACAGGCACAGGATTCAGGGATTCATCTACGGCACGAATTCGGATATCGGGACTACCAAATGACCCAACACTAGTAGTAGTTCGATTCATTCAATGACCCTGATAGCTGTACCGGAAAGATAGATGGGTTGTGGCACCGGCGGAAGACACCGGAATTTCTAAACGCCCAACTGGGTTGAATGATTGTAACAACCGGTGGGTCCAATCCTGACAGAGCATCAGCTACTGCCAGGAGGTGGGGCCTAACAATTATCCATCACTTTCATCGTCGGTATGTTAACGGTTCTAGACTTCCACCACAGAATATGAAAAGCGCACGAGGGAACTAGGCGCGTTTAGGCTCCGCTAGACCGGATCCGTCCCACTTCACCCAAACCCCAATAAAAGGGAGAACCAAAAAAAGACGCAATTATTTATGTGCAAGTAAATGCAAGATAAGAGAGTATCGTGCTAACGTGCGCACCTGACGGCGGATTCATGGAAACGTTTGTTGGGCTGGTGTTGTCGGAGCACGTGCAAGTCACCGCCGGGACAGAACTCTGTCAAGAGGCAGAGCCATTTGGGCGCGTCTATAGTCGCGTAGAGAGTGGGCAAAAATGGGTGGTCCAAAGATTCTAGAATTTCCTTTTCTGTCCTTGCCCGACCTTCCTTGCTCCGGCTCATTAGCTCTTTCTTATCCATCACTTTAGCCGCGAAGAAGACACAATCGTCGCCGTTGCAACATTTGAGCTCGGCGAGATACACCAAGCCTATATCTCCCGAACCAAGCCGTCGGGTGAACCGGAGGTCTGACGGAACAATATGCCGGCTCGGAGACTCTGATCGGATCCGGTGGATGGCGGCCCAGCAAGGGTCCGATGACGGCGCGTGGGGTTTGATGGTAGGGAGTGGGAGTGAGCTCAGGGGGGCAGAGGTGGAAGCCGTTAAGGTTGTGGTTTCAGAGTCGGAGCTTGTGCTCCGTTTGACATCTGCGGTGGTCGTGGTAGTGGCAGTGGAGGTGAAGCTAATGCTCTGGAGGTCGTCGGTTAGATCCTCGAGCCATGGCTCCATTGTATTGCGAAGAAGCGTGGGAGAGACAAGCGAAAACTCTGAACTTGAAGTGAGGGGAGAGTAAGCGGTTTTTTGATTTTTGAAGGGGTTGAGGAAGGAATGTGAAAGGGTGGTACCGGTCCTGTCTGAAAAAAATAAATGGGTTGGCCCAAAAAGTGGGATTGGGCCACATTTGGTCTGAGAAAAATGAAATAAACTTTCCTTTTGAAGAATTACGATGGGGAGGGCCTAGATGGACTTTTGCACGTGTGAATAGTAAACATCTCGGACCCCCACCCCGAATGTATTCGAAGAGGATATTTCTATTCTGATTTATTTTAAACAATTGCTAGAAAAAATTCATTTAAATTATCATAAATGTGAAATTTTATACTACAATTGCTATATCACTAAAATAACCACTATTTTTCAGATAAAAAAAACTACCATCTTACAAATTGTAAATATATAATTCTGATAATATTTTTCACACATCATGTAATTAATTTAACTAGCTATTTCCCAACGTCAATTGATCAAAATTAGATTTATATATCTATATATATTATTTTATGGAAAAATATTAATAGTTAGTGACCTTCTATATAAATAAATAGTACTTAACCAACATCAAAGAAAAAAAAAAAAGTACTTAACGAAGCTTTTTGCCCTCATGCAATCGATTTGTGAATAGTGAGAAATATATGATGATAATATAATGAAGGTCCCTACTTGCAGACAAATATTTAAAACTAGTACAAGTAACCGAAGTTTCCACTTTTGATTAACAAGATTGGGACACCGGCCGGTTCCCACGTAGATTCAGCACCATTTTCCTTCCATGCACCAACCTACTTATTATGTTCATCATGAGCCATGTGCCTAGGGAGAGGCCCCTTCTCTTTATGTCACTAGGAAATTTTACGTGTCAACACACTGCTAGCAGTGACAGCAATACCATCAAAGAGTAAAAGACAAACACTTCATTCGACCACAATGAGTAGATGCAGTTTCTAACAAACGAATCCATAATTACTCACTGATATACATAAGCCCTCAGTTTCATTTAAGGGCGTGTTTGTTACTATTATTTTCACATTACATGCATATATAGAGGGAAGTACATGTTATTATGCGTTGGGTGATCTATTTATCTAACATCGATCGACCATTTATTGATGTGAGAATATTCGTTGAACATCACTGCCTTGGTCTTGGTGGAATATTCGTACGTATATATGCATATATATGATCTATTTATACATATGTAAGATACTAAAATTAATGAGAAAATATATTAATTGTCGTTGGCACATCATCGGACTCCTCCTAATGACAGCCAATTTGCCCATCCGACTCCTTTTGTTTTGGTTCGCATAGCCGTTTCTTCAACATTGCGATTTGTGGACTCGTCGAAAAACACAAGAAGAGGGAATTAATTAATTATCTAATCAACTTAATTATCTGTTTGAATTTTTCCGTAACCGCGTTTTAAATTGTCAATTCCTTCAATAATTAAGAATTAGGTGGTGTGTGTGATCAGTGATCACTTTGAGAATGGGACAGTAATAGTGCAAACCGCAAAAGCATACATAATGTCCGCGTGTTGCTGCCACAATATTTAGTTATTAAGAGCATCTTTAATTATGATACTCATTAGGGTTCTATATATTAATTATTTATATTATTTTTATAAATTTTATGATAACACATCACTCTATACAACTCATATAATTTTATCTTTATTCTATATTCTTATTTCTAATTAATCTATTTCATAATTTTTTTCTTTTATTTTATAAATCTCTTATTTCCTTCATATAAAATATAAATTAATCCTATTTTAGTATAAACACCTGTTCCATGCTTAAGCAACTCAATTTTTCCTCTCTCTTTCACCTCACCACTTCTCTAACAGTACGACAGGTTATACAATGTTGAATAATCACGTGCAATGCATAATTCCCCACACTACAGATGCTCTAACAATAACAAAAACCAAGCTATTCAACTGTTGAACATGCAGTAAACGCATACGCCTCTGTCACAATCGTAGGCAGACAGCTTATTTACTTATTTGCGAGAACTACTTTGCTCTGCGGTCTGTATATGCCTTTCTGGAAATATAGCCACCGAATGTAGAAGTCATTTCGTATTCAACCATTGCAAAACAAAAAGTAAATCGTCCAAACCTGGAAACCACAATTAGATACCAGCTGGAGCTGGAAAGTCATATAGTTAGCACCTACTAATAACGTAATAGGTTGATACTATTTATATGTACATGAATTCATCAGGGATGTATATCATTATCTACTAATCATTTTATTTTAGCCATGAAAATTGAAGTCATGATGACGTTGGGTTAAAAAATTTTGGACAAAAATGTAGGTGCACTAGAAAAGGATCAATCGGAATCTGATATATATATATATATATATATATATATATATATATATATATATATATATTATTAGTTAATTTATATATGGGTCATCCTTATTAATTTACTGGAAATGATATAATTATCTTTTTTGTTGTTTTATAAATCTTGCTTTGAAGTTTCTCGTAATATTTTCACAAATGGCTAAATATAAGTCTAACAAGACCATTCAAGTTTTTCTTTGTCTAATATCAGATTTTATACGCATGACATAGTATTATGTATTGTGAATATATATCACTGCTCTTTGTGTTTATTTGATGTGAAAGGAATCAATCAAGACACCGTTATCTCATTATGTTGGCGTAATTGAAGAAAACTATTAATAGTGATCGATCAACAGAGAAACTGTCTTCTCCTAAATCAACAAACTTCACATTGGAGGAAAGATATTGGTTGTTTAATGCTGCCGTTAGTAAAATATTATTTAATGGATATCATATGGCAATTATTTTGTTTAAATCAACCAGGATTATGAAATAACATGCAACTGCCCTGGTCTTATCATTCACCTTCCTGTTCTTTCTTCTGCTACCTCTATTATTCACACACGCCTATCGGAGACAAATAGTTGCAGGAAACACTTTACATATTATAACCTGGAAAATGCCATGAATAAAAGGACTAACTAAATAGGTTTAGCCTTTTTTGTTTTGTCCTAAGAATTTAGCCCTCAGCTTTTTTACACTGTTTCTATTTTATTTTTCGGAGTAAATTCTCTCTCTCGATGTATATATATATATATATATATTCATTATTGTCATTTCAAATAGGTTGACTGTATGTCAAGTTAACTAAGATACCATGTTTATCTGCAGAAGCCAGGAATCTTGTTAATTCTATGTGGTTAATTACTATGCATATAAACATACTAGGTAAAGAGTTATAATCTTGGTCCCTTCCAATGAACAAACATTATTAATGCACTGATCATTAATTCCTTCACCTGCTCTACCTAATCTGTCAAAAGGGCATCATACTAGCCTCACATCAGACACCAGTAATCTGAAATTTGAATGGAAAAGGTAGACTGTTAATTTACCCGGTTCAAAGTAGAAGAACGTGCCTAGCTTTATCAACAATTAACTTAGTGTGCAAAGCAACCAAGAAAGCACTCTATCTCCTCTTTGGTCTTATATTCTTGTGGTGCTATCATTATTACACAGATAAGTAAAAGCAAACTCTTTCCTAGTTTGGGCATTATGGCGTCAAGTTCGAAGCTTTTTGAATTGAAACAGGTGGCAACCGAGGGATACAGATTTTGCTTATTTCTCGTGTGCTTTAACCTTTATGTCACGAGTCGGTCACATGTCCTTTGCCTTTTCCATGAATAAAATTTTATAAGCTTAGATTTTTATTCTGGGAAACAACACTTTAAAAGCGATACATGAATTTGTTTGCCGTTGTGAATGATAATTCCACATGACATCAACCATAATAGGTGTTTTTAAAAACCAGAAACTACTATTTTTCATATATAGTACAACCGCGCAACATGACAACTATTGAAAAACCTTTAGTATAGCCATGCAACCTTAAGAATTTTGACACAACGATAGAATCGCGGGGGTGTCTTTTATGTACTTGAAGATGATTTTTTTTTTTTTTTTTAATGGGAAGATAATCTGGTCTTTTAAAGTATCTTAAATGCAATAAGTTCTCTAGCAGAAAATTTAACCTGTATTACAACAATCTGATTACTAGGGAATTAATCGACCAAAGCTACTAGAGATTGCTTAAGATAAATTGGTTCTTAACTCGCGTTTGGATAGTCCCCAATACCAAACTATTTTGCTTCACTTCTTTCTGATATTTCTCCCTTTTATACCTTTACACTCGAAAGTTATTTTTCTTAACATTATTTAAATGGAACTGATTATTCCAAAATTACACTTCATACGCAATCCAGTTTTCACAGAAAAAAAAAGAAAAGAAAAGAAAGTGACAAAACTATCAAAGTATTATATTACATTTGAGTAAAATAATATAGTTTATACAGTAATAACTTATCCATTGTAAAATTTGTATATCATATTTGCTTTGATTTGTAATACGATCGTGACGTGAAATATTAAATATATATATTTTAAATGAATAATAATTTTTTTTCTAATACATTAATATATAGTTTTTGTTTGATTAATCAATGAACCTGAAAAACTTATGATATTTTTTTTATTAACCGTTTAAAATACCATCAACAAGATGAAGCTGATTTCTACAATTAATTTTTTTAAAGAATAGAGATCAATTTCTTAATCAAAATTAAATATTATAATCATGCAATCAATAAGAACACTTTTCTCTTAATTCTTAGTAATCGAATATTATTAATTATCATCCATTCATTCATGTAAGGACTTAGTAGAGAAAAAACATTATGAAAATAAATTTAATTTTTTTCCATTAAAAGAAAATAAATTTGAATTTAGTCAACAAAAAATTGGCCGAAATCAAAGGATTAATTAGGGAATTTAAAGACGGGTGGGAAGGAGTACTTTTTGCGCGGTTAATGTGTCTGTACTACGAGAACTCAAAACTTTCGCAGGGATTTTTCCGAGTGGACCCGTTCTGTACTACAGTCTACTAAGGCTACCACCTTCTAGTCTACTGCTGTTCCTATTAAGACATAACATCTTCTCTGTAATATCCATGTCTATGTATACAAATATTTTCCGCCATTACAGAGAAAGAAACAGTAGCTGTAGCTGTAGTTGGTTGTGTTGTGGTCGTGTCTGATACTTCTCGTGATTAGCATTTCAACCTTTTCCCCCCGTTTTTCTCTTTCCTCATTCATTCTCAACCTATTTCTACCACACCCCTAATTCTCTCTCTCAAACCCTAGACTTTGTTCTTGTCTTCGCCGCTTCCTTTTTCAACGGTTGTGCTATGTAAATTTCACCTTTTGGTTTTGGGTTCTCGATCGAAGCTGTGTTCTGGGCGTCTTGATTTTGTTTTCGGTAATCTTTATTTATGTCTATGTTGGGCTTTCACTCAGCCTTTTGGCTGTGATTATTCTATTTTCAATTTTTCGTTTTGGCATAGTTGCTATATTTTGATTTGTTCTGTGTAATTATAGAAGTGTTTTTTTAGTTCTTTAGTTTGCTATGGCTTCTTCCCATTAGACTTAACCGACGGGTGGTTTTGAATAATTATAATTTTAAATGATGATTGGATTGGAAGCTTTCCTCAAACATTTCTCTGATTCATATAGTGTTTAAATTTATAATGATCAGGGTTAATGCTTTTTCTTCTTTAAAATTTTTTTTTCGGTGAAGATGGGAACTTTGTTTGTCTACAACTACATTGAACACCTTGTATGTCAAGAATATCGAGTCAACAAGCAGCTGTCTACGCCTGTCCTTATTTGTTTTGCCGTTCCATTTTTTAACTATAAATATGAAGTTTGAAATTTGCAATTGGTTGGTGTCATTGTTACTTGCACAACGTAGTTCTTGCCTTTGTTTGGACCATAATTTTTGTTAATGACAAAAATGTCAGGATACGGATGCTTCATTTTGAAATCAATAAAGGCATTCTAATCAGCCAATCGAAGTTAAGAAAACTATGACTTAGGAGAAATATGGAGGATGCCTCTGCGGTGTCTGACTTCTACTCATGTTTAGAAATGGGTTAAGATTAAGTTGTCAGGCTTTACTTATCTCCTCATTGAATACATCTAGCAAAGATGGAGGCATCAACCAGTACGTGTGAGATAGTGGAATCAAGAGACGACATAAATTCTGAGTTCAAAATGAATGAAAAATCTGAGAGTAGTTGTAGCCAAAAATCAGGGAAAAAGTGTTCTATAGAGGATGATATTAACCGACTTTTCCAGGCTATTGACATCAAAAATTCAGCCAGAGGTCTTAGCATGTCGCGTTCACAAAAGAGTGCTCTTAAAAGGCCAATCATAGTTAGTTCATCTCAGGCTTCAGGAATTGGGATCTCAGAGTCTGTAAGTTTGAAGCAGGCACTTAGAGGATTGTGCATTTCTCAGGCATCAGAGATGGCTGCTTTGAAGCGATTATCAAAGGCATCCACTTCATCAAGGGTATCAGAAGCTGGAACTATCAAAAAGTTGTATACAGCAGTGGTAGATGAGGGGAAAGGGAACCTGGTGGAAATCTCCCTTGTGCCAGAAACATCTGGACCTTCTGATAAATTTCCCCGAGAAGATACATCAAGCTCAAGTCCTTGCCATTTTAATTCTTTGGTTGATGCAGCTAACCGAAAGGCAATGACAACCAGGTCAGCATCTCGAGATCAGATTGTTCATCTTCCATCAAAGGGTGAGGGTGAGAAGTTAAGCAAAGGGATTGGAAAACGGACACTTGAAAATTCATCAACTGCTAAAGCAAGTGAAGAAGTACGAGAGGTCAACACGGTTTCTACTTCCTCAAGCAAACCTTCTCCCATTACTTCAATCGCTAATAAGGGGCAGGAAGTGAAGTCGTATACTGCAGCATCTCCATCTTGCTCTAGCACTGGTGGTGCGGTAGACAAACCTACATGCAGTAATACATGTTTGGCAAAGCCAATCTTCTGGAATAAGAGTTTCCTTAAGAAGAAAGTAAAGCAGGATATATGTTCTGCTTCGAGCAGCTCCACTTCATGCTCTAGAAAAGTTGACAATGATTTGGATCCAAGTCCAAGTAATTTGGACAAGGACACTGACAAATTTGATTTTAAGCATGAAATGAAAGAAAATGATAAACTGTCTCCCTGCAGTTCAAACCATAGCATTGAAGTTAACTCAATCGTGGACTCAAGCAAACCTGGTTTCAGTTTGAATTACAGCAAGAGAACTAAGTTTCTAGTGACAAAAACTGATGAGAAATCAAGATCAAAGGAAAAGAGTGAGTTTTCTCAAAGCTCAAAAAGTAGCATTGGTGAGTATAGTAGTAGCACTAGTGTCAGTGAGGAGAGCAATATAAGTGGTTCCACTCGTAGTGGCCACAGGCCTCATATGTCAAAGCACCTGAGATGGGAAGCTATTCGTATTGTCCAGCAGCAGCATGGTAACTTAAGTTTGAGGCACTTTAAGCTACTTAGGAGGCTTGGTTGTGGGGACATTGGAACTGTTTATCTTGCAGAACTAATTGGTGCCAGCTGCCTTTTTGCTTTGAAAGTGATGGACAATGAATTTTTGGCTAGCCGGAAGAAAATGTTCAGGGCCCAAACTGAAAGAGAGATCTTGCAGATGCTGGATCATCCTTTTCTTCCTACACTTTATGCCCATATTGCAACAGATAAACTCTCCTGCTTGGTTATGGAGTATTGCCCTGGTGGAGATCTGCATGTGCTGCGCCAGAGGCAGACCTGCAGGAGTTTCTCTGAACCAGCAGCCAGGTAGGATTTTTCAAGTCTTTCTTTTCCTTGGTCACTTTTTCTATTATGGAATTTAATCTTGTCTAGTCATCATAACATTATATACTAAGGCTCTGGTCTACAGCAGTCAGCCAGTCACAGCTGTTGGCTAAAGTAGTTTGCAAGAAGACTTGCTCTTTCTTACTTGGTTAGAGTGATTTAAAGTGAAACCAAAATTGAATGTTCAATAAGATTAAAAAAAAAACACTTTTGTTGATCCATTAGCTTGTAGCATTCCCTTTTTTTTTTTTTTAATGTCTTCTTGATGTAGTCTAGCCATATCTTTACTTGATAGTGTTGAACTATGTAAAAAATGGAAAACGTAGGAACCATCAAGGAGGAATTGAGTGTGTTTTGATAATTTGAATGCATGATTTGCTTGAAGCTAGGTAAGAATGAGATGCTTCTTTGTTCGACAACTTGGTCCTGTGGTTGTTCAAGCACAAATCCTGTGTGCATCCTTTCCTCAGATAATATTGTCTCCCGCCTGGAACAGTCTTTGTCAAATCACGAATGGAAGCAATTCTTCCTTACAAGATGTTATTATAACTGTTATTAAGGCATTTTCTTGTTCCTGACTAAAGTCATTCAACTGCATTTGCAGGTTTTATGTTGCTGAAGTTCTCCTTGCTCTTGAATATTTGCACATGCTAGGAGTTGTATATCGAGATCTAAAGCCAGAGAATATCCTGGTCCGAGAAGATGGTCACATTATGCTGACAGATTTTGACTTATCACTCAGATGTTCTGTCAACCCAACGTTGGTAAAATCATCATCTCCAGACGAGGATCCGACAAAGAAGATGTCTAGCCCTTGTGCGGATGCTAGCTGCATACACCCTTTCTGTCTTCAACCTAATTGGCAAGTCTCTTGTTTTACTCCAATTCTTTTATCTGCTGGAGCAAAATCTCGAAAGATGAAATCTGACATAGCTGCTCAGGTTGGTCCACTGCCACAGCTTGTAGTGGAGCCAACTAGTGCACGTTCCAACTCCTTTGTGGGAACCTATGAATACCTTGCTCCAGAGATCATCAAAGGTGATGGCCATGGGAGTGCTGTGGATTGGTGGACTTTTGGTATATTTTTGTTTGAGCTTTTGTATGGTAAAACTCCCTTCAAGGGTCCAACAAATGAGGATACCTTAGCCAATGTAGTTTCACAGAGCCTCAAGTTTCCAAATGCTCCTCTAGTCAGCTTCCATGCAAGAGATTTGATCAGAGGATTGTTAATTAAGGACCCTGAAAATCGATTAGGTTCGGTAAAAGGTGCTGCCGAGATAAAGCAACACCCTTTCTTTGAAGGCCTCAACTGGGCGCTGATACGGTGTGCAGTACCACCAGAGCTGCCCAAGTTCCGTGACTTTGGCACTGGTGCACCATCTTTGGCGTCACAGAAGGAGAATGCAAATGATTTAGAGGATGCAGAAGACTGTGAGGAGTTTGAGCTGTTTTAGTTAGACTCTCGCTCTCCCATCCTCCTCCCCGTTTTTCTTCCTTTCTTCTTCTTAAGCGGGGAAGTGAATTGATGTTGACGTGGTTTCAAAAACCCTTGCCGTCCTTTTAACAATTAAATATAGCTTTATAGCATATATGTAATCCAAACATAGTGAAATATAGGTAGATTAATATATGTTTATACTGAATTAGAATTTGCAAATCCAGATGGAAAACAATGCCCTTAGAGTTTGTCTTGCTGGCTATCTCATTTGTGTGTATGAGTATGATAATAGCAGTGCACTCACATTTTGTTGGAATGCCATTTATTCTATGAACTAATTCATAAAATTATCAATTTCGTTATAACAATTATGCCAAAATATTCATATGTAATCACTGATAAGAAATTCAAAAAATGAATTTTTAAAAATTTATATTCCTCAAGTAAGTATTTAATATGATTTCTATTAATATAAAATGAAAAATTATTGTTTCGTTTCAAAAACTATAAATTTATTGACTTTTTTTTTTTTTTTTTCCAGATAACTAGCATTTGAGAATATTATAATATTTCGAGCAAAGAACAAAATAAAACTTCTCTATTTAAAAGTAAATGATCTTCCATTCCAATAGCTTTTCAAAATAAAAAAAATATGCTTTTTCTGTGAGAAAATAGTTATGAAAAATTTGTCGGATTCTAAGAAATAAACAAATGGTAGCCCTTCATGGCTCGAGATCAGAATCGGTGTGGAAGATTCGGAAATTTTATAATTGTCCTTGATTTTGAGTATGTCTTCGCCAGGCAGCTCCCCTCTTACAAGAGCAATGAGGACACTGTACTGCGAAGGAGGGAACTTTATTAATTTACGATTATGCCACTGTTCTCAACTCCTCTCTCCAAAAGCGCCATTTCTTGTTTCATTCTCATTCCCGCAAATCCCACACATTTCGGTGAGAAACTCGACTCCTCCTTCCCTTTCCTGCAAAACCCGTCTCTCTTCTCCTTTTGGACAGTTGATTAGAGCATCCATGGCCTCTTCTATCTCATCCACTGCCAAAGAGACAGAGACAAAACCATTCTCCGTGCTCTTTGTGTGCCTAGGAAACATCTGCAGAAGCCCAGCTGCTGAAGGTGTCTTCACGGACTTGGTCAAGAAAAGGGCTTTAGATTCCAAGTTTAAAATTGATTCTGCTGGCACTATCAATTACCATGAGGTGAGTGTACTGAATCCTAATTCGTTAGAAGTCTCATTTTCATCGCGAAGTCGCAGAATTGTTTGCCATAGAAGGCAGCTTGTATTTGGTAATCAATATTTGTTTCCTGAATTTCTTAATTCGTTTGATTAATGGAATGATTATAATTGTTAAAGGGGAATGAAGCTGACCCAAGAATGAGAGCAGCTTCTAAAGGGCGAGGGATTGCGATAACTTCTATTTCTAGGCCAATTCGGCCGTCTGATTTCAGAGACTTTGATCTTATTCTTGCTATGGACAAGAAAAATAGAGGTAGGGTCCTATATGGAATTACAGAGCTATGTCATGGGTTACTTTCAGTTCTCTGTATCCTTCCATCATCAGATTGCATAGAACTGGTTGTCTTGATTCATTTCTATAATGCTTTTGCCTTAACTAACAATGAGCGTTGTTGTCTGTTGTAGAGGACATATTGGAAGCTTTCAATAGATGGAAATTTAGAGATTCTTTACCAGATGATGCACATAAAAAGGTTCACATAAGATTTTGATGGAGACTGGAGTTTAGGCTTCATCTTATGTAGCTTTTCTTCTGGTGTTATATTGAATGTGAATACTGATGTTGCAATCGTGCAGGTAAAATTGATGTGCTCATTTTGTAAGAAACATGATGAAACTGAAGTCCCAGATCCTTACTATGGTGGACCGCAAGGGTTTGAGAAGGTAATGATAACTCATGGCTGGTTCATTTTGTACGTTAAAGTAGAACAACATTTGCTGCGGTGTGTATGTGTTAAGAGTTTCAAGATGTTGTTTACAGTCATTTGTAACCATAGTCAACTAAATTGTTGGGGAATATGACCAAGCATTATAGTGATATCTATTTTTGAACTTTTGGTGCCTGAGAGTATGTAAATATAAGAGAACCACGCTTGTAGTTTAAGCAAGTGGTACAAAATTGCCTTAGGCCTAATCGAAACTATTTCTCCTTGGTTGGTGCCTTCTAAAGATACATCTAACATCTTACTCTGTCATTGATTGTGTTATTCCAACATATGTAGTTGATTTAACGTTGTTCCCACCTCAATTTCCTGAAATGAGTCGAAACATCTGCAAAGAATTTCTGTTTTCATAGATTTTGGCATGGAACCATTTTGTTTTTTATTTTGGTAACCGTGACCAATATTTCTTACAGTGATTACCTACTCTGGGTTGATACTTTGCTTATATTTATCATTCTATTATATTGCAGGTGTTAGATTTGCTTCAAGATGCTTGCGAATCACTTCTGGACAGTATCTTGGCTGAGAATAAACATATACAAGAATCTTAATGCCTATTTGACAGCGAGAAGATCTAATGCAGGGGTAAAGATCAATGGCTACCTTCAACATTGAAATACTGGTGTTTTAAAACGGGGTTTTAATGTCTTAAATGCTTGATTTCTCTGAAAGAAACTTATTATTATTCGTGCTTACTTAAGCATTGAATTATAAAGACGATTGTTCTGTTTTATCTTATCATATTGAATGGTGGAAACGATCTGATTGTCCTCCTAGAGGATGTTAGAATGGGGGTCATGGGTACCAGTTTGTCTTATTTTGCTATAAGTTGGATCACATCTTTCACGCAGAATTAGATCTTTTCCAGCTAGATCATCATCACATTTCTAAAATCGTAGACAATTAAGCACTGTATTTGACATAAAACCTAGCACATCGCAATGACTTCAAAACTGGGATACTAATATTTTTCGGGGTTCGTTTTCAGCTGTGACGACGATTCAGGACTTTAATGGAAGATCCATGGGAAATCTTCTCAAGGTGAATTTGAAGCGTAACTTAAAATTCAACCAGCAAGTATTTGAGAACAAATTGGAAGAATATTATGTTTTTAACAAAAGGACGGGAAAATTGACACTAGCCTGATAATCAAGAAACAGACCTTTAGAGATAGACAGACATCACTGGAGGAGAGGAGAGGAGAATTCGGGAGAAAGTGGAGCAGGCTCCCCGATTTGGAGACTTGAGAATGCTAACTAATTGACTACTGCTCTTCTCTAAAATAGAAGCAATTTAATCATCAATTGGCCAGCTAATAAAACTACGGATTACATTATAATAGTGGTAAGTGATTTCCTAAGTCAAAACTTCACTACCGTCATTATTTTTTTTTTTAAAAAAAAAAGCATTATAATACAACAGTGTCATACGATATAATCGGTTCGAAACTTCTCTATCCAAATACACCTGTACAAAAAACACATCATGTCCCATATGTATGGGATAAGGTAAGAACTTTCATGAGGACAACTCAGACTATGAAGCTCTGTTTCTTCATGCCACGTTTCCTCCTTGGGTTAGCACTGATTGCAAAAGAAAAAGCATTTCTGAGCTCCGAATCCTCTTCGTTGACGAGGATTTTTGACGCATCTGGATTGGCAAGGAGTTGCTTTGCCACAAGATAGCTTGCAATAGACCATGTCTGAAAGAGACGTGCCTGTTTTCCAATAAATCTTCCTTTCTTGGTATCATAATACTCGGGCCACTTGTCTTTCGATATGCGCCTCTCAGCAACTTGGACAGCCTTTAAAGCAAGCTCTGGTCTATCCATCTTAATGCATGCAACGGTAAGCTGCAAAAAGCAGTAACTAATTAATTAACATGAAAAAAAAAAAAAATACACGTTCACACCCGGCCACCATCGTGATGTACACTAGGCGAAAATTAATCGAAAAAAGTCACAAATTCCTCAGTCCACTGCTTCATATTGCATGTTCAAAACAAACAATAACCTTATCATACATCTCAGGAGGTCAAAAACCTTTTTGAAAAATGGGTATTACACTTAATTTCCTCAAGGCTCAACAGTCAGTCAACAGACATATATCTTCGTATGCATAGAAAATAACTGAATTGGCTAATTGGGTTTTGGATTACGCATCACTAGTTTTTCTAGATAGCTTTTCTTACTTATATCAAACCATTCCGAGCTTTAACTTATTGGATCTTAAACAGAAGAGACACATGCTTGGTACAGGATGAAAGTGAAGTGGGTTACACCCATTAGGAATCACCAACTATCCTTATAATGAATTCCACGATTATTGTAGTGCAGGCCATGCCAGACCAGATGATGTACCAATACAACCTCTCTTAGAGACTGCTGTTCAAAATCAGAAAGATACTCTCACAATTTTGAAGTTGATTTAGGACTGGCCCAACTAGATCATCAGAACAAAACTTTAGAATGTATCTGGAGAAAGTGCAAAAACTAACAACACTTGTTATTATCTTCTTATTTGATGAAATTAAAGATAGAATTTAACTGAACCAAACTAACCTGCCAGAGCAAAGTTGGCCAAGAGCCTCCATTGTGGTAGGACCAAGGACTGCAAGAGAAAAATTGAATGTCAAAATAACTGGTGTATGCTAGGACAGAAAACATCATATAGAATAATGTCTGGGCATTACGTGTTCTTCGGGTCACTGCCAGTGATTATCCGCCATTCTTGGCCTTCAAGAGCAGGATAACATATTTTGAGTGGCATATCGGCCACTAACTCAGTCCATTTTGCTTCAATGAGGTCTAAGATGGCGTGTGATTGATCCATCGTTGCCAGACTGCTCACAATGGACCATAAGTTTCCAAGAGAGAAGAAGCGGAAGTCCATGTGAGCTGGTTGCAGGTTTCCAATCAAATATCCTCCTTTACTTGGCATAAATTCCACCAACCACGAAGGAATCTGATCTGGGTAGATGTTAAATTTGTTAACAGCATCGTATGAGTATTCCTCAGTCTTGTATCTGTAGATTTCATTGAGTTTTCTCATATCAATCCAGTAATACTCCCTTATATGGAATGACAATGCGACAAGACGATTGTTAAGGGCTCGGATAAGATCAGCTGATCCATCTTCAGGTGTGAGCATCTCACGGGCACACATTAATGCTGAGTAAAATAATGCCTGCAAGACATTAAATATTGATGACAAATTGAGGGATTAATTTTTCAAACTGGACAAGCAGGTGTTGTTGGCTCTATTTGACATACTTTATTAGAAATTCTCAAAAGGGTCTATGTCCACATAGAAGGTAAAACTTTTACAAGCAAAAGGTCAATGTTGAGTTAACAATTTCAGAAAGGAAGTACTTACTTGTATCTCCAAAGGGTGACCATGAATTCCCATTCGACGATCTATCATACAAGAACCATCTGTAACCAACAATGTCGGAAACATATCAAAACCATCCGCAAGACACAACTTCAAAATCATTTTGATTCCAGTTTGCACATCAACTCTCTCTTGCATTGACAAATCTCCAGAGCATTTTCCATATGCTCGCAACAATATTATCCACCAAAGTCCTGACAGTATAATTATAAACTGTTAATACTTCTGCAGCAGGAAAATTAGAGTTTTGTGAAAGAAATTCCATAAATATCAGCAAAGAATTGTTGGATAAACTAACACCATACCAGAATCAACTGGTGCAACACGACCAATAGCAGCTTCACCAAAATCAGGATCTAAGACATCTTCAGTTGCAGAATCATCTCCGTCAAGAGCAACGGTCCTCACCTTGAAACTAGCAGGCATCAAACCTTGACCGGGACTATGACAATCCATGGTTTTTTCCCAACTCTGCCATCAAAACACGGTTAACTTGACAAATTAATTGAACGAAACTTTTACCACATTAACGTAAAAGTCTAGGACATTACCTGTAACTGGAGGGTGTGAATAATGAAATTCCGTACAATATCATACTCCCCTTTCAAGAGAAAAGCTATCCCAGAAGGGATGAAGTCACGTATAAAGACCTGATCATAATTCAGGATAGTACTACTGTTTGGATCATTAGCAGCAATAGTTCCTACAGGATTATTACAATAATAAACAATAGAGTCCCTCAGTAAATCCCATGCTTCATCCTCAATTGAGTTCTCACTGACCACGTGCAATGAAGCTCCACGTTCATGTTTAACAGGGCCATCTACCTCAAATGCTTCAGTATGTGGTGAACTAACATCCCCGTTAAGAGAACCTGATTTTGGTCTCTTGTCCATGCCAGTGGACCAGGTACCATCTTGATCCCCTGCTGTAACCCCATTGACACCTCCTACCCGTTGACAATTGCTGATCATTGATTCTAATCGGTTATAAGCAGTCTTTCCCTGAAAAAGACCATCTATACACAGTGGAGCAATTATTCTCTTAGATTTATGATGGAACATCCTTGACCTACCCTGCCCTTGCACATATACTGAAGTTCTTTTCCTTCTGTCACAGAAATAGGATTTGTTGGACCGAGGAGAGTAGAGATCATAGGAACATGTATCCAATCGACAAACGTTAGGGAAAGCTCCATATATAACTTGCCGAACTGCTTCTGATGCAGCCATCATTTCAATTTTAGTTGAAGATTGTCTACAACACTTCAAGTCGGCTTTCAGCGTATGATCTGTTAGTCTTTATTAGTATAAAGCACCTGAACAATCAACAAAAGAGCAAAGCTCACAAAATAGTAATATGATCGTATAAATTCACAGATGGCTTGTTACACAATTACTTGAAACTCATTGCCAATACATATTCCATAAATTTGAACTTGAATACTTCAATTCTCCGCAAAAAACATATACTTTTCTGGTAATTAGTCCAAAAATCAATCAGCGTACTGATAGAATAGAGACAATCAATTTTTAAAATATTGTCTTCTATGCTAGTACCTGAAAGAGTAAAACTAATACACAGTCAGATACAGGGATTTCAGTTCAGTTTCTCGAAACCTAAAGAGAACAAATTAATCCAGAAACTTCCAATCATACGGTACAGATTTAATTTTGACATTTTCCTAAGATTACAGTTGATGATATTGGAGCCAGAAAGAAAGGAGATGACTTTGAAAAATTGTACCTGTGACAGTAAGATTAGATTGTTGACTTCAACTGAGATGAGGAAAAGATTTGAACCGAGCCTCACCAGGAAGTTAATCCTAAGTAAAGGAAGTAAGCTTTTGCTGATATTTTATTATTTTGATTCAGTAGATTCTTTCTCCTTTTAGATTTCTCCAGGAAAATTTTGAGGGGTTTAACGGTGATTGCAAGGATCAGGAAGGATTTCCACCGCTTATTCCAAGCGATGTGGGTGGGTTGCATGCATATGAAATGGGTCGCTCGAAGGTACCTCGGATTATCAAACGAGGTCGATTATGTTAGTTCCCTCCGTATTTCCTCAAGCCATTGCCAAAATGATTTGCTAATATAATGATATATTTATAATCTATCTATGATTGTAATACAATAATAAAATTTTTCTTATAATATAAAATATTTCTAGCATTATGGTATATAGTTATATATATTTGTTTATATTTAACAAAATAATTTGTAATGAATAATATTAAAATTATTGTATTTATATATTTAAACGTTATATCATATATAAATAAAAAATCACATAGCATTAAAAATATTAAATACTACACAATTTTCTATCTTTAATATTGAATAATTATTCGGTTCAAAATATTGTAAATTACTTTTTCAAGATTTTATAATTATATAACAATCTTCTCACCACAAGAAGATGAATAATTATCTGCAAGAAGATGACATCTAGCGTGACTGTGGAAACACGTGTTCTGTCTACCTCAATCCTTTTAACTTGTTATTCATTATTCAAATAGAAAACGGCAGATCGCGAGGGGATTAGTAATCTTGTCAATGGGAAGAGACGTGTTTGGGAGGTTTCGAAGAGAAGGGGAAATTTATGGGATATGAAGAAAGTTAACTTGTTAAATATACGTGACAAAAAGGAACAAAATTCAAAACAACGTCATTTAATTCCTCACAACAAATTTGGCGAACAAGAAATTCTGGAGACGAATGAAGGGGCGAATTGGGTTCTATCTTCTCCTTTCCCCCTCAAAAACACTCGTCCAAACAAGTCTGGTGGCTCTTCCCTTTCAATGGATACATATACAGTGGATGCACAAGTAACAAACCAGAATCTGAAACCTGTAGTTCAAATTTTCAAACATCAATTGCTGACATCAAAACAAACAAAGAACCATTTTGGTTCAAGTTCTGAACTTTATTAGGCCGTCAAAGTCCTAAGCAAATTTATTAACGGAACAAACATGAGCTGAAGGAAAAAATCAGCAATGAGGAGGTTTATGAGGCCATCTCCTCATCAGTCAGAAATTGCAATGTCATTCTTTCTTTCCTATCCCAAGGGACATATTGTAGATACCTCGTCCCTGAATAAATAGCATAACAACAGTATTATAAATTTATATATCTAGAAACAAGAAGGCATCCGCCGGTAAAAGAAATCAGATAAGCGAGGATTGTGATCACAAACAAGCTTACAATCAGAAAAAGTGAAGTTCCCGCCAACGCAAGTGGAATTGCAACAGAGGTGATCTTATCCATTGGTCCCTTCAAGTATGTGTGTTTATGGAGGCTCTGGAAATATTTTTGCTTCTCAATAAGCTTCTCTCGCGGTCTGAAGGGTGCTTCTGACATCCTGCATTGACAATTGATGGTTGTCTGGTAAATGTTTTTTCCCGCTAAAAGAAAAACAACTACAGGAAAAGAAAACAAATATGGCATCAAACACAACCAATTTGGAATCATGGAATGAGACTGGCTCACTCTAACAAACATATCCAGCTTAAAAGAAATGCTTGAATTTATGTAATAAGTGGAAAAGAGGGACAAAAAAAGAGAGAAGATAACAAATAATACAAGAAAAACATAAACTCGGATAAAACACTAAACATAAAGTATAGCAGCACATGTTAATTTCGACTAAATTAGAGAATCTTACTTTGCATATTTCACAAACACAGAGGTGTACCCTGTAGATGGGAGATATATCTAGCGCTCACCATTCATTAATGCTTGAATGATCTAAGCAAGGACTATGACTAGCAAGTCAACTACAAGAACATAAGTCTCTGAGCCAATTGCAAATTGCGAGTTTAGAAGCGGATTTATGGCCAATCCTATTTCATGTTGCATTCAGTGAACCAAATTGCAAACAAACACACCTGAATCTGACAGTTTATAAACAAACACGACAACATTTCCGCAATTTGTTCATTAAAATACATCAATAGACAAATCAATATAAACCCAAACTAATTTTACGAAAATAAACAACTGTGTTTCCATGCCAACTATTTTAACTTCATTTGATTACTCGTCGTGATCGCAAATCCTGGTCAAGAAAAGAAATTGAAAATCGATAATCATGACTATAATGACGTTATTATGGCTACCCTAATCCAGCTGCTTCAGGGAAAAGGAAGAACCAAATCAGCAGAGAACTAAAGATGAGAAAGAAATACCCAGAAAATACAAATCGAGTCAATTGAGGAAACTAATTGTGAATATATCAAATCCGCGTAACAACAAACAGATTAGGTTATTCCATGTTGAAAATGTCAGAAAGCGGATTCGTACACAGATCACTGATGCTCTAGAAAAGCAGAGGAACAAAAAATAGAGGCAAAGTTATGCATTGAAAACCGTTATTCTCATCGGAATTTGGCGAAATTTGTAAGAGAATGAACAAAAAAAAAAAAAATTGCAGCCATGAGATCTGAAAATAACATGTAAACTAACACACTGTAATATCGAATAGAGACGAGGAGCTTAGAAGCTTACTCTGGAGGAAGGTGACTGCTAGGACACAACTGCTATTGTCGATTGCAGCGGAAAGAAGATTGCAGGTGGTGGGGGAAACTTCTTGGTATTGTATTATAGGGTCTTCGTGGCGAAGATTGAAAACTCCAGCGTCGGGCTCGTTTATCCTGTAATTAAACGACCCGACCCGGAATTTTAAGTTTACCCGAATGAAATTTTTAAATGGGCTTTTAGATAGAATTGTCATAGCAGGCCGCATGAAATTTCTAAATCCACATTTTATATATTGAAAAATTTTAAATGTAATTATATTTTAAAAGTTAAAATTTTAGAATAAATGTAAAGTGAGATTAGAATATATATATATATATATATATATATATATATATATAAAGAATTGGCCTTTGAATTATAATCAATACTTGTGCCTGGCCTTATTAAGAAGATTGGGTTCATAAGTTTATTATTATTATTATTGAGTTATTTTTACATTGTTTGAGGTTAAATAAAGGTACATAGGTTAGAATAAGTTTTTCTGAAAAAAATTAATATTATATTTTTTAAACTAATTACTTTTCAAATAAATTTAGCCTTGATTGCTCAAATTTTACGAATATCGCTGATGTGTCTAGAAACCAGAATGCTTTTGGTAATATCAGTTTCTGTAGCAAATCCCAACGTTTTGTGTTTACTGACCAGAGGAAATCATACTTGCCTATTTCTGTGGTATGTATTTGTGGTCTCTTGCTTATTGGCAAGAAATGCGCTGATAGGTGGGAATTGATTGAACCTACTGTTAATGAACTAATGCTGAGAACAAAGAAGAGAGAAGGTCAGTGATTCATATTTTGGATTCTTCAGAAGAAAACTGTGTCACTATTTGCATGGTAGCTGGAAATGACCCGGGCCCATGATGGTAGTATGAAGCCTTGTGGCTATTTTTTCAAATTATGTCGGAACTGCTACTATGTTCATGATAACTACAGAAGCAAAAGAATAAACCAGAGCATCTGTATGAGTTCTGCTTGGAACAAGGCTATGCAGACCGCAACCTTATTGCAAAATGGAAAAAGTTTAACTTAATCACCTTTAGGTACGCATATATAGTTTATTTTTCATGCTGTGAAACATGATATATCATGCGTCTTATCATATAGTGAAGAAATGAATACCAATATATCTAATTTGTATGTTGAAATTAATGTTCTTCCCTGTACAAATTAACCTATGGAGCAATACCATTGTGAGCTAATTTAATAGTTTATCTTCTTTCTCTGAACTCAATATCTTCTTTCTCTGAACTCAATGACGTTAGCTATAACGTCAAGTGCCATATTAATATTAATATATTATACTCAATCTTGTCTTGGGGATGAAAAGAGAAAGTGCTGGTGTTTGACTGCACGCAATTTTTTAATCCTTTTGGTGCATATGAATGAATGTGTGTATGTCTCTGTTGTCTACGTTGCAGCCAGTCAAGGGATCACAGTTTTGACACAACTTGTGTGTGCCGAGTCCACAAGCAAACCGGAGAAGATAAAATTGTGGAGTGTGTGCGCCGTCTCGAATTTGAGTTTTCCTCTGCCCAAGTTTCCGTTTGCACTTGCGAATTGGGCGGACTTTACCTTCTGCCAAATAAGATGTATCAGACTTTTTATTTATTGGTTTTACTCTGCACAATTTATTTATTTACCAAACATAACTCTTGTGTAATCTGCGGGCAGGGATAATGACTGTTGAAATTGAAATCAACGTTGAAGTTCCGAGTTCAGAAATGGTTAAAGTTCAATTTTAGAGTATTTGGAGTACAAGATTGCAGAAGCTACTTATTTGCCCTACTAGTCCTGCAGTCGATTTCATATGCTCATATGTCAGCAATAACAAATTACATCAGCAAATATGTCAGCATTTAGCATAAATAAATAAAAATTGAAAGGTAGTGTGTACAGTTTTCTTTCCTTTTACAAATAATATATACGCACATGCATGGTTGACTTTACTTTGTAAATTTATAATTTGTAATACTTTAGTTTTATGCCAATCTCCTTAAATGACATGTACCCCACGGGTCATTTATTTTATAATTCAACTTAGAATAAACATTGACCACCATGCAAAATATTTTGACCAAAGAAATTGTTCAAGTAACATTATTGAATCCTTTTCTTTAGCGCTATATAAACCAATCCTGAGCCTTCTCTCCTCGTGACCTTTCTTGCTTGTCAATATTACCGAACTTGAAAAAACAAAGCATACGTGTGTTTCTTCACTTGTGCACCAATTCGTTCATTGTTTGCAGGTGACCAAACATGGCGGCTGCCGTCTTAGCTGGAGATATCATTTCAGGGCAGGCAGGTGGTTCCTCAAGTTGGCGGTCGACGAGCGTAAGAGACATGTGGAATGAAGTTGACGTGTTCCGGCGGAGTTCACAGCGGGTGGAGGATGATGAAGAAGAACTGAAGTGGGCGGCAATAGACAGGCTACCAACTTATAATAGAATGAGGAAAGGGATATTGAAGAAGGTCACTGGCTCTGGTAGGGTGGTTCATGATGAAGTTAATGTCGCAATGCTTGGGCCTCAAGACAAGCAACTCTTGATGGACAGCATTTTTAAGGTTATTGAACAAGACAATGAGAGGTTCCTTAGGAGGCTCAGGAGCAGAATTGATAGGTCGGGAATAGATCTAGTATAGCTATGTTTGTCATACTTATTTCTTTAAATACTTTATTTGTTTGGCTGCTTGGGAAATGGATGGAAGCTTGCAAATATAATTAAAAATTGAGTTTTGTTGAAACAGGGTGGGAATAGAGATTCCGAAGATTGAAGTCAGATATCAGCACTTGTCTATAGAAGGAGAAGCGCACGCTGGGACAAGAGCACTTCCAACTCTGGTTAACACCACCTTGAATACAATAGAGGTGCCAGAAAATAAACTTTTTTTTTTTTTTTTTTTTTTTTTTTTTCTCTTTTTTAACATTTTTAGTTTCAACATTTCATAGGCTTTCTGTGTTCTAAATCTTAATTTTTTAATAACAGGAAATTCTTGGAAAGGTTGGTCTCTCTTCGTCAAAGAAAATTGTCATTAAGATACTTAAGGATGTAAACGGGATAGTAAAACCATCAAGGTGATATTCGATCGTTGACTCTACTTTGTAACCTATTTCTTGTTGCTTCTGGGCAAGCTTCATAGGCTTTGTTAAACTCTTCTCACAGGATGGTGCTGCTTCTTGGCCCTCCTGGTGCAGGGAAAACAACACTGTTAAAGGCACTAGCAGGGAAACTTGATAATGATCTAAAGGTTTGTTTTTTTTATTTGTGTCTACATGTTCAAAAAACTGCTTTTGATAAATGATTTCATTCAATCATTTTCATTATGTATTGACAAATGAACCTTTTCAACAGGTAACTGGGAAAATCACGTACTGTGGCCATGAATTTAAGGAATTCATTCCTCAGAGAACAAGTGCTTATATTAGCCAACATGATCTTCATTATGGAGAGATGACAGTTCGTGAGACATTTGATTTCTCTGCACGTTGCCTTGGAGTTGGAACTAGGTATGATTTGCTTGCAGAGTTGTCCAGAAGGGAGACTCAAGCTGGTATCAAACCAGATCCTGAGATTGATGCATTCATGAAAGCCATATCTGTGTCTGGCCAGGAAACTAGTTTGATCACAGACTATGCTCTCAAGGTAAATGGCTGCTACATGAGGCTTATTTTCCTTTTATTGGTTCAAGAGTCTAAAATCTCTAAATCTTTCAACAGATTCTTGGTTTGGATATCTGTGCTGATACTATGATAGGTGATGAAATGAGGAGGGATATCTCTGGGGGACAAAAAAAGCGTGTAACTACTGGTATGAAACTCACATTTTCAGCATTTTAATCTTTATGATGTGTCATTAGGCTTCCAAATCTTTCAACTATGATTTTAAATAAAGTCATCTGATTGGGTGTAGGAGAAATGTTGGTTGGAAATGCAAAAGCATTTTTCATGGATGAGATATCAACAGGGTAGGACAGTGCCACCACTTATCAGATTGTCAAGTTCATGAGGCAGATAGTTCATATTATGGATATAGCCATGATTGTTGCTCTTTTGCAGCCTGCACCTGAGACATTTGATCTTTTTGATGACATAATTCTACTTTCAGATGGTCAGATTGTGTATCAAGGCCCACGGGAAAATGCTCGAGTTTTTTGAATATGTGGGATTTAAGTGCCCTGAAAGAAAAGGGGTTGCAGACTTCTTGCAGGAAGTGACTTCCAAGAAGGACCAAGGGCAATATTGGTTCAGAAGGGAAAAGCCCTATAGATTTGTGTCAGTATCTGAATTTGTTGAGGGCTTTCACTCTTTCCACATTGGCCAGCAGCTATCACAATATCTAAAAATCCCTTATGATAAAACTAACACCCATCCTGCAGCTTTGGTGAAGCAAAAATATGGGATTTCAAATTGGGAACTCTTCAGGGCATGTTTTTCAGGGGAATGGCTTTTGATGAAGCGTAGCTCCTTTGTTTACATATTCAAGACCAGCCAGTTAACACTTATGGCAGTGATTGCCTTCACTGTGTTTTTCAGAACAAAAATGGAAAGCGGTCAAATACAAGACGGAACAAAATTTTGGGGAGCATTATTTTATGGTCTATTGAATCTCATGTTTAATGGGTATACAGAGCTAGCAATGACTGTTACCAGGCTACCTGTCTTCTTCAAACAAAGGGATTTCCTGTTCTATCCTGCATGGGCATTTTCCCTTCCTATTTGGGTCCTTAGAATTCCAATATCAATAATGGAATCTGTAATATGGATTGTGGTGACGTATTACACAATTGGGTTTGCACCAGCAGCAAGTAGGTCAGTATTGATTTCAAAAGCATCATTTTTCATCTTTAATGTGGATTCATTATTAATAGGGAGCAATTGTATAATAATTCCAGTCGCCTATAAACATTTCTCTGATCTAATATTGCAGGTTCTTTAAACAGCTATTGGCATTCTTCGGCATACACCAGATGGCACTTTCTCTTTTCCGCTTCATTGCAGGGGTTAGTAAAACACAAGTTATTGCTAACTCAATTGGTTTTCTTGTCCTGATGATAGTGTTTGTTCTTGGCGGTTATATCGTTTCAAAAGGTTAGAATTCTTTTTTTTCACAGAACATGTTTGAACTAAGATTCTGCTTTTATAAATTCAATATTTTGAACCTAATGATGAATCAAATTGAATCTAAAATATAACCGAAACTTTTTTCTCTTGGAAAACAGATGACATCCAGTCATGGTTGATTTGGGGCTACTACATCTCTCCAATGATGTATGGACAAAATGCTATTGCCATAAATGAGTTTCTGGATGATAGATGGAGCACAGTGAGTTCTCATAGACAAAAACCGTCAATAATTTTGACCAAAATTCAGTTATTAATGGAACTATTTTCTCTGATACAGCCTACGACCAACACGAGCCAACCCACGGTTGGAAAGACCCTTCTTGATGATAGAGGCTTGTTTGTGACAGAATCATGGTATTGGATCAGCAATGGAGCACTTTTTGGGTTTTCTATACTTTTCAATATCCTCTTCATTCTAGCACTGACATATTTGAATCGTAAGTTAATATTGTGTATCAGATCTTCTTCTAGTTTTTCTATTGAATGAGAACAGCAAGTTTACCATTTCAAAACTCTATTTCAGCAATTGGTGATAACAAACATGTAATTTTGGAGCATGACTCTGAAAGCGATAGTACGCTGAAGGGAACATCTAATCCCGAAGGTACTGCTCGGTCGACGATAAATAACAGCTCCACTATTAGTGTGTCAGATTCAAATCCTCAAACTAGAAGAGGCATGGTTCTGCCCTTCCAGCCCCTTTCACTAGCTTTCAACCATGTGAACTATTATGTGGATATTCCTGCAGTAAGTCTATTTCTCCAATAGATTTATATATCCTGTGACATGTTTGTCTTATTCATTTCTATTCTAAGCAACCCAATATCTTCTGTCTGACATTGGTAAAAATCATTAACGTTAGAAAGCCAAGGTCACAAAACTGATTTATTTATTTATTTATTTTTTGGTTAGAGTAAATATCAACCAGATCCTATGGTGCTTCATGGGGTTTACATACAATTTATTTTCTTATTAACTTCCTATTGTTCTCCAGGAAATGAAGAGCCGAGGGGTTGAAGAAAGTCGATTGCATCTGCTAAAAGATGTTAGTGGTGCTTTCAGGCCAGGTGTTTTGACAGCATTAGTTGGGGTCAGTGGAGCTGGAAAGACCACCTTGATGGATGTCCTAGCAGGACGAAAAACCAGTGGCTATATTGAAGGTAGTATAAGCATTTCTGGTTATCCAAAGAACCAAACCACATTTGCTCGGATAAGTGGTTATTGTGAACAGAATGACATCCATTCACCATATGTTACTGTCTATGAATCTCTTCTCTATTCTGCTTGGCTACGTCTTTCCTCAGATGTAAACGAGAAAACACGACAGGTAAATTTTCATTTAAAATTAACATTCAACATGTGATGACTTCTACTTTATGCTCATGCCATTTTTCACACTCTCATTTTTTAGGCATAGTGGTAGGGCAGAAAATTAATGTTTACCATTTCATAAAAGAGGAACTTCACTTGATGAACTATGCAGTTGAAAATATTTTTTATTTTTTCTGGAATAGATGTTTGTTGAAGAAGTCATGGAATTGGTTGAGCTTAACCCATCGAGAAACGCTCTAGTTGGTCTTCCAGGAGGGGATGGTCTTTCAACTGAACAAAGGAAGAGGCTGACCATTGCAGTAGAATTGGTAGCCAACCCTTCCATTATCTTCATGGATGAGCCCACATCAGGGCTTGATGCCAGAGCTGCTGCAATTGTCATGCGCACTGTTAGAAACACAGTAGATACTGGGAGAACTGTTGTTTGCACAATCCATCAACCAAGCATTGATATATTTGAAGCTTTTGACGAGGTAAATTCCAAATACAGACATGTTTTAGTATATATGCAAATAATAGAATTAGGAGCTAAATATATTTTGTCCCCTCTAATCCACTTAGTATTTCCTTTATTCCATTGCAGCTCTTTTTGATGAAAAGAGGAGGAAGAGCGATTTATGTCGGTCGTCTTGGCCATCTTTCTCACAAGCTTATAGAATATTTTGAGGTTGTCACTGCCTTTCTTTTATATTTATAGGACGTATCTATAGACACAGCTTGTAGGTGAAACTCAATGTAACACAGTTTCTCTGACAGGCTATCCCAGGGGTTCCGAAGATTAAAGAGGGCTACAATCCTGCTACTTGGATTTTAGAGGTCAGTTCTACTGCAGTAGAGGCTCAACTTAATATTGACTTTGCAGACGTTTATGCAAATTCTGACCTGTACAGGTTAGTTTTCTGCAAATCATGTTTATCTTCATCCCTTTCCATAACGTATGTATCCACTTCACATTTCCTAACTCTTTATTACCAAATTTCCAGGAAAAATCAAGAACTTATAGATGAACTGAGCACTCCGCTACCGGGCTCCCAAGATCTTTATTTTCCCACCAAATACTCCCAGAATTTCATTACTCAATGCTTTGCTTGTTTCTGGAAACAACATTGGTCATACTGGAGAAATTCACAACTTAATGTTGTCCGGTTTTTTATGACAATCTTCGTTGGCCTTATATTTGGTGTCATCTTTTGGAACAAAGGGGAGAAATTGTAAGCCCTAAAATCTTCTCAATATCTATATATTTTTTTTTTTCTTTCAAGAGTAGTTTCTATATATTTCTACCATTTTCTGCTTTAACATGGAAAGAGAAAATAAGCAATAGAAAAAAAAAAAAGAAAAAAAAAGAAAAAGAAGAGAAGTAACTCTAATTAGTGGCAGACAATCTTAATGTAAATACTTACACGGAAGCCTAATCCTGCAGAGAAAAGCAACAAGATTTGACTAATCTTTTTGGTGCCACCTATGCTGCTGTTCTTTTTCTTGGCGCCACCAATTGTTCTGCTGTGCAACCGGTTGTGTCAATTATGAGAACGGTCTTCTATCGTGAAAAAGCTGCAGGGATGTATTCGGAGATGCCTTATGCCTTAGCCCAGGTGGAAAATTGAGAGTAATTTTTATCACAATTTTATATGTGCCAGATTATTTTTAGTTCTAAGAATTTGCTTACCTTAATGGATGCGAAACCTTTATTTTACAGCTAGCTATTGAGATGATTTATGTTGCTATCCAAACCATTATCTACGCCCTTGTTCTGTATTCTATGATTGGATACAACTGGGATGCTGGCAAGTTCTTCTATTTCTACTATTTCATGTTCATGTGCTTCACCTACTTTTCTTTGTATGGGATGATGGTGATTGCCTTGACTCCTGGTCAACAAGTTGCAGCCATTCTTATGGCCTTCTTCATGAACTTCTGGAACTTATTCTCTGGTTTCATGATTCCTAGGCCAGTAAGTATCCTCATTATTTCCTATTTCTTGCATTGGGCATGCTTTAAATCAATCATTTTTTTATTCTTAAAAAAAATTATTTTATCCTCTGCACTGCAGCTTATTCCAATATGGTGGAGATGGTATTACTGGGCTTCTCCAATTGCGTGGACAATCTATGGAGTTTTCGCTTCACAATTTGGTGATATCAAGACCACGCTTGAAATTCCTGGCGAAGAATCCAAGCAAGTGAATGCCTACCTCAAAGATTCTCTGGGTTTTGATCATGACTTCCTCGTACCTGTAGTCTTCGCCCATATTGGGTGGGTTATCCTGTTCATGTTAGTGTTTGCCTATTGCATCAAATTCCTCAACTTCCAAAAGAGATGACAAACTTTATTGTGTATTGTGACTATAACAGCAGTAAGATATTAGATTCTTTCTTACAGAAAAAATGAGTGCCTACATATATGTACTGTCGGTCAACATTAGAAGATTCTTTTCACCACTAAATTCTGCACTTTAGTTTTGTGAGTCTTGATATGGTTAAACGCTTCATTGGCGAAGTGCAAAGCAATCCTTTCTTTCAAATAATAAATGCATATGATTGGCTTTTGATAGTAGCTTATAGAAGATATTTCACGTTTTGGTCTTCGCAAAGAAGCATGAAATGATTAATCTGCTATATATACATCTGTGTGTATGCGTATGTAATAATTAATATACATATATACAATGAGCGTATTATCATATCTCTTCACTATGGTTTTGTGAGCCTTGATTTCTTTTATGAGCAAAAGGGTAAAATTTTCCCCTTCCCATCACAATTCTTATGGATGACCTGAAAGTGTTTTCGGCGGGCAAAGCTTTCAACTAGGTGATATTGTTCAGCTTTGTGTTTTTCCTTCAGCGGTTAGTAATCACACGTCGTACAGTTGCGATAAATTGAACGGAATAGATATGCAATTTGTTTTGCAATCCTGAAGTGTGCAAAAACAGAAGATTATCAATCGAGGAAGAACTATTCATTTATACAGTTACCAGTTTGAAAACTCAACCAAAAACACTACCCTCACCCTCTCTAACCCACCCAGAAAGAAAAAGAAAAGAAACCCAAAACAGCCAAATAGTTGATTGCGGACTATGCAAAAGTGGAAACTTATACCGTATATACCATATTCTTAGCCAGAAAGAAAAGAAGCTCCACGACGTCAATCTGCTGAGAGATGCAATTTCAACAGCTTGAATCTGCTTTAGCATCGCCAGAGTGCTTTTTTTAATTTCAACTCAAGCTAATCTGAGTCCCCTGCACCACCTAATTAACCATATAAGCAATCTCTTCCTAGCCAAAAAGAAAGCAGGGTATCTATCTCCATTAGCTGAACGAAGCAACTGCAATAACTTCGATCTCCTACTTGCTCTACATCACTGGGTATTTTCTAATTTCAAAATGAGTCTTAGCTAATTTCTTAACCCAAAAGAAAAGAAGCCTACAAACTCTATCAGCTGAGAGAAAGAACTGCCATAGCTTGTATCTCCTTCCTGCTCTTCACCACAGAGTGTTTTTTACGTTCAAAATCAAGCTTATCTAAATCTCGAGCATTACCCAAATAACCATATAAAGCACTTTCATTCTTTCCAGGTATATATAGTGATCTCTCGTTGCTGTTTTTGAAACCACAACTATCAATCTCCTGGAACTCAGCTCTTCCATGTTTGTTGTCGTCATAAAATTTGTTAAGCCTCTCTGCTTCTTGCAACCCAGATAGTGTGGCACTAAAGGCCACTACCAAGATACTGAAATTTGCAGGTTTTCCACGAGATACCTTTATCTTTCCTCCACTAAATCCTATACCTGCAAATTAGAACGATGGTGAAACAAAAAACACGCAAAATAGAGCGCACTGTGCATGTAATAAAGCATCGCCCATAACTTACTGGGTAGGAAACAAAGGAAGTTTGCATTAAGGTAGCACATGCATCGAGTCAATTATGGTGCTAGAAAAACATATTACACCTGACGGATCCCAAACTCCCTTGCTTACTGCGAACTCAATCTTTTCACTCAAGTTTCACAGTTTGAATTCTAGATGCTATCAAAAATTTGATGAATCATCGGGTAATAGAAAAATATTCTACTTCAAAAACACCGACAGATTGTGGCAAAAGTCGTTGGCAATATACATTCTACGGTCAGAATGTGGCAAAGTGCCATCCTTTCCAACCAAAATTGTATGAACATCACACGAGGTGTGATAGACCGAGAAGATGTTGACAAGTAAAACTTACCATTAAGAATAGCCTCCAGTTCTTCAACACTTACAATCATCCGCTCATCAGGATTGTTTTGTGCAATAGAAATATTATGGACCACAACAACTGGAGGCCAGATGATGAGGTCATTCTTCATGGAAGATGCTTCAGCAGCAGGCAACATCCGCTGGACCCACGATCCGTTAGGGGCTACTGTATCACTCCATCCCAACAACACACAAAGTGCTTTGTGGAAACCCAAGTGCTCTGCTCTACACCCAGCCTTGCATGACTTGAACGAGTGCATAGCAAGACTTAGTGTATTGGCAAACTCCTTTGACGTGCTGGGATAAGGATGCAAGCATGTTAAAAGATCAATAATCAAGTGACTTTAAATGGACAATTCACACAGATAAAGGCAAAAGAGAAAGCAATAAAGTGATTTTAAATGCTGATAGTCATATGCCAGTGACACTACTATAAACATTTCCCAGTGCTAACTAAATTCTGCATGAGGATAGCAAATTGCATATTAATGACTAGGTTATGAATAATACGTAACTTCAGAAACTCTGACGACTACTTAGTTGTTACATATTTACAACTAGACTTGCTCTCAACCGCTTCTAGTTTAAGTTCAAGGAGATCTTTCTCCTAATAATCCAAACAATAAGCATGATCTATCAATCAATATAAGGTCAACATCCGAACAATTCGGCATCCATTGAAAACAGATATGATACCAACAAACATTTACACATAAAATTACTTGTTTACAGTAACGCCATATCAAAACATCCAATGTAATGAGATCATTCAAAGACTCTGTTGTAGTTCCCGTTCTGAGCACAAATGAAGGATATAGAGTTAACATATTTTTCCTAAAGCATCCTAAGAAACATGGTCATGTCCAATTGGTTGTCGTCTACTCTGCATATCCTATAATATGAAATAATTGATCCAGGACCAGGTTCACTTAAAAAAATAAAAGTTCCTCTCATATAAACATTAGGAAGGAAAATGAAAATAACTAATCTCCATACTCTTTCTCTAGTTCTCATTCTCCAACCAATTCTAGCCTGCTAATAATCATATTAACAAGAGCTGTCATGTAAAACTCAGCTCATCTCGATTAAGCCTTAATCTCAAAAAGCCTCTTAACACTCGGTGAGGAAAGAATGATAAATCAGAGTTTCCTTGATGGACCCTGAACTACCAATCTCCAGTATGTATAAAATCATACCCCAAAAGCTAATTCCATAATTCAATTGGAAGCTCCTAAATCTCATCTAAAACTCACTTTTAGGATATAATAAACACGTAAAGAAGTACTCACTTAATAGCAACAGGAAAAAATACATGTTAGTTTAACCAATAGATACTCCCTTCAGGAAACACATCATGCTGTAGATGACAGACCTGCCACATATGCTGCACTTTAAAGTACCGGTTCCTCCTTGGTCAACATATTTTCTTCGTTGAGCCTGGTTTTCGTTCAGAAGTTTGACAAACCGAAGAAAAGCATTATCCACCTGCTGCTTGAAATCCTTAGAATCTTCAGGTGGCTCAATCTTGGTAAGTGTCATCCCAACCTCCGAAAGATCAGAGAAGCGAGCACTTTCACAGAAATCATAGAGATTTCTACTTAAAGTTTTGTTTTTCTTACGTTTCACAGAAAAAGTATTTAAAGTAGGAACAACTCGAGGCCCCAATCGCTCAAGGACACTTCTTCTATGAGAAGAAGTAGAAACAGGAATTTTCTGCGGAGGCCTCAAACGCTCCTTTATACCCTTTCCAGCAACTTGTTTATGTTTATTTGAATTTCTCCTAGAAGGCGCTGGTGGATAGGGATATGTTAACTGATCACCAAATTGGAGGTACATTATATCTTCATTAAATGAGGTGTCCTCTTCATCATTAAGATTATGATCAGAATCAGAGGCAAATGGATTACGAGAATTTGTCCAAATTTGATTCTCATCCATACTCTGCTTTAGTTTAACCATATCTCCGTCCCAGTCATGCATGGCTAACTGCTCTGTTGCCAATATCCCATTGTGACTGCTTTCCTTTTCGTAAAAGTACTGATCATTGTCAGGCAACTCCTCCCAAGCGTCTTGATAATTCATACGATTAGCTTCTCCTTCATAACCATGGTAATTCAAAGGAATACTAGGAATAGCTTCTCTTTCACAAGTATTCAAACCCCAGCCTTCGCTATTATTATATCCTTCTATTCCATAGTCATAATCAGGATGTGTATCTCTAGAACACAAGCCTTCAGCATACCCTTCTGTTTTATTTGATTGTTGGGTCAAATCATGATAGCTAGGAAACGCATGCTCTTCTGTAGAGAGATTAGGTTCCCACAGTAATCCATTTTTCAAAGGGCCTCCAGGAGAACTTCCAATACCATCAATTTTGTCCACAATTGAGTCTACAATGCTGGGTCTCCTACCATAACGGATATCGTCAGGCAATATTCCTGTATCACCCATTTCACTTCTTTGTATTTCCAAGTAGCTGGAATCTCCGTTCATAATTCGAACCAGACTGGACTGAATTCGCCCATACTCAGCCAATTTCATCAGTTTCGTTTGAGAAATTTCAGCGGGGTTGGAGCAAGGTGCTTGACCATGCCCGTCCTGCCGAAGGTATCCATCAGGCATTTCTCTGCTTCTATTAATTCCGACAGAGCAACGAGGTGGGTTGTCATCCATGGTTGCAGATGCACATGGAAAAGCTTTTGGTTGTGAAAGAGGCACCCCATATCCCAGACTAACCCCGGAAGCAGACATGCTTTCCCCTCCTTGGTCATATAATGGTTGTCCGGGTGTATGTTTAGCCACATCTTGATGCTCCCAAGGCCTTGGAATCTCCCCCTTGCTTCGGCGAAACACCTCAGCGTTTCCATCTAACCATGGAATTTCCGTATTGGTTTGGAGAAACGTTCCACTGTTTGCAAGTGGCGATGTGAAACTGGCATCAATATACCCACAGTTTCTGGCAGTGAGAACGTGAGGGGAGTTCACTGAATAGTTCCTCAAGTTGTCATTCTCAAAAGAAGTGAGTATTGGGACCACTCCCGAATCAGGAAACCCGTCTACCTGGCAACTGTTTTTGACACTGGTTTCATAAGCATGAGTACCAAAATCACTCACATGCTTCATCGACGAGTTAGGACTTTTAAAAATCCCCTCTAATAAATTGTTCCACTGAAACTTCTTTATAGAGGAGGATTCACCAAGGTTAACGCTCTTATTATACTGTGAAATATTGCTTGATCGGTCATCTCCAAGTCCATTACAACGATTTCGACCAGTATCACATTCCGGTTTCACGACATCGCCAATTGCCAGAGACCGCTCCGGTTCATGCAAACCACAAAAGCCGTTTTTCCCAGACTGCCATTTGTCTTTGGTTGTCTCAGAGTCCCGAAACCTTCCCTTAAGCGGAGACGACCTTCGAGTACCTAGAAACCTCCGTTCTCTCATGTCCACAACAGAATATGTTCGGAAGATCAAAAGCACCACCGGAAAAATATGAAGAAACTTGAGGGCGATGGAGAGCGAAAAACCCTAACCCTCCACGGAAAAATTACGTAAACGCGCGCTCTTTTGAAGTTGAGTAACTTGCTAAAAAAGGGCCGTTCCTGAATAAGAAGAAGGAACCCTAGCAAAACGGTACATTTATGAAAGGAACAGAAACAAAGAAACAAACGGCAAAACTACCCACTCCAGAATCGATTACTGAGAGACTCAGAGAGGCTATTGTCTATCAAAGGCGAAAAAGACGAAACCGAGTCTAACGAAAATATTAAGTTGTTAGATCATCTTTAGTCATGGTACTCATTAAAGTTTTATATCTTAATTATTTATATTATTTTAATAAGTCTTACAATGACACATCACTTTATACAACTTATATAATTTTTTTTTTTACTTATACAACTCTAAAAAAAATTTTAAATAAGTCTCACAATTATCTCTTTTACCTTATAAAACATTCTCTTTTTTTTTTTTAAATATAAAAAAAATATTGTAGATCTCATGAACAGTATAAAACATAAACACTTATACTTACAACTCTACTTTTTTTTTCTCTCCTCCACCTCAACCGCTCTCTCTCTTCTAACTCATCTCCTCTCTCTTTTATTTTTTCTATACAATTCGCATTAAATATGCTCTTAGCACTATTAGAACCGGTGCTAAGTGGAAGAAAATAACAAAAAGGTTATCTCCATTAAATATGCTCTTAGCACTATTAGAACCGGTGCTAAGTGGAAGAAAATAACAAAAAGGTTATCTCCTTTTACTTTTTTGACTTTTTAAGCTATGTTCCTTGTCGTCACGTGATCTTTAGCTCGTGACACCACTCCCTTTCGATTCGAGAAGGATATATGTACGGCAAAATAAATCATGCAACGCTGCTCATTGGAAATTGGTTTTATATGAGCAAAAGATCGCGGACGTGGCACGTGACTAGATTGGGAGTTTCTTTTCTCCCTTCCACGTGGTTAAAACCTAACCAAAATAGAGTTGGTCTGACGACTTTGGTCCATAGCTGATTATTATATTCATCAAACCTAGGATGGGCCAAAATATTTTTCCAGATTGGGCCTATTGCCACCTTTGTGGCCCTTAAGTTCAGACAATTTTGGGCTTGGGAAAGGCCCAGCTTTAGCATGAAAGGTAGCTAGTTGAACAATCAAATCACAAACTAGTTTTTTTTTTTTTTGAGCTAAATACTTATTTATACAATTAAATAAACCAAATCAAATTTACGCTTGAGGTTAGTATTATATAGTATTTGGAGAAGTGGGGGTTGGCCAAAGTGGCATACCACTCTTTAATCTTTTGTAGTTTTCTCGCATGTATTCAAATTCTCTTATAATAGTAGTTTAAAATTCTTTCTCAACCAGACCGGTCCCTCCTCTCATTTAGGACCATAAAAAATCGTATAATATTTTCACATAAAAATTACAGTAAACTGACTGGTAGACCCTGAAATTGGAAAACCAAAGGTAGACGCTATGGTGCTGAGCCTGAGGTGATGAAAGTTGAACCTGAACCACCGCCATCACCCAATTTATACTACTGCTAAAGTAAGTTGTAGCAGTTAAAAAGCTTAGGTGTTCACCGTTTACAATGTAGTTAGTTGATTCCCAGTTCCAAATACCTAGAAACTCATGCCGCAAGTCAACACCCATAACCAAAAATCCTACCACCCACTCAGCTGAAATCATTATTTTTTGGACGGATCACATGGTATTTGAAACCTCACAATCACCAAAGATTTTGCAGATCTTATATGGACACACCTCAGTTGACAGAGCTACTCTGCTTTTAAGCTTAAGATTTTTCTGGGCCATGCTCTTAAAGCTTTTATGAGTCCGTACATAAGAAAAGTATGACAGCCTTAACAGAATTAAGAAACATACAGTGTAAAACATATGATCTGTACTAATAATCAAGGATCACATGCCATCCTAAAAAATCTCTGCCGCGAACTCTCTCGATCACCAAGATGTTTTGGTTCTATCTAAATGATCAAGGTCTTCGGTATCTATCTGTTAGAGAAACTTCTATTCACATATTAGCCTTGGCTCCTTACTCCTTAGGAGCAAAAAGGGGGCATGCAAAGTAAAATATTGCCTTGGAAATTAATTAAGATTCAATGGTAATGCTTAATCTCCTTGTTAAGGAGTTGCCCATTTAATGGGAGACACCAAATATTTGCACCAAACTGCGCAAGCTGAAAAATCCTCCTTATAAAGCCAAGCTGGGAGTGCGAGGGTATCTGCCTTTTGGTCAGCCATATGGGTAATCATTTGCCATAAAAGGCAACTTAGCTTAGTTGCTGCCAATCTCTCCAACTCTGTCTTGGTCCCTAAGGCTTCACTCTCATTCACGCTTTATGTTGGTGAGCAACTTACTATCCACTCCACAAGCAAAACTTCACCCCTAAGCACTTTTTCATCTTCAATAAAGCACAAGAGTAAATTACCTATACTCCTCAGATGCTTTAAGCCAAATTCACCTATATACTATTCTAACATAAGAAAAATATAAGTATGAAGTTACCAAAAAATTTGATAAAATAAGGTTCTGATTCGCTGGAACAGGGTGGGTTGGCAGGTACATTACTATGTATGTACATACATATATTTGTAAAAATGACTGTTCATTAATATAGAAGATTGGTGCCCAAGTGAGAAGCTCTAGTTAGATGAATTTGCCAATATACCAACTTAGCAACCTAACCAAAGCAGGTCCATCAAGACTTGTACATTATTACTCTGTATATGAGTACAGCTAAATTCAGAAGAAAAACCTTGTCATCGAATATTTTTAATCAACTTGGCGTTAGAGTAAAGGTGGCAGAAAAAAACTGATAAAATTTAATTAAAGTGTATAATCATAAAAGGATAGGCATTTGGGTAATTTTGGGCTTAGTCTATTCCTCTATTGTTTGTTAAAGAGAGCTATCATTCCAAAAGGAAAAGAGAAAAGAACAGAGGAGAGGGAGAAAACTGTGAGGCGAAGAAAAAGAAAAGAGTGTTGTAGTGCATAAATGACAATAGCAAACTTGTGAGCAGCAAAAACTGAAGATGCAGCGGCTGAAGAACTCGGGGATTATCAGCAAAAGCGCGAGCCCGTTGATGGACGACAAGGAAGAAGAGATGTCAATGTCAGCTCTGGCAATGTTCAGAGAAAAAGAAGAAGAAATTGAGAGAAGGAGAATGGAAGTGAGAGAAAAGATTCATGCTCACCTTGGTCGCGCGGAAGAAGAAACAAAACGCTTGGCTGAGATTAGAGAAGTAAGTTAAAGTTCAGAAACAACATCAACTTATGCATGAATTTGGCATATGCTTATGCTTGAAGCGTGTTTGTCTTATCAGAAAACGTAGTTTCTTTTTGTTCTCTCTTAAAATTGGAGAATGAACAGAGGCTTGGTAGAAATATAAAGGCAATTGAGAAATTGATTAGAGAAATATATATCAATGATATATTGTGATTTCTCGAGAAACTACGTCGTATTAATGTTGTAGGAACTTGAGGGTCTCATAGATCCAATGAGGAAGGACGTTGCAATTATAAGGAAGAAGATAGACACTGTGAACAAAGAGTTAAAGCCACTGGGCCAAACCTGCCTGAGAAAGGTGCAGTTTTTCTTCTCGTGCTTTTGTAATTTCTGAAGTCTTTGTCTGTCATAGTATAGGATCCATGTGCTTTTCTTTTGGTTACCTTCTACAGCACAGTACAGGCATAAAAATGCGACGGGAAATGAGGATACGCGAAACAAATAGAACCGATCACATCAAACCCAAAAACCCTGTGTTTTACTTACACAGTTTTTATGTAAAAACACTTTTGAGTACTGCGAATGATTTTAATCAGTTGACTTAATTTCTTCCTAGGCCCCCACGTTGTCTGGTCAATTGAGAGGCAAGTGGTTATGATTATTTTTTGCAGATCATTCACAATAAAAATTTAGGTTCAAAATAGAAAAAAATTGATGCAAGGCTTCAATGGTTGATTTTAAATCATAATTCCTCGCGAAAGCTTCTTTCCCATGTTTTAACTTTTGAATTCAACAGGAGAGAGAATACAAAGAAATCCTTGAGGCTTTCAATGGGAAGAGCAGGGAAAAAGCTCAACTTGTGGCCAAATTAATGGAGGTCAGTAGTTTTACTTTTTATTTGTTTTTCAGGTTTTGTGCTGGAAAAAAGATCTCATTGATTCTTAACGTTGTTGTTTTGTGAACTTGGGATTAGGTGGTGGCTGAAAGTGAGAGGTTGAGGATGAAGAAGCTGGATGAACTAAGCAAGAACATAGATACCCTGCACTAGCAGACAAGCTAATAAAAGCAACCCAATGGGTTCAGTGTGCTGTATCGTAATTAGAATCAGTTCCATTCAATGTGTTGTAATTGTGTGATTTCTTTTATTTCACTAACTGAAAGAACATAGAATGTCCTCCAAAACTAGTGGAATTTTATTCCAATTCTCAGATTCAGATTTTTTTTTTTTTGTTAATCCAAAGAAAAAATTATGCCACCGGGCAGTCAATGTCTCACTAATTCAAATCTGGATAGTAGGTGTAACGGAAAATTTATCCAAAATAAAATATTTCGGGACATTAGTAGCTGAAATATCATTTTTTTGGATTAATTTGTCAAATTTAATTAGGACAAATTTTTTTTTCCTTTTCCAGCTAGATTTGCTGGTAAATACTGGGCTTAAAACTGTTCTTCTAAGCCCAATACCATATTTAGAACCTTATCCACTAGGAGCAATATAGGCCCAAAAGCTCAATGGGACGATAGCTTCAATTCAACCTTAACAATTGACCAGCGGTTCCTTGTTCTACGTGTTTCAACGTTGCGTTAACGTGAAGGGAGAGCAGAAAGGGAAGATGGATGAAGATGCCAGTGCAACAGCCACCCTGCCTGAGACACATGGAGCTTCGAATCCTAGCGATGGAGGACAAGAAAGGAACCGAAAGTGGTAGTGATAATGGGCACCACTGGTTCTGGAAAGTCCAACCTTGCCATTGATTTGGCTTCCCACTTCCCAATCGAAATTATAAATGCTGATTCCATGCAAGTCTACTGGAGCCTTGATGTTCTTACTAATAAAGTCCCACTCGCTGATCAAAGGGGTGCGTTGTCATTCACTCTGTTATTTTGTCCCCCAATTTTGTGCTTGCATTTGCTTCGCTGAAGCTCTTTTAGTGTCTAAAATTTGATTAGACGTTGTAGGAGTAACGCATCATCTGTTGGGTACTATAAGTCCAAATGTGGAATTCACAGCTAAAAAATTTCGGGATTCTGCTATTCCTGTAAGTTTGTCTCTCTGAGACTGAGACTCTCTTAAACTCGTTCCCATTCTTTTAATATTCCACTTTAGAGGACTGTTACACTTTTCCTACACAAATTGCTACACATTAGAACTGTGAGAAGCAGAACATTGTTTTATGGTTAGGCAAATTTATTTGTATCTGGTTATCATTGGTGCATATGTATGATTTTAATTGTATGATCACACATTGCAACGAAGAGTTCTTTTGACAGAATTAATATCTCTCTTCATAATTTTCAGCTGATCACGACATATTGGCGCGCAAATGTTTGCCTGTCATAGTTGGTGGTACGAATTACTATATCCAGGTAGGAAGTGCTGTGAAGGTTTCTTCTAGTAAAATTCTTTGTCATTTCACGTGCCTTATTTTGATTTTTGGGTTCTATCTCTTTGAAAATTAATAAAATACTCCGTATTGAATTTTAATATGATATATTGAATAGTGTGATTGTGTCTATTATGCCTGTTGCTTTAGTCTAAGTATGTTAGTGTTGTTTGGAAAACCGCTAATAGCTTGTCTGTGGTAGCGACAAGCACTAAATATCGGCAAGACAGAGTGAGTTTTGCAACCATCAAGTGAAGTGGGGAAGGGGGAAAATCATTCCACTGAAATTCTGTTTACTTGTACATCATTTTATTGTTACACTATGGTTACAAATTATCTAGGTGATGAATTCTACTTTTTTAGTGTATGCTCATGTCTTTTATTTCATTCAGGCTCTTGTGAGTCCATTCCTTCTAGATGATTCTGCAGAAGATATGGATAAAAGCTGTTTATGCGGCCCTCCTGGTAAGCATTTCATCCCAGTAGAAGACAGTTTAAATGACAGTTATGAGCTGCTTAAAGGCATTGATCCTGTTGCAGCTAATAGAATCCATCCAAATAACCACAGGAAGGTAGAAATTAGGATCCATATTCATTACATATTCTTCTTGAAACATATACAAGGAGCTAGTGGGTTAATTGTCTGATGATATGCTATCATTCCCACAACAAACTTTCGGGAACTGAAATAAATAGGAAGAGCAAAGTGCAACAGCCTTTCTATGATTCAGCCTTTGCTTTAGAAGGAGTAATGAATTGGAATTAGTTATGTATGAATAGCTGGGGGTTTTTTCAGCATTTGATTGTTTTCCTGCTTCAAGTATAAAGAGCAGCCTACAGAGGGCATTATGGATTCTGAGAGATTACTTTTTCTCTCTTTTCTTATTTTGCCCATGCTTTATTAAGATACGATATTTGCATCGTTTATTTGTTAGTATCTTATTTGTAGTATGGAATCAATTTATTCTAGAGTATTTTGCTATATTTGAACGTAGAAGATATATATTTCAATACTTTGTAGATAAATGAATGCTTGATTAACCTGAACCTTAAAGCCTACTATCACATGGATGATGGATCCAAATACAAATATGGGTGGAACTAGGGTTGTAATTTCTCAGCTTATATTTACCAAGTAACTGGAATCATCCAATTACAACGGTAGTTGAACTTTTAAAGCATCTATAATTATATCAGACAGTTTAATTCTATGAGTTTTCATTCTGCGTTTTCATGCAATAATTCTGAGATGTTTTTCTATTTATTCTATCAGTATCAAATGATTATGCATATATTCTTTAGCTGCTATCCTCATACTTAAAGCAATTGTTGAAAATTCTGTCATGGTATACCTTTATTAGAAGCAGTAGCCCAGTTCAGTTCTCTGTAGAACTTGTAAATATATTAAATCTCTAATTTGGGCACTGCATGAATGGCTCTATATGTTTATTATTTTGATTGCAGATAAGTCATTATCTTAGTTTGTATACTCGCTTTGGTGTTCTTCCCAGCAAACTATTTCAAGGACAGGCTGCAGAGGTTTGTTATCTTCTTTGGGTTATATTTATTGATCATAATTTCTAATCAAATGTCTTTTCTCCTCTATTGAAGAACTTAATATGATTTTGAGCATAAAATTGGCTGGTGTAAATGTAATAAAGAATGATTCATGCTTTCTTGGTTGGCGTCTTTGTTCCCTTCCTTGTTTGCATTCATTTATTGGGTTTTTCCTCTAACTTATGGGTCTTGTCGTTTAATTGCTTCCAAGATGCAGTTATATCCTCCCCCTCCCCCTCCCCCTCCCCCTCCCTTCCTCCAGTGCACGTTGCACGCAAAAAATCCGCTACTTCTGTTGGTCCACCGTAGGTCTTCACATCAAGTGAATCAATGATAACTTTAAATATGGAATATCAATGTTCAACGTGTTTTGCTACAACATTTTTTATTTTTTTGAATATTTTAAATAATTTTGGTTTTTCTGGTGGCAGAGCAGAACTGGTGTCAAGTTGATAACTTAAGATATGATTGCTGTTTTATGTGTGTAGGTGCATCTCACCCTGTGCTGGATAGATATGTTGAACAGAGGGTAGATTGCATGATGGATGCTGGATTACTTGATGAAGTCTATGACATTTACCACCTGAATGCTGATTATACTCGAGGATTGCGGCAGGCCATAGGTGTCCGTGAATTTGAGCCTCTTCTTAGAACTTTATTGTCGAAGACTTTTGCAAAAGAGAAAAGGTATCGACTGTCACTGAGGGAACCAGCTCCATGAAGTCAATGGACACAGTGGTAACTGGTAAGACATTTTACAAGAATCTGTGGGAGTGTTTGAGTTCTTCTTTTGATACTCAATCCATACTTCTTTTGGAAGAAGCAATAGAAAAAGTAAAGATTAATACCCGGAGGCTCGTTCGCCGTCAGGTAAAAAATATTGTGCTTGTCCGTAAACAAGCATTTCTCATGGATAGATTGTTTTCAGATTTTTCATCTTACATGGAAAATACTAATTAATGACATTCGAATTGCCTAATCGGTATTATGGTTTAAAATTTGAAATATCTTTTCTTTGTGAGGAGAATGTGTTTCTTCTAGCATTAATTTGCAAAGTATCCAAGTTTCTTTGTTTTAGCTATAAAAACTAGGTTGAGTAGTTTTCAAAATTGATATTTTCTACTCTTCGGTAACGTAACAAATTGTTGCCAAGTGTCATGTTAATTTTTTAAGTCTTGAAGAGAAAATGTCTGGTTGACCAATATAAATGATTTATTAATGACAATTGCGAAGTCCATCTTTGGCGTTGACATGCGTGAATCTACTTCAAAAATTCAATGTCTGACGTTGATGTGGACGCTTTTGTTCTTCACAGAAGAGGATATGCTTAATGGACTGCAAACGTTGTTTGGTTGGAATATACATTTTGTTTATTCCACGGAATCAATATCAAGTATGCATTCGTAGTCCTGTAAACTTTCTGCATTTATCACCATCAAACAAAGTTTGCAAGTAAATCGTATTGATTGGTTATTATTCGTTTTAGGTAAATCAGATGACATATGGGCTAGCCAAGTAGTTGAAACCTGCCATGAAGATAGTTAAATCTTTCCTCTCTAAGGGCGGGAACTTGTCAAAGAATACTGGGATGAGAATGATCCAAAGGGACCTGTGGACTCGGTACATATGCAAAGTTTGGTGACTTACCTTATACTGTTTCTGAATCGGTTATTCTTATACTGTTGTCCGATTACCTCCGTCTATTGACAGGCCTGTGGAAATAAGTGCTTAGAGGATTACACAAATGGAACAACATAAACAGGGGTCGTGGGCACTGCAAGCGCATTTCCAGTCTCGAGAGCAAATGTCAAGCTTAGTCTGGTCCAAAAGAAGCAGCAGTCTTCCGTGGTTCCATTACGTGTGTCATAAATTTGCTACTTACTCCAGTCGAAGTTTTCGTGTGTATATAATATAACCACGTCTCGTCAACGCCGTACGGTGGACCTGCGTGCAGTGCTACCCCATGTACTCTTTTTTATTAAAAAAAATCAAAACCATTTGCTATTTGGTGTGGACATTGATCAAATCTATATTCGGGTTAAATAAAATTGGAAGGATGGTAAAATTTTTCTTACCAACTTATTTGGGTTGGAAACATTATAAGAGTGACAATTTCGTATATTAGTTTGTGTTTAAATTCGATATATTTGATTTTTTAAGTTGGAATAATATTTTATCATTTTATCTAAATGTTTGTTGGTAACCTACGTTCCTCTTGGATGTATCAATTCAGTATTTCTGTCTACACAGGGACTTTTGGAGTATTTCCATCTACACAGGGAATAGTCAGGGATAACAGCTGGCAATTTCTTTTTCATTTTAGTGACAAGACAACAACGTGTGATCTGTTTTTTTTCTTAATTGACGAATGTACTTGTATTGCAGTCGTCACTCATGTTTATTTTATACTAACGTATTGTCAATATTATGCCAAGTGGTTTTAATGGTTAAAAGCTTGTCTGAGCCACAGAAAAAAGGTAGTTGCAGCCTGCGTGACTCATGTTTTTTAATGTTCTTATATATGAAATCAATTAAATAGAGGGTGGCAAAAGAAAGACGGAACTATCAAAATAATGAAAAGTTACAAATAGATGGAAAGGAGAGAATACAAGAAAAAGAACAAAAAAAGAAAGAAGATATTTACAATAAATACTGGGATCAATGTTGAAGTAGTCTATTAATTATTCAGATCAGAAGAAATTAACTTGTAATGGGAAAATAGATCAAATTATGATGATAAATATCTTATCATGAATGGGAACAGCTTGAGTGCCTCCAATTCTAATGTTCATGATAAAATATCTATCTATCCTGAATTGGATAACAATTCTCTACTTTTTTCTTTCGCGGTCGGGTTGAAAACGCAGTGATGTATATCCGTTAATACTTCTCTTTCTCTGCACCTGGTCGGGTTCCCATGAGCCGGGTCGTCTCAGTCCGCCACACAATTTTAAGTGTGTTCCACATTGTCAGGTATAATTCTTTAGTTGGATTCCATTAACATTGTTAATCATGTTTTTCATATCTAAAATATACTTAACAAAATGTTATCTATTTTTTTATATGATATTATAAAAATTTCAAACTTTCAATTCTTTTTGTAGAATATATAATTCTTTCATGACTAAATTACAACGATAACTTCACAAATTACAAAAATTTAGACATGAAAAGTAGAGAAAATTGGATTTGTAATGAATTGGTACATATAATATTATTGAGAAGATATTTACTTAGTAGTAATAGGTTAAACTTCAAAATATTTTAAGTTAAGATTGAAAAGTCCAAATATAATATGAGACTAATCATCTTTGAATAAAAATAATGACTTTCATTAAAATAGGACAAAAGTATCAAAAGCTAGCTAGTCCATAGTATTAAATTGTTAACGAAGACTTGAGTCACGTGGTAAATCTATCTCCTTACTTATACATTGCATCAAAGTTTAACGTATCCGTACGTAACCCGAAAAGAAAGATCACGCCAACTATAATTACTCCCAGTACCCACCCACAAATACAATACAATAGCATATTTACCATAATTAGCCTTTCTCTGGTCCTTTTATATATAGTGATTGTTTGGACTTTGAGTTCTTATGGAACTTCATTTATTTACTACATAAATTATGAAACTAGTCAGTGTCCATTCACATTGTGAAGGGCCACAAAATATGTATCTGCTGATGGACGGCAAGGAATTTGCTGCAGTGTGAAAGATGGACTTTAATTCTTCTTCTTTTTTGTCTGCATATATAGGCCAAGAGTCAAACTTGATATGCTATGCTATGGATGAATCTTGAACAAGAATATGGAGAAGACAATTACATACGAGTAAGAATCTATATGCATGCATGGTGATGGTATTATTACTATACATGATCATGAGACGACAGTTAATTAATGAACATGTGGTCAATGCCTTGGCTGCCTCTCAAATTATAACTACGTATCCAGATATTAAGAAGCATTCTCCGAGTTTCAAGTTTTAAACCATATACGCTCGTCGGCCATGAGGAGGCAACTTTGATTTTTAATTGGTCAAAGTAGCCACCCCTTCATCCACGCTGCAACTCTTGGTTTGTTTTTTGGGTTAAAGTTTCACTCTGTAACTACCATGCTTAATTCTTACAGAGTAGGACAATTCTGTCATTATTAATTGGGATTAAATCTTAATTAAAATGGTGGTGATAGATTCATTGAGTTTAGTTTTTTCTTTTTAAGAAGAAACTTCCCGACATCACCTCTTTCACCGTGTGTGATGTACTTTCAAAAACTCGTTTAATTGATCAATTAGGTTAAACAATTGAAATGGGAAACCAACACTCTAGTGGCTACTAACTATTTTTGGAATATTTCTTGCAAGGTTCTGATTTTTATTCGTTGATGAAATAACATGTGATTTTATAGTAACTCTTTTCCAAAGATGCTTCTATTTCACATTTGTTAATATACACTCAATTTGTCTACCGTTAAAGTGTAAATAGAAAAAAAGATCTACAAAAAAAAAAAAAAAAATGCGTAGATAAAAGGAATATCCCTAATAATATTACTCTTTTCTAAGCATGTGTGTAGAAGTTGACCTGTTTAATTCGCCTCAACTTATGTTCAGTTTGATTATGCTCATAATTAAGATATAATAATGTAAATTTATTTAATTTGACTAAATTTATATAATTACGTTAATTTCTGTTAAAAGAGAAAAATAAACTGTCATTTTGACTAGCTAAAATTAATCAAACTGCAGATACACTCAGATTATTTAATTTATGGCATGGAATGTCTGGGTTTCAGCTCATCTTAATTTCCCTTATAGCCTTTTCACGAGTGGTGGTTGAAAAGTTCTATGATACTATTGACACCGCGTACGTGTCCATACAACCAACATATATATATATATATATATATATATATATATATAATATTTTATTATATATTGCAAATAAATTAAGTTGACAGTCATGTTTACATATTGATCTTTAATTATCATTTGATCACAGGATTATTCTTAGGTCAGTTAACTTGATCATGAATGCAAATGTAATCGGGGTGTACAATCCCACGTGCGCTCTCCATCAATCATAACTCAGAGGGTCCCTCCTCCCTCACATGGCAACTCTTACTCATTTCAGCGTGTCGCACGTTTTTCCTTCTCCGTGTTATATCCCTGTCCATTTCGCGGATATCATATTCCTACCAAATAACCGATCAATTTGTATAAGTTTATATTTTACCATGCACAGCTAGCAATGCTCTTCCCTAACACTCCCCAGTCTTAGTCAAACCCACACTACTAGAAACTTCATCTCCCCCGTTACTCTCTCTCAGCTTTCTTCGATTTTTATCAGTTCTTTCTATAGAGTATCAATCACATACATAAATTAATTTCCTAATTAATGGACTTTGAGAATATTGAATCTTCATCTTCATCTCCATCTTGGTCTTCATCTTCGCCATTGTCTCCTTGTCCATGTCAACTCTCACCATGCTCCACAACCAACCCTAAACACTTATCTTCAGACCATTCACAATTATTATCTTCATCGCACAAGAGAAGAGCGGGAAGAAAGAAATTTCAGGAGACTCGGCATCCGGTGTACCGGGGTGTTCGGCAAAGAAATGGAGACAGATGGGTTTGTGAAGTCAGGGAACCAAACAAGAAGTCAAGGATATGGCTAGGCACTTACCCTAAGCCGGAAATGGCAGCTAGGGCACATGATGTAGCTGCAGTAGCACTTAGAGGCAGCTCAGCTATGCTTAATTTTCCTGACTCAGCCTTTCTTCTCCCTGTTGCAAGGTCATCTTCACCTAGAGATATAAGAGCTGCTGCAGCCAAAGCTGCTGAGGCTTTTAGACCAACCAGTTCTTCTTCTTCTTCCTCTGAGGGCATTCGTGCGGTAGAGAGTGAAAAGGTTTTGGAGGGTTCAGTGGCAATAGATGATATTAATAAAATCATCTCAGGGAAAAATCATAGTGGGAATGATCAGTTTACTTCAACACCATTTCTGGATGAGGAGGTTATGTTTAATGAGCTGGGGTTTTTGGATAGAATGGCAGAGGGTTTGTGTCTTACCCCACCGTCTATGGAAAGAGCATTGGATTGGGACGACATTGCTCGTGGCATGGACTTTTCTTTATGGACACAATAATATAAATGTCTTATATACGGCAGTAGGAAACTTTTATTATTATATTGGTCCCCACAAAATGACTGCGAATAGCAGCATTTTCAGTCACTGGGAAGAACTGGGACTAATATATAATTAGAATTTACAACAGATTCACAGGATGCATGCATGCATGATGAGACTACATATTCAACTGCTTAATATATATATAATTGGTGCATCAATGGTGTATACCTTTGTATTCTTTAATTGGGAATAACCGAATAAGTTTGAGCTTGTGACCTCCAAATTCTGTTTCCCAAAATAAATTTCATCTTTGAATATTTTATTTGGTTTTGATTCGCAAATTATTAGATTAAGGATGAGATTAATTATAGCTATTCTAGCTTCTTTGTGAATAATAAATTAAGACGTGCTAGCTTCTCTTGATCAATATATTTGTGTCTGCTTGCTTCTCTTTGCTAAAATGTGGAGCCAATTAACAATTAGCAAAGCGCGCAGCTGATTGCGTTGAAAGATTTAGGGTATGCTTCGGTATAATTGCGGTAATTTGGAAAGGTAAAATTCAAAATAGTTTGAAAGCTACGGATACAAATATTTTTTTTTACTTACTAGTTTATCTAGGTATATAAAAAGATAAAGAAATAAGAACCACCGGTTAAAAAAAAACGATGTTACTTTCAGATTCATTTTTTAAAATGAACTTAATTAAACATCGTTAATAAATTCTATTATAGTTTCAGATCAGTATCTGAATGAATTAAAATTCTTTCACTTTGCTCTCCATCAAAATCTTTTGGCTATTTTCAAAGGGACATCCGCTGAATTGAGGACTGGGTACTTCATTGAAAAAGTATGGGTTTAAATCCCACTAAAAATGAGTGAAGTGTATTACAAAAAAGATAAGATCTATCAATATGTCAAGAATTCCATCATATAAGCTTAAAAAAAATCCATCCTAATAAAAAAACTTACAAATTCCATTAGGGAAGTAACAAGAAAAATTGGATAGGAGACCAAAGTTAACATGAGGGCAAAAAGGGTTAATATGAGAATTTAGAAGGGAGATGAATAGAACGTTTTACAATTTTATTTTATTTTTTTTACTGGGGAGGTGATTGCTTCTATATATGATGGAGCATATTTATTTTGATGGAATGAATTTTGGTGGAAATGAAGAGAATAAATGAGTTTTGTATGGAAAGCCACTACTTCCCTCTTAACTGATTACAGAGGAGAGGGTTTTCTCTACTTTTTAGGGGAAAAAAAGGAAGGAAGAGTGATCTATTTCATTGTAGCAATTGCGCTTTTCGGTGGAAATTTATTTCTGGAATGAATAAAGCTGATTTAGTTATACATATACATTCAAAACTTAATTTGGGGACCATAGACTATACCGTTATTGGTTGATTAGTTATAATTAATTTGACTTCGGTCTTCAGGGGGTCCATTATCCTCATTCTTTCGTCATATCAAAGATTTTCATTTTCGCAATTGAAAAATGGAAATTAAGGAAAACGAAATAATGTTGCCTTCGATCATTTAATTATATTAGTATTTTTTGCTAAAAGCATGACCAGATGAGTAATAACTTTGTCAGAAACAGTCTACTGTACTCCGTACATGAGGAAAACATGATCCAATATAATCATGCATCCAAGGACATATATTTATTCAATTTCAATAGAGGGAAAAGATAAAGAATATGATAATGGGACAATGCAAATAGAAAGATCTAGGTATTTTCTTTTCTTCAAATTTTAAATACTGAATATAAATCATAAGAGTCAACTATCTAAAACAAATTCATTTGCGGTTATCCTCATAACAAGACTCAAATTGAACACAACACCTAAATCAAACTCCCGATGTGGTATAACCACCCAAAATTTGTCTTAATTAGTCAAATTAAATTTAAACCTTTCTTTTTCCACCATTATAACATGATAAACAGAACGTTGAAAAAGAAAAATCCTTTATAGCTTGTAGTTTTTTCGATTGATGACTGATCCAGGATAGTCATCCATTGACAAACTGCCATAAATAAAAGGGCAAAATCAATTAAATAAGCAACCGTAGGTGAAAGAGACTATATATATGCATGACCTAGCAAAGCCAACCACAAGGGCCAGGGAAGATGGAAGAGAATAACGAAAGAAAACAAGAGCAAATTTATTTACACGACTATATATTCCTAACTTCCATATACAAAGCCATGGTTTTATTTCCTTGTCTTTCTCATTCTCCACGACGTACGTATAATACAAAACAAGTGTCAATTTTATTTTACATGCTTGCATTCCTAACTTCTCGCTTTATAACACATCGATCTACCGATGCTTGAAAATGATGTTCGGGAAAGTGCAGAGAGGACAAATATAAGGTAGTTGAGAAGTGCTGTGGTTCTCTGCACGTTGCCATCACAATCCAGCGCCGGTCGTCGGTGTATGCAGACCATGAACATCAACCCCGAAACTATATCTATCGTGGCTCCTTCTTCTTCTTCTTCTTTATCCCAATTAACTGACAAATTTAATTTTGATTGATACATGATAAATAATAATGAATTATTTTATGGCCCATTATCTTGTGATGCTGCGGAAAATCTCAAATCTAGGAGCAAGAATTTTATTGATGGAAGGTATTTAACAGAGATCACACAATTTAATTTTGAGATCTTAGAGTTATTCTTCTTAGGAAGTGATTTACATTATTATTCCCGTCAGAAACAAAAGATAAACTATGAGGATGCTGTGGCTGTGGGTATGATCCATAAAGGTGCAGTTTAGTGATATCTTCTTGGGTTGATGTAGAGGCTAGGAAAAAGCTCATTTTCCATCGTTCTCGTGTTATAAACTAGATAAAAATTCGAATTATATTTGGCAAGCCATAACTTTATAATACCCTTTCAATAAATATGTACATCCTGTGTTTCAAAAAGAAAAATTATTTTTTTAAAAAAAAAGTGGAGACCAGCATGCACCTTCAAATAAATTGTGCTAAAATTAATTCAATAGAGACGGGGGCTTATAGAGGAAATCGTGGAACCCAGCCGTACTAGCTTTGCTATGGTATTGTTTCAGACTTCAGAACTGTTTTGTATTTTAATGCACACAAGCTCTCATGTTCTATCGTAACTTCTTTAAAACTTACAGTTGTGTTGGAAGCCTTCATGTTTCTTTGTTCTTGTTTATTGAAGTAAAAAGTATTAAACTTTGATCTGTTTCTGTTCGTAACAGTGCCTTCCTCTCTGTTCAAAACAAAGAATCTTCTCATTTAATGTTTTGGGGGGAAAAAAAAAAGCTTAGCAGAAATATTATCATTATTAGGCATATCACTTTTAATTATACAATTACGCTGATACACTCGTACGTCTAACTTAATGACCAGGAGTATATTCTACTGAATTAAAACTCTTCTTTCTATTTCTTTGCAAGTGAATTAACTCAATTTACACTTTAACAAATTGTGATAAAAAACAAATGTATCTAATATTTTTCTTTGTCGTTTAGCTGACTTCGAGAACTGTTGCCAATGAAAGCTGCATTTTCTACCAAGGAAAAAAAAATTCCTTGGAGAGCTAAGTGTGAGTTTGGATGTATTAAGGCCAATGAGGTAACGAAAGGTTGCGCCATGTTGGGACCGACGTGATTTTCGAGAGTATGCGAATACACACTTAGTATTTGTAGAATAAATTTCTAAGAGAAAAGTAGAGTGTTGAATGAAGGGGTGAGGATGTGGGGAAGAGAGTAGGGTCCAAAATCTCATTCAAATGGACACATGATGAGAAAGAGTGAAAACCAATATGCATCATGCATATGTCCATTGTCAGTACTATTATTGGTTTCTGTCAGTCTAAGACAATATCATTTTCACGCATACTCTCAATCTATAATACACACTTTTTATCCAGCTTTTAACAAATTTTATTAAATCCCACTTAACTTTATTTCCTTTTTCTGTTTCAACATGCAGTCTATTATAATTTGTGTTTCACTGTTTTATGTGAATTTATGGTTTCTACTTCATAATTGGTGAGAAACGCAAACGTTTCACGTCAAGGTAAAAGCAGTGTAATGGATGCCTTGAGTTGCACACATTACATGATTTCTGGCTTCTTTGATCTGCTCAAGTAAAAACCTACTCTCCCTTTGACAGTTCCAATCCAACCTAAGGACGTACAAGTGAATTAATTGCAGTAACTTTTTATTTTCTCTTCAACCTCTCACTCTCTCTCTTGATGTGCAGGAGAAGAGAAAAACAAACAAGTAGGGTGGAAAGGTGCACCAACGGATCCATTCAATAGCCTATGCTACGTTCACTGTATCATTCTTTTTACTGCTTGAAATTCAGTTTCGGTGAAAAGAGAAGCAAAGAAAATCAGTCACTTCAAAAGATTACTGATGTTACTTTTACCATTTGTGTTTCGTGATAGATGAGGTGATCCATATATGGAAAAGAACTGAGTACAATTGGAAGGTTATTTCATGCAGTTCCAAATGAAACAAAATTTTCTTACACCAAAATAGTTCTACTGGACTGGTATCTCTTCCTCTTGTGAAATTCCCCCCCCCCCCCCCCCTCTCCTCTCTCTCTTCTCTAGAGAGGACTTTAAAATTAATGCATGTTTAATCATATTATTGCACCATTTGATTAAACTTAGCATCAAGTGATTGAAATTGTGATGAGAATGGATGTAAGAGAAATTGTAAAATAAATTGACATATAATTCCAAGATTATAAAGTTAATCGTGATTTAGACAGGTTACCAGCAAGGGCATGACCAACAATTATTAGGCTATTCAGAAGACATATCATGTCATTACACACTGAGCAGATTAAAAGTTAATTTCACAAGGAAAAAAAAAAAAATTTCAAAAAAAATGGTGCTAATCAATCAAACTGAATTAGAACACAGGCTTATGCAGAGTGGTTCTGTACTTCATTGATAAAAAAAAAAAAAAACGCAAAGTTATTTGTATAGTTATATAAATTTGTTAAAATAAAATATCATTACTCCATTAGTAATATACCTTAATGCACATGGGAAAGACATGGAGAAAAGTCCAGCAACTAGCAGTAGTACTGCTTTTCTGTATATACCAGAAAAGAAAAGCTACTGTAAAGAGAGAAAAAGGTCTGCCATATGATCATAATGCTTTGTGAGTCAGGCCAACCCATAACTCAAACTTCAAGAAGAAAATGACACGAAGGACCCCCCAGTCATGTGCTACGACAATGGCAATAGACAGGTTTTACTGTAGAATGGAGAGAAGAAGTTGCTTACATGTGGTCTATACCACAAGGAAAATCGTACCTTTCCTAAGATTGAGCCGTGGATGCTGTCTCCTGGAACTTTAGGTAATTTTAGTTTTTTTTCTTTCCCCATGACTTTAGGTAATTGAATACCACCAACAAAGCGGTGAAATGGGTCAGGGGGTTGTGACAGTGGACAGATAGGGACTGTAAGGGTTGACACTCATATTGTCCATATTGCAGGTTTAATTTTAGCATATATATTAGGCTGTTTGTGGCAAGTTTTTGTTCATAGTTTGTGATAGCCACGGGGATGGGGGAGTTCAAGCACTTTGTGATTGTCAAGTTCAAGGAAGGCGTTGTAGTTGAAGACATCATCAAAGGGTTGGAGAAGCTGGTCTCAGAGATTGAGCATGTCAAATCCTTTGAATGGTACGTAAGATTTTGCTCTACTTCAAGCTAATCATGTTCTTTCCCTTAGATCCCTTGTTATACTAGTAATTAATAAACATAAACACAGGGAACTAAAAAAGGTTGTCTTACAGGAAAAGCAGATCATGATGATATATAGCAGATTGCAGCCTTGATTTATCCTTTAGAACCAGTTGACAAATATTATGAATATTCCATTTAGCATTAGTACTGGTGATACTCTTTTACCATCAGCTACTTGTGTTTGTATTGTATTAAACAGGGGACAGGACATTGAAAGTCCAGATATGCTAAGGCAAGGTTTCACGCATGCCTTATTGATGACATTCGACAAGAAGGAAGACTTCACTGCATTTCAGGTTCACCAAAATCATATCGAGTTCTCGGCAACATTTTCAGCAGCTATTGAGAAGATTGTGGTGCTGGATTTCCCAGCTACTCTTGTGAAGCCAGAAGCTGCATGATCCTCAACACATCCAAGAAACAAACAAAATTGGATCTCAAGCATCTAGTGTTTACATGTTCCTTGTTTGTCTTTGCATCAGTTAGTGTAGTTTGGTTATGGTTTTTCCGTACCAGATTTCATGCAATTATAACTTGTAATATGACTTATGAATTATGAAGTATGAACTGTTTTTCCCTTCTCGAGTTCTGATTAATGAAAAGAAATTAGCAACACACATGGAGATGGAACATTAAAAACCTATAAAGAGAACTTTATGACTTTGTTGCTTTGCCTTGGAAATTTGTTTCTTCAGAACAGACCCCCTGGACGAATGTCCCACGTCAACAAGTGGATCTCTTTCCCCCACCCTTGTTTTTTTGTTTCTTGATTGATCAATCAAAAGGTTCTTGGTGATAACAATACCGGTGGTCAAGACCTCCGCTTATTCAGAAAATTATATCACATGGCCAAAACATATAACTGAAAAGCAACTTTAGGATGGCAGGGAATGAGAATCAATGAAGTGGAAAGACATTGAATCATGGATAGCCTACAACCTGCTGATCTATGAGAAGTAGCAAATTAACTATGTGGTATGAATTGTGGGAAAGAGAGGGGAAGAAAAAAAGAACAAAGCACGTGAAGAAAAGAAGGGAATCTGAATTAAGATTAGCCAAAAGTAAGCATTCATTCAAAAGGGGCGTGACAAATCACAAAAAGAAACCTTGAATTTTGAAGTCTCTAGATTCCCGAAAGCAATATCACATTTTTTCATAGTCTGAAAAAAGAAACAAAGAAAAATAAGTCATTACTCCAACCATGGGACCAACAATGAAAAATCAATTAGAAAACAGTAGATTCTCGAATTCCCAACTTTATCTTATTCTATGTCTGGTCTGATCCTGAGTGAAACCCCACATGATTCGGGATATCCTTTCAAACATCATGTTTTGCATTGAAAGTGAAAGTGCACTGGGGAAGAGCATGAAGTCATCCAAGAATGTCTATCTTTTACATTTTCTGTTCATATTCAATCTCTTCCCAGCTACTTCTGTAGCCCCACATACTCAAACAAACTACTGTGGGAAGATCAGAACTCAAACATCTTCCCTGAACTCAAATACTTCTAAATCATCTTTATTAGGCAACATAACCATTTGTAGGTCTCAGAAGCTCTACTTCAGAACTTCTATTGGCCTTTTCCAAGTGTCTTCTATTGATTATGGCGGTAGATTACTCACAATCTCCCACTCTTCTTGTTCTTCTTCTCTCCAATATGTTTCTCCTCTGGCTGTTACAGCTGGTTTTCCTTCTACCCCCGAACCGAACTCACTCCTTCTCTTCAACTGCTCAAGTAGAAGAGATAACATTTCTCCATTTGTAAGAAATTGCAGAGGGTTAAATAAATGTGGGGAAACTGCTTCTATGTCTTCTTTGATTCAAGAGGATGAGATAAAGCCTTATCCATGTTTAATTATTGATGATCTTCAAAAAGTGGATAAGGGTTTTCATCCTAAGGATTTGAATTGCTCTCATTACAGCTGGGTGTATAAAAATTCTTCAGAAATAGGGGACTACGAGGGATATAAGTTGGGTACAAGGATGTCTTTTGACATTCCAGGGCATGTGCCAGATCTCTGTAAGGAATGTGAAAAGCCTAATGGTAACTGTGGTGTTGGATTGAAGTGCATATGCCATGCAAGAGAGTGCAGTAAGCGCCCTGATCTCTGATATGTACTAAGATCCTGTCTTGTTTTTCTTTTGTTCTGAGGAAAAATTTTAATGGCTCAATGACTCTTCTTTTTGCAGAAGACAAGATCATTTCCAAGGGGAGATCAATCAACTCTATCGGTACTTTCCTCTTTGCTTTGCTTTCTATTACTGTTGTAATAGCCATCTTCATTGATGTCTAGGCAAGTTAATTTATTCAAATTCCAAATAATGAATTCTTTAGTCATCGAGTAATTCATCATTATTTTCTGTATTATAATTGTTGAATCTCATCTGCTGAATGTAACACTACTATGGTAACTGCATACTTGAAAAATACATTACCCACAAAAGAAGCCAACCTTCAATTTATATCATTTGTTATATTATCTACTAGCTATTAAGTGTTTATATATATTAAAATCTTATTAACGCGATGCTGCTCCTGAATACAAAGGTGAACTAGACTACTAGTGATGATATTGCAAGCTTATAAGACAACGGATTTATAACTAAAATATATTCCACACCAGCAAATCTCAATCCCTACACGGGTAGATTATAAACTTGAATAAAATTGTAAAACTTGGATTCCTAAATAATCTAAGAGAGGGTGTATAGATAATCATTAGCGCTAATAGCCTATTATATATGCTACTAGAATATGAACTGTGAAACTGAGATGATTACTAGATCTCTCTCTACATTTTCCTCGTATAAGAAACATAGAGAGTACGGAAAGAGCAGATTAATACTTATAATTCTTGACATGAAGACTCTCAGAAGCACCCTCTCCTGCTGCAGCATCTCCTTTATAGGTACCCAAGGTAGCTTCTGAATTAGCCTTGCATCTTACAAGAAAAGCAGCCCTTGCCTTATCTATATTTTCCTTCTTGCCAGCCCAAGCCTTGAGCGAGCTTTGCTGAAGACCCCTACCATAACAGAAAGAAAGAGACGAAGGCTTCTTTCCCTTAAGCTTGTTCATGGCATTCAGATTAAGAGTGGCTTCCTCCTCGCTCTGCCCACCTGAAAGAAACAGAGTAGCAGGAACGGCAGAAGGAACTGTTCTTTGCAATGCCCTAACAGTATACTCAGCCACCACATCAGGTGAAACCTCCTTCGCTTCTGAACCAGGTGTCACCATGTTTGGCTTCAAAAGTGTCCCATCAAGGAGTACATGGTGATCACTCAAGGCCTTGTGACAAGCTGCAAGAACACGTTCTGTGACATGTGCACAACGCTGGATGTCATGAGACCCATCAGCCAGTATTTCAGGCTCAACAATTGGTACCAACCCATTTTCTTGGCAGATCACGGCATAACGAGCTAAGCCATTGGCATTCTCATTGATAGCTAGCTGGGATGGCTGATCATCGGGGCCAATCTTAAGCACAGCTCGCCATTTAGCGAACCGAGCACCAGCAGCATAGTACTGTTGGCACCGCTCTGCAAGACCATCAAGCCCCTGAGTACTTGTCTCACCTTTAGTTCCAGAAAGCTCAACAGTGCCTTAGTCAACTTTAATTCCAGGAATAACCCCACCTTCCTTGAGGACTGTAACAAAGGGTTTATCATTATCAGTTTTCTGAAAGAGTGTCTCCTCACAGAGGATTAGACCACTCAGATACTGAAGAACACCCGGAGCACAAAAGAGAAGCTCCCTTAGAGTCCGTCTATTGGATCAACATTCTCTAGATTGATGCTCGCAAGGCGCTGACCAATAGTAGCAGTTGATTCATCTGCTGCCAGAATTCCCTTTCCAGGAGTGCCAATGTAGGAAGCAGTAGCAATAAGTTCATCTGGACAAGGCTGGCTACAAGTCAATAAGCGATTTTAAGCAAGAAAAACCAACAATATAATTGCAGCTTCATCAGTTACAAGTCATTATATATATACACAACGGTGAACCTAACAATGCATTATGTCGATAAGCAAGAAATGCAAGCCAAATATAACTGGCAAGCAGCAAGGAAAAAGAATGGATTTTTATGGAAATATATTGCCACCTTTACGCGAAGCAGACGATAAAACAGCAATGGGGCTGTCTGAATAGATCAAAGCAATGCAAATAGAACAAAGAATTGAATAAACATAAATCCAAGCAGTCATCTTATGACATTACACAAACATAAATCAAAAATTAAAAAGGACAAAGTTTGAACAATGTGCGAGCAGAGTTCATGTTAAAGGGGAAAAAAAATGACCAAACTCAGAGAGGAAAATGAGTGCGTGAAAGAGAAAAGATAAATAAACAAAAATAAAAGTACCGTGATACTTTCCCTTGAAGCAAGACATGTCAAATTTAATCAACGGTCGGAGACAGAATGCGAAAGGCAATGAAACTTTAGAGGGGTGAGTTCAATACAGAGACTAGTGATCGATTTGAAATATTGGATTGCTGCGAAAAAAACGTTAGGAGCAAGGCGAGTGGCAATTGCTCTAAAAAAGACCACAGAGATGGCAACGCATCCGCCAGGTTTTGTTGAGTTGAGCTCGTGAATGTGTTATGCATGTTTTGGCTGATAAATTTAAGTATACAAAATCTTCAAAATTAGATTTTACTTAATTTTTACACTAATTATTCTTAATGTTATATTTTTAGAAGTATTTTATTTAAAATTATTATTTGGCTCTGAAAGTTTAACAAAAAAGATAAATAACGTTATAATTATTTCATATGATATAAAAATAAAAATTCTTTAAGATCAAAAGTATAATAGTTAAATTCTTCACTATTTATAGTCAAATGCTTTTTTCCGACTTCTAAAACTAAATAATAATTTCCTCAATTTATTTTAATTCTAAAAAAAAAAATTATTCTGAAAGCAAATGAACTATACTCTGGCATGTCGTAAACAAAATATAATATTGCCATTTGAAGCCACTGAGACTGGTCAGATTGAACCAGAGGATTAGACTCTCAATTTTCTTTTGTCTAATTCAGAACTAACAATGTAACCATGGAAAGACACTGACAGAAGACCAATTTATTAGCATGAGAATATTTTCGGCATTACTCAATTGCCTAAAAATAAAACTAAATGCCTAAAATTACACAGTCAATGACAGAAGAAATTCAAGTAAAGAAGTGGTAGAGAGGCAGAGGGACGTGATTTTCTTATGACTATAGGGAATGCTAAAGGTAGGGTTTTCATTTTTTCAACCTGATTTGAATCTATCTCGTAGAGTTGGTGAACAGCCACGAATAAAGTTGTGGTGGAACTGTATATTTGGGATACAGAACACCAAACAGAGCACAAGCAAATTTTTGTTGACAGTTGGATGGCAAGAACTGAACTGGCTGGTAAGACAGAAAAAAAGCTCCAACACAATTGCTAATGAATGTAAATATTTAAACACACACAGACAGAGTTCTTAGATTCAGAAAACTGCAACTGAATGAAAGCTAATATGCAGAAACAGCAGAGCCCAATAGCAACATATGAGGTGGACTTGAGAAAAATTCTTAAGACAATATGGGACAACTTAAACGCCCTACTTAACAGGACTACCAGAATGGCACAAGAAACACGTTTGCCTGTAACATAAATATAATTATCTTTTTCTGTTTTCTTTGAGAAAAGTCTCCAACTTTATTTATTTATTTATTTGTTATTTAAACTAATCCACGTTACATTGCATTGGTGGTATGCATGATTTGGTTGACGAAAAAGTGAAACTTGACTTTGTCAGTCCTAATGATTGTGTTGTGTGCACGTCCTTGTTATTGAAGTTGCAATTCAAATATCAAAACAGGATGATTTTACCTCAGGACTAAATGTCAGCGATATATATGATTTCAACCTAAATCAATAAAGCACTTCTCGTATCCAGATTCGGTAATCCAAGTCCTTTTCAACTGAAAGTTGGTACCAAACCACTAATGGGTTTAGTGAGCTGAAGAAACATCAAATGCTTATGCCCACGTGTATGACTATGATGCTTCTTACATATGCAATGAATATGAGAAACCAGCACTTAATTGGCGTACACGATCTTCTTAGCAACATACGAGAGAGTTAGACAACTGACGAAAGCTACATCCACCAAACAAAACGTAACAAGCAAAAACAACAAAACCTGTACGAACTAAGATGCTGAACCTCTCTCCCATACCTCGTAATCACAACGGTTAACTTATAAAGGATTATGGATATGGAAGCAACCTCTTAAATTAAGAAATAATAATTAGAGACTTAGCCAAAAAGGTAACTGGATTGAGAATTCAGGAAATGCCAAAACAGAACTATTTGATTTCTCCCTTGTTCAGGATAAATGTTCATCTGGCTTAAATGGAGATTCCAAAACAAACAGAAAACGGCTCGAGTTTGCCCAGAAAAATCTTGTGTTTTTTTTTTCCCGGCCACTACACTAGATGGCTCCCTAGTTCAATCATTGGTATTTTTGCCAGTGAACTTGAATATTGGAGGGACCATAGAGTCATGAACATGTGTCTGGGGATCTGAGGACATAGGAATAGACCACCATAGGTATTGGGGTAATGCAAGGCACCACAACGCCAGTAAAGACAAGACGAATATATTTAAATGTTAAAGCTTGGCTTCGTTTTAAAACAATGGCCAAAAAAATTATTTGATTTTGAAACCAAAGTGACATGATCATCAAACAAGCTTATTTCACTTTTTGACTATTCATGTCTACATGCTCTGTAAACTACTTAACCTGTATATGCTCCGTGAGTACCAAGATTTTCTTAATCAGGCCTAAAATAGGATACTTACATCAATCTCTAGGTTAATTACTTTGATTTAGCTTGGTTTTATCTCCATTAAGAGGGTTGGAGCAAAAAGAGAGAATTATAAAATTTAAGTAGAAGGACCTGATTTGCTCTCCATCAAGACCCGGTGGAGCCAAAAGAAAAAAAAAAAGGGGTGGATTCTGTCAGTTTTCTCCTGAATCCCAAATCTTCATCCTTCCTCTTGAAGAAGATGGCGATACTGATGAACCATATCTTGTCGTCTACTTGTCTAATTGTCACCCATTAGTGTATAGTTAGCATAAAAGAGGGGATTTTTTTGGCAAGCTACAAACAAAATTGTAAAGAGCAAAACGATATTACTATGGTCAAGATATAATGACCATGCATGAGATTCCCAAATTTATTTTTCCTATGAAGGCTAAAAGCAATCTTCAGTCATGTCAATCAAAATTCCAGTTGCCCTTTGAGCAAATCCTCATTGATATCCCTCTCTAAATCTCCAAAAGCTCCATTGACCATTCCCTTTAAAATGAAAATAAAGTTAAATAAAATTTTTAACAATTTGGACAGCTTACCATTGTTAATACACCCTCAATCCTCATGTTTGACAGGAATCGAAGACTGGACACTTTAGTTGTAACATTCAGTACCATATTCTAAAATCGTTGGAAACAGAAAACTTGGAATGGTAAATCGTTCTGTCATAACTCAAAATTATTCAACTTCAATTCATTTTCTTTCTCTTTCCTATGATCAAAAGAATAGGTGTGTTTCCTTTCGAGAATAAAGGAAAAGAAGAGTAGAAGGAAGAAAAAATACGAATAGAATCAGAAAGGGTTAAAAGAACCAAGATGAACAAGTTTTCTTATGTGCTCTTACAGGCATAAATCAACAAGGAGAACTCAACTGTGTCTTTCTCTTTCTGCATCATCTTCTCCTCTAACCACAATCTGGTATCCAACCCACTCCTAGTTCTGAACATGAACACGGCAAACCCAGAAGCAGGATTGAAAAACCAGTCATAAACATCCCACAGCAAATCAACCAGCAATCCATCCACAAAAATTGTCTGGTTTCCCCTGAAATTCCATTGAAGCCTCTTTACACGAATCACTGTCTTCTTATCAATGCACACTGACAGAACTGGAGACTTCAAGCCCTCATTTTCCCCACTACATCTGATCAAAATGTCATGCCAAGTACCAGTGTCACAGAACTGAGCCTTAGTTGCATAAAGGGTGTTGCCAGAACAATGCTCTCTTCGTGATACCAGAGAGACTTTAGCCACTGGGTTGCTGGTTTTGAACTTCTTAGCCATGGCTTCTTCAGCCATATCGCCCAGAATCAGACCGATCTCTGAATCAACAATAATTGAAACATAGAAACCGTCAATAGGTTCAGGCCCTGTATCATACTTTGCATTAGAAAGATCCCAGAAGACTTCGATCTTTGACTCATCAGATTCCATCAATTTGCTCCCCTTCTTCTTCCTGAAGAACCGTGAATTGGTGTTGAGTCTGAATTCTGCTGCTGTTGCTGTTGGGTCATCGCCAAAGTTTACACTGAGTCCTTGAGTAGAGTGGTTCTTACACCATGTGACTGTGATCAAGAGCTGCTTTTGTGTGGAGAGGATGATTCTGTAGACGCAAGAGACTGAATTTTGGATTGAAGGTGTTAAGCTGGGAGTGATGCAGGCGTTTTTTGAATAGCTAGCACATGAAGAATGCGAGACATTTACTGCGTTTTCGCTAAAACAAGAAATTATGTCCCTCATTCTGGACGAGAAATGAGAAACTCGAGGTAAAGATCTGAACTTTAGAAGAAAACGGAAACGGGTCCTTTTTGTTTTCGGATTCTCTCAAGAAATCGAAAGGTCTTAGGCCGGAAGTGATGGCTGCATTTGAAGTGCCTTGATTTTCTGAAGGGAATCAGAAGAAGGCAAATGAGAGTCAAGCAATGCAATCCGGTCTCCTGACAGGTCCATCACCATTTAACATAGCTCTCTCCCACACTTTATAATAATCTGCATCTTATGAGAAAGGAGAAAAATAGAAGATTGAGGCAGAAACCTAGGTGGTTACGTTTTTTATTCTGTTTTGCCAGTTAATAACGGAATTTAACAAATCAAAAGCAGAAAAAATAGAAAAGAGAGCTTCTTTTTCTTAATCACTCCCCTACACCAGTAATAACCAAGGAAAAGCCTCACAAAAAAGTGGCCCTGTTTCTAGTTTCAGCACTATTTGTGAAGGGGTGTTATCAAAGTAATTGTCTTTAATGGAGAGTGTGTGATTAGGGGAATGGATAAAAGAAAAAATGGAAAGTGCCATAAGCACTCTCCTCTGTGAAGAGATCATGCTTGCTTTAATTTCTTTACCTCGGGTTTAGTGATTAATAGGAAAAAAAAAACAAATGAAAGAAAATGTTAAATGTTAACGAGCAACATATTAGGCAGGGTCATGCGTTTCTGGTCAAGGCAGAAAATGCAAAACTGACACGATGGACCAAGAAAATAAAAGCCCACTATTTTTTTTCCTTTTCTAAATTTTGGGAAATTGTCTTTGCCAATTAGGAATACAGTTTAGCTAACTTAAACGCTTTGCTAATTTGATATGTTAAGTAATTGTCAAGTTAATAGTTAATACCAAAAAAAATTCTGTTGTTATAATCATGTTACAGTTGACGCATCATGATTCAAACACGTCACCCTTCTAACTATTGGTCTCTCACCATCAAGCCTAAATTTCTAAAGCCATTAGTTTATTTGCTACTAGCTACCCGAAGAAGATTAAAAGATTCCAGAGAAAGGCTAAATTAAACTTCCCAAAAGAAGAACGATCCATCAATCTAAAGAATTGAATAGAGATTTGTGATTTTTGAGTTTGGAATGTTAAATTAAGGATCAAAGAAGCAGAAATGCGAGGGGACCATTGAAACAAGAACTGAATAAATGATGAATGATAAAAGATTTATGTTGTTTTTCTTTCTGGTGCCAAAAAAAATACTTTACCTCTTTTATGTAATAACTAATAACCAACGAATTGAAAAGGGCAGTGGGAAAACCATGAATTAGTGATGGCCCTGATGGTGATTAATGTTTGGTCCCACAAAATAAATTTAGTCTGGAGAGCCACCAACTCCTACTCCCAACACTAAAGATTAAAAGGAGGGCATGATATGACCCAATGACTCTTTCTTTCTTATTTCTCAATTCTATTAATCCTCAAAATTAAATATTTATTATATTTTTTTTCTGTATCTTACTTTTTATTTCTTGTTTGATTTATAATTTTATCTATATAAACATACTATGTGTATAAATTGATTATACAGAGGCATGAAGGGTTTTGAAAAGAAAAAGGTGGTGAACAGTTAGAAGAAGTACGCATGATTTGAAGTTTAAATGACTCAAACAAGTACAAAATGGGAAAAACAGTGGCTATGGAAGAAAATCTAGGTCTTATGTTGTCATTAATTCTTAATACATCAGAAAAATGTAATGAGATGAAAGACAGAAAGAGGAATTAAATGAAGGGATAGGGAATGAAACGGGGAATCTGCCACAGAGACACAACAACATAAAACAGCGCACAAGGAGCATCATTACTTTCCCTTGTCGAGGTTAATGGACCCCAGAAACTCTGGTCCCGGGACTTGCCTGCTTCCCCACCGCCTCCTTCATTATGATTATGATGATGAAGTAACACATATATAGTCACTCCTCGACTTGCTTATGGAAAAAGGAACAATCCTTTTTTACTGTAACTGCTTCTGCATAATCATGAACTGAAAATTATTGAGGATATAGACTTGGAGTTAAATTAACTGCTGCATATTTCTACATGAATGTTAACTGATAATTAAGTCCCAAAAAAAAAAAAAGTGAATGAAAACACTTGCTTCTTTCTTTGTTTCCTCAGATAGAAAAAGGCCAAGCTTACTTTTCCTCTTTTTTTAATATTCCCCTAAATAAAGCTCTAGTTACAAATTGTTTCCCTTCATATATTTCAGTGAATTCCAGATTCATTCGTCTCTTTGTTTAGTAGGGCCTAGTTTACTTATCTTATTCTATCTTAGGCCCATACTTTTGGAAAGTTCCTACCACTCCTTACAGATGGTGATAGCATCCATGGTTAGAGATCCATGGTAGGGACTAATTAAAGAATGAAATCCATCTGTTATGATTAAATAATAATCATGCATGTGTCACTAACTTCACTTTACAATAGCTTTGTAATGTGACTTGTTGATTCACTTTATTCTTTTTCCCTCGTTCTAGAGGATTTAATCACAGCTGCTAATTGATTTATAAGGGTTGGATCTCATTTTTTTTTCTTCTCTTCTTATGCTAAGCGAAAGAATATTAGTTAAAGTTCCAAAGGACGAGATTAAAACTAAACAAAACAACATGAGGGTGACAATTCAAAAGAGAAAAGAAAATGGAATCCAACTGAAAAGGAAATGCTTCTGTCTTTGGCCTTATGTAATACCAAGAAATTCTCTCCAACAAAACACCCGCGAAGGCATCTTTTACTGACAAAACTGCATAAATTCCATTTGAACTCCTTTTGACATTCCCAGTAGAGTTTAGCTTGAAACTTAATTCAGTGAAGCTATTAATGAAACCACTTGGCCAGCTCATGAATAATTAGCCCAACACTCCTACTAAGGTCCACTGATCTATGAATTCAAGCTCTATACTTATCTCAGAAGCAATATTAAGTACTGCACGTTAACAAGTTCAACTGAGAATAATAAAAAAGACTAGATTAACCACAATAGCCTACAGGTTCCCTTCAGTACACAAGCTACAAATATTCATAAGGCATGATGAATTAAATAGAATATATATCCATAGAGCAAATTAATTGTTCCATATGAAGTTTTGTCTGTTTGCATCACTGCATCATGTTCATTTTTTTTTAAAAAAAAAAAACTTTTAAGTATCGATATTATTCTCATTTTTATGTGTTAATGCAAGTAGGTCTAAAAAATCTTAGTGTGATTCATCATTAGTAGAGCCTTTAAATTGACGTTTATGGGAATCTCTAAAAAAGAGGAAACTGTGAGAGCTGTGCTTCTTTGACTGTATATTAATGAGAAGAAATTGTGGGGTTCGTTTTATAGTTGACGAAGAATTAAACAATCTTAGATATTACTGTTAAGGCACATGAAGCTCAGAAAAGTACCATTCCATTTAATGAATTTCGGTTTGAAATATAGCATTCAATGTTTGGTTGTTTGCTTAACAATTTGTACCACCACTAATGAATTGTGTTTTGGATCTCCATCAGATCACTTACTGCTAGTCATAGTAATGTTTTAGCCGTTAAATGTGACTAATATATTGTTAATAATAACTATAAGAGATATTTTTATATTTTTAGATATAAAATTAATTCTTAATTAACATAAATAATAAAAAAATTAAATTTATTTTAATAAACACAACTCTAAAATTTAATTTATTTTTAATGAGTTAACATATTATTAATGCACGCATCATGAAATTTCACGGTTGATTGTTTCTGAAACATTAACACTAGCAAAATATATGGACAAACATAAAATTTTTTGTTTTATTACATAGAGGCTCCAAGAACCATGACCTCATACGAATTATCTAAGCATCTTGTCATTTAAATTACACCTAATAATCTAGAAAAACAAAGAACTTGGCTTGAGTTAACAAACATGAAACAACCACCACTTTTGGTAATAATGTTAATCACTTTCTTCAAATAAGCATAGCTTGAGTTACACGCTTGTTGGCATTGATAAGCATATTTACCAACATGATTGGGGTAGCTCTTAGACAGTGAGAAAGACTTCGGAGGAAGTGATGGAAATAATTTTAAAACATCACTACCACATAGCCATTGATGATGGTCAAGTGCGTGCTAAACAAAACTCTCTCAAAAATTAGACTTTTAATGGGTTTATTGCATTTATCAAATTCATAAGATTCTTAGAATTGACAATGAGCATTTTTTTTATGCTACTTGGAAGTGATGATGAGAAGAAGCTGCCATGAATTAAAATAATATTAATCTGGGTGTCATTCTGCAATCGCCATTCTTTCGTGCTATGTTCGAACCTTGAACAGGCAAGGAATGAAAGGCAAGATAAGCTCCAAAAAACCAAATCCTCAACTTAAGTGTCCATTATTTGATCTCTATAGTTGATAAAATCAAACTTTTATCAGCATTCTTAAAAAATTCAGTTATTTAAAATTATGTCAAATTTTGTTGATTCTCTCCTTTGTTTTCTTTCTTTCTATCCAAGATCCATTTGTACCGAGTCTTCTTCTTCACCCTTCCGACAGCCTCATCAACTATATTTTCAAGTATAATTAGTAATCAAAAGTAAAATGACATCTCATCCTCTGGCGCATGTGAATTATTCAGACTTCCAAGCCAATCTCTTCCATAGATAACTAAAATAATGCAGTGCCCTAAACAGTATGCATAATAGATTAATCTTTGTTTCAAAGACAATTAATAGGACTTTGATGGGTTTTTGTTGCTTCGTGGAAGTTTGTTGAGCAGCCCATTTTCTAGTTAACACAGAAAAATAATTGGTGAAAATGACACTAAAAATTCCTCTGTACTTGCTTGTTTAAATTTCTTATGTCATGACGATGAAATATCCACATTGTCGGCAGGCAACCACTTTCGAGCAATTAGACGAAGAAAATATTAAGGCATGTATTTGTATTCGTATTTACCTATTAGAGCAGCCAATTCATACCGAAATTCCAAGCAAAAATTAGAACCTTGTCATTGTGTCTACCGTTACAGCATGAAAAGTAAGGAGATTTCTGTTCTTTTTTGTACAGAGTAGCATTAACATCACTGATCAATGTACACAAACACCAAGGCTATAGAAAATCACCAGATAATTGCCCCTCTAATCCTGCTGCTAATCACTGAGAAAATTAATAAATAGAAACTTTGACACTAACGAGTCTCCGTGGTCACTCGTCCTACGTCCACGACCCTCTTTACTTTTCTCTTCTCTTTCAAACAGAAGAAAGCTAGGAAAAGATGAAAAGACAAGGAAAAGATAAACCATCTCAATTTGTTTATGATATTACCCAATTCATGTAAAAACAAAACAGCCAAACACAACAAACTATTGGTCGGAAATCACAATAAAGAGTCAAAGCTAAGTTTCTATCACCAAAGCCATAGCAAGTCACTACTGCCCTTCCCTCTAAGAAGGACTGTACCCTCCATAATGCCCACACATTCAGGCTTATGAATGTAAATCACCAGTTGCCATCCAGAGTACATGACCTAACACAACATAAGGTGTTCCAAAGGCAAAGGGATAATTCAAGATCTAATGAGCGTGTTTTCGGAAACACAAATGATTTATAAATAAATATCCCCGCCCCAAATAATCAACAACCTGAATAGCACTGAATATAATTCCACACTATCTACCGTCATTCTTCTTCCAGAACTATAGTTGTACAGAGCTAGCATAATTTCCCACAATCATAGACAAGCTTTGATTTATATCATAAGTTATCAGAATCAAGACAATGGACAGCAGGAATGAGTACAGTAATCACAATATCCTGTTATACGGAATTATTTAATGGTTCTCGTGATATTATTTCAAAGGTGATAGAAAACATCATTTCACTTATCAAACTTATATCCGTAGGTCAGAGCAGCAGAACTAGAAGACAAGCAAACCTCACTATTCAATTATCAAATCTGTTCGGTGCTTAATCTAGAAATCTGAATCTTGAATTCTCAAAATGAAATAGACTACTCAGACATTCGAGAATCATCGATGAGTTCCTCATAACTGCATCATCAACTACTAGATGGGACTGACATAGTTAGCAAACCTCCCTGTCATCAGAGACAAAAGCAAAAATGTCATGCACTCAGCTTCTTCGGAAATAACATTAACTGAAAATATTTCATGTATCTAAGAGCATACATACAACATAGCTCTATAGCTAAAATAGAAGAATAAAGTTCTACAGTATATTTTCTTTTATTCTTCAGAAAAATCCACCCCATGGAATAATCTCATCACTGGCTCGATTTCATTGGTGTACGTTGGCTACAATTTAAAATTCTAAGAACTTATTTCCTTACTCCCATGATAATATGATACACTGTTATTAAGCCAGGCCATTTAATAATCTAAAAAAACACCATCAATGAGGCAATCTCCCTTCAAATGCCCAGAGCAGTACGAGAATTCAAATTGAATTCTTATTCTCAATTTTTCTCCTCTTACATTATCCATATAAGTAATATAATCTATAAGAAGAATCCAAATTATTTGAGAGTGGAGAATAACATCTACACTTGAGAATATACATCAACAAGAATGCTTATACTCTAGCTGATTTTCGGACATAGTAGAAAAGATAATAGTAACAAGACTGAGGGGGAGAAAGACCTACAGAAACTAACCTTCGCTAAAAGTGCTGGCTTCGCTGGGAAGCTTGGAGACCAGGTAAGCCGATGCAATCGCACTATGTAGGGGTTGAAAGGAGCTCAATTCTCTTCGCAATAACCTTGGCGATGAATCAAAATGGGTAACTTCATTTTTTGAGACAAACAGTATCATTTTGCATCCGAAATAAACAAGCAGAAGAAGGACGAATACCTTAGAGGAAGAGAATGGAAAATGGGAGTACGAGGGGGAGTGAAATTTGAAGTACGAAGTGGCACAGAAAAAGGGGTTCTCCTTGGCACCGGATTCGCCGATACTCTGCATAAAGTGCGCACAATCGTGGATCTCCCGGCCATTGAAGCTGCCATTTCCTATCACAGCGTTCGAATCGGACCCTAAAACCTCTGTAAAACCCACATGCGCATAACAGTTTCAGTTTCAGACGCAACTCCGAATGTTAGACGGTAGCGGTAGCATCGGTGGACTCGGCTAGGCCAGCATCTATGAGGCTAAGCCTACCAAAGTCTTACGGGCCGTGAAGATTATGGTCAAGAGAAGATCTATAACACAAAAATTAAACTTCGAAATTAAAATTAAAAAAATTGTTAAATAGCAGCCCCCGTCTTGTTATATATTTAAGAATGATAAGTCAAACTATGAGGAATTATTTGTTTTTGTCTAAGAAAGCACCAATCAAATCTCCAATTAAAAATGTCACGAGTTTAAGTTAGTAGAAAAATACATATTAAAAAAATAATTTTATTTATTCTTTCTCAAAATTCTTATTTTCATGTAAATATTTATTAATCAAAAAGAAAATCCAAATTATAAACACACAAACAAGACAATGAGAGTGGAGAGATAACCAGTTTCTCCTTCAGCCTAGTGGTTGGTTGCCAAATTCAAACCAAACAAGACAATGGAAGACATGAATGAGCGAGAAAATTTTTCCCGTCTCAATGCCTCATATTCTTAATTTTTAAAAAAAAAAAAAATTTCGTGTCTTGTGCTATCGAGTAAATATCAATTAGAAGGATAGGAATAGAATATCACTGAGTTATTGCCTTCATGTTATGTCACTTTTCCTTCAGAAAAATGAGTTTTTAATGTGCAGAACAATTAAAAGGATATCTCACTAAAAACTTTTGATAATTATTGGACCTTTGTGGACATGAGTCGGCTGATGGGCCAATAGAGTGTGAGTTGATGAGAATGAATATATATATAAAAAAAAAAAAGGCTGGGTTGGGTCGTTGTATCACCAGTTCAGACTCACCCATGGAGTTAATTTTTGCAGCACCATTTTTAATATTTTCACCACCACCTTGACTTCCGGAAGTATAAGGGTGGTGCAAAAATTAATCCCCACTCACCCATCGCTTTCGTCCTCAAACGGCTAGTTGGTGTTTGGGTAATATACAGAATAATAATAATAATCTCCTTCCTCAAGGGTCCAAAATTACCCGTTATTTTCCTTTTAGGTCTTTGAACCGTTCACTCCAGCTAGCATTAATAATTTTATTTTCTTCCTTTTCTTTCTTTATACAATTAAATTAATTAAATTGTATATTTAGTTCTTGAACAGCCTCTTTTCACTGCACATGGTTATAGCATTTCTTGTGGCTGTTATCCTGGATAATACTGTGCCTAGCAGTCAGCAGAAACGAGGGGCATACGTTTGGTCTGAACATGAGACTGCGGGAATAAACTAGTTAGTCAAGGATAAAATGTCATTCCCAAAATGAAAAAACAACAATAATACTTTTAGGATTTTATGTCACAATAAATTAAAAAAAATTATTAAATTATTAGTTTCAATAATAAAAAAATGTTACTTTTTTCTTTAATCCAATTCTAATTGATTTAATATACATGTCCAAATAAATAAGCATGTGAAAAATTATAGCATACTACTAATTCTATTATGTCATGTTACTGATTGTTATCAATGTTAAAATATTTTAAAAAAATTATAATATTTAACAATGTAAAAAATAATAACTTCAATTTTATAATATTTTTAAAAAAAGTGATAGTTATAACCAATAGAGCAATCAAGCATCAACACGTAAAAGTGAAAGCATAAAATTATTTATTTTATGTTTATATTGATATTAAACTTATTTATTAATTTATATTAATATCGAATGATTTGAGAAAAAATAGAATGAAGAAAAAGAGTTAAGTGTGTTTAAAAATAAATAAATAAAAGAATCTTATTGTAATAAATTAAACATATATCAAATAAAAAAATTTATATTTTTTAAAGAATCAAGCTCACATTAAAAAAATATATGTCTTAACAAAATTCATTCCATTTCTTTTATAGTAGAGTAGATAGAGTAGATTTTAATTAAAAAATAAATAAAAAATGACCATGATGGGTAGCTTTTGCCTACTCGATGCCGATTTGTCTCACTCTGCAAAATCAAACGCATTGGCACCAAATGACAAGTACTTGTTCTACAACCTCTTTTAATTAAGTAAGCAAAAGCTCTGGGTTCAGCAGTTAAAGATCATATTGAAATTATTTTGCTTATAAAATTAGATTAAATCTGAGCTGTTGTTTTTAATAGATAATTTATTATAAACACTCATTGTTGATGGGCAATTTTTGTTGAGACATGCTATATGTTTACCTTAAGATGGTCTAATTTCTTTTCACCATAAACTTTATATTAAAAAAAAAAAAAGCAAAATTGGTCATGAAATCAATAAGTCAAGATTTAAACTGTTTCTATGCCTCCGTAGTTCGGAGTCATCTTTCTGTTCTCTCAAGAATCCCTACGTGAAAGCTGTTAATTCAGTCAAGAAAAGTCATTCGTTATATAGAGCTTATAAAGAAAAGAAAAAAGACATTTAAAATCAACTCTTAAAAAAAATCTAAGTAACTACAAGATTCTAGTTATTCTTTAAGGCGGTTTCTTAGAAATTATATATGTATTAAAAAAAAAAAAACTGTTTGGTCAATATCACGTGCAGAGATAGGTGTTAACGAATAGAGCCGCCGCCGGCACGTGCAGAGCGGCTTCAATTCTCTATAATACGTGTTTCTTCACTTAACGATCAAGCCAAGTTTAACGAATGTAAATCCCAAAAGAAACCGAGTCTCTGAGTAGAATAAATTTTGTTATGACATAAAATATGTTTAAATGGTTTTTTATTTTTATTTTTATGGAATAAAATGCGACTTTAACAAAGTAACCAATGAATTTCATATCCAAAGAAAAGGGCAGCTAGCTCAGAGAGTAGCTCACGACTTCAAATGCGCACGCATTGCACGTGGAACTTCAATTTAAGTGGTCGGAAGTCGTAACTGGTGTCTCGTTGGTTGCTCCATTGTCGTTTTGTGCCAACTCGCCTTGAAATTCATGTCTAGGAAGTCGGAAGTGAAAGATCTTAGCTAATAATAATAAAAAAAAGATAAAGAGTTAAAGTTGTCCAATCTTTACTCATTTTCGTATGGATTTGTTGCAGTTTGGTATAATACGAAAAATATCATCTTCCCTGTGTCTCTGGGGAACATGTAGATCTGCTCAATCACGTGATCATCCTTCGATATTACTATTCTCTCCAGGCGCACTTTCAAAAAAAATCATATATACAAAATCATTCTAGTAATAGGTGTAAACTTCAGTAAGAAAAAGGTTTTGGTTTAACGATTTATCATTTTCCTCTAAAAGCCTTTGAAGTTTTTTTTATTAAGGTTAAAATCTTTTAAAAATTCGGATTGCAACTCGTGTGGTTCCATTTTCTTTCCTATCTACAGAAAAAATAAAAAAGAAGGAAACCTTCGATATTGGTACATACGTGTACGTGCAGCGGTGAAATATTTAGTTATGTCATTATACGCTAAGTATGAGGAAGGACATTGCTTGTATAAGCTGCATATGTGTATACCATTTACAAAGTTATTTGGGGGCATCAATCTCACTAAAAATCAAAGGAGTTTAATTAACGTTTAATCTTACATATAGTGAATTAGTATTAAACATTTTAAGCTTTACGTCTTCTTTAATAGCATGTTATATAACATTTTAAACTTTTAACAAATTAATAAGAATCAAATCCTGTCGGGGTTGAAATGGGTAGACCTTCTGGTCAAGTAAACTATATAACTTTATTTACGTAGTGTAGCTTCGATTAAATTAGAAAATGATGCAAATGGTTGTTGGTGCAGTGTGGCACTTGAAAAGGAAAAAGGAGAAATATTTGTCGATTTTAATAATTAATGATACCAATAACCAAACTAAAGCACTTGTTTTTTTTTTTTTTCCAGGCTTTATTATTAATCGGGACTCTATGTAGCAATAGACCTTTGCCATTACTGCAATTGTGGAAATTTGATCGTTTGTGCTTCGGAGGTGCCTAGAACTTCTGTTGAACTACGTGTCGCAACTGAAGCAATAAGATTATATGTTTCAAGTGGAGGATAACCCATCGGAAAAAAGAACAAAAAAAAAAAATGTAAGGTCGAATTTCACGTAACAATCCTAAGCACCGAGAAATTCATTTGTATGCGGTTCCAACTATTTTCTCAAGTAAAAAAAATAAAGACACAAATAATCACAAATTTAGTAAATTTTAAGAATTAATTCATCTATTTTTTTTTTTTTTTTGAAAAAAAGAGAGCGCTACGTGGAGTAATACGGTGCACAAGTTGAACATGTGTAACATGTGCCCACATAGGCCATGAGTTTCTTTCGCAAAAGCTCCCTGATCTTAGCCCAGCTATCACTTTCTCTGCTAACTTCAGCCGGTGGTCTTCATTCTTAAAAGAACCTATTATATATATATATGTCTTAATGCAAATATGTTATGCCCTGTGTTGGATGGATAAGTGCTTATTTACTATTCGACGTTATACATAATGACAATTTACTGTTGCTTATCAAAATTTAATTTGTCACTTTGAAGAAGACGACACTATTTATCAGTCGATGTAACTATTTTATATTTTTCACACTTTTGGTTTGTGGCTAATTAACATAAGGAGCTGCTTCCATGCTTGAAACACATGCCTTAGGATCTTAAAAAAGTCTCTTCCTACTTAAATTGGAATTATGAACTCTTCCTACTTTTGTGTCAAATTCTTTCCTCGAAAAAAGTTATATTATTCGTTTAATTATTTATACTCTTCTTATATGCAATACTGTCTTATTATGTTAGAACATCATGCGGTCTGGTCAAATAAGCAGAGACCTATATAATCATTAATAATATTTTATACTAGTATAAACGCTGCTTTGAATTTACTATGATTTAAATCATTTTCATTCGACTTCGTTTTAGTATTTATTGTATTTAGACAATTTGTATTTTATGATGTTTGTTTAGACCATAATCTTTATCTTATATAATAATATATGTTTTTACTTTCACACGATTCACGTGGATCGATATTTAGTAGTACAAGATAAGATTACGCTTTGGATTCCTAAGAATGACTATTTTTTGGGAATGTTATCCGTAGAAATGTGTGATATTCCCTCACATTTGGTTTCATGGGAAAGTTGGACATTTTTTCCTCTCAAAACAAAAAAAATCCATAATAAATGTAAAAATCCATCATATCTACCTCGCTTATTCTTAATATTATTTTAATGTGTTTTATAGGTGTTTAAGGAAACTAAACCACTTAATTAGTAAAAGAAATGTTGTATCATTTACAAGATACTTTGTATTCAAATATATATGGCGGCTTGAGCACAAAAAAATTAATTCCCCTATTGACTAATGCACAATTATGAAATATACATATATAAGTCTTTGTTTGATAAATTTTTTTTTTTTTAAGCCTTTGTTTAATAACGTAGACAACATAAAAAAGTTTTACATAAGCAATAAAGCTGTGTAAGAATAAATAAAATTATTTTATGGTAAATAAGATAGTTAGATGGTAAAATATCTACCAAAAAAAAAAAAAATGACAACATGCGCAGAAAACTTTTGGTTAGAGCGTAAGCTTATCTACAAGGTGAAAATTGGTTTTCAGTTTCACAGTTGCTTAATTGGAATGAATAGTGGGATAATTATTATCTAGACAGCGACATTAGATAAGATATTTTGATTAGATTAGGATGTTAAAATAGAATTTGGTCACAATTAACCCAAAATTGGTCAGAAAATAATTTCATATTTATATTTATGTGTAAGGAGAGGAGAGGGAGAAGGGGGTAGGTGTGAGATTGACCGAACGACCTCCACCTTGTTCCTATTTATATTTAAACCCTCATCCCTCGCCCTTTCCTCTCTCAGCTTGACGTTCCCTTCCAATGAGAACAACAAGCTATCATTTCCTATAAATTTTTACTTTAATTCATTTCCCATTCCAATTCTTTCCTTTTGTTTTCTCTGAACCACTCAGGCAGCAACATCATCATCCACGATGCAGGCTCTTTCCCACCCTTCTTCCGGTACCGGTAGTCTCAACTATCTAGTCCGGACTCGTCCCTCTTCGAATCGGATTGTTCCGAACCGAATTATCATCAAATGTGGTTACGGCTTCGAATCCCCCGCCTTCCCCCTCGGAGTCGGCTCCAATCGAGCTGACTGGCAGAGCTCCTGCGCCATCTTAGCTAGTAAGGTCTCACAAGAACAGTCTTCTACTCAGAAAAACGGTGGCAATGCTGACCACGTCGCCGCTGTTAACGGACACAAGGCCGCCGTAACTGACCTCAACCTTGTACCCATCGGTAACCTTGGTAGTAGCGACAATAACAAGCCGATTCCACCCAAGCCGCTCACCATTTCAGATCTATCGCCGGCTCCGATGCACGGCTCGCAGCTACGTGTGGCGTATCAAGGTGTTCCCGGAGCTTACTCGGAAGCGGCTGCCGGCAAGGCCTATCCGAACTGCGAAGCCATTCCTTGCGACCAATTCGAGGTAGCTTTCCAAGCGGTGGAGCTCTGGATCGCTGATCGAGCAGTTCTTCCGGTTGAGAACTCCCTTGGTGGTTCGATCCACCGGAACTACGACCTACTCCTCCGTCACCGCCTCCACATCGTCGGGGAAGTACAACTTCCAGTCCACCACTGCCTGCTAGCACTACCTGGAGTGCGGAAAGAATTCCTAACCCGCGTGATTTCTCATCCACAAGCCCTTGCCCAGTGCGAGCACACACTAACAAAATTGGGTCTAAATGTCGCCCGTGAAGCCGTGGACGACACTGCGGGAGCCGCTGAATTCGTAGCCGCCAACAACCTACGCGATACGGCAGCAATTGCCAGTGCACGCGCCGCGGAGCTGTACGGATTGCAGGTTTTGGCAGATGGGATCCAGGACGACCCGAGTAATGTGACCCGATTCGTGATGCTGGCCCGGGAACCCATAATACCGCGTACGGATAGGCCATTCAAGACGAGCATCGTTTTCGCACACGATAAGGGCACGTCAGTGCTGTTCAAGGTATTGTCAGCGTTCGCCTTCAGGAACATTAGCTTGACGAAGATTGAGTCGAGGCCTCACCGGAACCGTCCAATTAGGCTTGTGGATGATGCGAATGTGGGGACCGCAAAACACTTCGAGTACATGTTCTACGTAGATTTTGAAGCTTCCATGGCGGAAGTTAGAGCCCAAAATGCCTTAGCGGAGGTGCAGGAGTTCACTTCTTTCTTGAGGGTATTGGGTAGCTATCCTATGGACATGACACCTTGGAGTCCTTCGTCTTGCCCACGGGAAGATTAGCAAAACCTCTCTGGACAGAGAGAGGAAAAAAACAAAAGAAAAACTAATCATAAATGTTCCATATCATCTCAAATTTGTGAAGGGAAAAAAAAATTATTTAATTTCTCTATTATATGATTCGAATTTGTGTCCTCATACTTTTATTTTCGTTTCAATTTTTTTTTTCGAAAGATTTAGGAACGAAATAAAGTGGAGTTGGTGTGCCATTATTAAATTAACAAAGGGCACGAACATTGTACATAGTCATAGATAGACGGTGTGGTGGTAGATATTGGTCAAAAAATAGCAGTTAGCTGCCACGTAGAAAATGTGTGTACCAAAATAGCCCACCTAATTGTTTGTGTATGATGAACATTTTTTGTTTTAAGATGTAAGAACGGCCAAAAAATTATTTTTAATTTACAAATGTATAAATAATGTTATTTTAGTATACTTGTTTTGGTATTTTATCATGTGTTCTTTAATCTCTCCCCCGCGTACCCACTTCCAATCTCCCATATTTCTCTTATCTATGCAATGACAACGAAAGTGCAAGAAAGCAGAAGAGAAAAAAAAATATATATATATATATATATATAAGAGAATATGGGAGATGGGAAGTGGGCAAGTAATTTCAAACTTGTAGGACGGCTCTGGATGTCGTTATCTTCCTTTCCTTATTTGTTCCTTTTTTTTTTTTAAAAAAAAAAAAAAGAAACTTGTATGGAATGCTAATGTGAGAGCTAATTCAGGAATCAGATCTGTATTTATTCATTAAAAAAATATCAGACTCGTCCTTAGAATTTAGTGTCATCATCATCTATTGACTTCATTGTCTTTTTTTTTTTTTATTGGGAGTTATGTTTTAACAGCATTTTCAGGGTCTGTCTGATGCTATCAATACTATTAGATTGTCACATGCACACAGTAGAGTAGCATTTATCTACAAAGCTCATGCATAAACAGAATCTTTAGAAGCTCTACTCTGAACTCTCACTTTAGAGGTCAAGTATCCATCACCCCATAGTTTCGGGTTGTTGTTTTTCAAGTTTAGAATAAAAGTTGTCTGTCATAGCCAAATGAATTCAGATGATTTTTGGAGAGTTAGCAGAAAATAGACTTCTTACCTTACTCTACAAGCGCTTTAATTTTTATTCAAATAAATTGTTAGTGCAAATGCCAAAAATCGGTGCATAAATTGTGTGTATCTGTTATTTTCAAAGAGAAATATGTATTGTGTAACGGCATTTACTCTTATTAGTTTATATTATCTAAATTATTAAAATTAAATTATCAAAATTAAAGTTGAAATTTTTAATTTTACCCAATGGTAAAAAAAAAAAAAATCACAACCCGATTTTTAAAAACTTTATCAAATAATTAAATTTAAAATATTATATCAACTAGATTAAAATTAGTGGTCCCAAACCTATTAGTTAGATGTATACTTTTCTTAGTACAAGTGGGGCAAGAACCCACGGGCGCTTCTTCAACTTGCACGACAGGAAAATAAGGCGTGGCCCCCTAAAAGCAGTGACATCTTCTTCAAAGCATTTGGATTCTGGAGCTCGATTAATGCATGACCAAGCTGCTTCAAAACTTGAGGAAGCTCTCCCCTTACCGAACCAAGTGTAGGATTTCTACAATTTAATATTGGATTGCTAAAGAGATGCACAAGTCAAAACTTGAAACGCAGGCTTTCATGAGTTGGTCTTCATTTCTTCCCCTTCCACCAACCAAATCGAATGGTTATAATCCACACTTTTGAACAGTTTTGGTTTTCTTTTCCAAAGGCCAAACTTTTTTTTTTTTTTCCAGAAATTATTTTCTTCAACAGGAATTGAATTAATTCGAAAAACAAGTCATGGCATCATTTGTTTGACTCCCTCTTTTATAGCTCCATTGATACATGACTATAACTCATAAAGTGTGTTGACAGGAGAGCACGAATAAAATTAAATTCTGTAGTTGAGAATATAAAAAAAAAATGCATATTCAAATTTAAAATTTTAATGAATTTGTTTAGGTCAATCAACATTTAAGGGGTAATAATAATAGCAACATTAAAAATTATAATTATATAGATGGTGACTAATAATTTTAGAAAATGAGATATGAAAAATATGTTGACGTTTCAATATAGAATGATAATACTTGTAAGGTTACTGATATAATAATAATTAAAAATTAATATTATATTATTTTGATTATATTGTAGTCTTCTGGTAAGAGAAAGTAATGATTAATTATGATTATTAGTAGGATAAAGTATAGTTAGAAGTATAATTTAAAAAATGACGGTTAGGGTGAGAAAAGAGAGTTTGGTGAGAAGAGAAAGGAATGGAGGGATGGTGAAATGGTATGTGTGGCTTGGCTTGTGTGCGTGTTGTGGTAGGTAGAGATGTGCTTTTGATTTCCATTTCGTGGTTGAATAGCTACTCAACTGCGTCTCCCGCTGACGCTCCACTTGCCTCTCGCTTACGTACGTGCTCAACGCCGACGATTTCTGGTTCCATTTTCAAATTTTAATTATTATTACACGATCCACATTTTCGCACCCGAGAGTAAGCAACTTAGCGCGTGGTTATTTATATTACGTTTACGTCTTTTGCATTTAGTTCATCCCCACACCCACGCGCAAGCAGCGTATGTCCCTATTGTATATAATAATATGAGAAAGGAATCTAATCTCCCATGTTCCAAATTCAATGGATTGCAAATTACCAAAAACGAAAAAATTGGAAAATAGTAAAAAATTAAATTTGCCCACCCAGTGTTATTAAAAACACAGTTCATATTAAGTGTCCTTGATTAAGTAAGTCATATGTTAGAAAGAAAGATATCACACTCCCATTTATATGGGTCCAAAATAAATGTAGTTTCAATTTTAGTGAGCTTAATTAAATTTAAAAATCATTATATATAAACATAAAAAAGATTATAAATAAATAAAAAATGATGATATCACAACTCTTTATTTTTCCTTACCTTCAAACCAAGGGTACATGTGAAACATTTGACTCCTAGAAAATTGTACGTGTTTCTGGTCAATTGAAGCATTTCTTTTGTCTTCTTTGATGGGAAATCTTTTAGGTGTTGCCATAATATTAAGTATTGCTGTTATTTAAGCTTAGTTAGGAGGACTTGTTTTACATATTTCACTCTTTCTCTTTTCCTTTCATGGAGCTTAATTCAAATGACATTAGTACTGTAAGCTCTGGCAATAAGACCTGAAATTTTTTTTCCACGATGATATCAGACCTCATTCAAAGCTTTCCGTGCTGCTTCACCCACTCCACTCCCATATATATGTAGAAAAAGATTAATTTAAAAACTAAAAACGTAGAATTGAAGCTTTCAACAACCATTGGAAAACCACAAAGTTAGACTAAACTAAACACTTAAAATTTTCATAGATATGACAAAGGGGATCTTCCTCATTTCACACCATTAGCTTCGTAATCATTTTCAAATTACAGTGTCTTTTGCTACCTAAAAGTTAATATAAACAATTTCTTTTCTTTTCTTTTTTTTTCATCATGCAATAAAATAAAATTAAATACATAATCATATTTGTGGTAGCTCTATTGACTTGAACAAGACACCTAGTAAACGCATTTGTCAAGTAATGAGTCTCATCAAAGATTGTTGAGATTCGAGACTAACAACCATATGTAGTCAGGGAATTATATCTTTAATTATCTATATCTTAGTGAAATGCACCCTTTTTCTTCTCTCCTTGCATACCTAAATAATGTAAACAACTTTATAAAACCTGAATTTGTGGATGTGATTATGCTCCCATAAATCCAAATTTATGGTTGGTCGCGAAGTAACTTGCTTCCTGCCATGAAAAGAAAAGTCAATAGAATAGTACCATTAAAAGACGAAGGACAAACAAGTGATGGTGGGACAGGGGTGAAGCATGTTATATGTGGCTTTTCAAAACGCTTAAGAGCTGCGAAATCTAATTTCGAGCATAAAACCAACACACAATAGGATTTTATAGGACCATAGGATACTTGTGATGCCACGGATTCTATGCAGTCCAACAGGGATAAACATAGAGAGATTGGAAGAGAAAAATGAAAGGGAACATTGAGCCCACTTTCAAGTTCTAGCATAAAACCAAACACAATAGGGTTGTATAGGTTACTTTATGACTGAAAATCTTTATTTTTTATTTTTTACTTTGGCAGAAAATGGCCAAGTTGGGCTTATAAGGTTGAGAAGACTAACACACTGGATTCGACTAGAAATGCCAAAATAGGCTATCAGCCCAATTAAAAGAAAAACAAAAAGAAATCTGTTGAGAGTGGGATTTGAACCCACGCCCTTTCGGACCAGAACCTTAATCTGGCGCCTTAGACCAACTCGGCCATCTCAACTGATCATAACATGTAAATTAAAACTTTAAATCTTATTACATTGTTTCATGAATCATGCCTATACTCACAATGAAGCCGGTAATCTCTTCCTGAAACAGTACTGAGAAGAGCACCTGGTAATAGTATATTTTGTACTCTTTACCATAATCTGCTTACTCGATTGGGAAATTAGATTTTATGAGCTATTGCTGCAGCAATACTGTGATTTGCTTCAATAAGATTTCGCTTCTATGAACCTTATAGAGTATCTTTGTCACCTGAAATGGTTAACTCGGTCAGCGTCCTAAAATTTGTTTAATTTGTTCATCATTGTTTTTTTTGGTGGAGAAAAATCGCTCTGTGCAAAACATCCTGTTCTGTTCTCTTGAAATACCATACTGTAGCAGTTTATTGTCTTGTGGAGAGTTATGACTTCAGTATCCACAAATCCAAGGCATGCTCATCAATTTGAAATGAGGATTAAAGCGCCAATTAGATATTAGGGCCTGAGATCTTTTCCCTATTAACTATTATGTTCTTTCACTGATGTCACTCCTAATCTCATTCTATTCCACTGCCTTTGGATTTTTTTTTTTTTTTTTTTTGGCATTTATTGTATCACAACTGATCATCTTCAACAAGAACTTTCTTAATTCTCAGTCACTCGCTGCCAGATCAAATCTCGTCTTAGACAAGTTCAGGTAGGAAATTCTAGTCGTTGTTGAAACGCAGAAGTTTCAAGTTACTGATTTCCATTCAGAAAACTGTTATAAGATATCGGAAACAAGTTCTGGACGAATTCATGGATCCAGAGTGTCTTGGATGTTGTATTATAGCAAATGCTTTAGGAGCTCCCTGAATAGGAAACCCGTGTGTGCCGTTGGAGTTTTTTACTCGAAAACGCCACAAATAAAGTAGTCTTTTCTTTTCTATTTTTGGCATTTTTAGATGTGAAAAGCTTTTATGCAATCGTTGTTCGACTCTAGCTTTTTGCTGGCTGAATTAATACAGCCTATTGAGTAATGGTTACGCAACGTTGAGAATTACATAAATGTATATATATACTTCAAGCGATGCGTTTATTGGACCGTTGTTGTTATGATTTTGCAATTTCTTGTCTGAGTATGTTAATCAGTTTTCAGTGTGAACAAATTGGAGTTGGTTCTCTTGCGGCAAGGAGACATCATCAGGTGGATTGGCAGTAAACAGGTGAATAGCTGAAATAGGCCTTTCACGGTGGAAGGTTTGATTTTTAAATGTGTCTGTGTATTCTGCTGGACATTCTCTGATATGTGGACAAATCGAGTTCGGAGAAAATATCTTTTTAACTGATCAAAATGATTTGCCAGCTACCGAGCTTGATATCGTTGATCTTTTGCAGATTGAAGTTGCATAGCTGCTTTCTGGAGGATTAAACGAGCATAAGCCGAAGCTTGAGGCTGAAAAGGCCAAATAAGGCAACACAACGTTAACTACAAAACTCTATAGAACTTATCCTTTTTGTTTTATATATAAATAAAAGATGAGGTATTAATGCAAAGAATTCGGTAAAAAAGAAATCGGTGATTTTTTTTTTTTTTTTTTTTATGGTAAGAAAACGGGTTAAAAAATACATTAAAAACGATCTTGGGTATGAATATCCCCTATTCATAAAAAAAGAGAGTATAATAACAAACCGAAATGATAAGTAAGATCTGAATAATTTTGAAATAAAATAAAACGCACAGATATATATTAAAATTATATTATACTAATTTATTGTTTAATAATTCAAAAAACAAAAATAATTTGTTGAGAGTGGGATTTGAACCCACGCTCATTCGGACCAGAACCTTAATCTGGCGCCTTGGAAAAACTCGGCCATCTCAACCAATTATAATATATAATTTGAAACTCGACGATCTCATTGCATTTCTTTCATGAACTGCAGTTCCTTACATCCCTCCAGCTCCGAGGCGATCTCCGGTAAGGTTACGCTTTCAGAACCCGTTCTTTCTACCAAAGTATGAATAGTACAGAGATAATACCTCTGCGGTGTTGAATCTACTTGCTCGCAGAGCAGAGGTTTCCAAAACTCCTTTTATGCTTTAAATGGCGTTTGAAAATGATGCCGTGGTCATGGTGGTTCCACAGCATTCACCGCCAAATTCGTATCAAGCTGTGGTAATGGTGGTACCTTCGACCAATTGCATGACGGCCACCGCTGTTTTCTCATGGTTCGTCTCTTCGCTTTTCGTTTTATCTTTTTTTAGTTCCTGAAAGAATGAAATGAAATTGAATACAGGAATCAGCGGAGTTGGCGAGGCATCGTATTGTGATTGGAATTTACGATATGCCTATACACACGAAGAGGCAGGTAACCTTTTCCTGAAACAGTACTGAGAAGAGCACCTAGTAACAGTATATTTGGTTCTATTTACCATAATCGGCTTACTCGATTGGGAAATTGGATTTTATGTAACATTGCTGGAGCGATATTGTGATTTGCTTTAGTAAGATCTCGCTTCTCTGAACCTTGTAGAGTATCTTTGTCATCTGAAGTGCTTAACTTAGTCAGTGGTCCTAGAATTTGATTAATTTGTTCTTCATTGTTTTTGGTGGAGAAATATCACTCTGCAATATATCCTGTTCTTCTCTTTTGAAATGCCATCTGTAGCAGTTATTGTCTTGTGGAGTGTTATGACTGTCTTATCCACCAATTCAAGGCATGCTCATCAGTTTAAAATGAGGATTAAAGCGCCAATTAGACATTAGGGTCTGAGATCCTCTTCCTATCAACTATAATATTCTTTCACTGATATCACTCCTAATCTCATTCTATTCCACTGCCTTTAGATTATTTTTTTGAAAGTTTTTGCCATTTTATTTTGCATTTATTGCATCTTCAACTTGTCATCACAACCTGTTAGATCGAATCTCATCTTAGACAAGTTGAGGTAGGAAATTCTAGTTGTTATTGCAACTCAGAAGTTTCAAGTTACTAATTTCCTTTCAGAAATCTGTTATAAGATATAGGAATCAATTACTGGACAAATTCATAGAATGTTATACTATCGCAAATGCTTTTGGAGCTTCCTGGGTAGGAAAGCTGCGCTGTTGGAGCTTTTTTCGTGAAAACACCATAAATAAAGTAGTCTTTCCTTTTTATTCTCCTTTTTTAAGTTGTGAAAAGCCTTTATGTGATCGGTGTTCCTCTCGCAGTTCGCTGAATTAATACAGCCTATTGAGTAAGGGATAAGCAATGTTGAGAACTATATAAAGGTATATGCTCCAGGCGATGCATTTGTCTTCTGCTGCTTGCATACAAATTTATGAGAAAACAGTCCACTTTTTCTTTTCTATTTTGACTCGCATAATTGATATGAAAATCTTTGAATTTTTCATAATCCATGTTTTAATGTACAATAGAAGGGTGGGGTAGATTTTCAAACACTCTCTGTTGTCTGTTAGTCAGCAAAGACATCCATTTTTAACTTTAGTTAAATGAATAGGATAGGTTGCAAAGTTCTTCTTCTATAATACACGATGGAGTAATCTGCATTCGCTAGATGTGCATACTGTACCTATCAGAGATCCCTGTGTCGCTTCCATCACGGATGAAAATTTGGAGGATGTAATAGTTAGGTTTTTTATTTTGATGGTTATGTCATCCTAATTTTCAGGTAGTATAATAAAGCCGTGAATGTGATAATGTTATTTTGCCGAAAAGAATGAAACTAGAGGTTGATTATATATACAATTGCATTTTACAAAGTAACATGTTTTCCCGTGTTGATGTTCATGATATGTGTAGTCTTGCTTCAGTGACTAATTGAGCTGCGCATCGTTTCTTACAAAAATTTCTTGGACCGTTCTTATGATTTTTCAATTTCTTGTCTGATTATGTTAATCAGTTTTCAGTGTGAACAAATTGGAGTTGGTTCTCTTGCAGCAAAGAGACATTACCAGGCGGATTGGAAGTAGACAAGTGAATAGCTGAAAGAGGCCTTTCACAGTGGAAGGTTTGATTTTCAAGTGTGTATTCTGCGGGACATTCTCTGATGTGGATAAATCAAGCTCGGAGAGAATGTCTTTTTCACTTATCAAAATGGTTTGCCAGCTACTGAGCTTAGATATGGTTGATCTTTTGCAGATTGAAGTTGTATATCTGCTTTCTGGAGAATTAAATGAGCATAAGCTGTGTACATGCGTGTTAAGGAAGATTGAGGCTGAAAGGGCCCAAACAACCCAACACAATCGTAAGACGGTAAGATATAAAACTCCATAGAAATCGCTTATCTTTTGTTTTATATATGAATAAAAGTTGAGGTATTAAAGCAAGGGTAAGGGTATGTTTGGATGGATGAAAGAGAGTGGAAGGAGATGGAATAAAATGGTCTTCCATTATTTGGGAGATTTTTTTAGTAATGGAAATGGATGGAATGGAAAAGGAAACATTTTCATCCTTTTCCCTTCAAACTTTCAAATTGTATTTCCTCCCAAATTGAGGTGAAATGGATGGAATGGAAGATGTCTTCAATTAAAAACATTATAAAATAACTTTCTAACCTTTATTTTGGTGACTCTCACTCACACTCATCTTCTATCTCCTCCTTGGCCATCACCTCTCTTACTCGATCTTACTGCTCTATCACATTATCCTCACTGCCTTTACAAGTTGCTATTGTTTTATTATGATTAAAATTTAAACGAACTCATCCATGATTGTTTGTTATAATATAGTTTTGTTCATGCACTTTTCTTTCCCAGCATGAATAATGAAAGAGTTGATAATTATGAAATTCGGTAAGAGAATGACAAAGTAAGATGTGTGAGAACATAACAGTTTTCTATATATATGTATATTTTGAAACATCCAAGGTAACTCTTCTTTTTTTCCTTTTTTTTTTTTATTATTTCATTATGTTCCATTCCGTACTACTATGTTTCATTCTCTCAAACATACCCTAAAAAAAATTGATGATTTTAGGGTCCCTTATTTTGATGGACTAAACAGTAATAAAAAAAAATATATCAACATGGACGCCGTATGCGGGACTCGGGAGGAATTTTGTATTTCGTACGAAAGCAGATAAACAGGTTAAGAGTAGTATTTCAAGCATCGTTTTATTCTTTGAAATCCCAAAAGCTCTTATTCTTTGATTTTTGGGTTAATTTAGTAATTTACAAAAAAATTTCTTTGAAAAAAAAAAAATCTCTTAAGTGTTAAAAATTATTCATAGCATACGGCTCCTGTCAATCACTTTTGTGAAAAAAGACAATATATGACTGAATCCAGTTAAAACAAATTTATTAATTAATGTTTTTAAGTGTTATTATATTATTGAAAATACATTTTTTGAACTAATAGAAAATCTTTCTCCTTATTATATGGGATTGTTATTGCTATGCCATAAAGTAGTGTGAAACTGCTATAATAATTATTGAGCAGTGAAACTCGTAATCTGCTGAATGTGATATTGTGAGGTCGGATCTTCCGCACTCATTAGTCATTTGCAGATGTTTGACAAATTAGAACCTGTTTTCTTTTCCATCCTTTTTCATTTTTTTGCGAGAGGAAACCATGTAGGGGTCAGTCGGTAGGTTTGTCACCATTGTATCTTCAGAGTATTTTATTTAGTATTTTATTGATTGTGATTGGTTTAAAAGAGAAAAATCATTTATTATATAATATTATTTTATAAATTTTTAACAACCATTAAAACAAGATATCAAACATATATAAAGTGACATAACATATAAGGAGAAGATCCCTACTATGAAATGGGCAAAACAAGGGAATCTTCACGTTTGGTCTAGGCGCGGCCTCAACCATATTTCAGGTCATAGCCATAGGAAGTTGATGACATTGAATTCTCATTCCAACTATCAATTATGAATCTTGACACCCTGTACTCTAATTCACCAATCTCCATGGAAGTAAGTAGAGTAGCACTTGTACAAGACATTACTTGCAAGAAATACATATCAGATGATTCCACCCATAAAATGGCCAAAATATAGACTGTCACTTTGTCAAAGAGTATGAACAGTTCTCACATAGTGGAGAACAAAAGTGCCCATAATGCACCCTTCAACGTGAGAAAGAGGGAGATACAAAATACAGAAAATCGTAAGAAAGAGGGCACTTTAAATTTGCTTTAGGCTTTCTTCATACCTTCGCATTGGAGTGAGGAAACTATTGCCCCTTATAATTTTTGGGAGATTCAGACGAAGTTATAAAGCAAAAGTAAAGTCGGCAGATAAAAGGGACCTTCTGCTCGGTATTGTTTTCAATGAAAGGGCGACATTCGTAAATCATGTCAAATTGTTAATTCATTTTCTTTTGGTTTTTCTCGAGACAATGAACTTAATTGAAGTCTAGTCATAGTAACAACTAGCACATTTAATGTGTTTGAATCAAGAATTGTCTCTCAATTAGAGCCAAAAATATTCTTTCTCCTTCTAATCTCTTTTTTTTTTTATTAGTTTAAAAATTATAAAATATTATTATGAGTGTTATTAAGTTTTTAGAAGTAATTTTTAACCAATTTTTTTTTTTTAAAAAATATGACAAGAAATGAGAAAAAAAGAAGAAGATAGAACGTTCACAAACTCAAATGAAGCGTGAAAATCCCACCACCCGTTAGTAAACAAGTCTACGGACTGATACTGAAGTTTTTCAACGCCACTTTCCTATTTCAACATCTCATGATCTGTTCCACAGTGTCTCATGTGAGACAGATAATGTTATTTCTTTTTAAATATGATGATACCCTTACCTTTCATCTTTTACTTTGGTTCAAAGTGCCAAAAGACAATAGTCCCACACCTTCCAAAGACGGGGAAACATGTTTCGTTCAAATCATAAGAGCGACACCTACAGTGAATTAAACTTATGGGGAAATCGACAAATGCTAATATGTCTTCTTGCACGCATGACCAGCCATGAAATCCAGGGAAAACTGCAGACTGGCTGGTCAACATGTCTTGTCCATTATGCTATAATAGCATTACCAACAGCAAAAAGCAAATCAACGCCAATTAAACTATTTGGGGATATTCCCATTACCCAATGAAATGCTGCCTTGGTTTTACGTTTCTAGCCTTTTCGATTTCTAAAATACCCCGCGTTTCACAATAGTCTATAGTCTGACCTTTTATATCAACCTTTCTATCTAAGAGCATTTAATTTGCCAAGATACAAGAAATGAAATCTAGATTACACTTACTCAGCATCACTTTTGAGAGTAATTGCCCATAATCACCCTAAAGGAAACATTCAATCATTCATAAACCCAGAAAGAAAGAATCATCATACCTTAGAAAAAATGCAAGTGCGGGATCCTATTCTAAGTGTTTCTAAGTTTGGTTTGCAATCATATGAATTCTAGTTATAGTTTTTGGGGCTAGTTGACAGAGTTTTAGAATAACCCTATTCAATTCCCAAGAGAATTACTAAACATAATAATTTATCTGCACCGCACCGAATCCCAATTTAACAATGGCCTTCTTTTGAGATCATTAATTAATTGAGCAAGAGAGAGCAAGATTCAAATCTTCCAAAAGAGAAGCATGATCTATGCTTCGATCTAATTCTCAATTTATTTACTCAGAAACGACATATCAAAGCCACTACTCAATTCCCAAGTGGAGTGACAATCCGCTTCACTATTTTCAATAAAAATTTTGCACTTGGTTACAAAAGGAATCTGTAATATTTTACTTGCATTTATAGTTACTGATGAAACGCTGCCACGATAAAAAATTCAACACTACATAGCTCAACACATGGTAAATTTGAGCTCAAGTAAAATAATCAGATTCATAAAATCACAGTTGGAAGCATGTGAGTGTGGTGGCTGAAACAGAGAGGAGGATGGAAGAGAGAATTTGGTAAAATGCCATATTAAACAAGAAATGAATGGTCTTATGGCATTATAAATGAGTGGCTTTGCCACTAGCACAATATGGTTACATATGGGAAGCAATTACAAACATAAGTTATTTTTAAGTATTTTGGAATGCTTAACTTTAGGATATGTCTTTTCATGGTTTAACTACACAACTCAAAATAATATGCCACGTGTTGAAAATTTGTCAATGATAAAAGGAAAATAATTAAGAAATGCTATTTATACATTTGTGTATTAATTATTTATCGGATAAAATTATTAAAAAATACACAAAAAAGATACATATAAAAATATACATAGATAAAGATGTGTAAATAAAAACATGTATCTATGGTAGTAAATATAAATATAAATATTACTAATAAAGTATGTCAGGTTGAGCAACAGCTGTCAGCAAGAAAAAAAGGTTGACTTGTTGACACAGTCCAACACTGTTACATTGATTTTTGGAGCCAATTTGGACTGTGCCAGGACCACTATGGCAGACAATGACTAAAGAGCGTTCACATATGGAGTATCAAATCAAAATTGTGGTCTGATTAGTAAAGCAAGAGAATGGTGGTTGGGCCCAGTTTGAGGTTTTGTAACCGCCTTCTTTAGAATCCTTCATGTGACTATCAGTGACTTGCATGTATTTATATCTATATATTCACCTTGTCCCAACATCCAACATCTCTTTTACAGCACCTCGCAACATCCCGTTCTCCCTCTCACTCGTTGCTTTAAAGTAGAAAACATGAAGAAAAGTGTTCGCTCTAGAGCTCTTCTCCTTTTCCTTTTCTTCCTCCTTTCCTCCTCAACATTTTCTGCCCGATTATTGACCACTGAACAAGGTAAGTACTAAACACGACACTTTCAGTTTTAATTAATTACCTCTCTGTAGTGAACATAGGTTTCTGCAGGCCAAAATGTAAGGCTGGAGAAGGTCACGGGTGAGGAGTTTGGCTTCGAGATGGAAGGCAGCGAATCTATGAATGTAAGCACCATTATTTCATATATACGATGCCATTGCTTCTTCTTCCCTCTTCCTAAGTAAATTAAACTACACCTTACAATTGTTTTTCTTCTGAATTTAGGAACTTATGGGAATAGAGGATTGCAATGATGGAGATAAAGAATGTCTCAAGAGAAGGATGACTATTGAAGCTCACCTAGACTACATCTACACCCAAAACCATAAGCCTTGAAATCTTCCTGCTTTGAACTTCCAAGAATCATATCATCTTAATTATCTTATATAATAAGCAGGATATCTCCTATTGCTGTGATTTTAACTATCATACTTGATGCGTTGCAAAAAGGTGATCTAAAGTGGTATGTTCTATATGATATAATGTAACCGCTGGGTTGCTTAATGTGGTATCTCCTGTACGATATTATGTAACTAAGTGAAATATATGACTATCTTCAGTGTGCTGCCTACTATCTGATAATGGATTTGACCAATTAAATGAGCTATCCACAAGTCTAAAGAGTCAGAAGATACGGTTTTTAATAGCCAGTCTGGGATCGTAAGAGAAAAAAAAAAACTCAAATGACCTTGTAGAGTTGCAGTACCCGCAATTAAGAAAAGAGCAGGACGGAGTTTCTGGCCCTGAATTTAAACAGGTTGGGCTGTCACTACTACCACTACCGGCGTATGCTCTCTCACATCTAGCGACAGAGATGAAGACTTTATAAAATATAAGCCTTAGGTTAGCCATTAAGCAAAATTTCTAAACTGTCGTCTACGATAAGCCATATGATATATCCTATTGAATTCAGAAAATAGATGGACTGAAATACAGACGTTTTGTTAACCATGGTCACAGTCTTATAATCTGAATTTAGTTCGAGTTTAAAAGTTGTTATAACAGTTAACAGCTGTAATCATATGCTGAAAAAATGCCAAGCAATGTCATTGAATGCCTAAATATTTCCTTTTCGTATACAAGCAACCATTAGCATACCTTCTTAATGAAAGCAGAAGAGATTACTGATTATATGTGACAGAATAACAAAAGGATCATGGATGACTTAACTTACCTTGGGCATGTAATTTGAGTCAATATAGCCAGGAATGGCCAGTCCCCTAACCATAGTTTATATCGGCCAAAGCTTCTGTATGCCGTGATTATCATCATTTGATGTTGTCTAGTAGTCAACTATCGTAGCATCAAGTCAAACCATCTTCTAATCTAAACATACCAAAAATAAGTCACCAGTCAAAAGCCGGCATAAAAGTGTACAAATTAAATTTCTTCTAAACTGAAGCTTATCACATGCATATTTCCACGAAACTGTTTGCATGAAATAGGATTCAACAGTTAATTAGATTGCAAGAGAATCAATTGCACTGAAGCCCCATAGTCAACTCATTAAAAACAGAAAAAAGTTAAGAGACATTTCAGAGACTGGAATCCGCGTGAGGTATTTCGTCAGGACAAAATTTCCGTGACAATTCACAAGTGAGCTTCCAATCCAGCTCTGATCTCAGCCTTTGTGAAAAGAAGTTAAAAAAAAAAAAAAAAAAAGGTGCATTTTCCTCAAACTTGGACAGAGAACAGGGAAATAGTTCTAATATTTTGTCAGAAGCGAAATTTGCAAACAACTGAGTCACTTCATTTGCTTATGACAAATGAGGACTTTCAGGTAGCATGGCTTTATTTCGTTGGAGACAATGTCAAAAACAGATAGACAACGACCCCTGACTACAAGACAGCTTATCGAAACATCCCGAGAATTGTTTGGGGTATTTCCATGGGTGGCTGTGGCATGTAAAAAAGTCAATTTATAAGCATTGACCGCAAGCTTGGGGGGTAGCTACATGGATTTGTATACAACATGAAAATTTTTATAACATTTTTGGCTGAGTTTATTTTTATCTCACTCAGCAAAAGTACAAGAAAGATTTTTACCAACTTAGAATCCCATGAATGATATTGTTTGTTTTCTTCCATTATACAATCTTAATTTACCCAATTTCATCAGATGTTTAATTTCACATGTCAATTTATAACAGCATTTGAAACAGACGAATGTCTAGTCTACATAAAAGCAATGATACAAAGGCTTGAACAGCATCCAAACTGAACATAAACATATGTTTCTTCAAGAAGTTACTTACCAGAACAGTAGAAGTACACGAGAACCAATAAAAGCAACCATTTGCTTATCTTAATCGAGAAATCACGCAATCCTTCAACAGAGAGTTGATTATGCGAAACTTAAAATTATGTAATTCATGAACAAAACTGAAATATGCATGCCACAATTTCAAGAACAACATCAGGCTGTTAAAGCAGTAAAGCTCTCACTGGGATACCTCTACGCCTAATCAGTAAATGTGGAAGTTGTAGAATTGCATTGATAAATGATATTAGTTAATTGTAAGATCCAATAAAGGAGGATGATATCATGCTTTTACACTCTCATGGTGTAAGACATTAGGCATTAATACAACTTGTATTATCACCAAATATTCCAAGTTCCTTTTTGGTTAATTCCAATGCAGAAACCAAAATGCCGTCTCAGATAAATGAATTTGAGTATATTTCACATTTTAATCATAAACTTCCGATCTTAAAGCAGCAATTTACGGTAACAACAAAAGATTCACCTCTCTACGTGACACTAACGAGCTCAGTTTTCATTTGTGCCTCTAAATTCACTGCAATAGACAATCCAGACAGCTCCCTCGCTTTTAATTGATGATATCAATTAAACTAAAAACATCTATGCACAATGAAACCTTCCAAATGCCAACAGCTCAATCGAACCGAATCTAATCCAGAACAACAGTGTCAATCTCGAACCAAATCTAATCCAGGACTGCAGTAAAAAGAAACCAGCAAGGATCGATTATTATAAGTTTAGTGGTTTCTTAACATTGCTATTAACCAAGTCTAGTAAAAAAATTGATTAACCTCGGTGCAATGCCTGCTCAAACTTGGATTTCTGGAGATTTGGGGTACATAAAAGTAAAATTCATGGCAATTAATCGGCAAATAGAGCCAATTCCACCAACAAATATTGGTTGCAGTTTCCATCGTACCTGTCAATTACGGTCATATTCCGCGTAGTTCACCAGATTAGAAACCAGAAAAGTAGGATCAATGGATCATTCACGAACTTCCATCTCCTTCCACACCCTGGCTCCTCGCTCTCCTTCTTCTCTTTGCTTCTGTGTGATTCTACGAGAGAGCGGTTAGGAGTCACGACAGTTTTGAATTTTTACGCGGTAGATTTGAATATTTGAAAATTTATGAAGATCACAGATACTCGTTTCCATATAGTAAGCGTGCTGCGTAAGCGTTTATAAGTATTCCGCAGCGAGTTTAAGGTGGATTTAAAAAATATGATAATAAAAATAATTTCATGACGTACTACGTCATTGTCGTTTGAAGACGATTACTCGAATTCAGAGGTCCCATCTTGTAAGATCAACCAAGTCGTTTTTGTACTTTTTTCTCCTAAATCGGTCGTTTATTTATTTGAATTGTTTGCCACTCAAACAATGAAATTTTTCGATCAGAAAACAATGATAATGAAATTATATTAAAAGTATTAATAATATAAAAAAATTATATTAGAAGAAAGATGATACTTAATTTCTTTATTGTACAACGGCAATCATGCAAAATGAACTGTTGGGATTATACGAAGACCTTTAAGGGCTCAGTTGCGGACCTCATGATAATAACCACAATGATAAAATTTCTTCACATCAGATATTTGTTGGCTCGCATTATAAAAATTTTTCCACTAAAAGATAAGACAAGTTTTTACTAATTTCTCAACATTATTGATGGATATAAGATATAATTTCATGTATACGAGTTTTAACTAAAAACTGTAAACTTGATAAATAAGAATTTCTAATTATTGCCTTGGTTTTTTAAAAAATAGTTTATTCTCATGTATTCTAGCACTCTTTTAGTATATAAAAAATAATAATCATTATTTGAAGCAATAATATATTTTTTTTCTCAACAAATGTTGACTCTTATTATTGTCAAACTAGTTAAATCAGGGATGGCGTCAAGGGGCAAGTTAAGATCTTGGCCCTGTCAAGGGGGAAGTTAATGCCAATCATAAGCAGTCCTTTTTTTATTTTAACTTAATTACCAGTATTTCACCTAAAATAAATTATTCCTACGAGATTTGTTTATTTATCATTATCACCGTTCATGTTATAAATTTTCTTATATCACTAAACCTCACTTGTGTTCATTACTTTCAGTGGTATTTTGAATAATTTCCTTAAAAATATCCACTCGGTGACAGCAACACTACAGATTTTAGCGACTTACATTACATTCAAATCAAACATATATGCTTATCCAACATTGAGTTACAAACTTATCATCAAATCGAGCATCCTGAACCATTCCCTTCTGTATTATTCTCTAATTGACTCATTGTTTAAAGGCACTCGCATATTGGAACTAAGGTGTTCAGTGCGTCTTATATGGGAGAAATTAAAAAAAAAAAAAAGAAAAAGAAATCATTGTTTAATTTATCAACTTAAAAAACAATATGAAGCTGAAAAAAAATAAAATAAATTTTTTTCCTTTTCGTTTTCGTCGTTGCTAATTGATTTTTTTTTTTTTCTATATGTACCTACTCCTATAAATATAGAAAGTCAGTAGTAGTTTGGCAGCGAGAAATTCTCATAGAACGAGAATAATTCCAAGCGACACATTTGGAAAACAAAGCCTAATGAAAACGTTTTCTTGCACCATGCTATAACCGAAAGCACGAGGGAATGGACACAACATCGTTATTGATGACCAAAGCAAAAATCTCGTCCAACTATATTTTAATTAATTTTAAATATTAAATTTTTACAAGTATAAAATTTAGTGTTTATTTTAATAATCAAAATATTTATTTAAAAGCTGAATTTAAATTAATCAATTGTATCAATGTGAGTTAACGTAAACCTATAAATAATATGAATATGAAAATATAACTTCACACCGCAAGAAAAGAAAAATGAAGCAACCCCATCACTCGTTCTTTGTTCATGCAGAGCTCCAATGTTCAATCAGAAATCCTAGTCGATAAGTCTTCAATGACATGGGAAAAATGTCACCACGTCAGTCACCGCCAATTACAGCCCGACAGGCTGACGAAACGACATTAAAGAACGAAAAAATATTTCCAAAGTAATAATAATTATAAAAATAAAAATAAAAATAAATAATAAGCAGTGCTGGCAGAGGGTAAAATACGGGTCATGCTCAGGAGTGATTCGCTTAGGTTTGTTCTTCTCATTCGCTGTTGTTCTCTCTGCTTCTTCGTGACTCTTTGATCATCGTGCCTGTATACTATGGACCATGGCTCCAGGAGAGGTTAACGTGTCCCAGTAAAAGAAAACCCCTACGCTTTCTTCTCTCAACATCAACAACAACGTCAACAATGGCTTCGAAACAATTCATTAATTCTTCAAACCAGGTACACAATTGCTGCTCTAGTATCGCTGTCCGTGGATTTTCCAAGGCTCAATTCTGCTTCTTCAAGATTTTACATATAATTTCATCAATACCACCCAGCAAAAATTCGGAAGAAGAAGCATATCTGAATCAAGAAAATGACGATCAGTTGGGGATTTTTCCAAGTAGGGGGATTGGTTTTGATTTGAATATCGGATTAGGTTCCGTGGAAGAAAATGGGGAATCTGAATCTTTTGCTGAGAATACAAGCGACTCCTCTGCAATTGAAGTTAACAGAGGTGGAGATGAAGGAGAAATTCATCAAGAAAAGAGTGCGGAAGTTTCAGAGGCAACAAATGCGCAAGTACATACCTTTGGAGATGATCGTGAGGAAACGAAATTTGAAGAGCAGATCAGTGTTGAAAGCGAAGGTGATATGAAGGGATACGAAGGTTGTGACGGTGGCGGCGAGGAAACGGTGCCGTTTGCAGGTAAAAGACACGAGGGTGATAATTGTTTGGATTTGCTTATCGAAGCCGCTAAAGTAATATCAGCCAGTTCCACAAACGATGATTCCGAGTTTGAGGAAGCGAGTCGAGGCAGGGAACTTGGCCGCGAGTTGAGAACTAGGAGAACGAGTCACAAAAGCGGAATAATGGAGCTGAGGGAACCAATCAAGAAAGGGAAGCAGAAATGGATGGTGGTGGATTTCTACGACGAAATGAATCACACGTCACCGGTGGTAAGATCAAAGAGAGGAAGGAGCCAAACATTGCCGCACAGATACAGAGACTCGGGGGTAGAGCCATTGAAACGCTCGAGAACGTCGTCAACGACTACGTCTTCTGGGAAACGACTCGTTGAGTCGTGAAGCGCCAACGCGATTACTACAAAAAAAGGGGGGGTGGGGGGGATTTGCTGTCAAAACGGCATAGCCTGAGTTAAGGCAGTGAAGCAGGTAAGTTGACAAGGACGGGTTTCGTGACAGCGACGCCATTCTGTTTTTTTGTTTTTGTAAGATTTGTATGAAGTTTTATAAATGACAGATGTAGCTCCTCGGATGCCATCCGTACCTGGCCTGGGGCTGCCGATGACGACGGTGCTGCGGCTTCTCTTAATTGTAATTTTGAATATTCATGTCATCCTATGAATACTTCAAGAAAAAGTTGCTCGTAGTCGGATTATCGAATTGCAGCTTCTCGGTTCATGTTTGCTAGTATTGTTGAAGTTCCAAAATACACAATTGGTAACAGTTTTTCTAGGAACATTAATCGCTTGTCGACTTGGATAATAATCATCAGCAAATACCTATGCAAGATATCAAAGAATATATTATATATAGAAACTTAATACTAAGAACTACTGATGTTGAAAGACGTTAAAGTTTCTAGGAGTAGAAATTTTTTCTCTTGTTTTCTCTCGTTAACTTTAAAGTATGTCGTTCCATTTAAGTGAAAATCTCCTTTTCATGGCGGCTGGAAATAGTATCTGTTTCTTAAAATATCAAATATCCTTTTTACAACTAAAAACATTACTGAAACAAAAATAGTTACAGGAACTGTAATATTTGAGTTATTATCTTGAGCATCAGTGAGAGATGTCTGAGTGATTGCAACAATTACTGACCACTGTTTTTAAATTTCAATTATCGACCGATTTGCAAAAGTAAAAGAAAAGGGTCAGATGTTATTTTTGTTGAAAATATATACATTCTGGGACAGATTTAAAAATCAATTAAGGGGGTCAAATCTTCATGAATAGCATGAATATTTCTCCTTTAGCCGAACCTGTTACTTCAAAAACATATTTCTTCTGTGTGTCCAGAAAAAAAAGGATGTGTCAAAAGAAACGACCGCAAGAGAGTTGGAGAGGCCCCAAAATGAAATAAGTTGGGTAAGTCCAATACTTTAGAAACTCATCATTGGTCAAGTAAATTTTTGGATGGTAGGCTATATTTGTCAGAATTTTGCTTTTTATCTTTTGAAAACCGAAAACTTCCGACTTTTGTTATGATTATGACATGGTTAGAGCATTTTCGACTTAGAAAGTCATTGCTTAAAGAACCTTATAAGTTTGAGGAGTTTTTCCAGTAGTTGAGTTACAATGTAGATCTAATGTTCTTGTGATGTTGATATTGCATTTTTTTTATTAAGTTCTTTCTGCATGAATGGTTCATTTTGAGATTTTTGGCACATTATTGCTTTTAGCAAATCCAATCAAGTGTTTAGATGTATTTCTCTTTACTTCTAATTTTTCCTATTTCATAACGTGAGAGTTATAGTCATCATTGTTTCTCAAATTTCGTGGTGAGATCGTTAACCGTTATCTTGATGTTTCCCAAGCACAAACTGTTTTGCCCTAGAATACTTTCTTCGAGGGATGAAGGCACTGTTTGGGATGACTCGGCCCGCAGTAAAGGTGTTTGGGGGGATTCTTTTAAAACACCCACAAAACTTTTCCTACACCCTAAAAACTAAAATTCCCAAAATAGCCTTCCTACCTAAAATTCTCACACCCTCTTCCTCCCCCAATTCTCTTTCTGTCAATTTTTTCACATCCATCTTCTTCTTCAAAGATGTCGTCAGATTTCTCTCACACCGATGTCGCTTACTACACTTCCTTTTCTAGTAGCATACATGATACACCAAAACCTGTGGTTTCTCACACACAATTTGAGTAGGACATATTGATTGACTCACCATACAGAGTATCTGAAGTTCGTGTTCCTTTAGAATTGTCAAGTTTTGATGATTTTGTTGAAATCATGAAGTCTCCTATATTCAAAAACGTGTAATTTTGATGAAAATATTTGATAAGAAAAAGAAGTGTGAAACAGAAGGGTGTGCGATTTTATTTTTTTTATTTGCAAAATATCAAAATCCATAATTGTAAATAATAATAACTACGAAAATTTGAAATCTATAATCGTTTTATGTTGAACTGTGAATTATATTTATCAAAATCTATAATATAAAATTGTTCTTTTATTATAAATTTTGAAGATTTGCAATAATAAATCAATTTATCTTATATATTATAATTTCAAATCGAGTACTTTTTCATATTTATTTTTAGTTGATGAAACATTTATATAATTAATAAATACTATTATATATTAAAAAAACGCTTTAAAATATGTAAAATATTTATTTATAATTATGAAATTTTAAAATTCATAATAAAACTTAGATATGGATTTTAATTATTTCTTAAAATTTATAATAGAAAATGTTCACATATTTTTGTACATCTAAGAGTTATGGTGAAAAATATAAATAAATTAAAATAATAATAAATTTTTGCTCAAAATATTGAATAATCATATTCTAAGAATATGGAAGTGTGTGAAATGTTTAAAGACGATAAGATTATTTTGAGAATTTTAATTTTTTTAAGGCGTAGGAAAAGTTCCATGGGTGTTTTAAAAGAATCCCCCGGGTGTTTTTGTCGCTGAACGGGGACTGGTCAGATTTGTCTTTCTTCCGGTATGGTAATTATTTGGTTCAGTTGACTGGACAACCTAAGTTCTAACAGCGACGACGGACAAAAATGATTAGATATTTAGATATGTACTAGAATATTTACCCTGGCACACAAAAATAAATAAAAGGAAAGAAAAGTAAGAAACACACAATTTAATGAGATAAAAAAAAAAAAAAAGTTATTAAGAATTAAAAATGGTCCTGCAATTGTGGTCTATCTGACATGAATATCTTATAACATCCAAGTTTTTTTCTTTTTTTGGTCCATACTGGTACTGGTTGACCGCAAATGTTGTGACTTTTTTATGTTGTCAATATTTTACTACACATTTCATTGTTATAAGTATGAAGGTAAATAGTTCCAAAACTGCATGGACGGTCATAGTATTTAGGTAAATCAAGTGTATCTTTGATCCCTGTGTATGTGTCAGTTAAAAGTCTAGGAATGTATCAGCAGTTTAAATTTAAGCAATCAATTTCCTTGTAAATAAAGTGGGTTGCTTTGTACATGACATCAGGCTTGAAGCAAAAATGCGTGCTGTAAATTTTAGAATCAGAATCTGAAGTTTGAACCGTTGGGGTGCACTACCTAAATTTTTAGGTTGAGCCTTGTAACTGCAGTGGTGGGAAAGGGAGGAAAATGCAAGGTATCCCAAAACGAGGGTTGATGGCATCAATCTGAACTCATTTGACAACAGTTGATCATGCTTGTGAAACCATGATTTCCTTATTCTGAGTTTATAATTTTATGCTTTCTCTTTCTCATGTCAGAAAACATGATTTAATATTGATCAACTTAACCGTGGAGTAGTCAACAAATTCTAATGTCCCCAAGTTTCTTGATACGTAACGTTCCTGAAACACGTATCTTCCATTTTATTTACAGGTTCCGTACAAGCGACAACAACATATCTAGAAGGTTGGACCAAAACCAGAGTTAGTTGCTCCCTTATGCCCTGATCGCCTCGGTAACGTAGAGACAGTTGATTCAGTTTTTTTTTCGTCCCGTGATTGGTCACAAGTGGAGCTTGAATGTTCTAGTTGAAATCAAGGCAAGATGCCCTTACATTTAATTTAGATGAGAAATTTCTTCGGATGCGGACTCTTTTTCTCAGACAAGTTCACGTTGATTGGGTTCTGGAAATTCCAAGAGCAAATTGAGCGGGCCAAGACGGAAGCACGACGTGTGGTTGTATGCAGCACCAGAGAGCGATTTAGATGGCGTATTGTTTTTGCATACTCTAGTCTATCATTTTGAAGCACCAACACTAAGGGAAACTACATAGTGATTCTCTTCTCTGTCCCTTCCCTTTGGTCCAAATTTTTCGTAAGAGTTTCACCATTCTATAAACTTCCGATTAAGAGTGAAGGGGACTATTCAATTTCTTTTAAAGGAAAAGTCTATCTACTATTAAAATAAGGAAAGTTATCTGGTGACGGCATTTGTAGTGGTTGATTTGGTTGTGCTAGAAGAATTCAACTGGTAGATGTTCTCAACTCAAGAAACCACAGCCCAAACTCAAGGATGTCTGTATAACTGTCTCTTCTTTCTTATGATGGCCCACCCTCTGTCTCAGCAAGTGTCGCGAAATTAAGAGCTTGCTTTATTAAGCTACCTGTCTATCACTATGGAAAAAATTGACGCCTACCTTCTCAAAAATAGATGCCAACATAATGTTTTTCTCTATACTACAAATTATTTAAAATCATTAGTTTATAAATTAATGTTATTTACAAATTATTTTAAATAAGGCAGATAAAATTTATGGCTTATTATTGTACTTATATATTATTTCTTTTTAAATTAAATAATTCAACTTTATGTACGAGATAGTCCTTAAAATAATTGAACCACAAAGGGGTCGCAATCTGAAGAAAGTTGAATGAACAACGTGGTAGGAACAATGCTTGAGTTTGATTAATTAACAAAATAAACAATGTTTGCGATTGCGAGGAGACTCTTGCGTTCATGCTTGTTGGTTAGCATGAATCAGCATGTCCTTTTATGGGGTAGAGCCTTGGCCCTCCGAGAACAGCGTGTATGGACATGGATAAAGAACCCCCCACCCATGTCTTAAGAGTGATCCCATATTCCATGAATCTAAGAGCTAATTAACCAGAGCCGCCCCCACCCCCAACAAAAAAAAAGAGAACTGGACGAGAACGACCTTCTACTCACTACTAGTCTACTAACAAGGGTGATCTGATCTCAGCAGTGCAGCCGCCACTCTGACATCGTTGGAAATGAAAGAATCTATTCTAATATTAATGAATCATTTCCAAATAGAAGGATAAAAGAAACTCACTTATTAAACATTTAAAATTATATTAGAGAGAGTTATAAAATATGCTCTGATCACAGTATGAGATAATTGTATTGTAGAAGTAGAAGATGAAGATAAGCTCATCTTGTATGAGCAGACAGAACTCTCACAAGTTGGAAACTTTGTTTTTTTTCATTCATTGAATTTGTATTGTATTATATTGATTTGATTATTCAATGAAAGGGTCATTGCTCACTGTTCGGTCCCCGTCTTGTTTGTCTCATTTATAACCGTCATTGCACATTTACAACAACCTCCGGCATATGAACTACCACGCTCGCTCTCTTCACACATCTGCCTAACTAACACCAATCAACACATATATCCCCAAGTTCCTCTTTATCTATTTTTTTTTTTTACAGGATTTAGGTCTCTCTTCCTCCTCCCAAACCTTATCTTCAATCAAACAAATAATTGGTAAGCATACGTAACTTAGAGATGGTTTACTTGGACAATTTCCTTAACCATTTTGAGCAAGTAACTTAAGTTGGTCACCTAATAAATACAAAACAAACGCTACCATAAACCATAATTAAACCACAAAATGTCCTTATAAATGGGAGTCAAATGTGGCTAATTAGAGGATTGATTGGGTATAAGCAAATGTTGAATATTCCAATTAGCATGCGCAAAGCAATGCTAGAGAATCTTATTTTGTTTTTTAATACCTCCAATAATTGAGATTGGGAACTGGGGACGTTAGCAGACGCCACCAGCTCTCAACCTGTTCAATTCAATGTTAGAGACATGACAAGTCAAAAATACTAACATGGCAACAAAGACCAAACTTAGCAAAAACACTGGGACTCTCTTTAAGTCTTTTTTTTCTCTCACATTAACTTGTTGCTTTTCTAACTTGTCTCTCCCAACCCACTTGCGCCTCTGTTGTCCCTTTCTGAGCCACTCACTCTCTTTATAGTTGTTGCCTTCACTAGAAGATACAAATTTAGATATAACTAAACCATTGTTATGGATTTGGCAGATGCCTGCCATACCAATTCAAATACATTCTTCACTGGCGTCTTTCTGAGTACTAGACACTAATCAATCACTCCTAGCAAAGTATTAAACGCTGCATTAATTGTGATAAATTATTATGAAAAGAAAATTATAGATAGGATTTTTTTTTATTAGTCAAGAGAATTAAAAAAAAAAAAACCTAAAGCGCGCTGCTCAATCAAGATGGTGCCCAGTCCACTGGACTCCCTCACTATTAAGTAGTATTATGGTTTCTCAGAAGAATAAAAGGGAAAAAATCGTTGAACATTATCCTTATCTGACCGCGGTAGGGTTCATTGTTAGACTTGTTCTAATTGGATGAGAGTGAATAATGGACCTTTCTGTTCCTCTTCGACCCTACCGAAATATTAGCCAACCATCTCAAAAATTGAAGGAACCTATCTTACAAGAACTGCACTGTGTCAAGCTGGATCTAAGTTTTTTATTCGCAAATTAAACATAATTAAGTTTAATGTCAAATTTAGAGGTAGACGTAACATAAGTTTCTGGAAATAATAATTATATTATTATCCTTATTAATATAGTAATTTGTACAGAAGTAATTATAATTTTCCGGGGGGCCATTCAGTGCAAAAAATTTGGGTGCTCAGATGACCCTAGAGTGTTTAACGTCCAATCATATTTTTTCCACGCTTTCGTTGATCATCTTGTGTAATGTTTGCATATTTTTCACGCTTTAGACTGTCATCTTTTTTTGTTGATCATCTGGTGCCAAAAGCCATGAACTCATGGCCTGCGGCTGTGACCTACTCATATAATAACTAATATTGTTTTGCCACATGATTCCCTTGATTCTTCTCAGCTCAGGACCCATTAGTCAGGAAGCTTCCTATTTTGGCACATGCTTCCGAGTGGGTTACCACTGCAACCAGTAGCTACCATTACTTCATATACCGACTCTTACCTTGGTGCTTTTCGCTACCCTACAAGCGAAACGCGGCTCAGTTCTCCTATACTGATCACTTAACGTTCCACGTGTCTCCGGCACTTCATCGCTTCCTCCACTCCAACCTTGAAAACGATGTCGTTCCAACCTGTCAATCCACACAACACACGTGTCATCCTTTAAACCGAAAACCGGTCAGAAATGTCGGAAGCATCCCTAATTAATAACCGGCTATACCCGGTGCTCTCTCAGAAAAATTGTAACAGTTTTCTCAGCGCCACCCTCTTCGTTTTCCTGATATAAAATGCTTCAGAGGATGCCGCTGGGTTTTTCAATCTTCATTGGCCTCTCTTTCGACATTATCTGCAACTTTAACTTTGGTTGCGGGGCCATTTACGGTTATACCCTTCTGGTTATGATAGCTTCCGTTGGCTGGGAACCTCAGAGCCGAAGCTCTTCCCCAGCTCGCGGCTTCCCCCGTCTCAGATTCGTCAGATACAGGCGATGGAGGTGACGAAATCCACAAGGGAGCCGTGATTGAAATTCTCGATTTGCCCATTGCCGCAGATTTTTTGTTTTTGAAGATATACATACACGCGTGTCGCTCCCATGCCTAGTCCGAAGAGTCAGAGGAACGGGCAGGTTGAGGCTAATCGGAAGGGAAGGTTGGGGGAGAAATCGTCGTCTTTCTACGGACAGAGCTCGTCAACCATGCCGTCCCAACTTAGACGGCCGAAGACCGTCCCCGACTTAGCCTCGTATAGAAAGCTCTCGGCCGGAACATCGCCGGAGGCTCTGCCGCGCCACCCACCCAAGTTACTGTTAAACGTCACGGTAATGGGGAGCCTGGGACCCGTGCAGGTCATCATGATGCCTGAATCAACGGTCGGTGATTTGGTTGCGGCGGCGGTACGGCAGTATGTGAAGGAATGTCGCCGGCCGTTCTTGCCGTGCACAGAACCCTCCGGCTGCGACCTCCATTATTCGCAGTTCAGCTTAGAAAGTGAGCCTTACAAATCTCTCAGAGTAATAGTCGTTAGATTTAATTTTTTTTTGTTAAAAATAGTAATTAAGAAAAATCAGAGCCGTCCATTAATGTTTTTGTTTTATAATTTTTTTGGGATTAATTTGCTTTGTGTTGATGGCGGGCAGGTTTGGATAGGGAGGAGAAGCTGATGGAACTTGGATCTAGAAACTTTGTTCTCTGCCCCAGAAAGGCAAAGACTAGCTCCATGGACGGTGAGACCGGAAGTGGTGGCTGTGCAACGACACCGTTCGCTTCGTGTTCCAAACAGGCCGACAAAGTCGCGAAGAGTGGCTTTCATTGGCTCAAGTTCATGGATTTCTTGCTGTGATTGGGTGGTTGTGGCTTTCCACCGCTACCCATTCTCTATTTTCTTTTCTTCATGATACATTGTATATTGCCTACAAATAAATAGGTATCATTTGCAATAGCAAAGCAAATCCGCGAATTGCATGTATGCTTTTTTTCAATTTGTTTAGGGAATCCATAGACTTGAGTTAATGTTGGTTTATTCGTATATATTACATGAATATCCAATGTTGTTTTATTTGCCAACTTTTGTAGTAGCAGAATTCAAAACTAAAATGAGGAAGAGATCAAGAAAAAAAAATGTAGAAAAACATTTTGTCACTTTAACCAAAATAATTTTATTTTAAATTATTTATAAAAATGATTTGTTTTTTAAATTATTTAATTAAATTTTAGTTATTTTGGTTGAAATATATTAAAACAAAACCAAAAAAGAGTTTTTCCGAGTTTGTAATAAGCATAACCAAAATCTCGCCAAATTGCCAGTTATCAAAAGGAAAAAAAAAAACTCGCCAAATCGGAAGTTAGCGGGAACGAAAAGAAAATTGTTAATTGTGTCCTTTTTCTTTTTCTCTCCCTCCGTCTCTTTGTCTGGGTCTGCTTTCCTGGTTACTCTCTCTCACTTTTTGTTCTCCCCACTGTTCGAAAATTTGGCTGTGTTTTAAAAGAATTTAATTGTGCAAAACGGCTTTAGGGATTGATATTTAATCTTTTTAATTACAAATACTTGAACCTATAAGAATTTGCTCTGTCAAATAGCGAGTTTGATTTTCTTGTTTTGCTATTTAAATTTTTATTCAAAAGAATTTATATTCTCGTGTAATAAGAGAACAAAGAAAATAATGTACCCATATAAAAAAATAAAATAATTTACGAAAAATAAATGAATAAAGAGAAAGTAATTTAAGTGCTATAGTCACCATCTGTTAATTACCGGTAGCAATTATATTAATCTAAAATTTAATAGGAAAAAGGATTGAAAATATGATGTCAAAATCCAAAAAAAGATAGAAATGAAAAAGTTTTACCAACCATAAATTTTTATTTGCTACTATTTGTCATTTAGATTACATATGCTCAATATTTACTATCTTTACTTTTAGAGAATTAAATATCAATTGCACAATAGTGAAAAAATATTAAAAATTGTTGTTTCACTTTCTTCACCATCTTTCATATACATGTATGTGCGCGAGCGTGTTTGGAAGCTTGGAATGATATAAACAATGTCTTGATGGATGAGTCGTGCGTGCCTCCAAAATGTATCTATATATAGACGGATGGTAGAGGCTATAAAGAGCGAAAGAAAATAAATGAATGTGGAAATAAGAGAAGACTTGAATTTAATATATCTTCGATATAAAATTTATCAACTATCACACTATTAATTAGGACAAAAATGATAATTTGTTTCTTTTTTATTTACATGGTAGAACCTAGTTATGTCCTTTGCGTTGTCAAAAAGATTTGAAATTAATTTCCATTCTAAAAAAATTCGAAATTAATTTCAAATGAAAATCCCATGAAGAGCTGAAGTTATGTCCTTTTCGTGTATGGCCTAACATCAGCCCAAATCCGTGTAAAACTGATAGCCCAACTTTCGGGCAGAAAGACATATCAAAGAAAAAACACAAGAGGGAGGTAGAGGGAAAATCAAGCTCAAAAACCCTAATAGGCGGCAACACATTTATAAAAACCCTCGAAGCCCTCACGATCGTGCCACCTTTATAGTCTTTCACACTCTCAAAACCCTGTTCTCCCAAAATCATTTCGTAAAACCCTACTTTGCTTGTTCCCGCTACAATGGAGTTCTGGGGTAAGTTCCGTTGTTTCGTTTGATTTTGTTGGCCCTTTTCGTCTGCCGACACGCTTTTATTCCGATTGCTTTAGTATTAGCTGTTTTTCCTTATCAGTAGTTCACTCCAGTAGCTAACGTATAGTAGTTGCTTATTTGCTCTATCTTTTGTCTGGTTAAGTTACTTCCATTTTTGAAACTTTTAGTATGGCGTGATTGAAAATGCAATAAAAATGCGCCCATAAATTAATTGATCCTGCATTTTTTTAAGGTGACTAGACATATTTCTGATGATAGTATATTCTTTCCTTGTCATAAAAACGAAGCAATCAAATATTATGTTCCAATTTTTCAAGCTTAAAATCATGTTAAGTTGATATCCTTGATATTCTATTACCTCGAGTATGCACTTATTGTTGTAATTCTATTGTACCATCATCTTACATGCTGGTTCCCTTCATGGTGTCTAGCGTTTAAACCTGCCTTCTTGTAGCTATGATTTCATTTGAATAACAATTTCTCTTTGTAATCCAGGTGTTGAGGTCAAGAGTGGGCAGACTGTTAAAGTCGATCCTGAGGAATTTGATGCATACATACACCTTTCACAGGTTAGAATCATTTTTATTTTTTATTTTTTATTTTTTGTTTTTGAAGATTACTGAGTTGTGTTGGTTTTCTGTGCTATTCTTGCGAAACTTTTTCACATGTTCACTTATAGGCTGCTTTGGGGGAATCTAAGAAAGATAGTGGAAGCGAGGCTGTGGTTCTTCATTTGAAAACTGATAACCAGAAGCTTGTTTTGGGAACTCTTTCTAGGGAAAAATTTCCTCAGCTATCTTTTGATATTGTTCTTGATAAGGAATTTGAGCTCTCTCACAATTGGAAAAATGGGAGTGTCTATTTCTGTGGATACAAAGCGGAAATGCCAGAATATCCTTGACAGTATAAATGTTGTTACCGTTCTAAATCCTTAGTAGCTTAGTCTGATTGTATATTTATATACTATTCATCTTCAAATTTCCCTTAACTTTTGATGTCTTCTTGATGGCACTGACGAGGTTGACTTTGGTGAGGCTTTAAACTTATTTATTAGAATTTGCTGTCTACTCTGAGTATGTTTGCTGAAATATTATTGTTTTTATTTGGACTTGGACAGATGATGAGAGCAATGATGACGAGGATCTCCCTGTGATCTCCAATGACAATGGTGAATGCTCTCTCTTATTTCTTGTTGGCTGTAAACCTATAGTTTCAATATTGTATTGGCACTATTAAATGTCTTATTTTAGGAAAAACTGAGACTAAGACTGAAGAAGTTAAGAATGGTACTCTTAAAAAACCTGCTGCCAAGGGTCCTCCAGCGAATCAAGTAAATGCTCTTTCAAAGAAGGATGAAGAGGAGGACTCTGAAGATGATGATGATGATTCTGATGAAGAAGATGATGAAGCTGGAAGTTCAGATGAGGTATTTAAGTAATTTTGTGTTAATTCATGTTTTGTGGTCATAGTACACTTCGGTGCTTAACAGTATCTTTTCTTTTATGTTCCGATTGGTCTTATAGGATATGATGGATGCTGATAGTGATAGTGATGACGGTGAGAGTGATGAAGATGATGAGGAGACGCCTCCTAAGAAGGTGAAATTTATGTCGTTATATAATGTTATTTGCAAGGTATGACAACCTTGTTAACTGATTTTGTGTTCTGTGGGTTGATCAGGGTAAGAAGAGACCTAATGATTCAGCATCAAAAACTCCTATTCCTTTGAAGAAAGCTAAATCTGCCACTCCACAAAAGACTGGTGAGGCTCTCCTATACTTCGCAGGGTATTGACGTAGATATATTTCTGAGATTCACTGGATTTGTGGTATTTTGTTATGTTTCTCTTGTTATTTTTTTGGACTTATTGGTGATGAACTATTAGTCAGAATCTGATTATTTGTCGTAGTAGCCCTTCTACATCTGTAATTTTAGTTTCTCTTATCTCTTTTAGATGCTTGAATATGTAAGCCTTTTCCTCGTTTCAATCTTGGGATATATAATTGCACGGCAATTGTTTTCTGTTGAATTCCTGCATTTAGACCTTGTACTATATTTATAACTGGTGGCTTAAAATGATTTTATGGGTATGATGACTAGAATTTTATATTATACAACAAGGGGCATTATTGTTTTATTAATATTCTATTGTTTCTGTCTCATAGATAGCAAAAAAGGTGGTCATACAGCCACTCCTCACCCTAAGAAGGATATAAAGACTCCCAACAGTGACTCTAAGTCTGGTGGACAATTCTCATGCAAATCCTGCAGCAAGTATGATCAGCAATCCTGAGGCATATTTTAGTTAGGGTTGGATTCTGAATTAATATCTGACATTCTTGTTTTATTTAGGTCTTTCAACTCTGAAGGTGGTCTGCAGCAACATTCAAAGGCTAAGCACGGTTGATTACCCATTTGCAAATTGATGCATGTCTAGTAATTTTTGTCCCGATGTATTACTTTACAGTGAGTATGCCACGGTCTTCTGGTCCATGTTCTCACTATTTTGGGATAGTAAACATCAGAAGCCTAAGGTGTAAACGTGTTGGGAAGCTTTGTTTGACATTGCTTAGCTCCTATATATCAATGTTTAAAATTGTTCGAATTTTGTTGAGTCTTTGTTCTCGTTCTTGTGGCCCAGATTGTGTGTCGATAAAAGTTCACCTGATATCGAAGTTGTGTAACATTTTCCAAAGTTAATTATTCTTTCTCTATCGAGGAGTTTTTAATACCGTATCAAGATGTTAGTTTATATATGCTATCACTGCTGTGTACTTGGGATGAAGTTTAGTGCTTTCTGTGAATATAATATGGATTGAAAGGACAAAAGGTCGAGGGCTTACTCGAGTCATTTCATGAGATTCTCAAATAATGTTTCAACTTACAGAATTCTTTGCATGTGATTCAATTTTCTTCGGAATGCTTGTGTTTGTCACGTGTATTGGTAAATTTTGTAGTTGTGTCAACGGAAATTCAAGTAAAAAGCATCACTTGATTTGTAAATTTATATCTTCGTCGAACATTTTGAAGTCATGACATGCCCTTCTGCAAATTACCCTTTTTTTGTTGAAAGGAAAACTGGAACCAAATCATTCTCTTGTTTTATCATCCCTAAACAATTTTCAGCCATGGAAACTTGTTTCCCAATATTCGTTGTTGGCTCTGTTGCTATTAACATAAAAGTTGCAAGAGACTTCTTAATGGATTAGCAAGAAGAGACTTCTTAATGGATCGGAATATTTTTCAGAAGTTCAATTTTTCTTCTAAATGACTCGCCAACAAATAAAATAAACAAATTGTCCATATTTAGCTGTGAAATAGTTCCGTCGCAGGATAAACAATCCAGGAATCAAAAATTTCATCCGGCACATTTCCATCGCTAATTGGGATGGAATTTTTCTTTTTCAAATATTCGTTATAGAAATCTTGATTCCATTCTCATTCAGTATTTATTTTGACCTTGTGCCGCGGCGGAATACTTCCGTCGCTCGTAACACACGGGACTTCAACTTAATAATCTTATAATAATAAGCATGTTCCAAGGGTTGAAACCACATTTTAAGGAGCAACTTGTAAACAAAAAATACAAATAATCAAAGTTCAAAGGCGAGTCTCTCCAATTGACATCTAAACAAAGATATCATAAATCTAACCAGCCCTAACGTGCTAAATTTTTTTTTTTTTTTTTTTGGGGGAGGATAAGACCTGTCTTTCGCCTGCCATACTAATACCAGAGTGCCTCACCTACAATTGATCTTAATACGGTTACTTGCTTGTCGTAAACTGCTTTAGAAGATCTCCAAGATGGTAACTGGAAAGATCGCATTAAATCATCCCGACTCTCTGCACGCCATAACCTGTATACATTCCATGGTAAACCGCAATTAAATCAATGGCTCATCCCAGAGAAACAGGGATACCTGAACCTGCAAAACTCGCGACTGAATGTAAGAGGATGACAATTTCAATCAAAATTTGGCCAGAAAGGGTAAAGCAGAGCTCATAGAAAGAAAAATTCCATACAGAACCACTGAAAATTGATCGTTCACTAGCCTTCATGTATGGTGTTCAGTGTCCCTGACTGTAAAATAATGCATGCACACCCAAGTTTATATCAATCGAAGTATCATGCATGCAAGCTCTATTGAAAGATAATTAGCCAGTTAGAAAAAGGGTCTACTAAAACAGCTCCTTCACAAATAATGCAAATTAAAGTTGCTTAACGGGCTTTAGTTTTTCAAAAATGGCTACAGCCAAGACGCTCCAAGAACTAAAATAAAATTGTTCGTGGAACAATCAGTGTTTGCTCAACTTTACAAGGTGAAGATAAATATAGGAACGGTAAAAGGGGAGGAAAAGGAAACGTTATTTTATCATTTTACTCCTGTGTTTTCTATAAACGGCGAAAAGGTGAGAAGGTGCAGGTTTTTTAAGGACACTCTCTCACCACTTATTGCTCAGTAAGAGTCGACACAGCAAAAGATTTGATGAGATCTGTTGAAAAAATGGCTCAAAGCTGTCAGGAAATTTGGGAACCTATCATGAAGTGGAACAAGTATTTACATACAATCACGCATGTATGCAAAGGAAGAAAGGAAAATGCTATATTAGGGGAAGAAAAAGAACGAAAATAAATTCCATATCACAGAACTGTGCACCTGCACACCTGCACAGTGGAAAATGTTGTGGTAAGCTATATTGATTTTGTGGGTCTTAAATGCAAACTTTCTCCTGTGTCTAAAAGAATATAGAAACACGAGGAAGAACACAAACCAGAACATCAAGCGATCAATATCAATATCCCTCCTCCCGAGGCGTCTGCTGCTGATAACCATGATACTCATTACCATTTTGCAGGTGCCTGTCATAACCGCTGTTACCATTGTCATTTTCCTCAGTTTTACCCTTACTTGCATTTTCTCTCTCTTCCTTCTCTCGGTTCCATTGCTCAATTTTAGCACGTCTCTCTTCACTGCCTTCTCTAACTGGACTACGGTTCTTTCTACCGCCTGGGCTTCTACTGCGGCTTCGTCCTCTCCTGTGTCCAGGGCTTGTGCTCCTGTGCCTTCTGTTACGACTTTCATGATAACTGTCCCTCTCATCATACCTTCTGCTATGACTACGATGAGAGCGCTCCTCATGGCTACGATGCCTGTAAGGACTCCTGCTTCTGCTGTGCCTATGGGGATACCTACCAAACAACTGTCGCCTCAATTCCCTGGATATAACATAGATAGAAATGTAAGCTTTTAGGTTGTAAACAAAAAGAGCTAAACCTGAGGACATCACATAAAATCATACAGGTAAATATACCGGCTAATTCTTTTCAAGTGCATAAAGTTGCAATAACCACCACGGTTGCAGGTATTCTCCTCGTACTGCCTGCAGGTAGCTTCACGAAAGTCGGTAACCGGAGAAAAGTCCACAATGATAGGCCGGCCTGAATGCAAAGTGACGATGTTTAAACAGATATAAATCCAGATGTTTCACCATCACAACTCAGCAAGCAGAAAATTTATATACACAAAATAGGTGATATAAGATTGTCTCTACACTGGCATTTACTGTAAAGAAATGAATGGACTAACCAGCATAAAACCTTCCGCTAAGGTTCCGAAGAGCATTTGCGGCGTGTTCTTCCTCTCTGAACTGAACATACACATTTCCCACCTAGCAAAATAAAGAGAGTACGTCAATTTCTGAGTATTAATCAGCAAATAATCTAGAATAAATAACACAGTAAAACAAACACAAACACCTAGGAAAGGATTTTTAGGTGCAATAAATATAGCTGTACTCTTCCTGCTTTAACTGTTTCCAATTCGACCAAACAAATCAGGCCAAAACATGAAATCAAGACTACCCAATAATTCGAGCGCACAAACAGAATAAAACAGAAGCAGTACCATGTGGTCCGCGAGGTTATCACAAACGTTCAAGCTTTCAATATCTCCATACTTGCTTAGTTCCTCAAATAAATCTTCATAGAATTCCTGCAGGAATACCCATTAAACAAGTTGAAATAAATCTGACATATAAGATAGCAATACAGAGACAAAGATATAATGAGAGAAAGATGAGATGAAAAAGACCTCGAAATGCTCTTGAATCTTTCGGGGATCAATGGGCTGGCCCTGGGGGTCGACGCCAGGAGTTACCATATCAGGGCGCTGGTACATGTTCGAAAGCAAGAGGGTTGGGCTAATGCTGGGTTTGGTATGAAGCCTTGAGCAACGATCACCATGCCTGCAAGCTCCAATTTTGAAGTAGAAGGGGCAATTCACCCTGTCTTTCTCAGTACCAAAGATGGAAGCCAAGTGCTCCGCCATCGATGGTCCTAGCAACTTGTGCAATAGATGAATGAAGTTGCTTTCTCTCCCTCGTTTCCAATGTGCTCGAAGAATAGGATGATAGATCAGGGACGAGTCGATAGTAAATTCAAGAAACAAGCGACCGAGAGATAGTTTAAGAAGAGAGAGTCGACAGGGAGCTTTCGATTTTCCGATTGTTGTTAGGGTTTCTTTGAGAATTTGGGGCTTTCTAGATGATTCGGCTATTTTCATGCAAGTATTAATAAATAATAAAATAAAAATTAATGCAAGTAATTCTTGTTATATCTGCTGGTTTGCCCGAGAGGTTAAGGGGGAAGACTTAAGATCTTCTGCACATAAGTGCGCGTGGGTTCGAACCCCACAGCCAGCATCATTGTTGACCCATAGATTTTTACAGTTTACTTATATTTTCATAAATATCTACAACATTTACTTATAGAAAACCCCATTTTATGCCCTTTGTAACTTAAATATAAAGCTATCTTATATGTTAAGAAAAGTGAATAATTCTCTGAATGATATGGAATATATTTGCGCATAACTATTTTAAATTAGTAGCATTAACTACAAAATTATATTTAATTTCCAACAACTAAGGCATATATCTCTATGGTATCCACTAAGATTAAAATTTGATTCAAGTCTAAATTTCCAATAAAAAAAAGCTGTATTTTCACAAAAATAAAGTAGGATAGACTTGCACAGTTCCATGATTCATGAACTTTCCCTGACCACGTTATCAGCTAAATCCACTGGTCTCAGGATTTCTGTTTTACATTTTTTTTTTTTTCAAGATAAAGAGAGATAAACTAAGTAAATAGTGTTAAAATGCGTTTGCCGGGAGTCGAACCCGGGTCTATTGCTTGGAAGGCAATTATCCTAACCGTTGGACTACAAACGCTATGATTTAAGAAGGACTTATTAAAACTATTGACAATTTTGAGTCTGTTAATAACATGTTATCTTTTTGTTGTACATATAGAGATGTATCTATGCCAATATGAAAATACACAATTTTTTTGCAATTCACCTACTTGGCTATATGGTTTATCACATGCTAATTTTCTCGATGAAAAAATCCACAAAGTCATGACTATTACTTTGGCAGTTACTTATCCAAATGATATAAGAACAACCATTTGAGTTTTTAGAATATTCTAGTTGGTTAGTAAAAGGAAAAGAAAGTGGCATTTTAAGATTTCATGGAGTTCACAAAGCATCGAATCAACGAACCAACATTGAAGGGGAAGGGAATCGCGCGGTTAGTTTTTGCGGATGGGACCGATAGTATACATTTGTAAACCGTGTAAGCCGAAAAGAAAAGCCCCGAATTGAGTAGCTACGTTTACCGCATTTCTCATAGGCCATAGGCCTTCGCTCATTTTTCATGGCCCGTTGGGCTAAATTCTAAGAAGAGAGACGTACATAAAAATAGACATTCTCTATTTAAAGCTACTATAAAATGAAACAATAGGAAGGAATAAAATGAATGTATATGGATAATTTTCTATTAAAGTTCAGAGAGAAGGAAAGTTACTATGTTTTTAAGTTGAGATATATTACAAGATTTATGAAGGATTTATAATATTTCTAAATTACTTATTAAAAAATAACAACTTCTATCATATAACACAGCTTATGAAACATCATATGTAAAATTTGTGTATATGTTATTCCTGTTTCCCTTCTGCCATTCTGTGGTGCTCTTACATAGGGATCAATAATATTGATCAGGGCGTTGTCGGTTTTTCTGCCATGCAGTATCAATAGTTTTTACTCCCTTTAACTATGGCAACCAGAATAAATGTCCTAACCAGACCTCTGCCATTAATTTCTGTTTTAGATTTCTGTTTCTGTTCCATAAATGCGAGAGAAGAATCCAAATTGCCAATGCCAGCCTGCATAACTTCATTTTAAACTATTTATTATTATGTAAGCGTATCTTGTCACAGACTCATTCTAGTGCATCCAGATTTACACTTATGTACTTCAATTCAACCTAGCTATAGATTTTCTTTAAAGGGGCACTTCCACAGCATAAATCTTCTAGATATTATGCAGCAATTGGACTTAAAGAATTCGATTACTATTTTTGTCATGAACAAACAAAAAATTTATTTTCTTTTATTTCTTATTGAAAGTAGCTAGATTGAAAGATACACACACGATATAGTATTTTTATTGTCCAACTTGCATTATTTTTATTTTTATTTACTATCATTGTAAATATCAAATATATGGGAATCTTTTAGAACCACAATTTCATAGGTGGACACGTAGATTGCTATAATAATTGGCAGAATCATCATCACTCATTCATAAGCAACAGCACAGCCCTGCTTTGCTAAAATAGTAGGTTTGTCTTAAGCAGCAAAGTTCTGTAAGGAAGGAAAGTTGATTACTGATTTAAAGTCCTTTTTGTTTCATTTTCACGACGATCCTTGTGAGAAACTTAAAATTCAGGTACTTTCCTTATTATGTATATTAGCCAGAGAAATTAGTGTAGTATTAAAGTACATGTACCGAGGAATATGATTGCATGTGCCTTACAATTTTCTCAGACCATGAATTCTCTGCGGTAGCTTTAAGTGGAAAAAAAAAAAAAAAAAAGGAGTAGTGAAAGGTTTAGACTGATAATGACACTTTGGTTGAAGTAACTAAAATGGCCCTTGATTCTTGCCATAACAGATTCCATATGATTTGGCACAAGGCGTGAGAGGGATCAGGAGAGTGTTCCCAAGAGGGCAATTATTTATTTACTTTGGAAAACAAAATGGGGTAATTTGCTCTCAAATGGAGATTGCGAACAAGGTTGTGATGGAGTAATAATGGAACCCTTTTATTCAAGAACAATTGACTTGGTAATATTGGTTAGTTCTGAAAAGAAACTTACACGAAAGAAAGAGGGACCAGCTCCATCTCTAGCTAATACAAAATGTCAAAAATACAAAGCTAGAGTTCATTAGATCAGAGAAGGGTCCCAATCGGAATAGAGAAATTGACTAAACAAACAGTCACATCATCAGCAGCAAAGTTGCACTGGCATTCAATTCCAATGTTGTTAAGAAATTATTTTTGATGGTGTGGCTTGGACCATGTAACAAACAGCTTATGTGCAGTTGCATGTGATCTATCTATTATCCATTGTTTGTTTTATAGGATATGGAAGCTGTGAACACATACCCAAAGATGGTATCCCATGCTCTAGTTTGACAAGACATGCATCTATAAAATAAGGGGGAAAAAGAAAAAAGAAAAGGATTCCTCTATGCTCTAGCCAATGAAAATAACTGGATTTCACGGACTGAAAATTTTCAATTATTTATTTCATTGTCGGAAGGTTAAAACTTAAAATCATAGATTTCACCATTTAAAAATGAAAAATGAGGAAGTAATGTAAATATAACATAAATATTGAACAATTAATATATCTGAATTGTATTGCAGAGACAAGTAAGTAGCTTGTAAGCTTTATAATTCTCCTAGTGTTTTGCTAAAATTGCAAGCTTCATAATCAAATTGCCTGCAGTTTGTTTCTGAGAGAATATTGAGGTTTCGGAAAATTGGTTTTGCTTTCAGTAGTTAACGCACCGAGGAAGAAGCCTGGACAGCGTTGATCATTGATCCTACAAGTTGTTTATTCTATTAATCTTCATACGACAGAATAGTTGAAATAAGATTCATTTCTAAGGGAAAATTTTGACAAAATGATATGAATTACAAGTTTACCTTCCTTTTTGTTCCCCACCAGATTATTTGACGCAAACCGAAGCAAAACAAATAAATACAGGACCCAATAAAGAAATGTAAAATCTCGCAAAACAATATGAATAGAAAACAGCAGTATCTACTTGTTGCCTAAGACACTCTAATTAAGCACAGTTTGGTTGATCTTCTTCTTCCTTGTACTAAAACCTGTGTAACTCTTTTCAAATATTAGCCTTCTTTGCCTGTGATTAATTTGTTTGAATCTTCATGACTGGTATTCATGGGAAGAACTTCTCTTGCCCAAAAATGAGAATGGCCTGCTCTGAGTGATGGCTTGGCACAATCATTTGTTGCTTGAAGAAATCACCCCCTTATATATTTAATTTTATAGAGCAGAAACTAGAAACATATAGACACAACATTGATGAAACTTAACTAAGTGCAGTTGCTGCCTCTGAAAACTTCAAACGATGGTGCCAACATAGCCAAATCCAACAATGGAGAAGGTTATGGTCTGAAGGAAGAGGTACACAAAGTAGTTGTTCTTCCCATGCACAAAATCATAGCAGCCACAGACGAAGAGGAAGGCTGCGAATCCCAGCTCCAATAAATGAAGTCTGCTCAGAGAAACAACAAAAGAGAAACATACCCGTTAGCTCAAAGAATAGATGCTGAATATTCTCATGTAGTAAACTAAGTCCATTATCAAATAACTTTGGGGATTTTCCAGGACCACCTTCTGTCATGTGCAAGTGACAGAAATGTTTGGTCAGAGTAAAACATTGTCATGTCTGTAACTGAAATAAGAGAATCTAGAAGAAGTAAGAAACTCCAACTATTTTGCTGTCTATTTAAAAATCTACCTACTCAAAGAATCTTTACTTCTACGAAGAAGAAAAGCTGAAACAAGCAATTGGTAAGAGAGCCACATAATATTCCATTGTAATTATTAATTTATTTGTGTGGTCATGAGCATACAATCTCCAATCTTATCTACTTCATAACTCCAGCGAGCATGTGAATGTCCATGCCAGTGTAACGCTAAGCTAGATCCAAATCTCCAAAGAAAAAAAAGCAGGACAGACACATGATAGCAGAGAAATGGGCAACTTTAATGCCAAAGTGGGGTATAAAAAAAAATATCTATCTAAATATAATTTGCAGATGGAATTAAATAGGTATTTGGAAAAGAAAATAGACCTCTCTCCAATCTTGAATTTAGGTCTTCTGAACACTTTTGCGATGTTCATGATCTTGCCCTTGCCACCCTCTTCTTCTTTTTTCTTATTGACGGAATCTCCAAGTTTTTTAGTGACAACCCACTCATTGACTCTCCCAGCTTCTAGCAAACCAATAAGAGTTGCCTTGGTTCGGTGCAAAGACATCACATTCTCGAAGAGGATCCAATAGAACAATAGGTGAATGGACCTGCCAAGTTCGAGGTTATCATTAGAACAGAAGAACTAAAATGAACTGATAATATGGCTACTAAGAAAAGAGATAAATCAGACCTTGGAGTTCCAACTGCGTTGAGGATGGTGATGATGGAAGGTATATAAACAGCTCCCCATATTGGAACATGAACCTCGGGGACCAAAATTGTGAGGGGAAGCACCACGCAGTAGAAGAGGAAGGTGACCATGTGGGCAGTGATTTTACGAACCAAAAAGAAGCTATATATAACGTGCACTTTCTTCCAAAATTTCACTTTCTGCAGAATTGTTCACCAAAAAGAAAACTTTAGAATCTATGGAAAAGTTGGCAAGTTTTTCTTCTTCTGAATAGTGTATTACTGCAAAAGTCTAACCTTATTCTTTACTATCTCCTTCACCATTTTGCGGAATAGATTGGCAGGACCACAAGACCATCGGTGTTGCTGGAAGCGGAAGGCTCTTAAAGTACTAGGAAGTTCACTTTTCACCTGCAGTTGGCGATTTCAAAGAAGTTCTTATGAAAAAGAAAAACTACTTAAGCAGACACTGCAGAATTTTCGATGGCACTGCCAATCTTATTACCCTTCCCTTGCCTTTTCAAATAACCTAGTGTTATAACATTATTGTGCATCGGTAGACAGAAATACCTGAAGGTCTCCAAGGTACAAAAATTTCCAGCCCCTAAGACTGGCACGAACAGCAAGATCCATGTCCTCTACTGTTGTTCTGTCTTTCCATCCTCCTGCCTCATTGATAGCGGCAATTCTCCAAACACCTGCTGTGCCTGTATTTAGGTTCCATGACAGTAAATCGCCCATCAGTAACCTATACTGATTTAACTGATGATGCAGCCTACCATTTATTAAAAATGTGATTCAAATTTCTGTTATTCTACTTTGAACTAAATGAATTACCATTGAAACCAAAGAAAGCATGAGTGGCTGAACCAACTTCTTGCTCCACTGTGAAATGGTAATCCAGAGACATCTCTTGCATTCTTGTCAATAAACATTCGTCAGCATTCACTGTCAAAAGTCATCACTTCTGGGTTAGTGAAAAAAATTCAAGAATTTACTGTTTACAATTGATAAATCATGGTGATATGTTAAATCTAAGCTCTATGATCAAATTCTTCATTTTAAGCTTATACTTTCCCAATCACTTAAAAACATTCTATTAAGAATTCAATTTCTTTAAACAATAGCCTAGCTGAAGAACATGAAAATAAATGGTATTAAATTTTTCAAAATTTCTGAAAATAAGATAAAAAGAGGACGATAGTTTTTTTATTACTGGAGTACCAATCGTGCGACAAATGGCACATGTCAGTACAGATCAGCTTCAGTTGCACAAGAGATAACAGTCAGCTGAGGCCCCCACACACACTTCATAAATTTTTCTCAGAAAATAATAGTCAAAATAAAAAAATTAGAAAATAGTGAAAGTGGGGAGACAAATAACAATAATAACAAATTTTACCTAATAGGTTTTTAAAACTAATTAAATTTTTGTCCTCACGTGACTAAGACAATAACATGCCACGTCATAGATGAATGAGGGATAGGTGAAGTGTCGGCAAACGAGGGCAAGGTCCAACATTAGTCACATGGAACTAATCACAATATTATTTTTCTTTGTCTGATCCATCTATTAATTTATTAAAATCTAAAATGAATAAAAGAACAAAATACTGAAAAGCACGTGGGGAGTGGCTTCCTCATTTGGGGTGGATGGGTGGCGAAATGACAAATTTGCCCCCGTCAAAACCCGTTCTCTTTTAAATGTTGAAAATGACAAACTACCCTAGAGTGATCGTCCCTATTTATGCCCCTTAATCCCGTGAACATGACAATGATGAATGTGACCATTCCCCCTAAGATCAAGACCGTTGGATCATCATTTTATTAAATGTGAAAATGCCACCCAAAATATATAAATATACGATACAACATTAGTAGACAATATGAATTTATAAATGTTCAAGACTTCCACTTTAACTTGCAGAGGAAGTTGACCAAAAAGAATTTATAGAAGAAAATGAAAAAGTCATAAAACTCTTACAGTAACATGATTATTATGTATATATATAAATATATATATTTAACCCTCTGAGGGGCCCATAACCCTTGAAGAAAAGAAGAATCACGATCAGAGTGACGAAGGGCATGGGGCCTCTTTAGCCGGTCCTACCCGTAATTGATGGGCTTATTTTCGTGGACCCTTTACCTTTGGGCTTCCCCTCACATGAAGCCGGCGAGAAGGGAGAAATTATGTGCAAGAAAATTCAAACAATTTTTTTTTAACCACATGCCACCGACACAGTTAATTCAATTAATGAAGATCAGTCGAGACCAAGATAAGATGTGACAAGAGTTCAATTATAAATTTACTTCATATGTGTATATATATATATATATATATATATATATTATATTACAAGTGGAATTTTTGGCTTACCAAATCTCCAGCGTGCTTGAACCAAAGCAAGGTCAGGGTTGCCCTCCAAGAAGGGAATGGCTCGCCTGAGAAAATCTGGCTCTGGCCGGAAATCAGCATCGAAAATGGCGACGTAATCACAGTGTTTCACATAATCATGTTTAAGCCCTTCTTTCAGAGCACCAGCTTTGTAACCTCCCCTGGTCTCTCTGATTTGGTACTTTATGTTAATTCCTTTGCTTGCCCATCTCTGACATTCTACCTCCACCAGTTGCTGCATACAAATAAATCAAAATTACAAGTTGATTATTTTGGCAAAACCCAAATCATAAATGCAGTGATTGAATGCGTTGCAGCGATTCAATTTGGAATTTGAAGCTAACTCGTATGCTATACTAAAACCATAGATAAAACCTATCCAAGAAGAGAAGAAGAAAAGCCAGGAGCAATTATCCATTAAAGCGAAAGACACCAAAACTTAATGAATGCCTACGGGGACAAATGCCAAATATCGAACGGAATGCATCCTCTGGAGTCAATTGCTTTTATTCGTATTTTTGGAATCTTTTAGGTACCTTAATGGCAGGGTCAGTTGAATCATCGAGCACTTGTATCACGAGACGGTCTGCAGGCCATGAAAGCCCACAAGCAGCTCCAATGGAGACCTTGTAAACCTGACCCAGAAATCACAGAACACAGAAGATGCATAATAGTAAATCTAGAAACACAGAACCATAGAGTGTGTGTATAGCGATGCCGAATGGCAGAACAGAACCCAACAAAATAATGAGATAAGGGAGATGGAACAGAGAACCGTACCTCCCTTTCATTGTACATTGGGATTTGCACGAGAACATGAGGAAAATTCGAGCCACCCATTTCGACGTCGTCTTTGATGGGCTCATAATTATACCTCTTTTCTGGTTTCGGCCAGAAAAGCTTGACAAGGATGATGACAACACCCATATATAGCCTTTCAATAAAGAGCATGAGTGACATTGCTAAGCAAACGTACACCGCAAAATTTAACAGAGGCACAATCAATGGCGCTTTTATGACATCCCATATCAGCTTAATCTGACCAGCTATGTCATAGCTCACCCCCTGGATTGACTCTGGGATATAAAATTTTGGTTGGGCTTCCACCATTTTGGTGATGGAACTAGCTGAGAAGCAAACAAGGGAAAACTGGGGACACGGAAAAGAATTTGTTGAATACTGCCCCCAGAGACCCCAATAGATGTTTCTCTAATCAGGGATTGAAATTTTAGAAAAAAATGCTATTGATTTGGGATGATTTCAAGAGTAGAAAGGAGGCCACAGATCTCTCTCCCCCATATAGATGGAAGAGTGAGTCCTCTACTCTCTACACTGTCAAGCTCACCTCTCTCACAAATACGTGAAAACGAATGCTTCTGTTACTTTTTCCTATCGGAGTGAAACTGAGAGACAACACAATGGAGACATTCTAGACAGAGTATGTGAGGGAGAGACTGAGAAGGCTTGTACATGGAGAGAGAGAAGTGGCCCGCTTTTATTGTCAAAATTTGGCCTTGGCTTTTTCTTTTCTTTTTTTTTTTTTTTTTTTTTTTTTTTTTTTTTTTCTAGTATATTTTTATACACCCGCATTCTTTGTTTATTTATTTTTCTCTCTCTCATTGCACATTCCTTTTTTGGCCCTCTATTAAAAATCTCTGCATTGTGGACTTTGGTTCGAATAATCCAGATAAATTCATAGTGATTGCCTGAGTGATTTATGGACGGACTGTTCTGCTGTTCATGATTTGTGAAATAAGAGTGTGAAAGGGGTTTATAGACATTTCGTATAGATTTTTTCAGAAGGGTGAAGTGGATTATTGGCTATTTGAATCGAAAAACATCTTGGCAAATTCACAGAAGGCACTTTGGGCACACCCGTTTGATATTTGCCTTTACCACGTTCATATGTGGAGATCATTTGTAAGAAGGCAGATAACGCAGTGGAAGTAGTGTTTGGTTAATAATAATTTTACTTTTTTATTTGAAGCATAAATTCTTATATGATTTAAAAATTTTTTTTTTTATTGTTTTGCATACGTTAATCTCCTATGAAATTAATGATTTCCTTATGTGAAGAATTAATATCCTATCTTCTTCTAAGGGTAATTGATAACAAGCCTGTCTCCGTTGTGGAAGTTACTCTAATTATTATACAGGGGTCATATCAAAAATAATTATTATCCAGGGTTAAAAATTCGAAAAGTAACATCAATGATAATGTTAACCACCCTTATATATGAGTTTCAAAGGAGTAAAGATTTTTTTCCCTTTGTTTTAAGTTTTTCTTTTTAGAAAGTGGAAAGAAAAACAATGCATTAAAAACCGAACGTTACAAATTTCCTCTCTCTCACTCTGTTATTAATATCAGTTAATCATTGAAAATGAAGGTCAAAATGATTTCACCTTAGGGATGTAGCGATAATTGTTACTAATATATGACAGATCCCAGAGCACAACATGATCTTCTTAACGCTAGATTTATATTTATATATGTCTCTTTCTTTCTTTCTTTCTTTTTTAATTTTTTTTGCGGGGTAGGAAATTGTATGGAACCTACTCTATTTTTATAATTAAAAGCCCTCTATTTAAAAAAAGTGTTAGGATGATGCAAAAGCATTTTTATGAATTTAATTAATAGGGGATCTTCTCTTTCACTCCATCAACATTCTATATTATGTTTGGGTGCAAAACAGTTTAAAAAATGAATACTTTATATCTGTCGTATAGTTAATACTTAATACGTGAAACAAGAAATACAACTCTATTTGTGTTATTTAAGGAAGGTAAGTATATAATTATTTGAATTAATATTATATTAATTAATATAATATTATGTGAGTCTTTGAATCTTTCTTTTTTATTTTTTATTTTTTAAAAAATAGAAAGTGAGTCTTGAATCTTGACGAATACAAAAGAACAAAAAGGCTACCAAATCTAAGTGTTGTAAATGACAATTCATGAAAAAATAAAAGCAAATAAAAAATCATATAGCATTTCAATTTAACTTAAAAAATGTAAAAGGATTCAATCTTTTAGGTGAATGTCTAATATTTAACATGGAAGAGACCCAATCATCAAGCATTGGATATTTCATTAAAAAAAATCTCATTTAAGTTTCATTAGATTAGATGGAATATATAATTATAGAAGAAGGGCAATGCATACATACATATAGACATACCATATTACTAAAAAAAAAATTCCTTCATTAAATTGTAAACTCAATATAATGTGTTAAAAGAGTATGGAAAATGGTAGTCCAAATTGGGGTCCTTATCTTTCGTTTTTTAAGCTGTACATGCAATTCAATCTTTCCATATGTGATGGCATTTTATAAGGCATTTTCTTTCTATTTTGAGTTATAGTTAGTCAAAAGTAATTTCACTCAACTTTGTCTTATATGATCCATTAGATTGAAACTGATTTGATCTCTAACATCTTTCTAGGTTCCTAAGAATGTTGAGAACTCCCGGAACTGCGACTCCTCATGTTCCAATGTGTTTGTTTCCATTAATCTTGTCGTGTTTGCTCATGAGCCACGTCATCTAGAACTCCAATCATAGGGGCCTTGCCGCTATTTCCTATACACTACAGAATGAGTGCTATGATATGCTTTAGTACAGATGGGGAAAAATAAAAATGACATGCTAAGATTTTTTTTTAATGAATATCTTAGTTTTTAGCAATTTTAAATTTAACTGATTTTGTTAGAAAGTAAGATATTTACATGAAAAATGTACATTCACATTTTTATTAATTTAAATTGTTACTAAGATTTCAAACAAGAAGTTTATAACAAGGTTAAAATTGAGTTTTTCTATTATTGCATTCAAACACTTATGTATAATTAAAGTGATATTTGTTCTGGAGTGTCTACAATACAATTTCAGGAATTTCATTTTCCACCATAACGTACAAACTTTATCAATTACTAAGATTATAATATTTTTCGAATTACAACTCAGTCATATTAAAAGATTAAAATTTCAATACGAAAATGGCATACCAAATTTGGGACTTATTGTAATTATAGTTAATTGTCTTTGGTCTTTCCCAACCAGCTAGTGTACATGTTTAAAAGGTTAATTATGACAATCGCAATCGTACGTGATTTAACACGTGATCAGTTTGTCCAATCAAACAGGATGGATTGAATTTTAATTCACAACTACAAAAATAAACGTGGAGGTATCAACATAAATTCTTTGAGACACAGTTGGAAAGTTAGAATTTTCTTTTTCTTTTTAAAGGGTAGTGCCAGTCCATACAATAAAACCTAGCTAGTAACCTTTGGAAAAATATATGTAACGTCAACCAGCAGGCCAGGCCTGGCCATCGTATGTAGCAGATATATACTTGATGGGAGTTATTTATGTCAATTCTCCCTTATTTTCTGACTGAGCAAATCTTCACTTGATAAAACAAAAGAAGATCTAGCAGAGGCGTATCAGTGACGAACTTGTAAACTATACATATATGTAGATTAACAATAACTCAATTGGTTGTCTATTCTTAGCAATAGCTTGATGATGAAACAATTTGAGTGTAAGGCTTCAGTCTCCTTTTTGTCTATAATAGATTCATCTGCTTTTTAATATATTTCTTATGTTTCCCCTAATGCATAATAATAATAATAATAATAATAACTTGGGAGGATTCTCTAAACATCAAAAGAATTCTGCTCGTGGGGGAAATGAGTGTGTGCAATTTCCGAGAATTAAGGTTTTAGTATTTTGAATTTAAATTCATTTTTAATATATATATATATATATATATATATTAAAATTATAAGATATTATTTAAAAAGTTTTATATTAAAATATATAATATTTTTTAAAATTTTAAAAAGTAATTAATGATAATTTTTCTTAAAAAACCCTTACGTAAAATCTAGAGAGTTGTATTTGGTTTACAAAGGGAAACACGGGACAAGCGAGAGAGGGTGAAGTAGGGAACACGTTGTCTTCCAATATAATGTTGTGAACTCATACCGACACTGCAACTCAGAGCAATCTTAATAATACGCACTCTCAATAATTAAGACTAAGACCAATATATTTGGAGAAACACGCGCAACCACATTAAATTGGCCTACTTCTCCCGACTTCACAACGTTTTACTCCCTTTTGCTCGTTCCTTTGCTTTCCACCGCTATGATGCTTGTTTAAATGCTTATGATAGCACAATTAATCTGCTCAGAACACAACAATCTGTCTCCATTAAGGCCACAAAAAGAAAATTCTTATTTTAGGGCTAAAATTAAAAGACAAGAAAAAAAAATCTTTTAATTAGGATCAACCGGAAAATGATTGAGGATAAAAGAGATTGTAAAAATAACCTCTGTATAGCTTTGTAGACAGGAAAATAATTTACTTTAAGAGTAGACTAGAACTACAATTTTAGTTGCTAATAAATAGCTTGATATTTTGCCTTTTATTTTATATTTCTATCTTTAAATATTTGTATGAATGGATGATAGATGTAGAGATTATGGTCAACCCTAGGGTATTAAGAGTAACTTAAAGAATCAAATGTTAATGTAGGGGCCAGGTCATGCGCTTAGAGCCTTGTGTAAGCCCATTCTTTTGTCTTAGATAAGCAATACCCTTTATTTATTTATCTATTTTTTTACAATTATAGATAGCTTATTTAAATTGTGTGAGTATTTAGTTTATTAAAAAGAAGTGGTATATATTACAAAGAGAATGAAATATACCTTTGGAATGGAGATGAGTTTCGAAAAAAATATAAATTCTAATTTACATACATCCATATTATTGTAATCTTAACTGATAATTACTTCTACTTGCTTTTTTCTTTTGATAAAGCGCACACCTTACTTTTTGAAGTCTTTATTTTATAGAGTGAATCCCAAATAAAAATATCAAGGTAGAGTAGTTTTAAAGAGTTGTTTGTTTGTGTGGTTCGGGTGAACTAAGTCAGTTCCATTCATTAAAAGGAAAAAATAAAATAAAATTGCAGTTATATATAGAAACGAATTATTAATTCCATTAGATTCTGGACCACTACAACTGACCATTACGTGGAAGAGAGATGTATGTCATATCTCCGAATAATCCTTATTGGTTTTCAATTAATGGCACTATGCATGGGTTGAAGCCTCCTCTCCAAGACTTTAATATATGCCCTTGATTTTGGAGACATGTATCTCATATTCAGCTCTTTTTATTATGGTTTACCAAGATTTTTTTTTTTTTTTTGGAACATGGTGCCCAAACAGATATTTTCAACTATATATATACACATTGGAATTGCTATATATTCATAAAGAAGAAATTTACCAATAATGAACAGCCACGTCAAGGTACTGGTGTGATTCAAGCCCGTTCAAGATTAATGAACTGAGTAACTGGGTGAACCGCATTTTATTCCTTTCTGTTTTATTTCTTCAATTTTCATTTGAATCATCAATGGCATCCTGAAATATATAATTTGTGCAATGTAATGTACTGTGCCACCGATCTTTATTTGACCCAACTCCCTAACCTTTTTGGCCACTGCTTTAGAATTGTCTCCATGTTCTAAGGAGTCGATGCTGATCAGAACTATCATGTGATAAAGGTTAAAAATGTGACCTACCACATTGAGTGTGTGAACACTGGAAGCTGCCCCTACCTTCTTTCTTATCAGTTTTCTTGTTTGCTTTGCTTAAAGTTAGTCTTTTTTTTTTTTCCTCAGAATATAACAAAGAGAACATAAGTACAAATTAATACAGTGCCTGGCATGAGTTTCTTGTAGACAAGAACATGCACAATGTCCAATTAACCCTCAATACAAGCTTGAAGTTAAAGAAGATAAAAATTAGTGTCGGTTCTAAATAACTTCACCAACCATTCAACCCTAAAATACATGACCTTTGCTTTTCATTGAACTAGTCGTGATACCAACCTTAACAGACAAGACATGCCAATTTGTTCTCCAACCTTCAGAGGGACACCACTTTAAATTTGTGTTAACGAGCTTTTAGATTAAAGATCACATGAACAAATCTCTTATTCTTGACATGAAAAAAAAAAACCCTCTTTGCGGTAAACAAAAAAAAAAAAAAAATTGGACAAATTAACCTATTCGACCCAAGACCTTTGCTTATAAGTAAATTTCCATGTTCCAAGTGTAAAGGCATATAAAACATGACTTTAGGTAGTGTATAAGAAGAAAAAAGTTCATTGCACGTTCATTTGCTCATATTCTTAATAAATTTTATGTTTTTAATTTATTTATAAAAATAAAATCATAAAAAAAATATAAAAATATATATATAAAAGTGAGTGTGAATATAAAAAGATAATATTAGTTTAAGGGCAAAAGGGTTTGACTTCTTAGAAGCGAATAAAAAATACATACAAAGCTATTGCTTTCAAAACAACGAACTTTGACATACTATGCACCCCCCCAGTTGAACGTGCATCAGTCTTTCCTTATACTACGCATTCTTTTGCGCTCTGCAGATTCTACGTTCTGGATTATCTGCACTTGCAGTGCTTGGAACTGTTTGTCGTGATTTTGATCGTTCACCAAAAACACACAATAATCAGGCGTACGTTACTGCAGGCCTATCAATTTGCCTGATCTCATGCATCGAGTCATCTGCCACTTTCTCTTTTAAGTCTCTGTAAATATCAATCTCTTAAATTGAGAAAGCGAAAAATATTAAATAAATAAAATAAATAGAATAACCGCACCCATCATAAGAACTTAATATATATGTATACAGAAAAGGAAAGAATAACCCTTAGACTCATTCTTGATTTGCTCATAAATCCACAGTAGAAGAACTCATAATCTTCCATCTTTCCGTACCTGTCATTTTTAGCAAACTAACCAACTACCATGTATTGAAAAGTCTCTCTGTAGAATTTAGATACCAAAAACACAAAGAAAAAGATATATAATTTTCAAAAGCATATGTATATTTAATTGACGTATAAATGATAGGCTAAAAAACAGTGATAAAAGTTTGAATAATGAATCCATCAGGATCTTTTCTTCAAAAAAATTAAATCAAAGAAAACAAATAATAATGGACAATCAAATCTGATTACTTGGACCTACTATCCACAAATTAAAGAAAAACTCAACTTTATTAAAAAGATACATCTTTATCTTTAGTTGTTTGGGTGTTATATTGTCTTTCAACCCCCCTCTTGATCTTGACCAACTCTATTAAAATCAATCTTAATACTTCCTCAATCCACTACCGCTGATGGCTCATGAGACAGTGTCAAAACATCAATTAATGCAAATCTCATACTAATACTATTTAGTGTTTCTATTAATTTATTGATGCTACTTGTTATTCTTAAGAGGTGGTCGGTGACATTGGAGCATCATCTTTTAGAACATATAGCAAGTCACTCGTGTAGAAAATTGAATTGGGTTAATACAATAAGGTCAAATTTTGTAGTCTCCAAATCTAACCATAATCCAATTTGTCAATTCCTAGTTTTAGGTGTGAGAGACAAGATCACAAAGAGCACCTTAGCTGAAGCGGTTTTCTCTGCCGTCACACAACCAATTCTCCTACTTTGCCGTGTCTTGAATGCATTGCATTTACATTTGCTTTTGCTGATAAAATATTGACTTTGAGCAATTCAAAAGTTGATCAAGTCTGCTACTTAATTTCTACGTAAAACAGATACCCTGCTATCTCTAATTCTCTATCATATATTTGGGACACTTTAATTTCCACTGTACTGGTCCAAAGGAATTGTCATAAACAGATACATTTTTTGGCCGCAATTTCTGAAGAGTGCCCCAGTCGAAAGACAGTGATACTGATTAGTGTCAAGGAAACTGGCGAAAAAAGAACCGAAACATTCGGAATTAAGATATAATGAGCAGTAGATTATGAGGTAATGTACTTAGATTAGCCTATATTAGATTCGAAGTAGCAGAAGATTGGGATAAAAGATAAAAATTAGAGGCTGTTACGATTTTGCTCAATTAATGCAGATATTGGTGTATATATAATGATTCTTGCTTAGTTTAGTTGCCTAGCATTGATAAATTCCCGTCAAAGTTATTCTGAAATTTCATACGTAACTTTAACTGTGGGTTAATGTATTTTGAATTCTACATTTTCGTACCAAAATTGGTGTTTTATATTTGATAAAGCTCAAAAGACTGTAATTGCAGATAAAGAATTCCCTTATTATAGAGAGTGGAGCTTGAACCAGAAAATAGAAACCTAAACAGAAACCACTAAAAGAGAACAGAGAACTAAACAAGGAATCAAATATATAAACAAGGTTGTCTCGGAACTTGATATATCCCATCGTTGAGCAACATTAGCAATCAGATAGCCGATACAGATTATTAAATCTAATTCCCACAAAGGCAGGCGACACCTGTCCCCCACAAGAATATGTCCAGCTGGGGAGCTAAGAATCATGTTTCTGAGCTTGAAGTTTTAGATTGTTTTGGCCATAAACAAGGCCGTCCATTCTCTATACTCCCATCCCGGTGACTTTTTCTTGGCATGGATTATCATTGTACTGCCATATCTCTTCACACATCTATTGTGACACTTGAAACCTAACTTATTCTTTGCACCAGTATCTATTTCTCTTACTCTTCACAGCATCAAAAGCCTAATACGCCACTCATGGACATCACCCATGACACATCTGTCAATATTAAGCACAGCAAAAAATCTGTGAAAAGGTTCACGTCTATTTGCAACAGCAAATGAGCCCTGCTCCAGAAAGCTTCTCCTAAATTAATGGCCGCTTCAATACTTTCTACATCCTCTGCATTACTAAGCTTCCATTCCTCCCTTGGAATTCTTGCTTTAGTTCAAGTACCTTCTGAACAATGGAACAGGAAGGTGCAATGTCCAGGGTAAAGACATGGGGAGAACAACGCTGAAGTGTGATTATGTATTTCTCAATTTCTTTAGCACAAAGATAACAGGTTTTATCCAATTCAATTCGGCTATTTCTTCCATCAAAATGCGGATGGTCAGAATTCAGAAAGGAGCCACACAACTCATGCTTTGATGTCGGCGCGTAGCCAGGGCAAAAAGCAGTAACTGCATTTACCGTTTCATGCAAGTATGGTGAATTGATGATAACGCTAGCAATAGCATTCAGTAATCCAAGAAGAGATCATGCAACGGTAATCCATGCATGGATTACAAATTGGTTTGTCTGCACGTTCTAGATATTTTATGATTGTAGGTTTGTATGCATTTTTCAAGGACTAGAATTATTTTATTTTATTTTTTTGTATTATATAATTCTTTTATTTTATTTTTTTGAGTTTGAACTGGATGCAATGCAATGCATATATACAATTAGACTATACATGGAATTTTTTTCTTTCTGTTTTTATTTTAATTTAAAGCAAATCAAATCCCAGCTAGGCAGCTACTCTCTCAACGGCGGGGACTAGACAAGTTGGCATTGAATTCGTGAGGGCAAATTCATTGAGAGGTGTTCGTCTTCTTTCCTTTCAAATTCTATTTAATACACCTCCTTCGCGCCGAAACGTGTGAACCCAACCTCTCTACTCGCTTTCTTTTTCCCTTGCAATTCCAGAACAGAGAAGGTATAAGCTACGGGAATCACAGAACCGCATCGCCTGAACGGTGAGTCGATGAGAACACCGTCGTTCGGTAGATGCAAGTCCAGTTCCGAAGTATGCAATTACTGGCGCGAATTCGAATTACCGGAAGATTTTGAAATGTCATCGCCGCATGGCTTGTGAGTCGGCGGAGCAATGTTGCCGATCTTCCTCAGCGATCTCATAAGGAATCACTATCAAGAGATGGTTGAGATCACTTTGTAGCTCGAAAGCGACGCCGTCGTCTTCTACTAAGTTGCTCCGAACACCGAGTTGAATCGCACCGGAGATGAAGCGGAAGCAGAGGCGGTAGGGAGGAGCCTCTCAGGCTCTCCTCAATTAAGTCGAGAATTCGTAGGAAATTCCCGTGGATGAGATCGAAGTCTTGGAGGACTTCATCGCCGTCAAACATTATCGTGGAAGATCCAGTGATAACCGCTCATAATGCTCGAAGAATCATAGCTAAACATGAACGGAAGAGATCGAATGTGCAGAGGTAGGACTCAGATTCATTAGCAAAACCACGGAGCCACTGCACATTGGAGAAACGTTGAAGAGAGGTTCGTGTTACTCGCCAAGGACGGTTTACTTGATAGAGAAGACTTCGGTGAATGCATAGGTACATTTATTTTCTTAAAATCATGATTGATTGTTTTGTTTGGATGATGAGAAAATCAGTTCGGGGAAAATTCAATTCAGTCTTTCAATTAACTTATTTGGAATGTTAAATTTGTAAAAGGAATGGAGGATACGGAGGAGATGGCGGTGAGGATTTTTAATGCATTGGCAAGAATGTGGCAATGTAAAGTAACAAAGATCACCAAAGAGCTGTGTGATTTATTTTCTTTGACATGTAAGTTGATCTATCATTTGATTCTCTCTGAATTAATAACCATTTATTCAAGTTTTGTGCTATCGTAATGTTCATTGTAGCTTCAAGTGTAGTAGAGAGGTAAGAGTATGAAATCAATTTTAACTTGAAAAACTATTGATTACAGGGCGGACAGCACTGAAGATGGAAGAATCACTGGGGATGAACTACAAGAGGTAAAGCAAGAAAATGTCTTCCTCTAAAAATGATGGTCACTAGAGAATGCTTTTTTAATATTTACAAATATTTTCTAATAATCTAATCAACCTTGTACATATATATTCCAGGTGTTCTTAGAATAATTTTCTCACACCTAATAGATAACTGTTACTTTGGCAAAAACGAAGGAGGTATTGTGACATATTTTTCTCCAAATTGGTAAGAATGTGACTTCAATCTTCTCCAAGTTTGTTAAAAAGATTTCTTTTCAATTTTAATTTTTCTATTATTTCTATCAACGTATTTTTGTTGGTATGCCTATTCGTTGTCAAAAAGTAATTTCATGTTATTAGAAAAAGTTGAAAGGGGAATCTGGAGTCTGGACCAAAAGAAACTTGCATACGAGAGAAGTGTGTTGACAATAAAAACGGATTGGAGATGACTGATTTAACCTCCCTTATGTTCGGTAGAAATTATACACACACACATTTTTTACAGGGACACCTCAACAATTTAACACTAAGAATTTTATGTTAGTGATATGGGGTTTAAATTCTTTCAAGAGTCGGTGGAATAAGATTTTGGTAGAAGATGACATCCTCTATTGTGAACCCAAAAGAAAAAAAAAAAATCCTAGTTAACATGTAAATGTACGTTACACCAAATGATGAAAACATTTTCTTTGTAAGATAAATTATCTAGTTTCGTTTCAAAGTCAATACATTGATGTGAAATAATAAAAGAACTTAAACATTTATATTCAAAGTTGGGAATAGCCAACAAGGATACCCCAAATAACTCTGGGAAGAGACCCATTGAGGTCAGAAGGATACCCATTTGATGTTAGGGTTGGAGCCAATTTTGCTCCTTGGAAGCCATTATCTCATTTGCGATTGTAGTCCTAAGTCCCAAGTCCCAAGTCAAGAAATAAAAAATTTTGGTGTAGTATGAGCTATACAATCACACTCATTAAATATTTGCTAGATAAATGATAACCACAGAATACCCATACTGGTTTGAGAAAAATGAAACTAGGGTTAACCTCATATTTGTGACTGTAGTTTAAACCACACTAGAGACACCAAAATAAAATTGACATGTATAAAGAACTTTATGGGTCTTTTATATAAATATACTGAATCAAACCATAATTATTAGAATTAAAAGCTTGCTAATAAAGAAACATCACATTATTTGGTCGCTTTAATCGTCATTGGCCATCTCTTTCTCATAAGCAACCCGTCATTTTCCGGAGAACTGCAGTCAGGTTCCACCACCCTTTAACAGATTGATGGTCTTTAATGCATTCAGGTACTCACACCATCTTCTTGGTCTTTTCTACCTTTTGCTCTTCATCCATGGTTCTTTGTTGTACGTAACCCAAAATCAATAGGTTGAATTATAATCTACATAAGCTTGACAAAATGAATATTTCTTCAAGTGTTATCCAAAGTGACAGAAAACACTCTCTTAATTTTAGACGAGTATGTACATCTATGTTCCCATGTTGCTGATCAGAAATCATTCAATAGAAGCACTAAAGGTAATATATACAAATGCGAATATAAATACTCCATTATTGTCTACATTTAGCTGTGCGCGAATACAACTTGTTGAATATAAATGCTGACCTAATGCAGCATCCTGTTATCCTAAACTGGTTTCGTCAGCTTTTTTCCTATTCAAAAATCCTCCCTTACAAATGCAGTTGTTATTTATTTTCAGGTAAAAGCGGAATATAATTATTGAAGGACTGCTTATTTTGATTAATGCAACATAGGATTGAGTACTGGTATATATACGAACATCACGAATTTTCGCACTTCGCACTTCGTACTATATGTACATTTCAGTTACATAAAATTTTTACCAACTTTTTCGCAGAACGTGAGACAATCATTCATGTAGAGTATCGATCTTTTTTCTAAATGATTTCACAATTCCAAGCTTAAATGTTGCAGGTATCAGTGCTGCCAGGAAATGCTTCAGCTTAATAATGTCTAAGCCGAATGGATTTAGGTACAAATGTGAACGGTATACACTTTTACAATGCCCAAAATTTCTCCATTTGCGTGGTGAACTCGATTCTGATTCCCAGGTCTTCTATCATTTATGTTGTACATCCGAAGTTCCAAATAACCCTTTATTTTTCAACCTTTCAGGTGCCCATTCTGCATCACTTCGGCGCCATGATGCAAGAACTGAAGCAACTTTTCACGGAAGATGACAGATAGAACTTCGGCATCTTTTATCATTTAAGTTTTGGATTTATGCAAATTATATATGATTATACCATTCAAATAGAACTTAAATGCGCAGACATCCGAAACTGCTTACTGTTGGTCTATCTGGATCTCCGGCACAGGATTATCAGAATCATGAAGTAGTATTCTCAGAGATCTTCTAAATTATGCAAAAACAATCGGAGATCAAACGGTACTATTCACCCGGACGCATTCTATTAATGTTGATCCTTCTTTGTTTTTTTACCTTCAGACGTTGATTTGGATATCGTAAACGTAGCAGTCAAACACAGAAGCAAACAGACCATATGGGAGCTCCAATAGTTTACATCTTCAAATTTTAGAATAAGAGATCACCAAGGGCCACAAGTGCTTATTTCTTCTGGGTTACCAGGGAACCAGGATCTCTTGAATGGTTTAAAGGAGTCGTGGACCAAGCAGTAGAAACGGATCACAAAGTAATTACTCAACCTCCGAAATATAAGAACCTCCTTTTGAAAAATGTTTATTATGGTAGAACAAGCTTATTAACCGTAATTTCTATTTTCCACAATGTACGAAGAATGAGTGTCAAATTGAACCTCACAACTACGTAACAAGTAATATGAGGAGGGAACTCAAGGTCGGCGCTAATCACCATGGTCCAAGCTCTCAACCATGCCAAAAATGGTGAGGACATCCGAATAAGATCTCTTGACTTGAAATTGTGATACTAAACCGTTCTGGTGAAGTTCAACTATAACGTGCCTCTAACCATAACCCCTAATTTTGGTTGAAGATAAGGACACATTTTGCAAGGCCTAATTGGTGAAATGGCTCCTTTAACTTTTCTAATTGTGTTGGGTATAAGTGGGTAAAGACGAGTATGGAGAGAGAAACTGAGCCCTTTAGAAAATAATGGGGCAACCATTAAACATATTTGATTTACTTTTCTTTTATCTCCCCGAGAAAAAAATAAAATAGGTCAACCATTTAGAAAATGTTTTTATTTACTTTCCAAAACTAATTGTTGAGCTTGCAAAATGACCAAGATTCCTTTGATGATAATTCTTGGACCTTCTCGTATTAAAGTTGAATAGAAGAACTAGAGACTATATTAGTTTTACTTGTTGCTGCTTCATCCATAGTTCGTCCCTTCTCTAACTGAATCATCCAATGAGCCTGCTTTAGGTAGGGCCGCAGTTTACACTTAAGATTACCTGGGGGATACATGGTTCAGATAATGCATAATACCGTTAGAGTGAAGCTGCAGCACCTCTAATTCTGAGTTGGCTCCTGCACCAACAAGTTTTTCAAGATCAATCTCAGAGATTGACTCCTCAGGGTCAATCTCAGAGCCATTCTGCAAAGGATGCTTAGCTTTGATTTTTAGTGAACTGGCTTGAAGAGAAGAGCTCTTCTGTTAAAGAAAGGCAAAATGCTTAGCTACATAATCATGAACAATGTATAAATAGCTTCGTACTTTTCTGGTTTGAAGGGCGCTTCTTTGTATACAAGTCTTCAGGAGTAAACTCTGGGTAAAAATTAAGATGGAGGTCAATACTCCACTATTTTACTTTTATTTTTTTATTACATTATAAGAAATTATTCAAGGTACTCCCCAACTTTTCAGGCACACTCCTTATTCATAAAAACAATTTTCTATTATTCCCATTTTACTCCTTTTGCCGTTGACGACCTTGCTTTTGGGCTGCAGGCCTAAATAAGAAACGTCTTTTATCTTCGCATCAATGCTTTGTTCTTTTTTTTTTTAAAAAGTTACTTGTATACATTTAAGTTTATATTTTTTTAATTATGTTGTAAAAATAAAATTATATAAAAAATAATAAAGTAACAAATAAAAAATATAAAAGATTAATATGTTTTTTTTATAAGTTTAAATAACGTGACATAAATCTCTTAATTATTGATTTTAATTTATTTACTAATTGATTTCGCATCTTACTAACGAAAACTTGTATATAATCCAATATTTCTAACCTTTCCCAAATTGTTTTGGACCTTTTTCCCATTAAATTTTATCTTAAGTACTCTTAAAGAAATCGACTTCAGCATAATATTGATAGGATTATAATAAAATATAAAGTATACAAGAGGTGAAAGGTTGGAATCCTTTTGTCATCGTTTAACAAAAAAAATTATAATATTTGGACTATGCAAAATAATTAAATATAGAATTAATAATCTAAACTTTATGAAAAATAGTATTCTTGTGAGCATAAGATAATGTGGCAAATTAAGTTATTGTGGTTATAAATATAAAAAAAAAAGTTTTGGTAGATTGTGTGTTGAGACTTATTAAGATAACTAGTTTCATTGTTCAAAGAATATTTATAAACATACTTATACGTTCTTTATAAACAAAGTCTTCAAATCAAAATTGTCTATAATTCATATAATTTAGCTAGAAAAAGAAAATGAAGATTGGTTGTAAGCGTGGAATTATTTCCACTATCCTAATTTATAGTCTAAAAACCGCTTGGACAAAGAGCAACATGAGCATTGGGCCATTCATGTTGACTCGAGTGGAGAACCATTATGTTTATTTGATTGCCTGAGATTTGCGCCCAGAATTATAATGCGTAATCAGAAAGAGAACAGCATAAGTTGGTTAACGCCATGCTATGTCTCATATCACTTGGATCAATTTTTTTTTTTTTATTAACTACATGTATCTGTGTATTTGTAGGCAAAAAATATATTATTAAGTTTTTAATTTATAATTAATTTAATTTAAACTAAATAAAATTGTAAAAATAACAAAGTTTTATCTATTAAATTTTAACATAACTAAATAATTATTAGTTTAGTTTATATAAATTAAAATCATATTTTACAAAACACATGCATTTGCATCTTATTATTGATACAATAACTTCATTAAAAATTAATTTAAAAACACCTCTATTTTTTAAGTTTATCTTAAATACTAAATGTTATTTGAATTTTGAGTTAGTTATTGTGAACTTTTAAAATTTTATTTACTTATTTTTTAGCAAAAAAAAAGACTACGATATACATCTAAGTCAAATTATTTCACTGCAAAACATGAATGGTAAACAAGGATATTGAATCCAAGATGCCATACATTTAATAGTCCCAAGAAATTACTAATGACTAACATAAAATAACATAGAACATAATGGATCACTTGTATTGTAGTTTCTCACACAGGGAAAATAATATGAAAAATCTAAAGCGATGGCAGAGCCAATAATATTTTTCACACATATTTTGAAATAGTGAGGCGAGGAGAACAATATTTTCGTACATAGTTTCTACTGTTTTTAAAAAAGAAAAGAAACACAAAATAATACGAATAATAGTAAAAATATGGTCCCAAAAAGTCACTGGCACGAAACAAGTGAGCCTAGGGTTGTTACACTAGACTAGATTAGATGACCGTTGCCAGTTACACAAATTAATTTTAGTTTGAAGAATTCGCGGGAAATTCCAATTAAGCGGGGGATTGTTCCCGCCAAGTTTTGCTCTAATTCATCTCTCCTAGTCGTTCCATCCGGACGATCGGTTGAAAGCCGTGGACGAGAAAAGTAACTTACCTCAGCCACTTCCACTTCATAACATGCTGCAAACCACCTGAGTTGACTCTCTTTCATTCCGAGTCAACTCATCACCCGGTTATACTTTTAACGCAATTTACAAGTTCACTAGTCTGAAGCAAAACCATTTATTATTGTTATTATTATATTATTTTTTTTGCAGTATTTTAATTTGTCAAGTGATGTAGCGTTAGTGCCATTTATTTATGCAACAAATACCAGAATCATGGTCATGGTATATATGTATTTTTTTGCAACGCATGGTATACTTTTTTTTTTTTTTCAAGGCTTGAATTTTTCAGTGATAAGATTGGGATTAATATTTTTTTTAAAAAGTAAGAACAATTTACGTTGTCAAAAATTTTCAACATGTTTACTCTTTTGATCCTCCCAACTAAAGTCTTGTATTTAATTAAAATAAGAAAAGAACTATTTTATACAAGTAACATTATAAAATTTTTAATAGAAAGTAACGGCGAGTAAATTTTGTAAATGTTATTTATTTACGATTATAATTATTTTTGTATTTGTATAATTGATTAACTTCTACTTAGTAACATCTCAGACGTATAATATATATATATAGATAGATAGGGCATTTATTGGCAATTGAAGAAAGATAAATTAAAATTGTTATAGTTTTTCTCATAAAAATTGTTTTGGTTTTCTTTCGAATATATTAAGAGGAAAATTCACATAACAGTTAATTATAATTTGATCAACCTATCAGAAAAAAAATTATAATATGGTCAACACAAAATTTTGCCCCTTATGAAAAAAAAAAAGAGAAAAATTAAATAAATGTTAGCATCACTAGTGACTGCGACTCGGTCGGGTAGTCGTGACAACTCGGACGTGGCGAGTTGAGTCAGACAGTATGAGACTCGTCCTGATAATAATTTAACTCGGCAGCAGACTTGGCCACTGTTCTCTGTTCTCTTCACTAGGGTTCTCTCTCTTCATCCACTTCTTCTATGCCAGTTCACACCAAAAGCAGCACAGTCATCGTCTTCAATGGTGGTTGTCGAACCCTAACTACGTACGCTTTCATATCTTCTATTTGCTTCCTATAGTACAACAAAGCATCCAAATCTCCTTCGTTTTTATTGAACCATTATGCTACTCTCATTTGCATTTTAACTTCTGTGTAAACTCCTTTTCATTAACATTTGTTTTCCTCCATGGTTTTGTAGGTGCTAGATAAAACCTAGCTTTATATCTTGGATGAAGTATTCGGAGGAATAAAAAGTTTCTGAAATCCCAAGGACTCTGTAGAACAAGCTTGGGTCGAATTTGACTCTGATTGGAGGATGGAACCCCAAGTTGTCAGATCGAGGGGTCGGCCAAGGAAACGGATGAGAAAAGAAGATCAAAGTGGGACTGATGATAAAAAATCGGGCCCTGAAATGAAAAAGCAGGTTGTTGTGACAAGGCCAATAGCATTGGTTGGGCGATACGTACTGAAAGAGTTGGAAGGAAGTGGAATTTTTCTCGGTAAAGTTGTATATTATGATTATGGATCATACAGAGTCAATTACGAGGATGGAGATTGTGAGGATAAGGATAGCAGTGAGATTCGTACAATACTTCTCAATGACGGTGACTTTGATGATGATTTGACTCAGAGAAGGAGTAAATTAGATGACTTAGTGTTGAAGAATAGCGTCAAGATTAAAGAGGAGCAGGAGAAGAGTTCTGTAGATCCAAATAATGGTGTATCGAGTGAATTGCATGGTGGGTTGTCAATTGAAAACGAAGTGCAAGTTGAAGGGGATGCTGATTCATCTAGTGATTCAAGTGCGTGTTCAAAGGAAAGGGATTCTGGGTCTGATGTGGAGACACCACCTCCACCACCATTACAGTTGCCTCCATCTTCAGGGACTATTGGTGTTCCTGAGCAGTATGTTTCGTATCTTTTTTCAGTTTATGGGTTCTTGCGATCATTCAGCATTCGTTTGTTTATAAGCCCGTTTTCTTTGGATAATTTTGTTGGTTCACTTAATTGCCGAGTTTCAAACATGTTGTTTGATGCCATTCATGTTTCCTTGATGCGTGCATTGAGGCGCCATCTTGAAATGCTGTCATCTGATGGCTCAGAGCGTGCATCAAAGTGCCTGAGGTGCTTATATCTCTTCTCAACATCACATGAATTTTATGTGCTTTATGCAGTATTCTTATCTGTATATCAATATTATTTGTATTCAAAACCGATATTAATTTGAATATTTATTTTCAGGTGCAATGATTGGAGCTTGCTAGATACATTGACTTGGCCAGTTTTTGTGATCCAGTATTTAGCAGTTAATGGATATACAAAGGGACCTGAATGGAAAGGATTTTATGAAGAGATTTTTAATAGTGAATATTATTTGTTACCTGTAAGTAGGAAGTTAATCATATTGCAAATTCTCTGTGATGATGTCTTCGAGTCTGAGGAGTTAGGAGCTGAAATGAATATGCGTGAGGAATCAGAGGTTGGGGTGGATTATGATTCAGAAGATATACTTCATCTGGAAAATGTTCCAAGAAGAGTTCATCCTAGATATGCCAAAACTTCTGCTCGCAAGGATAAAGACTCAATTAAGTTTACTCCAGAATCAAATGCCGTGAAGCTATCTGGTAATTCAGTTTTGGGTACCAGAAATGGTGAAAGGAATGACGATGCTGATGGTGACAGAAATGTCGATGAATGTCGCCTCTGTGGTATGGATGGGACCTTGCTTTGCTGTGATGGATGTCCGTCTGCATATCATTCGAGGTGTATCAGTGTGATGAAGATGTTTATACCAGAAGGCCCATGGTATTGTCCAGAATGCAATATTAGTACGATAGGGCCAGCAATTACGAAGGGAACATCACTTAGAGGGGCTGAAATATTTGGAAAAGATTTGTTTGGACAAGTCTTCATGGGTACTTGTGACCACTTGCTGGTGTATGTTCAATATCTTTATGGTGTTTATTTCAACCCTTTTCTATAACTTCTAGGTGGTTAATTGAATTATTTGTTATGTAGTAGTATTATTGCTAGGTTTAAAATAATAAAATTACTTAAAATTTCCTTTTTCCTTAGACTTGAGTTAGTGCTTTTGCTTTCCTGATTTGTTGCCATCATTCTTACTGAGATACACTTCAGCTTTTGAGGTTTTATCTTTTATGACCTTTTGACATGGATGACTGCAGGCTCAATATCAACGGTGAATTTCGTCTCAGATATTACAATCAGAATGACATTCCTAAAGTTCTCCAAGTCCTTTGTGCATCCCCTGAGCATGTCCCTTTATATTATAACATTTGCAAGGCAGTTTTACAATATTGGAATATTCCAGAAAGTGTCTTGCCTCTGACTGATACAACTGGAGCAGATTTAAACTCAGCGAATACAGAAGAGGATGCAAAGTTCTCTAGTTTATTACTTCCTTCTTTAGGTGAAGAAGAGTGTAAAGACGTTAATTTGATAAAGGCAGAGTGCACCGTTAGTACTATGGATGAGACTCATAGCAATAATATGGCGCCTTCTCTTGATGCCTCATTTCCTACCACTGAAAGAAGGGCTCCTGTTAGTCATCAGGGTGAACTTTCTGCCATGAACTACCAAAGTTATGTTGATAGATTGACTGCAGCGGATCCCGCTACGTGCACCTTCGTAAGCAGCCGTTTTAGTTATTCTCAGAACGCAAATGATATGAGGTTGCCTATGAATTCGTCCTCGCAAATCAAAGAAGGCAACCGTGCTGGTTCTGGAAAAAGTGAACACAATGTAACTAGTGATTTTATATACATGGGTTCCTCCTACAAACCTCAGGCATACATTAATTACTATATGCATGGTGATTTTGCTGCTTCTGCTGCCGCTAAATTGGCTGTTCTCTCTTCTGAGAATTCTAGGTCAGAGGGTCTTGTGTCAGAGAATCTTAAGAAAGTCACATCTGGAAACACTTTTCTGCAAGCAAAAGCATTCTCACTAACAGCTTCGCGTTTCTTTTGGCCAAGTTCTGAAAAGAAGCTTGTGGAGGTTCCAAGAGAGAGATGTGGTTGGTGCCTTTCTTGTAAAGCGCCTCCTTCAAGCAAGAGAGGATGCATGTTAAATCATGCGGCTATAAGTGCCACTAAAATTGCTACGAAAATCCTTGCTGGCTTTTGTCCTGTAAGGAGTGGATGGGGAATACTTTCTAGCATTGCAACATACATTATATATATGGAGGAAAGTTTACGTGGTTTGGTGGTTGGGCCCTTTGAAAGTATAAACTATAGAAAGCAGTGGCGCAAACAAGTGGAACAGGCCAGAACATTCAGGGCTATAAAGCCCCTTTTGGTTGAAGTGAGAGCTTACTATGTTTTTAATTTATATTTACTAAATTGATGCAAGTAGTATTTATTTTCATGTTTTTGTCTATGACACATTTCTTGCTTATTGAATGTGTTGGATTCCTCCCCCCCCACCCCGCCCTGCGGCGGGCCCTGGCACCCTCCTCCTCTGAAAGTTTATATTTGATGCTTCTTGGGGATGGTTGTCATGGCTAGATTTATGCTACAGTGTCATGCTCATATTAGAGATGTATGCTATACATGCATTTTCCTTTATTTTTTGTTGACTGCCAAAATTGTCATTTTCAGCTGGAGGAGAACATTCGTACAATTACTTTTGCTGGGGACTGGGTCAAGCTGATGGATAATTGGTTGGTTGAATCTTCAATATTTCAAAGTATTGCTTGCGCAACGACACAGAAACGCATACCTGGGAGGCGTAAAAAGAAACAGCTAGCTATTGATGAAGTCACTGCCGATGGTTTCAACGAGAACAACTTTATGTGGTGGCATGGTGGGAAATTCACCAAGTTTATATTTCAGAAAGCAGTTTTACCAAAATCCATGATCAGAAAAGCAGCTCGCCAAGGTATTTTATCATCAAATACCAGCTGAAACTGTTGCCCGTTGTTTTTTTATTGTTAATATATACTTGGCACAGAACATAAAGGCAATATATTGATTTTTTTTTGGGAAACAGGTGGGTGGACGAATATTTTTGGACTTCTCTATGCTGATGGCTCTGAAATTCCTAATATAAGGAGACGGCTGATTTGGAGAGCTGCAGTCCAAATGAGTAGGAATGCATCACAACTTGCTCTTCAGGTTTCCTCTTGTTTGCTATGTTAGTTTTATTTCTTATGTTAGCTGATTGAATAAGCTGGCAAGGTTTTTAATGATGAAATGTGGTTACTTGCACCAGGTCAGATACCTAGATTTTCACCTTAGATGGAGTGATCTGATTCGTCCAGAGCAGAACCTTCAGGATGGGAAAGGTCAAGAGACCGAAGCTTCTGCTTTTAGAAATGCAAATATTTGTGATAAAAAACTTGTAGAGGGGAAACTTTTATATGGAATTGCTTTTGGGAGTCAAAAGCATCTTCCTTCTCGCGTTATGAAAAATATTATTGAAATAGAGATTGGTCCAGAAGGAAGGGAAAAATATTGGTTTTCTGAAGCTCGCATTCCTTTATATTTGGTAAAAGAGTATGAAGAAGGCATGGTTAAAGTACCATTAGATAAAGGGAACTTGAATTTGGCATCTAAGTTGAGCCAAAAGAGGTTGAAAGCTTCCTGCGGGGATATATTTTTTTATCTCGTCTGCAAGAGAGACAAATTGGACATGTTATCATGTTCGGTGTGTCAGCTTGGTGTTGTAACTGGGTAATTACCTTAATTTGGTTTATCTATCTTATGATTTATGGTGGCCCTCCAAATTTCCTTTTTTCCCCTGTTTTTTACACGTATTCTCTTTCTGATCATAATCTTTCTCCCATACGGTTTCAGGAATGCTCTCAAGTGTGGTGCATGTCAAGGTATTCATTGTATTATCTGTTATCCTTTCTCGTATGCTGTCCCAGTTTACGAGATAATCTTAAAATGATATACCTTTTGCTGGTTAGCATATTAACAAAGAAAGAATACCTATACGTGCATGTTTGATAATTAGGACCCTATAAATGATATACCTTTTTCTGGTTAGCATATTATGAAGTGAGATGATTTTTCAGTTTGTTTATTGTGTATATTTTTTACTTCAATAAATTCATGTGTATCTTACTCTGATATTTTCTTCCTTTTGGGTATTAGGTTATTGTCATGAGAGCTGTTCTGTAAGTTCAACAATCTCTACAAATGAGGAAGTGGAGTTCTTGTCCACGTGCAAGCAATGTTATAATGCCAAATTACTTACTCAAAAAGTGATCAGTAATGAATCTCCAACAAGTCCCTTGCTCTTGCAAAGGCGAGAGCATGGCTCTGTCACAGTTTCAAAGGGACCAAGGCCGAAATGTTATGATCAAACATTGACATTTACTAGGACAAAGGATACTTGTCATGACATGAAACTAGGCGCTTCTGATTCTGCTGTGACAACAAAATCACGTCGCAGAAATTGTTCTTGGGGCGTTATATGGAAAAAGAAGAATCATGATAATACAGGCATTGATTTTAGGCTAAAGAATATAATTTTGAAGGGAGGTTCAGGTGTGCCTCAATTGGAACCTGTTTGTCACTTGTGCCATAAGCCATATAGGCCTGATCTTGTGTATATTTGCTGTGAGACATGCAAAAGTAAGTTCTCTCTACAAAATAAGAGTGATAAATCTATAAATGCTTACATTGTGTTATTTATTATATATATGTGGTTGGACAGATTGGTATCATGCTGAAGCTGTCGAGCTTGAGGAATCAAAAATTTCAAATGTGTTAGGCTTCAAGTGTTGCAAGTGTCGCAGGATAAAATCACCTGTGTGTCCTTACTCTGATTTGAAAAATAAAATGAGAGAGGGCAAGACACATTCAAGGTTTTTAAAGAACGAGCATTCTGGAGCAGATTCTGATTCTGGAATTCTTTCTGAACTGAAAGAGTGTGGGCATGCTACCCCTGTCTTTCCTGTAGAGGATGCATGTAGAGAAGATAATGACCCTCTGCTTTTCTCTCTTTCGAGAGTTGAGCTGATAACAGAACCTAATGCAAAAGCGGATGTTGAGTTGATTGCTGCTTCTGTGCCAGGACCTCAGAAACTACCAGTGCGAAGGCACGTTAAGCGTGGAGGGGATGGTGAGGGTTCTTGTAGAAGTAAATTTACCAGTGCTGAATTTTCAACATCTTGTGAAACAAGTAATCTGTCCAAACATGCTGAGAAGGCATCATCCCCTTCTGTAGAATTTGACTCTACTGTGCCCCTAGACAGTAGCAATGCGCTGAACAACTGTGAAAGTGTAAATTATGAATACATGGAGTTTGAACCCCACACCTACTTCTCTCAAACAGAATTGCTTCCACCAGATGATAGTTGTCAGTCTGAGGGCGCCGATGCTTATGGGGACTTGTCAGACTATTTGGGAAATCCTTGTACACAGGCCGGAGTTCCCGAAGAATGTGGGACAGTTAACTTGATAGATAACAATGAACCTTATAAATGTTGGCAATGTTCACAGATGGAACCATTGCCTGATCTGTCTTGTGAGATTTGTGGGATTTGGATTCACAGCCAATGTTCTCCTTGGGTCGAATCACCTTCGAGGTTAGGAAGATGGAGGTGTGGAAATTGCCGGGAATGGCGATAACCAATTACTTATCATCTAGTCAATCTTTTCTTGCGCTGTTTTAATTTGGGGGAGAGGTGGTTCTCAGTTGATCTGCAGTTTTGCTATGGTCTCTTACCGTGCGCCGAGGATTGCTGCTTCTCCGGCAACTTTGTAAAACCTATTTTTCAATTACATGGTTCAGCAAGACCTTCTGCCTGCAGTCAAGTTGATTATGCAGATGCTGTGGAACCATGGTATAACTCAGCTTACTTTTTATTACCTAATTCCTTTAGAGTTCTCAAAAGTCTGATCTCGTTAGATAAGCAGGTTTTTAGGTTGCTTATCTGAAGAATGATTTGGATTGATCAAGAATTGTAATTTTTTGGAGGTTGGTCAAAATTGAAAATCTTTCAGATCTTGCAGTGACATGTCTTAGCCACTGGGTGAAGTTCAGGTCAATCCATCAGTGGATGGTTAAACGTTAGCTTCGTCCGCATTGGTTTTGGTATCAAACTAGGAGATTAAGTGCGAACAGAGTGCCGTAATCAGGAAGTCACAATGGTATTATGGGAATATAGTGTAGAAAAAAATCGTTGCAAAAACTTAGGTATAAATGTAGCGGATACTAGTACTAGTCTAAAATCAAGTATTACTAATTGTTGCATTATTTTGTTAATATCAAAGAATTTTATGAAGCATTTTGCAAAGGTACCTGGCATTTACTCCTTTTTTTTTTCTTTTTTTTTTGGTGATTACTTAGAAGGAACATTGGTTTGCGGCCGTGTTTTCTGTTGTAACTTCGTATGATGTGTATATGTGGATTTACAAAAAAAATAATAACTATTAAAAAGCATTTTTTAATTAAAAAAAGCACATATTGTCAAGTTATAACGGTTTATAATTAAGAAATTCTTATTTGAAGCAGCACAAAGAAATAAAATGGGTTTTGCACTTGATCATTGGTTGATGGCGGTGGAGGTATTAACTTTCCATTCACTGTAGCAATACGATTGAATATTCAGAGACATCGTAACTTACAGTTCAAAGCTCAAAGCATTTGTTAGCAAAAGACCCCTTTTTTTTTTTGAAAAAAGGAATATCCAAAGCATTTGAACTTAAAACAAATAATCATCTACCCACGCTATTATTGCATCTATAACTTTAGAATAACAAATCCAAACTGTTACAATTGATTCTATGAGACATCTTACAAGCTATCAAGTATGTGTACCACGCAAACCAGTAAAACTGGGAAGGGGAAAAAAAAAATAGGGAAAATTAAAACCCTCACCCAAATGATATAGAATCTCTCTTGATGGACAATCTGTGCAGAAAGAATCTCAAAAACGCTGACCAGCCCAGATATCCCCACTCAAACACTCAGCTGGTAACAAATTAACTCACCCTTAATTCGGCCAGCCCTTGCATCACGGTATTGTCTATGCACCGCTCTAGCTTGGGGGACACGGGTTGGGCCAGCTGTATAAATCAGGTTTACAAGTGTATAATGAACATCTTCATGAATGAATCACCTTTAAATTGTCATAGGAGAGCAGCCAGCATGGCCCCAGGGTCTGTCAATGCTGCAGGATCACTGGCAGGTTGAGCCACTGGAGGTGTCGGAAGTGCTTGTGCTGGTACTCGGGCTGCAGTAGGGACAATGACTAATTGTTCCTTGATGAACTCCTTCAACCTGAAAACAAAATATCAGTTCCTTCAGGAAATTTAGTGCTTATTGATAACTCCAGTAACTCAAATAAAATGTCACATACTCAAATGTTAGAGTAGGGTCCCCTGAAGCAACTGTCATCCGCAGCTGGGTTCTGTCTGCAGGATCTGTTTCAAGTCTTATCTGTAGATCATATCAGTGAATTGTTAAAATGACCATCTCCCACAAGTTTCATTAAAATATATCATTTCCATAATTTAAAACACCAATGTGCTCCCCCCCCCCACAAAAAAAAAAAATAAAAAATAAAAAAGGCACTGTGACGCAAGATATCAAATTGGACGTATGATGTACTTACTAAACAGAGCATGGCTTTAGTACTTTCTGAATAGAAAGTTGCGCTTGCAACAAGATTGTTTGGATTGGGGTCCTAAAGCAAACCGGAAAAAAAAAGTTATAGAGATTAAAGAATTGGAAATCAAAATAACTTTTTTTAAAAAATGTTTTAGATATCTTACAAGCCCTGGGCAAACTGTCAAATGGTAACTAGTGAATAAATTTGCCATTTCAATTAACGGAAGTGGTCTAACACCTCTAACCTGCAAAAACAACACAGAAGATGAGCATGTAGACCACACGACTAGAAGAATTAACTAGCCAAGCAACGATATATTTGGCATTGCTGAATTGAACATTCTCTAAATTTAAACAAACTTGACTCTATAGGGGATGTTAGGCATACAAAATGCAGAATACTTACCACTTCTTGAAGCTTCAATGGTGGTCCAGAAAGAGATCTCCACTGGGGGAAAAACTCTTCAGCAGATACAGATATAGGCTGAAGAAATTTATTAAGGACAGCTGGGAGGCGAAGTTTGATGTTGACCTGCGACAGACATATAAATATGCAGTCAAATAAATTAACTAATAATCATATTTTCACTGTTAAATATTGCTCCATCCACTATTAATTTTACAAAAGATCCATTTTTACCAGATCTACCATTAAACTTTAGGCTCGTATCATTATGATCATGGTCACTAAGTTTCTACCTCATTTATTGTCAAAACCTGATTGTTGGAGAAATAACAAATGTTTGCTAACAATTTCACTATGTTTCATTTGTAAGCACAATTAAGATGAAATTTATCTCAGCATCCAACATGCTGAAATTGGTTTCTTTTTTTCAGGATAAAAGAAGGATCATCCAAGACGAAAAGAAGATAAGCTACCCACTAGGAGAAAAACACACACAAAACATAAAATATATACATATTTTTTAAAAAAACAAAAAAGACAAGAAGAAAAAGTCAATCTCTAAAACTGTAGCTACAATAAACTTGACAAAGGCATATAACCCAGTGCTGACTTCACAACTCACAAGAGACATACCTATGAAAATATTGTCAATAACATAAATTGGTAAAAATCCATTTTTCTCTAGAAAAATTATGTTTGTCTTGAGGAGTCGAATCCAGAAGGAATATAGATGATTAGTCAATAACAAAAATAAAGCAAATCAAGTTTAAATTAAGTACCGTATCATTGCCGAACTTGTAGGAGAAGTCAAGTACAGCGGCATCCCTGCTTGGATGGAGATTAATGAATTCAAGTGGGCATTGCACCTACACCGCCAAAATGGGGGGAAATATGAATAAAACTAGCAACATTAAAAAAGAAATAAATAATAGCAACGATGCCTAAACCTGTGCCCGGGGAGGTATAGTTTCTGGTACAAGTGAGAGCTCCATCTTCAAATGTGATGGAGGCAATATTATAGCTTGAATCGAAACAACAGGGGACGTATTTTTGTTCCCCAAGAAAAGAACAAGACGCCCATGATGTGCTCTCCATTCTGCTTTAAGGCCAATCTGCATGCCCGCACACACATATATATAAATTAAGAAAATTACTTGATATCTATTGGAATATATTAATTTGAAAAAACTCAACAACCACCAAGAGAGGTCTCTATAAGCAAACTACAAGTAACATGATTAATGTTAAAACACAAATTACTAGAGAACATGGGAGGAAACCTGAATATAAGGATCTTCGTATAAAACGCCACTATCCTTCAAACACAAAGCATTAAACCTTTCTGTAATATTTCCAATTGGCTGCACATATGAAGGGTGAAGTTAGTTACTTGAGAGTTATCAGCAAAATATAAGCTATCTTGCAATCCGGATGTTTAAAATATCTTTCTGATGTTGAATAGAGAACAGGGCCTGGTAGAAGAAGGATATGCTGCAAGATCTATCATAAAATGGTAGTCATTCAAGTATGGAAATAGTTTTTGCACAAAGATTAATAATGTTCTTCATCCCAAAACCTCCTTATTTAGGCAAAATGAAATTGAAGAGGTATAAACATGAGGTTCTACTTATTTTTGGCAGTGCCACTCCATTTGAGAATGGGTTGGAACAACAGAATTGCTACTTATTTCAGAACTGAACTCAAAGTACCTGCACAGATTCGGTCTGCTCCCCAGCAGGTACTATTGCAGTGGCATTGACTACAGTACCTTCCACTCCTGAATTTATGTTTGTATGAGGTTGGGCAGTGCTAGTGGGAGGGCCTTCAATAGCCAATGGACCCAAGAGATCACCGAGGAGATCTGCCGGGGGAGGTTGAGGATCTACTTTACTCAAAGTCCCATTTTCCTGGGACAATCTTTGATCTCCTGTGTTATGATCCTGTTTAAAAACAGAAGTGGATATCAAACTAAGAAGCAATGGGAAGAACAATTCTGATGATAGCAAAGATGTTGGGGAAAGAAAATGCAGAGAAGGGATTTGAGGGGAAGGTGGAACTACCACATTACTGCTCATGCTGGGAATCTTCACAAGGCTTAGTGGGCCGATAGGTGGAGTTCCATTAGCAGGACGTTGGTCAGTTACAACCAAGGCATTTGATGTTTGAGATTGCTGCTGTGCTCGCAACTTTATGGCACTTTGTTCCGCAATATCAACTTCAGTGTCTTCAGCCTTTTTGATCAATGCAGACTAAATTCGAAGAAAATAATTGATTCACATTTACTTCAAATAGACCAATGATAACTTAACTGATCATAGAAACTAGGAACATATAAATCGCCTCTGAATTAGAATTGCAAAGTTACCTGTCGTTCAGGAAATTTAGGCACTTCTGCCAATATATCCATTAAGGCAGCACCTTTTCTACTCAATGCAAAATATTCAACTGCTCGCTGTTGTATCTCAACATCAATGCAACTCTCATATCTTCAAAAAAATTACAAAATGGGTTAGAATAACCTGTAGCATCATGAAAAACTATAGGCGAACCTGTGAAAATTGAATTGGAGGTAAATCTCACTTGTTAAATATTGCCCATATCTGGTTCTGTAGTTCAGGATCAGGTGGTTGTGTGTGCATTAAGATTTTTGCATATGTTGAAAGAAGAATAGGAATGGTAGAAGTCCTGAAAATAAAGCAAGCTTTATAAGATAACTAGGCCAGACAGAATAATCATTAACGAATTGAGAGGTTATCTGTGATTGTTCTTACGATACAGTAGGAAGCTTCTCGTGTAAAATGCCAAATAGTTCCTTTGGAGTACACCCAGGTCGCCTAGCCAGAAGGTGTCCAAATTCTCCAAGGATATATGCACTGACCTGTTGCAGTGCCCACAAATGAAAATCAATATCTAAACAAACATTTAACTAACACAACATCTTGATATGTCATAGTTATTTGATTTAATAACATAATTCAAAAATGGAACTAAAGTAAGGTCCAATAGATAAATTTAACAAAAAGAATTGCTCATCAAAACTTCCCATACTTCAAAACAGATTATGCAAGACTAACCTGAATGAGCCTGTGTGAGAAAGATCTAACAGTTGCCTCTCTTAAAGGGTAATTTCCTTAGCGTACACACACACACACACACACAAAAGGTGTATGAAAAATATTCTAAAGGAGATTGGATCAAAAGTGCAGCCAAAACTCAATTTTTATGGGCAAAGTTTTGGCCAGTTTTTGCCAATGATCACAAAAGACTAGAACTTATTGCAGCAACATGTTCTGGCACATGTCAAATAGTATTAAGCATACAAGAAGAACAAAAAGTTTAATTTTTAACTTTTAGTTCTCTCAAATTCTGGCTTCTCTTTGAAACCTGTTACAGTCATTTTTCTCTAATCTGTACAGGCCTCCATACAATTTCTACAGAATAGAAATGATTATTAGTGAATGACATATGATAAGATAAATCTGCCAACAACTAATAGTGCTAGAAGATTACTAGCTGATAGTCAAAGACTCAAAGTACACAAACCTTGACCATTGTCTCATGTATAGCAGGTTTGTCAAGATATTCTCTAGCTTTTCCTGCTGCATAGGGCTGATCAAACAAAAATATCCCAGTGAGATGACATGTCTAAGAGTAAGCGGTGAAATGGTTGTTACAAACTGTAAAAACACCTGGAGGTCTTCATTGTTTGTAACAAATTGCACCACACGGAACCATATGTCATCACTAACAAAATCTCCAGCCTTGTCAATCAATTGAAGAATCACATCAACATACCTGTACAAAATAGAGATGGAATGAAATCTATATACATAATAGAAGAATAAGTCCACTTCATGATGGCTAGCAATGTTCAATACTTCTAGATGAGCCTATTACATCAAATAATGCTTAAAATTTAAAAATCTTCTACTCCCTCAGTTCCAAAAATAGCACATGATAAAAATGGACAATTAGTTCTATTAATCCAGGTGGTGCTAAATTCTAAATTAGTCCATCCATTGTTAATTATCTTTAACAGCTTCTAAAGAAATCCAAGCTCTTGTCCCTGCTTTGATTAAGACCAAAGAGCTATGTATTATGTACTCCTTTCTGCAATGAAAGAACTTTTAAGGGATTTTATCATGTATCCTTCCATACCAATAACAAAAAGCCCTAAAATCTATTTTTCAGAGGGCATAGTATCCACAATCATGGACTGTTGTGCTAACATAAATTCATCTTATATCATTCCAGTGAATGCCCTTTGTCGGTATGACTGATGATCTTCAGTTAACATTGCCTTTAGGAAATATATATACATACTAATGCGGACACCTGAAGAAAATCCCATGTTGATATACTCCACACGTCAGTATACCTCAACAATCAGGACATATTGCATTACCATGAAAGATCGGGTGCAAACTTCTCAGCCAGAATAGCTGCTTTAAGTGATAATTCTTCTCGCATTGCAAATTCTGCTGCGCTGAGATACTACAAAAACATTTCAAAATGCACACTACTCACTTTCTTGTTTGTTTATTATTATTATTATTACTGGGAGCAGGCTGTGTGTGGGCTGTGGGTTTATAATTAAATTTAGAAAATCACTTGAACCAGTCTAGACCCAGAATTTTACCTGTAGCAGTTCTTCAACTATGTCCTTTGCATTTGAAACATCACACATGCCATAAAGCAAATCAAGAGCGCGCCTTCGAATACTGAGTATAAAGCAATGCCAGAAAGAAATGTTAATGTTTTAATCCCCCAAAAAGAAGACAATAAGAGCAATAGAATTAGCTCCGTGTAACTTTCGTCTTCTCAGGCACAGCACTTCAAAAATATTTTAGTACAAGATCTCTCTCTTAATGCCTTCCTTGTTAATAAGTTATTGGCTCAAAACTTAGATAGCCTAAAAATAAAGTCAAAGTCACATCTAGGAGCATGTTCAGATGAAATCAATATTATGTGTAACAAAGAGCAGTTTTATTAGAATTGGGACAATTCACATACTTATAGTACTATTGATTGTAATTTCTTTGCAAATATCCAGTATAGATGACTATTGCGAATTTGCAATTGGATATTGGAATAAATACTTAGACACAAGAATCCCAGAGTCACTCAACAAATTAATTGTGACAAGCAAACGTTACATATTCCAGTTTTGTTCAAGAAAAAGTTTAGCACGCTACTGGTCTTGGTTCTCAAAGAGAACAGGTGCAAAAACAAGTAAATAAATAATCAAGAAAACAGTAGACTCTGCTAACAGAAAAAAAGAAATTTGAACAGCAGTTGCTACCCTCTTAGAATTGAAATTTATTATCCTAGAGCCTTTTTCATGATAAAACAACTGGAATTTGGGAGTTCAATGTGTATTAAATTGCATGACGTAAGAACCTTCAAATGTTGGCATCATTATCTCTGTAAATACTAAACCACATGAATACATGTATAATTAGTAATTACCAGTAGAATCTGTGTCAGGTAGATTTGAATACAAAAAAAGAGTGATAACATATAAGGAGAGATGGCTGTCATCACATAGGATAGCACATGTAACCTGATGTCAGGATCCTTCAATGACGTAATGATTTGAGCTTGATGTCTTTTTATCACATCTTGCACATCTGTAACCATCAACATCCTAGTCATATTCTCCTGCACCAAAATAGCATATATGTTATGAATTGTGAAATTGCATTCAGGAAGCCACTTAGCTTTCTAAAAGCTACACTCAGGTCAGGTGCTGAAAGTTTTTCTCATAACCCTCTCTTAAGGGGAAAAAAAAGAAGACAGATGAAAGAAAAGAACATAAATGTTTCTAAAAAAATGAGAAATAAGGATAAAGCACTAACCAAGCCAAGATATCGAATATTTGGTTCACGAACAGCAATAAATTTTCCGAGAAGAGCCACACACTGAGACATCATTTCTTTTTCAGCATCAAGATGCATTACCTGAGACAGGACAATAGGAATAGAGAGAGAGAGAGAGAGAGAGAAGGGAAAAAAAAAAAAAAAACCCAATATGATTTAAAATCCCATTCCCATATCATGTGAATAAAAGACAAAGAATACATGCCAAGAGTTAGTACTAAGGGCAGGGCTACAGTGTCCATCCAACAGAATAATGTAAAGAGATGCACAGCATACAAGCATGCTAGCAGACATAGTTCTGATAATAATAAAATGGCGATTTATCCTTCTAATCCTCTTTTATGTGGGGTTATTGTTCCTATGTCAGTCAAGGTGGTGAAGATGCAGTTCACATCCATATCGAAGGGCTGCCAGCCACATGCTATAAGCTACACGCTAATATTTGTGAGTTTGACCACATTTGCATCTGTTCATGAATTTATGCAAGAAAAATTACAAATATAAATGATTTACTTATTTACTTATATCATTTTTCTGCAACAGAAACTGCCAAAAGAGCAAGAAATCATGATAGAGCAGCACACGTCATGCCAGGGCCTATTCTGCAAGAGTTTTAGAAGGTTTGACCAAAACATTCAAGATCAAAGGATAGCATCATATATAGAACCATCTAGAGTGATATCATAAAGAATGGAAAAATTGTTGGTCATTTAAATAAATAAAAAAAAAAAAGTGACGAGAAAAGAAACACACCAGAGCAAGGGCTTCAAAAAGAACAGCATGGGATGCATTATTCTTATTCACATTTTTCACAACATCAGTGCCCATCAGTATCCTTTGTAAGACCTGAAATGATTAATCAAAGGGTCACTAAAATTCAAAAATAATTTTTTTTGGATAAATAATGAGATATGATCAACCTCAAACAACGATCTTCTAGTACTTGGATCTTCAATTGTAGGAAAATACTGAAGAGCCCTCATTGTTTTCACCTACATTAAACAGAAATCAGGTAGGCATTGAGGTGAATTTGCAGCATAAGTTAAAGGGCACTTGCATGTGGCATGAAGTTAACCATTCTCAACCAACAAACCACTTCATTGTCTGTACATGATTAAGTTGAAACAGGTGTAATTTTCAGTTAAAAATCAGCTTGCCTTTGGGAATAATGTTAGAAGTTTGCTGCATAAGATCTCATTCCAGTTTTATGTTATTAAGCATTGCTACTCCCCTATTACTAACACTGACATAAATGTTCAACAGAAAGCCAAGTTCATTTTACAGGCATAAAAGTATTGGACAATGCAAGGTACCTTCACCTGCGGTCTAGAACAAACCAGCAAACAATAGACAATTGATATGCACATTTAGCAAGGGGAAAATTGATAATTAACATAGAAATAATTAGGAGAAAAGTAAAACTTACAAACCTGAAGCCAGGGAGAAGGGATACCATAGTATGTGTATTCTTGAGGAACATCCTGGTTCCTAGAAAGGCGCTCTAAAATTTTGACACACTTTGGAAGACAACTCCAGTAGGCTTCATGGTTATTTGATACTAATGCAACAAGAAGACTCATAGAAGACGTTAAGACACCAAGATCTCGTTCATCTAAAAGTTGTGCCATCCGATCCGCCCTACAAGGTTAAAGGGACCAGTAAGCTATATTTGATGGACACATCAATTCAATGAAAGGGACAACAGCAGAATAGCAGCAAAGTGGTATTTAAATTTACCATCCATCTATGTTGACAACATCGGGATTTTTCCTGTACAATCGCAGCAGACACAAAGCAGCCTTTTTTCTCACAAGTGGTCTGCAGCTGCTAGATATCTAGATAACGAAATGTAGTTAACTTCAATTATTTTGCAATCTTGCCATACATTTAAAAATAATGTATAGTTTCTTACCAGCAACTTTTGTACATCAGGTGCTAAGGACTCGGCAAACTCCCTGCCACCAATATTTCCAACCTACAGAATAGAAGAATTACAATGGTGGCAGTCACTCAAAGATTGAAAAGATAGCAATTATAAATGCAAAGTAAGGACTATAGCCTTTTCCTTTATACCCTCTCCTTTCCTTTTCTATAACTCCCAAAAATAACCAACACCTTTACATCAGCAGAGTTTTTTTTTTTTTTTTCCCTCCCAAAAAAAGGAAATTGAGGACAAAGATTTGTGATTTGACATGTCACCAATGTAGCCAAACAAAAAATGAAAGAAGAAATTTCATATTACATAATTTAATGGACAAATTAGCATCTGAAAACTGTAGGCAGCAGTAGATTTTGTCATGAGGCTCATGCCTCAACAAATTTTTAGTTATAAACAATATAAGGTTCCATGCAATGATGGTGGGAGGAGACACTGCAGTTCTAGAACCTTGTTGAATAATTTATGTTTGAATAACACTTCTATGTTCTAAGTTGTATACTCAGATCCCTGAAGTTATAGCGGTTTCTGAATATTACTGAATGGTATACTTAATACTTGAGATAAAAGAGTTTGAGATTTAGAAATTCAGTCCAAGTACAGCCCCAAGAATCCAGATATCTAGGAAAACTATGACAGGTAAAAGAAAGTTACAGTACAGCATCATGAGTTTTGTCATTATTTATAAAATGCAAAGAATGGCAATAAACTTACAGAAACACAAGTCATTCAGTCAAAAGATATTTAATACAAATAAAGGACCGATTCATGGAAAAGGTTAACAGTTTTTCCATTACCATACCATAGTCAATGCCAGGCACTGGAATGTTTCATTACGACCAATGATATCATTGCGAACTGTATTTATTGCTAATCTCAGAAAGTCATGGTTCTCATTGAGCAAGCATGCTGTCACGATGTACCCAACCTGCAGTCATTTTTAGCAAAATTAGGATCCATTCCTTATGTCCCAAAAATTTCATCTGCTGGGTAAAGATGTAAACAACGGAAATAACACCTTAAAATAATAGAAGAAAACGTATATATAGCAAAGAACCTTTATCCAAAGGTGTCATAAAGAAAATGTTACCTGCTTTTCCGGATACTTTGGAGCAGATATTAGAGAAACAGCTTCCATGTGGCCAAAATCCACGTCATATCCAAGCATGTATATGTAAAGCATCTTCCAAACATATTTCTTTTTCTCATAATGTGTCAAACCCTAAAGAAAGAAGAAAAAGTTTAAAGGTTATATAAATCCCAACAACCAAAACACATGAAAGTCAAAGGTCATCAACAGTCTTTAGAACTTTTTTTTTCCTTGACATTTCACTAGTGAACAGAAGACAATGGGTCATCAATTTCTGCAACAAAATAATTTCGTAGAGCTTTTCTCCTAACAAAATCATGCTAAGATCCTCAGAAAGTACAGCAGAATACAATTTAAACCAGTTGATCTATTGGCCCTGCAAACACACAATGAACAAGACCAAAGCCATCCAGTAATAGCAAACTGAATTTGTCTCAGAAAGATAGATGCATCCATGGTGGCATAGAAGATAAATCTCTGGTGTGATCACAACCCCAATAATGGAAGAAACTGGCATATTTAAAAGTCAATTCCTTAAAGACAATCCTAAAGCCTATTGCTACAGGAAGTGTACCACAAAGGTAAAATCATTGCCCTGCGAAATATTATCTGCTGGCCTTACAGAATCTTTATGTGTAATAGCAACCACCAAATTTTGGGGAAAAATTTGTCATATTATTATTTTACAGATTCATAATCATTTTCTGCCACAGTATGGCCGATTGAAGTTGATCCAGACAGTAAGTATCACCCTTGCAATATCTTTAATCTGCATATTCAGAATCTGGTGAAAATTGGAAGTTTGACATTTTAGTACTAGAAAAATGTGATTCTCAGTTCAAGGAAAGCAATACATACAATAATCATTTGGCTTAAATCACTCTACCCTGGAATTTTTTAGAAGGAAAAATTCTACCCTTGTGATTCTTCTCTAAAAAAATTTCTATGAACTCCTTTTCCCCATGTAGTAAGTAAACTAAAGTGCAAGTGCATCAGTAGAACGAGTCTAGCTTCATGGTCTCACCAAGTGAACTTTGAATCAGGATAAAAGAGAATCCGACAACTCCAAGTTATGTGATTGCCAAACGGATATTAGTAGTCAACATTAACTATAGATATATCATGGACAGTTTATTTAATCACTTGATGTTTGGTATTCTACATCAATCAAAATACTAGAAGCGAAGGTCACGAGAACTGAACTGAAAATGAAAGAGTTAAGTCAACCATAGACCGAAATGGTCATCAACACGCACTTGAATTTTGGCTTAGAATAAGATATTGCTACTCTTTCCACATATTCCTCCTTGTGCAAGTTAGGATGAGTATCAATTCTTTCATTCATACTAGCAATTAAAACATATTCCATCTGAATTTCAGGCACCAACGAACATTTTCTGTTCAAGTCACACTCATTCCAACATTGACCAAATTCAACTATCTAACCATTTTTAACATGAAGTTTAAAAGCCATAAAGGACGATGCTTACACTATCAATTGGTTCTATCATTTCCAAGTTTGATTGCTTCAACATTGTGATAAAATGAGCAGCAAAAAACCGTCCACATTTCACCGTGAACTTAAAACCCAAAAGTTTAGGGGCAAAAGAACACTTTGCTCCAAGTAGTACCAATTACAAACTCGAACCAAAATCGAAAATTCAAATTTTCCAATTTAAGCAACGAGCCGGTTGCATGACGCTTGAGCAAAATGAAATAAAAACCAACTGGACAGCTAAAAAAGCAAAAATACCAAGTCGCCACAGTATAAAGAAATTGTCTGAGGAAAACAAGAATATGAAAATGAGAGTAAGCACCAGAAACCCTAACCTTTTCATTTTTGAAGCGGGTTCGAACATTTCCCAGCTCCTTATCGACGCGGAGCCTCTCCGCCTCTTTGTTTTGACAATTCCGTATGTCACTTATGAAGACGGATAAACCTCTCATCCCTGACAACGCCATCTCCGCCTAGATCCAGCCGGAGAGAGCGACCCTCTTCAGCTGCCAAATCTCAGACCCCCTGACACAGATTGACTGGAAATGGATCCAAAGCAATGAACTTACATGTGAATCTCGATGAAGATCAGCTCCAATTCGACTCCGGAAATGCACAGAAGGAGCTCCGCTAGAGATATAGAGAGAGTGCAGGTATGTTTGGTCTAGAGCGAGAGAGAGTTCAAGAGAGAGAGAGAATGGGAGGGAGGAAGGAGAGAGAAGGTGGACTGAGAAAAATTGCAAAAGTCGAATGACAGTGGTGGAACGACCTTTATTTTTACCATTGCCAATTGCATCATTCCAATTTTCCACCTAATACTTTCCCCCTCGGACCGTAACATACTATAACTACTAATTATTAATTAGAATATAACGTAAACTCCACTTTTATCCATCTAATATCTTCATTTTTCTGCTTTTTTATTCATTTTTCACCAGGTTCTTCAAATCAAAGTCAAAATTTTCCTTCCTTTCTTCGCTTGGTAACCGATATCGTGTCCACTGGGAGGGAACCTTGCCTTCAATGCACCCTACTGCATACCATTCACTGAAATGTTACCCTGACACGTTAGTTTGACTTGAAATTCATAATTTCATGTGTGATATTTCTGATTAAATAACAAAAACAACCGAAATATCAGGCTTCATTCTTCCACACTAGCAATCATCTTGTTTGATCCTTGATCATTCTGGTCACTTTTTTACCTTTTCAACATTTTATGTATTGTCAGTCTTCGTTGACGTTCATGGCCAAAAGAAGATGATGGTTCAGTCGGGAGTTAATCCCATTAATGCTACTGATCCACTTATTCTATTTTTGCTCAGTTTCCCTGTAAGCTCCGCCACCTTCATCTGCCCTTGCAAATTTTAGGTGCACATGCCGCTGTGGTTTGCATGAAAATGATCCAGCTTTACTAAGAGTATACGATTGAGCATGCAACTTAAACGTGAAAATTACCATTACGCCGTGGCCTCTCTTTTCTATGCTTAGGTTGGTATGCATGAAAACAAATTTGATATGGTAGCACCAGCGGCAAACAACGACCCTTTTATAAGAAAAGCTTAATTTCCTCTCTAGACCATATCTAACAAAATCAAGTTACATATCGTAATTAATTTAAAATTAAAAGAAAAAAATTGATATATGTCAACCACATCAATGATGACTGGTGGAGAAGGGTAGAACAGTAATACGAGTCTCTTCAATCAGTGATCTTCAACCAAAAAAGAGAAAGCCAAGCTTGAAGAAAGCTTTAAGGAAGGTCAGTGACAAACACTTGGACGAATTTTACGCTCCGTTGTCAGAAGATCAATTTTGAGGGTATAAATAATTGTATTACTGTATTCCGCTCCATTTGGCCCAGTCAACGAACTGCATGCCACCATATATGTTGTTACCAAAACGCACACCTACAGTGAAAGCCATTGCGACAGCTGGAACCTTCTTTGCCAGAGGAGATGATTCAACCAATTGTTCCAGTCCATTAATAATTTGATAACGAGTGTTGGATGACACGGCAAGAAAGACAGCTGATAAAGAGGACAAATCAATAAGCCAGGTAAGTACATGGCAGTAAAAACAATAGCATTCTCTCTCCAGAAAGCAGCTAATGCAGTAACATCACTATCTTCAAGTCCTTTAGTCCTAACACAAGTTTTCCTTCTTTTTCTCTGTTTCATCACTCTTAGGAAGTTTAACATAGCAAGAATTAATGTAAGTGCCAGTATCCATCTACGTTGAAAAATAATCCGATAGAAATTAGTGAATGTAATATTTACTACAAGCAAACAATAAACAACCAATTATGATTCTCAAATTTATATTTATCCTGCCAGCAAGGGGACAATAAATAAATTACTTTCTTTAAGATATTGGGAAGAAATTTCATATTAGACCTTTTCTTATTGCCATTTTGTGGTTAAGATTTGAACAATACATTTCTTGTATCTGAAGACAAGAAAAGCTAACGTAGGAAAATGAATAGTAATATCCAGGGCAGGTTGCCGCAATCAAAAAACTCAAACTATAATGCTTACGTAAATAGAATCAGCCCAAAAGCTGAAAATTTGAATAAAAGAGTAAGGCGTACCCCAAAGAGCAGCACTCTGCACAAGAGGAGGCACAGGTATGTCATCTTCAGCTTTCTTGACGCTCCTGTATTAAGTACGCAAAAAATCCATTAGTATCAAAGATGAATAACCTTACATAATACAAAAATTACATCAATAACAGGAAACCAGTTTTTCATTCCCTTCACTGACAGATAGACCAAAACCAAGAACTATTATAATAACTTTTGCTTAAAGATCCCCATGTCGTTTCGACCTCTCCTTGGTAGGTTGAGAGATAGGAGATCTCTCGACGTATTTTTCGTTTGCTTTTGTGTTTTCAATTTTTACTATGTTTGTGGAGGATAACTTATCCTTCCTTTCTTTGCAACTGAAAAAAGTTGAATGAGACAATTTACGGAAATTATTTGGGTAGACATGTACCTTTTGGCAGTCATGATCATATTTGCAATTCCTTGACCAATAAGACCACATCCGAAGCCAACTGATCCATACAATGCACCCTGAACACATAACATTAGGGCATTTCTAGGAATAAATTACTATTAGAAACCAGATTAAAGTCAATAGATAAATAAAGTTGGCAGGGTCAAAAACCATTCCATAATCGCAACTCATCACAAGCAAATTGATAGTCCAAAATTTTGGATTCTCGTTAAGATCTAAACTCCATATGCGGTTAAACAGCTACTGATTACACTAGCTTTCAGAAGAAATGGTACCTTATAGAAGTAAGTAGCAGTGCGCTGCATCATTGAGAATTTACATCCTGGCCTTTCAGCTTCAAAAACACTGCATTTAGTGGGTAATTAAAATTGTGTCCCTAGGAGCATTTATAATCATGGACATAGGAGAGAGAGAGAAACTGGATGTTCTCACTATGACTGTCAGGATAAAATTAGTCAGTTAAAAACATTTCCACTAGTTTTTTTTTTTTTTTTAATTTTTCTCTGATCACTCGGTTGGAGCGCCAATTTATGAGGTGAACGTATTACTACTACCTCAAACAAACAATAAAACAAGAGCAAGCAATTTTTTTTCTTTAAAAAAATTCCAGAATCAAAAGCAGGGCGAAAGCACATAATCTTTGATTTTCAGTTCAATGGGAAGACGTGTCACACGTGTTAAGGATCCAAGGAAACTTTCTGCATTGTAACAAGTCACCTGGGTAGATAATTAGCACATTTTCAGCATAACTTGGTAATCTTAGTAAAGTAGAAAATCAGGCAACTGAACATAGAAAATAAAACGGGAACAGTAGATCAAAATATGGTCATAGACACTAAAAATTCAAATTGCTCAAGATCGAGGTGAATGATTACAAAAAAAGAATTCGTGCTAACCATTTGGTTCAGTACTCAAACCAGTTACAAGCATACATGCAGATACTAACCTGCTAGGAAGAGCTGCACAAGCATGTTGAATGCTTCCAAGCAAACCTCTTGATGTAGATGGCTGTCCAATTCGAGCATAGGGTGCTAACAAACCAACCAAAGCAATATCAACGACTATTCCAACCAGAAGATCAGCAGCATACAACTCAAACTCTGCCCAGAAATCCTTTCCCCTTTTCTGAATCTCCGCAAATGTTGCACAACAAGAGTCTATAACAATCTGAGTATTCCAAATCAAGGATAGTTTGCTTAGTGTATTCGAGATCATAGCTAAGAGGCAATACCTTACTGTTATGCAAACTTGGACGGTTCAACAATGAGAAAAAGCGACGTCTCTTAAGTCCGAGTTAAAACCACATTATCAAAACAAAATACAACTACATGATTACTGTTAACAATGAGCTACACGAAACAAACCTCTATTCCAACTTTAAAAAGAAAAGATGGATCAGCTAGCATTCGATTTCGAAGCATAGAACAGTACTTCATCAAGAAACCCAAAGGCCAAACAGCACCCTGCAACATGAACGCCAAATTGAGTGTAAGCACTGAACATATATTCATCCTCCCTCCTTAAGCAAGCCAGCAGGCGCCTATAAGAACACCACGAATTAAAATTTCAAGTTAAACTTCGTGAACAAGTGAGTAAATTATAAACAAAATTCACCTGTAAGTCCAAATACCGAAGAAGAAACATTTCCCTAATCCCTGAAGTCTTCGCCGCCTCCAGCATATCTGAAGGTAGCTTTACACCCCGAGCTTCCGCTTCTTTCAAGACCTCCTCAAACTTCAGTAAAGGCCCGAACTTTTCCTCCTCTCCATCTCCACCTTCATCCCCATTGCCGCCTCCACCGTCGTCGCCATCATTACTTCCAGCACCACCACCACCATCAGAAGCAATCTCTAAACTATCGCATTTCCCTTGTTCGGACCCTGAAATGGTCTTCGCCACAGGCTGTGATCCGATACATTCTATCCTAAAACAGCGATTTCTATCCAGAGAAAAGTTCGAGGCTGCTAACGTTGTGGGGTTTCTTTGTTCAAAATTTGGGGCTTTCACACATTCAAAAGTCCTTACTTCGAGTGGGAGATTGAGGGCATATTGTCTCGTCCATGTGTGTGTTGTATTTGAGAAGTTGGACATGTGTGAGATGTTGAAACTCGAAGAACAAACAGGCATGTTGGTGATGGTATGTCAATGCAAACCAGAATTTGCTACTCAGGCAAAAGACTTTGAAGTGTTTCTTTGGGGAGTCGACAGCTAAGCCGCCAGAGAACGATGAGTTGCGAAGTGTTTCTTTGTTCAATAAAATAGCTGTGACTCCGGAATCAGTATCAGGAAGCTGAATCAGGAATCAAATATTGCAAAAGATTCTAAATATATCGAATTTAATTAACAGGAAAAAGCTAAAACGTCGCCTGAGAGATTCGAACTCTCGCGGGGAAACCCCATGTACTTAGCAGGCACACGCCTTAACCACTCGGCCAAAGCGACACTAATGACTCCCACGGTATTTGATTATTTTTTATAAATGTTTTTTAAGTATAATTAAACAATAACGTTTTAGTTTAATCACAGAGCAATTGTTTTAACAAACTAGTTTTTTCTTCTTTTTTTTTTTTTAAAGAGAAAGGTAGTTTTAATGTTTTGTTTTTTTATCTTAATTTTTAATGTTTATTTAAAACTAGTTTTGATTGTCATTTTTCAAAAAAATAAAAGGGGATCATTAAAGAGAGACAAAATTTGCTGAACACTAATTTATCAAAAAAATAACATACAAAAAAGTTGCAAGGGTCGTTAAACATGGACGAACATAATACATGTAAATATTATTATTATAACCATAACAGCTATCTAGGCTATTATTCGAAGCTTATTAGAACTATGCGTGGTGCATAGCCACCAAAATTGAAGTCATTCTTAATGGTTCCAAGCGGAGTATTCCAACCAAACAAAATAAAGGCAATCATCCATAAGGAGGTCATACAAGAAGTAAAACTGTAGACAAATTGTGAATATCAGTCAAACTTGCTCTGTATACGCTATACACAGATGTACACGTATAAACGAAGAAAATACAACAGTAACAAAATTACACACATCCACTTGTACAGATCTGAGTTCCAATCTTCCTGTACATCATCAAATTTGTTTGATCCTATGGTTCTTTCTTTGGTGACGATTGGGCCCTTCATAAATGGAAAAAAAAAATGTGGGAGGATAGAAGCAAATCTGCCATGCCCAAGAACTTAATAGGAAGAACAAACCTAACTTGATCAATGCAAAAGCCACACCTCATACTACCTGTGATATTGCCTTTGTGAGTCTAATACAGCTTTACACGAGGGAAAGAAATGGAAAATGTCCACAACTGTTAAATTGTGAAAGAAAAAATTGACTATCTTTAAGGAAACATTTTCCTTCCCTTTCCCTCGTTCAACAATTTCGAAACCACGTAGCACTACTACCCACACACATGTATATATATATATAGAGAGAGAGAGAGGGAGGGAGAAGGTCTGAATTTCTTCATATTCCTCAAACCAAAGAGAAACTTTTTCTGCGTCTGGACTGATGGGAAAGACGTCCCCGCTCTATTGACGCCCTTGGTGTGGATCCAGTACGGTCAAGAGATTCTGGTTGAGCGTCTGAACGTCGAGGAACAAGCTTACACCCAATTTTCCAGGCAACCAAACGAGGAGAACTAATGGAACTGTGTGTTTTAGAAACACTTAACATTTCTTTCTTTATTTTACTGAATTCTTCTTCAAGTTCTCCAACCCTAGATCTCATCCTTTCCATATCCACCCTTAAACCCTGATTTTCACGCACCACAGTCACCCATCCATCCCTTTGTACAATTTGACCAGCCATATCAGTCACAGGCGCTGCGGGGGCAATTTCATTGTCCAATGCATGGAGACAGCCAGCCAATGCTGCTCTCAACTGTAGCTGCTCAAAGAACAAGACTTGAAGAACAACTCTGAGTGGTAATCTATCATTTTGGGATGCATGGGCGCAGGCATCAATGGAGAGTTTCTGATAGTCAATGAGGTTGCATAGTTCTTCCTTTTCTTTATCTGACAGCCAAGGATGTGCCTGCACAATATCATAAGCCGCATTAAACTACGCATTCATGAATAAAAAGACAGCTTTATTTAATAAATCAACTCAAGAAAATCAAACCTTGAGATAGATGTCTATCGCCCTGTAAAGTCCATCATGCAATGATCTTGATGATTCAGGGAGAGCCTCCGCAAGAGAGCGTATCTTTCCCGGTTTAAGATTCACATCAGAAGCAACTTCTGCAATATAGTTATCTATCAACTTTCCAACTTTCCTCAACGGTCCAGATGATGGTGAAGATTCCAAGTTAAGTGATGAAGGAGAAAAACAAGCTATACTTGATTCTGAAGATACGAAGTGACGGACAATTCGTTCAATACAACCTGTATTATATAACACATCAGAATCTGAATATGTAGGAATCAGAAGGCTATCCAGAGTTGCCAGTTCTAGTTGCATCCCTATCCTCCTCTCTAAAGAATCCTTGCAAGTTTGGTTGACGTTCAAAATCAAAGCAACACGAAGAAGTCCCAATAAGAAGCGGCAAAAAGACTTTCCCTTCTTTTCAGGAAGAAGTTTCTCAATGCTCTCTAATAGAACCTTCTGATCAACAGCAGCAGGCGTCAAGCTAAAACTTGCAACTGTTCTGGTTTTGCCACTTAGTCCACCCTGCCATCGACCTAAACCTGGTAAGTACTTTCTAGAATAATACATTATGGCACCTGCCAGGTTTTCAGGTCTTATTCCTCTTGCTTGCATTGTCTTAATGAGCTTCTCAAAAAGAACAACACTAAGATATGAGATGTCTTCAAACCACCAGTCAGATTCTGAGCTCCGAATTCTTGCACCTGTATTTATGCCGTTCCATAGTATGCTTCCACCAGGGCTCTGTAAACTACCATACATCATCATTGGCCATCCAAATAAACTTGGATCGGTACAAACCATCATAGATAGAGCATTCAAGCATTTGCCTACTAAATGGAGCTTTTCAGCCTTTGAAAGAACTGGTTCAGAACTTTGAAGAGCCAAAATGCAATCTTTCCAGTTGCGCAATATATTTTTATGGAAATAACTCTCTGATTTCGCTAACAGGTTACCCTCCCCATGTTCTTCAGTCATTTCAAGGTAATCAGCAGCACAGTAGACCAATACAACATTTCTGGCTGTGAGTTCCACACGATGTCCATAACAGAACTTAACTGCACTGAGGAAAGTGTCAGGACCACCCGGGAATTCGTCCAGCACCAAATTCAGAGTCCTCCGATTGGTATTATTGGATTCATCATGTGCTCGAGCAATCTTTCCACATTTTGAAACAAGAGGGAACTGCATAGCCATGGACATCACATTTCTTACTCACACTCAGTATGAATGTATGATTACCATAGATTAAGCTTTGAGCCATAGATAATTCCGTTACTTCTCTACGCATTAAAGCATAATTAAAATAAAAAAAACTTACTGAGAAGGAAAACGAACAACTATTCACTGTACGATTGTTTCAGGATGGGGAGATAGACATTGTGATTTGATGATTACATATTGTACTAAATGTAAATCTCAGGATATACTTAAATATAAAGGTCCTATCCCTGAAGCTGCAGCTCAAAACCACATTAACTGGGTTGCATAAAAACACAAAAGAGAATGAGAATGAGAATGAGCAGCGTAATCTAACATCCAGATATTAATGGACAGAGTAAAGACCTGGTGCAAGCCAAATGCAAATTGCCACTTTTAGAGAGAATAGGGATCAAACTCAAAGCATGAAGGATCACTATTACTCTATACATAATGAAAGGAAGAAAAAACTGTCTTCTCGAATTTTTGAAGCCGATTACTGTAAGGAGGAAGGAAGATTTACCTTATGAAGGTAGAAGGTAATGCCCTCGACGGAAACAGTAATATCGCTCCGCAATCCAGCATTGCAGAACCTAACAACCCACAAAAATGAAAAATCACAAATGAATAAAACCCATAACAGAAATAAGAAGTAAATTCAGACCCTGATTCGGATTTAAAACGATCAGGTACCCAAGCTATTGGAAAGCCACTAATAGGATACCCGAAACCAGAAATTGAATCAAATTGAACAAAAAAAACGAAACTTTTACCAGTTACTTCCTTCGCGACGAAAGCCAGAAACCTTGCCAGCTGGAACCATGGTCGAGGGAGGAAAGACCCTCTTTTCCCTCTATTGCTCTACCAACCTAACAGCATTTTCTGGGCAAACCCAAAGTTGCTGCCTTTTAATTTGAAAACCAAAAAAAAAAAAAGAGGGTAGAATGAATAAGGAATGATGAATGATGGAAAGGGCAAGTAAGAGGGGAGGAATCAAAGTCCACCAAGTCAAATAAGGTCATGTAGGCAACAAGAGAGGGTCTTTACAGCTAAGAAAACCAAAACACCGAAGTAGTGTTAATCAAAAGGTAACTCTATGCCCCAGTAACACTCCCATCCCACCTTCCAAATAACCTCCACCACTCCGACCACCAAAAGAGTATGGACCATAGAAATAGAGTGATAAAAATAATATTAATTTTAAACTAAAATGCTTTGTTCACTGAAAATGACACAGAGACCACGACGCCAGAGATGGTCGTATAAAGTAAGACACGTATATTGTGTGTTAAGGCACAAAAGGAAAGAGGAAACAAAAGCTTAGTACAGAGAGCTAGAGACATCGTCGGCTTTTGTCCGGCTGAGAAGAACAAGGTCGATGACAGGGGAATTTGATAGGAAGAGGAAATGACATGATTTCTGTCCCCTCATTGCAACGCTCTCTCTTGTTTTTATTTAAATCTTTTGGCTTGTCGAACACCTTTGCCTTTGCCCCCCGCTGCTGGAATCATGGTCCAACAGCTACACGCGCGATTTTGATTAGAGAACAAGACTGCCTATGAAGGCCTTATATTTGAGGTGTAGCTTGTGAGTGTGAGACCCACTAGTGCATATCATTGGGGAAACTTTAACTCGTGAGTTTCATTTAATACGATGATGTTCGTTGGCAAAAGGGTTTTAATTTCTTATTGACATACTTTATTCCTCTTTCTTATGTTGTAACTTTGAGGAAATTAAGAGGTTTTTGATTGTCTAGAATCCCTTTTTAATGCAATATATATGTATATATACATATATATATTAAATGATTCATTAGTACTTTTATGTTGCACCATATTTTTTAGATCCAAACTCCAACAAGAAAACAAGTTAATAGAACTTATTGGGATGATGATTTTAACTTGTCTTTATCTTTCTAAAAATTGGCAAGCTAATTTTTTTGGACATAAAATAAGTGTATAATGCAGGATAAAAACATCATATGATTTACTTCTTTGCAGACTACATCTTATTGAATCATGATCTAAAAGCTATACAAATTTAGAGAAAAAAAAATGGCAATAAAAACTAATAACACTTTCTCTTCTTTATAAATAGGTTTTGACCATTAACTGAACCATTGGCATATAATTATGTCGGACAGTCGGAGTTAGAATAGAGCCATCCTCCTCATGATGTGAGTTTTTACATCGTGTCCGTGGCCTCAAGCCAAAAACCATAAAAGGCAGACAATTTCTAAGCCAGATCACTTGATATAATCATACTCGTACATGGGGAGGCAGGGACCAGATGACTGCTTTAAAATTTGATGCTTTTGCTTTTCACCCACATTTTCTAAAATCCAAACTACTTTCTAAAACTTTATTTTCCTCGAATATGTAAATTAGGTAAAAGTAAAGAAGGAGGAGTGAAAAGGTAATTTTCTTATAAACAGTATGAATCTGCAACGAGCTTGTTTCTTCTCAGTAGTAGATGGAATCCAACTCGGCATGTTTTCTTGAACAGGGAATTTTGCATATAAAAGGAAACATATTGCCTATCTATTTCGAAGAACATAGACAAGACAACCTTGTATTTTTAACACGTTCAGTTAGCCCGATTAAGATGCAAGTAAAGATCTTTGGCAGTGTGAAAGTTGAAAATAAGGAGTAGTCACAATTTACAAATATGTAATCCTGCCATGCTATAGCCCTATTTCCACAATAATGCAACTTCTTTTTTACTTGATCAATTTTTTTTTTTGGAGGATATTAAAAAAAAATTACCCTCAATTTGCAACCTTATTCAAATATTCATAATATATAATTATTAAGCATATAATTAATCACATACTAACATTTATCATTTGCATCTGAAACATTCTACATTCTAGTTAGGATTAAACGTAGTTAAAAAGACATTCCTCTATAAGGTTAAGTTCTAAATAAGTTAGTCCCGCTGATTCGTCAAAGCAAGACGATTGATGAAACCATTCATGATATTCAATCTGTTTATTTATTTGATCGGCGATTTGTGCTATTCAAATTGGTCCATCTCATATCGAAATGGCATGTTGAGTGGGTGAGATGAGTTGGATTTGGGAAATTGAGTACCTTACTTGAAAGTTGAAAGTGAAATCAGATGCTTTACACGCATTTCTGACAAAGAAAACTATAAATATGACTAATGGGTCATGCCTAATGCCATCACAATCACATCTCTACTGTATAAGTAGCTAAAACATTACATATTAATAACAAAAATTAAATAAGATTACTGAGAACTGTATCGCAACTAAAGCGCTCGTGGCCTAATGGATAAGGCGCCTGACTTCTAATCAGGCGATTGTGGGTTCGAGTCCCACCGAGCGTGCATATGTTATCTTTTTGTTCCTCAAAGAGGCGAAGAATGAAAATAGACGGGAGTGCCTGTAGGAGTGTAAGGTTCAAACGTAGCCACAGCAGGCAGCCAGCCAGTCCTTGGTTTCTCACTTAGAAATTTTGCGGATACACTGTTGAAGTTACATTTTTTCTTCTGTTGGTTTATTTTCCTAATTGTAGATGTAGAAGTTTAATGTTGCCCTGTTGATTGTTGCAACTTGGAAATAATGTTCAAAATTCTACATCTTTCATTTGTAGAATGTGTTCTTAGTTGAGTGGCTACTGGGCACGTAGACTTCCGCTTTGCCTCGCGCCATACTGGGGTTGTTAACATATAAAAATTGAATAACCATACAGACTGCACTAACGTACGAACAATGTCAGTGGTTTAATAGCTCCAACCCAAAAAATTTTCGCTATTCGCACAATTTAAATTTCTCTTGGTTGTCAACTAGAAAGCAAACAAGAATGGATAATTTGCTTTAACCAAAAAAAAAAATTGGATTAAGCCAAGCCCGTCACCGGCTATGTTGGGAGCAAGTAAATAAGTGTGCTTCTGGCTCTCTGGTTAAGTAAATAGGTTATAATTCTTGTCAATTTCAGATGTTACTCATCCTGGATTTTGCTGAGAGACAAAGATTGCAAAAGAAGTAATCCATAAAATTAATTAATGACAGTAATTAAGAAATAACTTATGAGGGGTCAAACAAATTGATACAACGGAATCTGGAAACACAACAGAGGAACGACTGGCAGACCCCTATCACAAAATCATCTTCCTCGTCAAAAGTTCTCCATTTCCATCATGTCTAGTAGACCAAAGCTCTACACGAAAATTACATAGCAGTAGGCAAGGATTCTCCCAATAAATTCTTATCTTCCTCTGCGTGGGCTACTGTGGGCTATTGGCTACATAAACCAAAGGGGTAAAAAAATTAACGTATATGTAAAATCAACCACCAAAATATATGTAAATGCCTGTTGATCTAGCAGAACACTTCGGCAAGAGTAACTTTCTCAAAATGCAGTTCGACACAATAACCATGTTGTAGCTTAGCTTGCAACTGCTTTTGCAGTGACTTTCTTAATGGCTTCTGCATATGTCCTATGCTGATAAGTCAGGGTGGATTCAAGAAGGTCCCAAAGCGAGGTCTTAGGATTCCAGCCTGATAGACACGCAACAATCCATTAACTCAGATAAATTAACATGATAATCTTCAAGGTAAAACAAAAAGGAGAAGGAATGAGGAAATCTACCAAGCTGCCTGTTGATTATGGTCATGTCGGGAATTCTCTTGTCACTATCATCGTATCCCTCACCATAGAACTCTTTGGAGCTCACGTCAATTGTAGGTACCTCCAGAGATGGTTCTCCACTAACTTTTGAGTAGATCTGCAGAGTCCAAGAAGAATAAGGTCTCAAGTCCAGGAAACCACGTATGCCTAAATTCTAACAATGAAATCAAATAATCAAATTCAATCCATTCACCTTAGTCATCATTTCAGCAAGCTGCCTAACTGTAACTTCATTGTTCGGGTTACCCACATTAAAAATATGTCCATTGGCCCTGGAAGGGTTTTCCTGTTAAAAGGTCATTAGCATTAAGTAGACCAGCCGAAAACCATAATAATTTAAAGATGTGCTACTAAAATATAGCGAACACAAGGACTGTATATGGAACCTACAATCATCAATAGAACAGCTTCAATAGCATCCTTAATGTAGATAAAAGTTCTCTGGGATTGGCCACCATCCACAAGCTTGAGAGGCTCTCGGCGGAGAAGATTCTGCAGGCAAAGGATACATTTTCGAAATTTAGAACAGATATCCGAAAAAAAAAAGCATAAAATATCTACAAGCTTCATTGAAAGCTAAATGGAAACACAGACTGACATTACTAAAGCAAGCTAGAACCCGAGGAACACCCTCACTTGGACCATCAACGCCAGGTATGAAATCCATCCTAGGTCCAATCCAGTTAAAAGGTCTTACAATAGTGAACTCCATGCCATTTTCAGCACCCTCAGCTGCAAATGATCTCATTTCAGCAAGACACATGGAAGATTGAAAAATATACATAGTTAAGACAGAAAAATCAGCTTACCGTAAATCAGCCTCTCAATCAATTGTTTAGCACAGGCATAAGACCATCTCTGCTTTTCAATTGGACCAAATATGCATGGAGAGGCATCTTCTTTAAGAACATAGTACTCAGGATCCTTAGATAACATTAGAAAAGAAAAGGTTCAGCCTCAGGAAAACAAAGTAGGATATGCCAATTTAAAAAAAAGGAACTTATTTAGACGATTGCATGCAAATATAAAATTATGATGACAATCATCAAAACATGAAACAGATTTTTTAGCATCCGTCACTACCCCAAGTAACAAGGATATATACAATCAAGGGAATCAAAATCAACAAATCAACTATCATCTACAAAGCACGAATCTAAGTAAATTTCTTCAAGAAAACGTAAAAATAATAACACGGAAAATGACGGCTCACCTGACGAAGAGGGCTATCTTTTGGTAGAAAGCTACCAATCGTTTTCCCATACACTTCACAAGTGGAGAAATGAATTAGACGCTTGTTATTTTCCGAGCAGTACTTTACCTGAAACTCGAGAAGTTCACATCAAATGACATATCAACTTCAAACAAATTTCTATCATATCTAACAGAGTAACAAAGAAAGAGAATCAGATGCGTACCACGGGAAGGGCGTCAATGAAATTGCTGTAAATTGTGTCAAGAGGGCGGGTATTGTAATCCGCGGGAGTACAAATAGCAGCCAGATTTATAGTCTAGAATTTAAAAAGGAATAAACAGAATTAAATTGCAAGGATGAAAATGAAAAACAAAGAAACACGGAGATAAGAATGTGAGTAGCAGTACCAGATCTGCCATCTTGATGAGACCCTCAAGCCTAGAGTCGTTCTTGATGTTGAGGCGGTGGAACTGGATGCGGCCTGCCCAGAGTGAGTCCGGCTCAAAAAGGTGCTTGATCTTGTCATTGTAAACATCCAAGGCGAGGACCTTGTGCTGTGTCTCCGATAGAATCTTCTCACAGAGGTGGGACCCAATGAACCCTCCGGCGCCGATCATGCAGATGGTGATTGGTTTTATGGGGTTTCCGTCCAGATCTACCTTCGTAGACGACGCCATTTTCTTGTTCTTGCTCTTGAATAGTACGGCGGTGGGAGCTGAGCGTGGTGGAGGCTAACGCGCGCCGGGGAAGCGCTGGTGTTTGAGAGTGGTCGCGAGGAAAAGGGTGAGACTGACTTGAGATTTTCGGGAGCGAAGGAATGGAAGGGCGAAGAGGTTAAGAACTAATTTAAAGGGAACAAGAAAAACGGCCAAGCCAAGATGTTTCTAAGAGGATCCCAATGGCCAAAATTTCAAAAAGTACTATAAATAAATATCTTATATATACATGCATACATAAATAAATATATTATATAAATAAAAATAAATACATATATACGTAAATATATAAAAACAAATTAATTAAAATAAAAAATATACATAAATAAAAAGGATGTGGTCCATTACCTTTCAGACCCACTCGCGTATTGCAATCTAATTGTTTACTCGCTCAAGTTACATGCCTCGCGTGATTAGAACAAAAAAAAATAAAAATGTTCACCTATATTACGGGAGAATTATAATTTTTATGATAAAAAATTTCAAATTAAAAGTTTTGACAAATTACAAATAAAATTATTATAACTTTTTGGTTTTACATTGAGATATCCTTAATCTTTTAAGTGTAAAAATAATTCTTATTCATAATAAATAATAAAAAATGTAACCTCCATAATGATAACATTGCATTATTTTAAACTTATTTTTGTAAAAAATAAATTAGGTCTCATAAGTTTATCAAAATCAATAATATTTTTTAATATGCTTATAAATTATTTATCATCAAGTTTTTTTGCATTACCAATAAGATTAGAACTTACGTTATCATGAGATATTAAATTAATCTTTATTAACTAGATTAATATTTATTGTTATTTTAAACTTTTTAATAAAAATATAAAAATTAAATTTAAAAAATACTCAAAAAAATTATATAGGGTAATTTCCATAGTATATATATATATATATATATATATATATATAACATGACTGTTTTTATTATTATTACTATTATTAAAAAAGACAGATATACTTTTATAAAATAAGTTATCGGAAAAGTATAACGAAAATAGAAAGAAAGTTCCTCGTCGAAAATAAATTTCATAGGAAATAATTATAGAGGCATGAGGCCACTAGCCTTCGGCCTCCCCTGACAGATAGCGTGTAGGTCACTCTTCATGGTAGCGAGTGTATTAATGTCCATTGACGTCTATCACATCACAGCAACGAGACACGTGAAAATATGTGTGCTTGGTAGAAGTGAGCTGTATATCTCTCGTTCTCACGTGGCTTATATTTCGTTTTGATGTTCCTTGAAAGAATTTAAAAAAAAAAAAAATGGAATAAATTCTTACCCATTAGAGTGAGTTACCCTACGCCGGAATTCTTCACGCGCTTTATTAAAGTCCTTTTTCCAACCCAATGGAATATTGGTATTCTTTCTTTTAGAAGGCAATCAATCACTCAATTACTTATATTTAGTTTTCTTGTACTAATAATAGTATAGTACTAGATTATTGTAGGATGAATTTTAATATAATGAATTATATATTTTTAAAAAGTTTATTAAATTTTAAAAAATAAATAATTTATTATTTTAAAATATGTAATTGTTATGTAAATATGTATCAAATATAATTAAATATAATAAAAAAGAGTAAAATATTAAAAATAAAAAATATATATAATAATACTTTTTGTTCGTCTCTAATCTCAAAAATAGTATAAGAATTGAAATATAATTTGTGATTATTTTAATAAAATTAAAAATATTTAAGAAAATATATTATCGAATAATAAAGTTAATTTTTAATGATGGCACCACACTACATTATAACTTCGTTATTCAGACTCAATCTCATCCGCCCTTCCAAGCCCCGTCAAATAAAAAGAAAAAAATAAAAATAAAGCAACAATAGCACCGACGCATACAGAACGCCAAAAGATGGCACGCGTTTTCGACGCGTGTTGTTACATTGCTACTAAAATTTAGTGGTAACCATTGTAATTATTATATTATCATCTATAATTGGTAATCACCGACAAAATATCCTAAGGCGTAATAGCTGTATTGCGTGATGAGATTTACGCGGAAAATCGGGGGCTATTGTGTATTCTCCTTCTTATCCTTTCAGTATCTTGCCATTTCCAATGTCTGGATCAGGAATGGAACCCAGCTTGAGATAAGTTGAAATTTGGCTTAATGAGCTTTCATTTGGCTCATTAGCTCAAGTCAGCTTGCGAGGCAAATAAATTAAATTAAATAACTTAAATTCATATGGGTTAAAAAAACTTTATAAGTTAACTCAAAATTATCAAAATTTATATTCATTTAAAAAATAAATAAAATAATATTTTAATTATTAAAAAGTAAACATTAATCTATTAACATTTTATGAAGTTTTTGTTGATATTAAATAGACAGAGGTTGAACACTACTTTTAATTATATGCTATAAATAACAAAAATTAATAAAAACTATCTAAAAACTTTAGAAATGCTATAAAATAACAAAAAAATGTCGAGAATGTTTCATTGAACCTCTTCAATCATATATATATATATATATATATAAAAAAAGTAAATTACATGTGTCTTTGAGAAGTATTTCGAGACACTTTATAAAACTGTTGTGCTAGTTACGAATCTTAAGGTTTGTCCTTATTTATTTTTTCTATCTTTGATCGAAACGATAGAAATTTGAATTTTTAATGGTTAGAAGCTGATAAATTGGACCCTTAGATATATTGGGATGGATGGAACCAAATGAAAAAAAATTGATTTTTATTCTTTGAGAGTATTTTTTAAGTTATGGAAACTAATGGAATGAAAAGGGAATAATTCCATTTTTTTTCTTCAAAATCTTAATTTTTTTTTTCACTATAAATTCGGGTGCAATAAATGAAATGAAACACCACATTAATTAAAAAATTACAAAATTATAAATTTTATTAATTTTATTTTAACTATATATTTTCTCTCATACTCATCCATACCCATCTCTCATCTCTCATTCACGTTCATTCTATCATTTTGAGTTTAAAAAGGAAATTAAAATTTTGTTTCTAAAATTTACATTCATTCCATTCATTTTTAATAAATTCTCAAATGATAAAAAAATAAATTCTGTCCATTTTTTTTATTTAGGTATCTAAACAATAAAAAAATAACTCTTATTCCATTCCATCCCTTATCTTTCCTTTTTATTTCATTGTGTTCCATTCTATTTCATTGTTTCTAAAACTCTCAAATATAATTTTAAAGTTGTTTTTATATTAGGATAACTTATTTTTATTTTTGATTAAAAAAATATTTCATACAAAGTTTACTGTTTAAATTAAATACATCTAAAAATTAAAGTCCTGTTTTCTTTAAAATATGTGAATGAATGTGTCTACTTTTAAACTTTTACTTTTATTTAATGTTTTTTAACTATAGAGGCAAATTCAAACGGGGCTTTTACACCGCTTTCATCCTCTCTCTCTATATTTTTTTGTCATTACAATTTCCAAGTGGGTAACACGAAAGTTTACTCAGTCTTGGCTGCATATCTAAATGGGCAATTTTCAATCTCTGAATTTGTGGCCCAAATATGGCCCCATTTGAAAATTTAGTACAACCCAAGTCTAGATCCAATTATTTTTTTTCATCTGTTTCTATGCATACTACTTCAATGGTTGTATGCACTTGCAGTACGCACAATAACCTGAAAGGTTTTCAATTCATGGTAGACTCACTCACAAGAGTATCTCAATTACGGTAGCCTTGTGACTTTGCCAACTTTAGTCTATTACATTTATCATGTTAGGTATATATAATTCTCACTACAAGTGAGTACATGCATTGTTGGCTATGCTTCTATCTTTCACTCTGCTTCTCCCACATTTTTTTCTTTATCAGTATGACCCTTTTTCTCTTCCACAATCATTGCAGCGCTACTGTTACAGTTGAGTCATTAAGCAGCTATCCATGTCAAATGGATCTCGAGGCAACTGCCAGAAATTATATTATATTATACTTATTATAAATAGCAATATTACGGTTTGGCAACCTGCTTTAATTATTGTTCCCTTTGTTTTCTGGTATAATATTGATCAATATGGTCCTACAAATAATTTTTGCAAAGCATAAGGTTGTTATTATTATCATGTTAAATAGAGAATCAATGAACATTTAATTCATATAAATTGTGGAGATTCTGACAATGGTAAATAGAGAATCATAACTAGTACAAACCAATCTCAGCTTGGCGAGGCAGACACATGTGGCTCTCATTGGCCAAATGACTGTTTCCTCTAATCTCTGCCATGAAATGGACTACTCACAGGTCACAGCTCTTGGATTTTCCGTCTCTTCTGAAACTGGCTAGACAGCCAAGACTCGAGAAGATCAAAAGGTCGCTGAAAATGACATATTTCATATTAGAGAATGTGGAACAACAACCAAAGATGACGAAGGATAAAAAAGCTTCAAAAAAAATACTGGGTCTGTTTTAAATGGGGTAATACTGTAATTTAAATATTTAATTGTATCAATTAATAATAATATTTTCACATGGTCGTAAGTTCGACAAACCCAATAAATTATTTAAAACGCTGAGAAATGAATTCATAATCCACTGTTTCTCAATTTCTTTTTTATTTATTATTAAGAAAACACAAAGAAACATGTGCGTGGTTAGTGGTGTATTATTCAAACTGGCCCGGTACTTATTTATTTATTTTTTTATATATAAGAAGTCTGGATGGATCAAAACTAAAGCAATTATTGATTTCTTAACAACTCAAATTAAATATATGGAAATTTATAATTTCACACGCAACTTACCAAACAGGTCCTTGTCTCTTTTGCAAAAATTGGTTAGTGGTATTTGTCCAAAAGACCAAACGTGGCGCCTGTGCATATACTTATACCGGCACTGTCGCAGGCTCCAAACTCAAAACTGCAGAGATTTTCTCGTCCTAGTTTCTTCCTACACATACCAAAATTAAGGTGAGGTCTTATCCAAGTATGGGATCTTTGTGTTTAAGTCCCAACCAGAGTATTAATCCTCTACTTGGCACCACAGCTAAGTTCTCAATTCCACTACGACTACTCTCAAAGTTAAATCACCAAACGAAATCCTCCTTTACCGCTGCATTGGCGATTAATGGATCTGTTCAGCTGGTCACCACCAAGCCAAATACTCTTAGAACGTCGTCGTACGATGATCACCATGAGAATGAGCTGATCAAAGTCTCTGCTGATTCCTTACAGTATGAAAGTGGGTTTCTCGGTGCCGTGCCAGACAATTTGAACGAGGACTGCGGAGAGAGTGTCCACAATGCCATGAGTTACTTGACTAGGATACTCTCTTCTAAGGTTTATGACGTGGCCGTTGAGTCCCCTTTGGATTATGCCTCTAAGCTCTCTCAAAGACTTGGTGTTCATCTTTGGCTCAAGAGGGAGGATCTACAATCAGTAAGATAGTTAATTCCAATATCGAATATTCCTTAATTAGTTTTATGACTCTCTGCTTAATATCTTGAACCACTTTATATATGCAGGTGTTTTCGTTCAAGGTTCGAGGTGCTTATAACATGATGGCTAAGCTTCCAAGAGAGGAGTTAGAGAGAGGAGTGATATGCTCTTCCGCAGGGAACCATGCCCAAGGAGTTGCTTTATCTGCACAAAGACTTGGTTGCCACGCAGTTATCGTCGTGCCCGTCACAACTCCAGAAATCAAAGTACTCCTCAATTTTAATATATCACACTCTTTAAATTAATCAGTCTCAATTGGAATGAATCTAACTCATTTTCATTATATATTATTCATGCATGTTCAGTGGAAGATGGTGGAGAGGCTTGGTGCAAGTGTTGTCCTGATGGGTGAGAGCTATGACGAAGCACAAGCTTATGCAAAAGAGCGTGCAGAAGTAGAAGGCAGAACATTCATACACCCATTTGATCACTCAGATGTGATATCAGGGCAGGGAACTATAGGCATGGAGATTATACGTCAAATTACACATGATCATCCATTGCATGCAATCTTTGTGCCCGTTGGTGGTGGTGGCCTCATTGCCGGAATTGCTGCCTACGTCAAGAGGGTTCGACCTGAGGTCATATTTTTCTTTTTTTGTCTGGAGGTTGTGGGTAGGAGGAGAGCGGGATAATCCAAGAGTTTCAACCTAGTTCTAAGGGGATCAAATTTAAGTGAGAAAATGAGAAAGGCTTTTGCTGGGTGTTTAGCATTGAATTAAACCTCACTTATCTCAACCTGAGATCATCTAATAAATTAAAACTAATGCTTGTTAATTTACTGATTTTATAAATTAAATAATGAACATATATTATTAATGAATGAAATTGAATCACTAGTGACGGATGTATTTTTATCCATGACAGGTAAAGATCATCGGAGTAGAACCGTATGATGCAAATGCAATGGCATTATCGTTACACCATGGGCAAAGAATCATGCTAGATCATGTTGGGGGATTTGCAGATGGTGTAGCTGTAAAAGAGGTAGGGAAGGAGACTTTCAGATTATGCAGAGAACTGATCGATGGAGTGGTTCTTGTTAGCCGTGATGCTATCTGTGCATCCATAAAGGACATGTTTGAAGAGAAAAGGAGCATACTTGAACCAGCAGGGGCCCTTGCAATTGCTGGAGCTGAAGCATATTCTAAATACTATGGACTCAAACAAGAAACTGTGGTGGCAATAACTAGTGGAGCCAACATGAACTTTGATAGATTAAGATTGGTCTCCCATCTCGCTCATGTTGGTAGACCATGCGAGTCTGTGCTTGCAACATTCATTCCAAGCAAGTTGGGAAGCTTTAACCAATTCTGTGAATTGGTATGTATATATATATATATTCAATCGCAATTTCTACCTTTCTTCATAAATTTGTTCTCATAATTATGCTGACACAGGTGGGTTCGTCTCAAATTACAGAGATGAAATACAGATATGATGCTGACAAAGATGAGAACCTGGTTATATATAGGCAAGTAACTTTCCCTTTCTAGTTGGTATTATTACGATCCCTGAGGATTGCTTTAGCATAGATAATTTCACTGTCACTTAATTATAGATTAAAAGATTCTGTAATACACATGCGGTAAATTCTTTCCATCTTAACTGGTTAGTTCTTTTTGTCATGTTTACCTGCAGTATTGGTTACCATTCAATTTTCGAACTCAATGAATTGTTGAACAGAATGAGGATCGCCCAGCTTAAAACAATAAACCTCACAAACAATGATATAGTCAAAGATCATTTACAGTTTCTGGTAAATGTTCCAATCGTAATCTTTCGTTCTCTTCTTGTTAAATTATTACAGCGATTCGGTTGAAGATAATATGTGTTACGAGATTTCTGGTATGTTGTGACTTATGAGGCATGTCCTTTGATTTCTTAAAAGTTTCATATGTTGTTATATTGACAGGTGGTGGGTGGTCGAATCAATATTGAAAATGAGATTCTATGTCGGTTTGTTCTACCAGATAGGCCAGGGGCAATGATCAAATTCCTTGATGCCTTCAATCCCCGTTGGAATATTAGCTTGTTTCATTACCGCTGTCAGGTTTGTGCAGATTAATTTGTTAATGCAACTTGAAAGGTTGATTGTGTAAACGTAATTACTCAAGAAACAAATTGATGAGAAAAAATCTAGAATAATAAAAAAAATTGTTTATTAGTTGGTTAACGGTCTGTAATGCATCCTTTTAACTTTGAGTTGGAAATGATCGCAGGGTGAAAGTAATGCAAATGTACTGGTGGGTTTCCACGTGTTAAGCTCTGAGATGGGTGATTTCAGGGCTGTGGCTGATCTTTCAGGTTACAATTACGAACTTGAGACGAACAAGAAGGTTTTGCAGTTGCTAATGCAACAGTGACCACATAAGCATTTGACAAGAGTTTAGAGAGATTCGAGGACAATGTTCTTGCGCCACGCATGCAGAACAAGCCAAGGGATATTACATATTCAATGTCCCACCTCAATATAAGGCTTTGTAGATTATAACATAAAGAGAAACATGAGAGAAGAAAATCGTCCACCACTAGAATGTTCCACAAGTTTTACAAACCTATGTGAAAATTAACATAAACCATGATGGAAATAATATGCTAAAACTCCTCTCTGGAATATATGACTTGGTAATTTATTTTACCATTAAATTTCAAGTGTGAAGAGTTGGACAATGATATATACCATAATGTATCTTATTGGCACTTTCCGATCGTTTAACCATAGCTAAGGTCTAGCAGACATTGATACACTAGCCAGTATCTTCCAAATTTTAATCCATGCTTCTGCCATTTTTCAAATATTGCCCGTGTATTTGATAACTAAAAGCACCATGATTCAACTATTATGAACAAAAGGAGGACTGTTTGTTGGAAGAAATGCAAGAAACCAATTTACCAAGCAAATCTCACGTGTGATTAAACCCAATGTAACAAGAAACAGTAACCCATTGTCCATCAGAAAAGAAATTAAGTAAAAAAAAAAAGTATTAGAATAGAAGGTCACCGCAAGCGGAAAAGACTCCTTATATTGATGCACATACTATAGATTTTTGTTTTTTGGCATTCAAATACTACAGATCTTTTAATAGAGGAAGGTTGTGATAGTGATGCCGCTGAAGTAAATAAGGCACGCAATACAAAACTTTCTTTTAAATTTTTTTTTTTTACTGGGCATGCGTCCTACTCTATGGGCTTGTTGATGAAGCTAGAACAGCTTAAAACAGAGTGTATCAAGACCACTTTACTGCTTCGTAACCAACGTCCTTCTATTTATTAGTACTATGGTGTTGTTTTTGGTATTGGGCAATGGAGAATCCTCCAAATAAAACGTATTTGTGTGCTTCTCCATTTCTATATCATTGTCTGCCGAGAAATATAATAAACCATATTGTATTATACCACCACAATTCGTTTTACATATTCAGATTCGCAGAGTGAAGAATGACATTATGCCAACTGTGTTTTTGACTTGGACAAGGTTTTCAAAACAATGGATTTGTTATTTTGACTTATTTAATTTATGACCAAGACAATACTTAAGTTGAACATTTATAAGTTCTCGGAACTGCATCCTTTGCTGACAAGCTCATAAACTGCAGTCTCCAGTTTTCAGCCCAAGGCTGTTCTAATCAGATTATCAATTCCCCACACTGTCTCCCATCCTTGAGAGTGTCTTCTTCACTCTCTTCCCAAAATCCCATTACTGAATAGAAATTGGAAAGTATGGGGTATTCAAGTTCTTTCTTCACTTGCTTTCTTCTTCTTGCTCTGCTCTTTGTGGCTGATGGACAGCCTCTGGTTCCTGCATTCTTCATATTTGGGGACTCTGTTGTTGATGTGGGGAATAACAACGACCTATATACCATTGTCAAAGCAAACTTCCCTCCTTATGGAAGGGATTTCAAGAATCACATGCCAACTGGGAGGTTCTGCAACGGAAAGCTTGCCTCGGACTTTACTGGTATTTCATCACTCACTACTCAGTTTCTTATTACGATAAAAATTCAAATTCCTAGTTAGAATTTATTCATTTATTTACGTTTTTCATTTCACTGCAGCTGAAAACCTTGGATTCACATCCTATCCACCAGCTTATCTCAACTTAAAGTCTAAAGGAAGGAACCTCTTGAATGGAGCCAACTTTGCCTCAGCTGCTTCTGGTTACTATGAATCTACAGCGAAACTATATGTAAATTCAATTAGAACTCAAAGCTCTTAACTTTTCTTTCTCATCCTATTGTAAATGCTGTGATAAGTATGTATGTTTTTTTTTTTTTTGGTGGAGCAGCATGCAATTCCATTGAGTCAGCAGCTGGAACACTACAGAGACTGCCAGAATACATTAGTGGAAGTAGCAGGACAAGCAAATGCTTCGTCAATTATATCTGGTGCTATAAACCTTATTAGTGCTGGCAACAGTGACTTCATTCAGAACTATTACATAAATCCTTTGCTTTACAAGGTTTATACAGCTGATCAATTCTCAGACATTCTCATCCAATGCTATTGTAATTTTATCAAGGCATGTCTCTCTCAACCTTGCCTTGTTGCTTCGTCACCGTATGTATTCTTGTGTTGCTGCTTTGATTTGCATTTTTGAACAGAATTTATATGCACTGGGAGCAAGAAAGATTGGTGTGACAACATTGCCTCCAATGGGTTGCCTGCCAGCAGCCATCACACTGTTTGGTTCAGAAAGCAACAATTGTGTGGAAAGGTTATATAATGATGCTGTTAGCTTCAACAGAAAGCTAAATGCCACATCTCAAAGCTTGCAAAAGATGCTCCCTGGCCTCAATTTGGTGCTCTTGGATATCTATCAACCTTTCTACGAACTTGTCACTAAGCCTTCTGCAAATGGTACAAGATAAAATATAGTTCTGCTTCAGCACATTGGACCTCTTTTTATGAGTTTATGATGATAGTTAATGAAATTTCTCTGTTTGTTTCAGGATTCTTTGAAGCAAGGAAGGCTTGTTGTGGAACAGGCTTGCTGGAGACATCAATTCTGTGCAATCACAAGTCCATAGGAACATGTGCTAATGCTTCTGAGTATGTCTTCTGGGATGGTTTTCATCCATCAGAGGCTGCAAACAAGGTTTTGGCAGATAAGTTGCTCACTGCTGGCATCTCTCTCATATCCTAATAAAACATTAAGCACTTCTTCTGGATTACTTGTTGCTTCGGAGTATTCAAGTGTTTGTGGTTGTTGTTGTAAGAGTTTCTTTTGTAATTAAAGAAAGGTTTCACAGACATGTTTTCAGTTCTATGTATTTGATTTGAATAAACAAATATTATATTATATACTTGCTTGAAGTAAATGCTTTTATGGTGCTCAAAAAATGTTCTGCTCTATATACACACTGCTTTTAACTAATATTTTACCAATATAATTAATTAACTAAAAATAGTATTTAAGACACATTTTCATAATTATTTTACTTACATTACATCAGATAAAAATCTACTTTCAAAATTCAATTACATATTAATAAAAAAGATCAATTAATTTATTCCTTCGAAAATAAATAAGAACCCTTCTTTTTATTATACGAAAAGTGAGGGGTTAACGTCATGGAAAACATTGTCGTTGCGACAATAAAACGACGACGATACGCCTTTGGCTGGAAGCAACACGAAGAGATTTAGAAGGTAACTGGGAGAGCGAGAAAGAGGGAGGGATGGACTACAGTCTAGCCGCACTGAAGATATTCTCCGCTCAACTGAAAGACGCCCGAGAAGTGCCGTCACAGAACAGCTTTACACTTGGCGGTATCCTCTTCCAACGCGCTTGGTTACAGGTTCTCGCTCTACTCTCCACTTCTATTTTATTCCAAAAACGCACCTAGCCCTCTTCCGCTTATTCATTTATCGGCTGCCGCTGCTGCAGGGCGTTTTGGTCTCCACCTCCGACGTCGACAGCGGCCGTTTGCTTCTTGACGATGGAACCGGTGTCATCGAGCTCTCCCTCTCCGGCGAGTTTCGTCAACGCCCATGGAGAGTTGGTAAGAAGTGCTGACTCGAATGTCATTAATTAATTTTCTTAGAGATTTATCAATAAAACTTGAGCGCATTTTCAGTAAAATTTGCATCTTTTGTTCCAGGGATGTACGTAATGGTGGTTGGAGGATACATTGTCCGCACGGGTGAGCCTCCCATGATCAAGGTAACACACCATTTGTTTTCAGTCGTTTTGGACCTCACAATCAGGGAGCCCTACTGTTTTAATTGAGTTGCAATACTTGGAACTGGATGTGTCTTAATATTGACATGTCTTAATCAAACAGGTTCACAAGATTGTTGATCTTTCATCATTCCCAGATCGAGAGGCAATGTGGTATCTTGAAGTTATGGAGGCATACAAAATGTTCTATCAGCCAATTATTGAAGAATTTACCTAACGTCCACACGTAATTTAACTGACAAACGGAAGGGGAGCTGAGTTCTAGGAAACTCTTCTTTTTAGCAAGTTGGTGCGTGTACAATTAAGCCATTTTCTTCTTTCATTGATTTTGCTTGTACAACTGCCTTGTAATTGTCCATTCAAAGGTATGATCTGAGTTGCTAGAACAAAGTTTCATTTAAGCTTGAAGGATCTGAGTATATATAGATGCCAATGTAAAAGTGATATTCATACCAATCTAAGAAAGCATAACTGCCGAGAATAGGGAAAGTACAAAATAGAATATGGAATAGAATTATAGCTTGTGATAATACAATAATAGAGAAAGTAATCCTACTTGGAGTATTTTTGACAGCAATTTAGCAATCTTTTCACATCTTTATCATCCACAAAAACTTCGTTTATCACATCTTTATCCTTTGCAGCAGTCCAGTCATTCAGAATACTGATTATCCTCCTGAGCTATAGTAGTGGTAAAGGAAAACCAACTATGTAAAAACACGGCAATTGTACATGCATGTGAACCTAGCTAACTCATCAGCTGATATTGTCATTTTGTACGGACAGACCCATTTGGATGGCCAGATATGAATCCCTTGCTTTCCGTTTTGAAAACCAACATTAATAAACAAATAAAAAAATGAATAAGAAATAGAACACATTTCTCTGATCATATAAAACCCAAACGAAAATAAATACCGGTTGTTGCCATAAGCTCCGGCATTTTTCATTTTAATATTTTTCTTTTCCTGGAACATACTGAACCAATTAGTAGAAAGAGGACCCGACAAATAGTACAACGAGGAATCGACATCGATTCCTACACATGTATTTAGGAGTGTAAGTGGTTGGATTTGATATAGTTTGAACAAACAAAAAATACACCGAACCAATATAAGTTTGAAAAAAACACAAATGAATGTTGTTTTGTCAGTTTAAGAGTTAAATGATTTTAGGTGGTTTGATCTTATTTGAAATTGTTGATTTGTAGTGATTTGAGTGAACAAAGACTCACATAATATAACATACTCAATTAACAATAAATATTTGTAACAAAAAATCTACTAAAAAATCAAATAAAGAGTGCATAAAAACACTAAAATCAAATACACCAGTCAAATTCAAATATTGAAAAGATTAACCATGCTAAATTTTATAACATCCAATATGCAAATAACATTGGTTCTTGGAAGAGGAAGAATAAGAAATAGAATTAAAAATATCCTTAATTCAATTCTAAAAGTTTATATATATGTATATATTAATTATCATTAGTTCTATTTGGTTCATAACAGTTTGATTTATTGTCGGTTTAAAAAAATTTTGAAACCGTCTAAAACTATAACGGTTTGGTTTCTATAGGTTTTGATTTGGTTCGGTGCAATCAGCAGCTTGGCACGGTTTGCTTACACCCCTGCATATAATCTTTTGATAGTGACAAAAGAATTTGGTCAACTTTAGTATCTTAATACTAAGAAGCACATTCCTTGAATTAAGATACTTCAAGATTTCAGTTCATCTCATCAAAACAGAGCCTCAAAAGTATGAATCACAAATAAACTAATAAAGGATACTGAGGTGATTCTAGCATCCGCTGTTGAGCCAGGAAGAGCTAAGCTCTCATGTTCATGGCTAGAATCATCTGATTGTTTGTTGAGAAGCTCATCTTCAATCAGATCAGTTCTGCTTACAAAAGCTGTAACGTAGTCATGCAGACTTGGTGGGCTCATCTCACTTCCCTGAATTTTAAACAAGATTCTTGCAATAATATTCCAGAGAGCATTTCTTGTTACAAGATCATCCGAAGCAAAAGGGAATACGTCAAGAAGACCTTCTAAGAAAGATAAATCTGGAAGTTCCAAAATGTTAATTCCGGTTATGATCCAGACATATGGAATATTATAAAGATTGAAATTTTATGGATTAAAGACGTGTCTTTTACCACGCGATATCTCAGAAGCCCGATCAGCAACATCAGACAGAATATTTGCAATAAGGACTGCAGCAGTAACACAGCAGTTTGCGACCTGTATAAGAAACATCAGAATACAAACCCATAGTTAACCAAATCATCTCCGTTTCCTCATGGAACCAGACCTATTACACTCAGTTGTGAAATGGACATTAATAATGTGTAAGCTACGACAGCAATATACCTCCACTTTATCGGGGAACTTAACCAGATCACATACTAGTCGGAAAAGCTCTTGACTCGAACATATTTGCTGAGAATGATCATCTATAATAGAAAGAGCCTCAATGGCACGAAGAATTAAATCAAGAACTGAGTACCTGAAATCGTAAGATATTATATTATCGAATCCACATAAATAGCTTGAGAGGTACTTATCTCGAAAAAGAAATTGGAGAGAAAATTGAAAGGCCAAATATATTACAAACAATCATCACTGATTTTTTCATAGTATCAGATGAGGATATGAACATAAGATATAAGTTTATTATTACAGCTCGAAGAGTTCTTGATCAACATACCTTTCTGGTATTCTTTCACTCATTAATTTGCTCACCTCAGAGTCCAATTGATTTATCAATAAACTTGCTAATCCCAGCCTCATCATAGGTGGAAGAAGGGCATCCACGACTTTCTGCTGACCTTCTAATATAGCTAATATAAGCCCAATGCTCTGTTAAAAATCAGAACACTATTATATGTTGATAAGATGTTACTAGTACCTTACATTCCAAACAAGGAAAAAAAAAAAAAAAGCAATCAAAATAATAAAATCATTTAAAAAAAAAATTGGTTTGGTTTCTTATGCGCGTATAGCACTTATCTATTCAGTTAACTCGCTCTTTCCAAAATCTAGTCTCTTTGTAGCCTCTACAAATATTGAAAGCCAAAAAAACCAGTTCCATTTCCCCCCTTAGTTTACAGTAGCATAACTGTCTTGCAAACAAGTGATATAACCTAATATTTCAACAAATTTTCAGTTTATATTATAACCTGTACGCCCAATAAAGCAAGGCCATAAAAGATTACCCCCTCCCCCAAATTGCAGGGTTGACCCCTCTTAGTGGAAAGCTCCAGTTTTACTGACTCATGCAGGAAGTTCATGTGCTTGTGCGTAATTTTACAATGACAATCTAAGAAACAAGAAACTATAAGCATGCTGAAACATACAACTGAGCATCGTTGGTTACTTGTATCCATGAAGAGTATACCAGACTTGAGACAATAAAATAAAACATATAAAGTATTCATCACCTTTTCTATAAGCTGTAGGTTTAAGGTATTTTCTGCAACCCATAAGATACGAGATAGTAAGTGTTCTGATTTCAAAATCTCAGCCCATGTGATGGACTCGTCACTTTGAATACCCACGGTTAACAACCTGTTTTCAGAACAAACAATGAGAAAAGTTTACTGCATACATAAGTAATCTTAACTGGGTAGAAAGTAGCGTGATGCCTAATTTATGACATGACATGAATAAAACCTTAGGAAAAAATTAACGACAGAAACAAAGAAAGCAACTTCTTTCTCATAGGAGTTATGCATTGTAGAAGAAGAAAGTGATAATCATCAGAAATAAGAAATAGAAATTGGAAATAATTACCAATAATCTAGTCCACAGAAAAATGAAGGCAGATACCATTATCCAAAATTCCAAACTTGAAAAGAATTGATTGCGCAGAAAATGCACTATACCGGAATGTTTCGCATAGGCATTGAGGGTCATCCAGAAACAATTTATCCATAATTATCTCAACGAGTCCCTTTGTTGAGACTAAATGTTTCATTGGAACTTCATGACAGGCAAGGTTCCCAATAATTCCTACGATAATTTCCTGAAGCATGCAATAAAACCAAAGCAATATGTCATAAAATAATATTAGAGCTTGCTTTAGTTACTCATAAAGTATACTTTGGACAAACCAAGGTTATGCAGACAAAAGAATGCAATCTCATTCATGCGAAATTTTTTGATAATGACTCACAATAACCCGTGGGGACTCGCAAACCATGAGATTCGCTAATAGCACTTCTAGTATGAGGTTCTCCACCTACAGGGTAACATCAAGTGACACTTTTATACAACAAACAAAAATTTGGAAGGTTAAAAGCAATAACAACTTATGTTAGGTATATAATACACATATATTGGGAGAAATTACAAATGATGGCTCAAATTAAAAGTTTTAAAAGGAGCAAACTGTGGCCGCCCTTTACACCAGATCGGCTTATTCTTTGCAGTGAAAATAGTCAGATTAAAACGTGTTTTGAATTAAATCTATATATAATAACAAGAAAAAAAATGCATAAAAGCTAGGCAACAGACAGAAGCCAGGTACCATGAGTTCTGCATGCGTTTTACTGGCAGCTAGATCCCACAAAATGCAACCATATTCCTGCCAGGCCTCCTCTCCTACTGAGACAGCAGTTTGTTCGAATTCATTGCGCGTATCTTCATATTCTCCTCGTTGGTGAGAAAATTCACCAGAGTCGTCAATGTCCATAGTCTGAGAATTATTCTTTGGTGATGTACAATGTTCATCTTTGAGTGTTGAGTCATCAGTCCCTTCTATGTTATCGGTGGTTAATTCTTGGTTAGGTGCCTCCGAAACTCCAGAAAAACCACTGTGAGAACCAGACCCAGAAGGCAGAAGCTTCCTTATCAGGGAAATTATATAACTTGGATCAACTGTCGTTGATACGTCAAAAAACTGCATAAAAAATATGTAAAAATAATCACTCATTAGGGGAAAACGGGAAAAATATAAGTAAGCAAGGACTTCATCCACCTTAACCACATATTGCAATCATATTTCTATCTACAGTAACTGCTACTATTTATGTCTTAATTTAAAGACAATAACCAGAGAAAAACACAGTCAATAGCTCAGTATTAGACAACGATGGTACATGACCCCCGGTTTCATTGCTAACACGCCAATTCCAGGGAAAAAGGGAATCAGTGGTTTACCAACTATACCTAAAATTTAGTACCAAAATTCACTAAATGATGATTTCCCGGAAAAGAATATGTAGAATTCAGCGACAAGGATGCTAACGCATTTTTACTAATAAGTGCAATAGTACTGAAAACAGAAGCCTACAAGTCGGAACCTCGGAGGAAACAAAACGAAAGATTTAGTCAGAGTCGCTGATGATAACCTCATCAAATGGAGCAGAAGGGTGATGTGTTGGACCATCACGCTCTTCTTCGTGATCGTCTTCTTCTTCTTCGAGAAATGGATTCGAGCGAACCGCCATCAGTTTCAGTTGTTCCCTCCAATTTAAAAAATTTCTCAAATGGTTACCGTTATTTATAATTACAATGCTCCCTCTACGAGCGGCTAAGGGAGCCGCGACCGTCATGGACTGAAGGCTACCCTACGGAGTGGTGTCACTGGAGCTTCAAACGACAATAGCAAATTCGCTGTGCGAGAAAGAAATTGCAGATGTCGTATATGTAAACGACATTTGTTTATTAAATTAAATTTTTAGTTAAATTACAGATGTTTATTTTGATGAATATTGCTCTTCTAGTCTTATCACTCAAAAGAATAATTTTTTTTTGTATTTAATACTTTCAATAACGTTTTATATGAATTTCATACATTTAAATTTTTTTTTATCTTTGCATAATAGACTATTTTCATAAAATTTTATTCTACGATTCAAATAAAATTTTTTAAATGTTAATATTAAAAATTATTAAATATTTTAAAAATTATTTATATAAATTTTAAAAAGAATGATTAAAGTCTTAATATAAAGTGATTCAATAATTAAATTTACAAAAATCATTTTTAAAAAATTATTATAAAAAATATTCAAATTTTTTATTAAAGTAAATGAATTCTCTCGAGAATTTTTTTTTTTTAAAAAAAAAAACAAAACTCATTGTTTCATTTGACATTTTCGTTCAACCAACCAATTAATTAAAATATATTCTAACACATAAGATTTGACATTAGAACTCTAATGTTTAACCTGCAATTTTCATAAAAAATTATAGTTACCTATTAACGTGATTTTTGTTCATTATTAAACGTATTCTTATTGTTTTGGATTACACATAATTAGTTGGATGCTTAGAAGAAATTATAATAAAAATTATTGATATTATTATATTGAGAAAGATTAATTTTATAATTAAAGAGCTGATAAAAAATTTACAATTAAAAAATGTTGAAATAATTGACTGTAAAAACGATAAAATTGATTCAAAATTTTTAACATAATTAATACTCGAGTATGTTCGCAGTGGACAACAGCCATCAATATAAAACTCTCATAAACGGCCACGTGTCAGGTCCATAAAAATAGGAAAAATAATATTTCCGGGAAAATGATAATGCTAGAGGATAGAAACAGAGCCATCTAAACTCAAAATGTCAGCCACAAATCTGAGTTTCCTTTGGCAGAACTTTTGTTTCCTCCTTTTTCTCAGTGGGAAAAATGCTTTCCTTTTTCTCTTCCTTGTACAGTTTACAGTGCTGATTATCTTGTCTAACGACTTCATTAAAATGCAATAAAAGATAACTATATTATAATTTAAACATGTAATAAAATAATAATAAAATAACACAGAGGATAAACTATTTCCAGTTTCGTTTTGATCGTTACAGAGACAAGTTCCCACCTACGTACATGACCACCATAACCAAAGCCACACCTAATTATGGCTTCAGCTTGGCCGCACCTACTTCAGCTCCGCTCTCAATCTTCCTTCAAAGCCACCAACTACGTTCTCTTTTCCGATCTTACTGTTGAAACGCCATGGCTGACTTCTTTGACTCTAGTTCATCGGAGCAAGATCTCCGTCTTATCTACACCTCCATTGACGGCCAAGCTTTTGACGCCGTCAGTGAAATGCTTCAGCAAATCGACGGAGGAGAAGGAGTGGACGCAAACGGAAACAGAAACTGCCGTGTCGGATTCCGATGATGCCAGAGATGCAGCTCAGAGTCCGATTTCTGTGGCTACAAATGGTTATCCTCAGAAGAATGTGACCACCTCCTCGGGCGATTCTCTGTCTCTAGGAATTCGGGAACCAGTTTATGAGGTTTGTTATTTGCTGTCATGCTTACTGATTCTGCAGTAATTAGTTCATTTTCCATTTTTACTTTGCATGCATGGTGTAATTCCTCTCTGAATATGTTAGAACATAGATATAGAAATTAAAGAATACATTCTACATCTTTAAATATCGTTATATAGTATGCTAACCTTTTAGAACTTAAGTTTGTTACTTTGTCGTGAATATTGTTGAATATGCTTGAACTTAGGTATAGAAATTAAAGAATATATTCTTATCATTAAATAGCGTGATATAGTATGCCAACCTGATAGATGAAGAGCATCTGAAACTGGCCAGTTATTCCAATAGCTTAATTTAGCCTAGGATGGGGACCCATTTCTTTAATTCAGAGTTAGGCATCAACATGTATCAGCCCTGTGTTAGTTGAACTTACCTGCTATCAAGATATTTTTGTCATGGAAATCAGACAATTAAACTCTTCTGTTCATTGTTCTAAAACTTAAGGACTATGTGTTGCTGCGTCTTTACTTGTGTAGGTTTTTCTTCTTTTCTAATTGTTTTACATGTTTCTTCCCTTCCTTTTCTCTGAAAGGTTATAGAGGTAAAGTCAGATGGGATGGTATCTACTAGAAAAATCAACAGGAGACAATTATTGAAGTCAAGTGGTAAGTCAACGTAAATGCTTCAACTTGAAAACAACTTATGCTGCTTGTATTTTATCATACTTTAACTTCTGCTGTGTTCACTTTCCCTTAGTTCTGAATTCTGACTGAATTCCTGCATAATCTTTGTTAATTGCTGATCCAATTACTCCCCACATAATGTTCCTTTCCATTGTTTAGTGGCCATGATATCCTCCCTCCTTGGCAATTGAATTAAATTAACCTCCAAATTGTAATTTATACATTACATCTTTTTGATGTTCTGTTTGATGAGCTTTTGATTATCAGGTCTTCGCCCACGAGATATTCGAAGTGTGGATCCGTCTTTATTTTTGACAAATTCTGCGCCTTCTTTGCTGGTACAAGTTTTTTATGTCTCTGCATTACATAGTACATAGTTGCTTTTCACTTGATTGGATTCCCTTGGTTATACTCATACTTTCACATTTTAGTGTTTTTTTTTTTTTAGTTATTTAATTGCTTTTTCTAATTGTTCATTATACTTTTTATTTTTATCAACAGAAGATGTCTGCATATTTATCTTTCCATGAAGATGTCTACATAATTTGACCTGGAACTGGAACTTGTGTATGAATAGGTTAAATGGAAGGGAATAAATCTGTGTTAAAACAAAAAGTCACGAGACATCAGTTAGAACTTGTCGGGAAGGTGGATAAAAAGGTCGTTCTTAAACTAGTCCCTGATATTGCACAGTTTATTGGGAAGGGAGCTTCAAAATCCCAAATCTATTTATTTGAATATTGGTACTCATCAAAATGAATTTATTCATAATCACATGTATATTATATATATATATATATATATAAGCCTTCACCAACTTTTTGTTTTGGAAGGTTTATCCATTTACGAGTTTTTTGGTGAAGATGGATATAAACATCAAGAACTCTTTTATATTATTGGTCTTCCTCATGCACAAATTATTTGTTTCATTTCTGCTTCATGTACTAGGTACGTGAATATGCTATACTTCTAAACCTGGGTTCACTGCGGGCCATCGCAATGCAAGAGCGTGTACTTATATTTGATTATAATCGGTAATATTTAAATTATATGTGCTGTTTTTCTTTCATTATTTTCTTAAAGATGTATCAGAATGAACTAAAACCAACTTTCTTCATCTGTTGATATTTTTATCAGTAAAGGAGGGAAAGCTTTTCTAGAGTCTTTGCTGCCTCGGTTGAACCCCAAGAACAACGGAGGGCAATCTATGCCATTTGAGCTTGAGGTTAGGCTAAACATTGCATCACTCTTTTAAAATACTAAATGCAAAACTGATTGAGTGGTAGTCACTTTTCCGATATACTCTTTTTCACTAATACTATATTTTAGTAGGACTTAAGCTTAGCTTAGCTGTTATACTTAGTAAATTTGCTTATCCATCATCGTCAAGAGTGTTGGAAGAAGTCTGTTGCATATCGCAAATAACTCCTTTTACTTGAATGTTGGCATTTTCTTATGGGCAAGAGAAAGATTACCACAATTAGGGGTGGGAGAGGAGAGATTGAGAGGGAGAAGTTAGTAATAGAAGAGACATTTTCTTAAATCTTCTTAGATTGCTTAACTTGATCGTTCAGAGTCCTGTTAAGGAAATAGAAGCATAGTTTCCCATCTATCTTGTTTACGGCAAAAGCATCAAAGCAGAAAGCACTTTTGCTCTCCCGGAGAGAAAAATGGTCTGAATATGGTTTATTCCCACGTAGATATCAGAACAACATGCATTTCTTCCAAATTCTTTTCCGACGGTAAAAAATAAATATAGAGATTCATCATTGAACTGTTATTTTTTGCGTGGAACTTTCAGGTTGTTGAAGCGGCGTTGCTCTCAAGAATTCAGCGTTATGAGCAAAGACTGATGGACTTAGAACCTCGTGTGAGTATGGGAGTATAGTGAGTATGTTTATGTCATTTCTTTGATGTGGGGTAGGGCAGGGGTGTCTGCATGACTCTAACAAATAGTGGTACTAACTTCTTGTGAACAAAAAGCGGCGGGAAATCCTGGGCTTTTTTGACTTTATCTACTTATTTTTTGTGCGATCTCTTGTGTCTGAAAATTTTAATATGATAGACTGAATTTTTACCTTCTGGGTTCATGATATAGATTATGAGTTTTTCACCTTCTCTCTATCTCTAAATTCACTTTCTGAACGGAAATGACAAAGTCTCTCTCTATCTCTATGCCTGTTGGAACCAGGTTCAAGCTCTTCTTGATGTTTTGCCAAATCGGTTGACTGGTGACATATTGGAGCAACTTCGGATTAGCAAACAGCATTTGGTATATATCTGAAGTATTCTTTCAAAGATTTAGCTGTCTTCACTCGTACTGGGTTTGTATTTACGTTTATTTGCTCCAACCAAAATGCTAGGTTGAGTTAGGTTCGAGGGCAGGAGCTCTCAGACAAATGTTACTTGACCTTTTGGAAGACCCCGAAGAAATACGCCGTATATGTATTATGGGGAAAAATTGCACACTTAGGAAAGGAAATCATAATATGGAATGCTCGGTACCCTTAGAGAAGCAGATTGCCGAGGGTAAGTGCTATGCAGAGACTTCTGACATCAACATATGTCCTATGGCTTATAACATAGTTTCTCATTTGCCTTTGTCTCATTTTATGTAGAAGAGGAGGAGGAAATTGAGATGCTTCTGGAGAATTATCTCCAAAGGTAGCTTTTGATCCTAATTTGAGCATCAAATCTCATAATTGATTATGCGTCTTTGAGTGCGCTGAGAACCTTGTGTTTGATATTCAATGAAAGCTAATATTTTTTCCCTTCAAACAATGAAGAAAAGATAGCCTGGAGGTACGGCTTATCTATTATATATTATCTTTCCTCTACCTTCGAAAGCCTATTTTTGAAAGAACAGTACAGACGACCAGGTCTTGGAACAACATTATAGCTCCCCGCTCGAAGCCCTTCTAGTTCCAAATTACTGTTGTGAGTAGTCGTCAGATGCCCACAAAATTACTATTTCATGTTCCGATTTACGAGAGTGATCCACATTAAAAAAAAAAAACAAACAAACAAACAAAGAAAAGAAAAAGAAAGTTTCACAAAGCTTTGGAAATATTCTGATGAATACCAGTTACTTTTCCCTGTCAATCTTAGCATTTATAATATCTCAGACAATGACTTAATTAAATAGCTAACTTCTACGTCTAACTGCTTTATGCAGATGTGAATCTTGTCATGGTCAAGCTGAAAGGCTTCTTGACTCTGCAAGGGAGATGGAAGATTCCATAGCTGTCAGTTTGAGGTTTCAATATCTCTCTCTTCTTCTGTGTTTCTTGTTTTTTTTTTTTTTTTTTTTTGGGGTGGGGGGGGGGGGGGTGGGGGTGGGTTTGTTAAGCGCCGAAGAAAATACCTGTACTGTGACTTATCCCCACTTCTGGAGCATTGCTCAATTGTTTTAATTGAAGTTTAGTCTTGGTTGCCTCATCATGAAGTATTTAATATTCCAAAACCCACCCAGTTAGTCGCTTGGAACTTTAGCATTCTTCTAAACTCACAACTATGCTATGAAGTCTTGATTGCTTCTTTAAAAAGTTTACAATTTATATAGCCGCATAGATTTCCTTTATGCAACAGTATCACAGAGAATTACCATGCCTTCACTCGCACCAGAGTTTAACTAGGCTTTAAACTCATTCTTTTAATTAAAAAGATTCTTTAATTTCAATAAGTTATTATCAATTGTATATGTTTTAATAAATTTAACTTGATTGATCAGTTCACGGAGGCTCGAGGTTAGCAGAGTGGAACTACTTCTTCAGGTTGGAACATTCTGTGCGGGAGTTGGTGCCCTTGTAGCAGGTATAGAATGTCCTCAATATTTCATTCAGCATTTCTGTCCAAAATATATGAAATATTGTATTACATCATTTAGTCAAATAGTTACCCGCAACAATAAGCTGCTAATATCGTGACAATTACACAATGTGATCGCTTAGATGTGCTGTTCTTCAAAGGACTTTCAACAATGAGATACTGAACTGAAGGCTACAAAATGCTTACTTTAACAATACTATGACACGTGATTTAACCATGAAATATTCGGAGTTTCAGAAATTAGGAATTCACGTCTAATGCGATTTATATAGCTTGCAATAACATATACTTGCTGATTTCAGGTATATTTGGCATGAACCTAAAATCCTATCTTGAAGAACATGTGGTATGTGAGATTGTCTGGAATCTTCTTACATTCATGACTAATTTCGTTCCATGTGGAAGTGGTTGCCAATAGCTCTTCACAGTGACCACTTTTTGGATTTAATGCAGCTTGCCTTTTGGCTGACAACAGCTGGCATAATTGTTGGTGCTGTTATGGCTTTTTTTCTCATGTATTACTATCTTCGGGCAAGGAAAATACTGTGACTGGAAGAAGAATCAGATTCAGGTAATATACCCTTTTCACCTGTTTTCCTGGCAGTATTACTTTAATTTTTTTTATTTTTTATTTTTCTTGTCGAGTCTGTGATGAAGAGCTGTTGATATCATTAATCATAAATCTAAGTCCCCAGAACTTCGTCTGTTTAATTCATTTGACAGGTGACATCAACGTGAAGAGAATGCAGCTCGTGACAACTGTTGTAACTGTTATACAACAGGGTCATCCTAAATAGATCTGCAAGTGAAGTATATGTTACCTATGATTGAAATGATCCTCATTTATGGCTGTATTTAAAGCTTTTTTCTTCTGGGATAATTTTTTTATTCTGAGTTCATAATTTCTGTGATAGTTATAGTCAACAAGATTCTTTGCCATTCAAAAAATCTTAGTTTCATTTTCCTTTTTGTCTAAAAGAAAGATCAATGAATCGCGTCATTTCAGTTGGGAAGAATGACACTATTTGGCAAATGAAGTTTACTCAGTTGGGGAGCTTTCATTCGTTTCTTTACTATTAATACTGCGAATCTGAGATTGAGGAACTGCTAAATTATTATCGATTTGTCTATTTTCCGGAACTGTTACCAACTAAAAAAAAAAAACATCTCTTTCTTGGACCAAGTGACGCTAATGCCCTTCCGTAAGCCGTAAATAACTTGCCAGGCCTTTAATTTCTGCACCACATGTAAGCTAGAGGTGAAGTTGCCCCTTCAAAGGCTCCCTCACCTTTTCCTTTTATCATTGGAGATTAATTTTACTTAAAAAAAAAAAAAAAAAAAACAAAATAAACGCTGCGGCGAGTCAAGACAGGAAAAAATGATATAGACAGACTGAGAATAAACTCGTTCAAATATACAATTCAAACCCCTCAAAAGCATCATTTTTTTCAAAGACAAAAATCTAATCTAGGGAGAAGTTTCAAACTCTCCAAAAAAAAATCATAAATTGTACAACATAGCATTGCAGGAAGCTATCTCCGAAACAATACAGGATCATGAACGAGGTGGTATTCCAACATTGGAGCAGACACACTATGAACGACTTCCCAAATGACGACCTCCGGATATGATGACCAACACTGCGAAAAGGCATAATACAATTCAGAGAAAATTGCACGCCGTGGACCCGCAAAACTTGTGCATGAAAACTGGAGAGAGTGTATATAGCACCCACACAAGGCAATTTGCATCTATCTTTATGACTTTATAGGTGGGGACTCTCAGAGCCGCTTGGCAGTTGCATCTATGGCTATATTCCCCATACCAACTTCTACTGCCTCCTGATCAGCCTTTTCTTTCTTCATCTTTTCAGACAGTCCCCCGTCTGTTGCCTCAGGTTGTATTATATTCAAAGAGGGCTCAAGAACCCGAGGACCTGCACTCATCCATGGATGATTGAGGCACTGAGCAGCTGTTGGTCTCTTTTCAGGGACAAAATCAAGTATCGGAACAAGGAAATGAGCCATGTCAATTGCGTCTTGCTCGCTGAGATCATACTTCTCCATCAGCACCTTATTAAGAGGCCAGAATCGCAACCGACGGATGTGCCTTAAATCACCATATCTATTGAAAAATTCCCGGGAATAGCGGCCACCTAGTGCAATCTGGAGGAAATATTCATTAAATTTTTGCACGTCATAACAAAAATAATATTGATATTAATACTATGGTATCAGTTGAGGTAAATAAGATTTTGTCTATTGAAAATATCAACATGCAAATTGATGATAACAATTTTGGCATTTTTCAGCAAAACTCGTAACATTCCTACCTTGCGAGGCATCATTCCAAGAAGCTCCATCATCAATGCCAGGTGATCCTGTAAAGTGAAAAAAGTTAAAATGTTATCAGAATAATTTCTAGACTGAAACCCAAGTTCAACAAAGAACCAAGGCATCATTTCACATTCTTTAGCGATTTAGTCAAAAACACAAAGAAGTCTTACCAAAATCATGACATATTCAGTTAGAATAAGGCAAGAAAAACAAATTGGAGATTATGCATACTACATAATTATTGTTATACACAACTGCATCTCAGAGCTCAAATTATCTAACAAGTCACTTCACCCACCACTAACGGAAATTAAAGATACCCTTCATCCAAATTCTTTTGTTGACCACATTTATCAAACAAAATTTGAGTTTACAGTAAAGCGCCATTTTATAAGCGTAATCCCTCATTCAATGCTTTTTTATTTTTCTAATACAAGACAAATCCTAAATACATAGGACATCTAAGAAGGATATGCTCAAAATTATGAAACGAACCGTGAAAACTGAAAAGAAAACATAAGCATGTTTAAGAAGAAGCGGAAACTTGTATGAAGAATTTTCAAAGGAAAAAATGAAAAAACTTCAAACTATTCCTCAGCATATCTTATCAGTTATTGCTCCAGTGCATGATTATTTCTCCTAGTAAAATTAGCAATTCTATGGCTTAGAGAAAAAATTATCAAAATCCTATTTGAAAATGAACCATAATTCCTGCAAACATGTCATGTTATAAGATTGTTTTCCCAAAGATAAGAATTAACTCAGTCATCTTAGCCCGCAGTAATAGAAACATAATATAGCAACCCATAGTAAGCATTAAAATGATGCCAACCAGTACTAGTGTAATCAAAAAGAGTTGCACTTACCTCATCCCTATCATAGTTCTCACCACTGTGAGGATCAAAAAGAACATCGCCAGTGGCAAGTTCAAAGCAAATGCAAGCGAAGGACCATAAATCTGCTGAAGTTGAGTATTTTGATCCAAGTATAACCTCAGGACACCTATACTGCCTAGTCTGAATATCATTTGTGAACTGTTTATAAGTCCAACAAGCATTTCCAAAATCAACCAGCTTGCATTTAAGATCAACAGCTGCAAGCAACTTTTTCCTTGTGGAACGACTACCTCTCCTGTGACCATGACTTGCTTCAGGAACATCCTTGGCTTCAATGATCTTAGTTGATTCATCTTTATTCACAGAATTATCAATCTTTGCTGATTCATCTTTACTCAGAGGAGTACTTGGTCGATCTTCAACAGGTTCGTCATTTGATTTTACATCATTACAAGAATCTTCTTGGCCTGGTGCTTTGGAATCCTCCTCGGCTTCCTCAGGATTTTCTTTCCCAGCACCACCTTGAGCCGCCTTATAAGCCTTTTTTCGCATTTTCTTTTTCTGGTTCTTAGTCATATCTCCATTCAAACTTTTGTTTTCTTTTGTGGTCACATTATTATCCCCGTTATTTGGGAGGATAAGTGAAGCTCCAGATTTTCTAGGATCCTTGGAGGGATCAATCTTCGACAGAAGCAAGACATTCTCTGGCTTCAAATCTGTGTGAATTATAGAAAGTTCACGATGCAAGGAATCCAAACCCACCAAAATATGGAAACAAATCTCTTTAACCATGGAGAGAGGAACCCCTCGGTAATCACTATACTTGATAAGGGTCAGAAGATTGTCGCCCAAAAATTCAAAAACCATACATACATGCTGCCCGTTAGGCCCTGAATGCTTGAAGTGATCCAAAAGCTTTACAACACATTTCTTGTCATCCGCATCCCCCTCAGCAATCTGTTTGAGAATCTTTATTTCATCCATTGCAGCTTCAGTGTAGTGCTGAGCACTCTTTTGAATTTTTAGAGCTACATAGAGCTATAAAAATGGAAATTTTTTCATCGTTAATGGAGTTCCAAATTAGAATAGATAGAATGCACATAATTTAGGCTCCGAAAAGAATGAGGAATACATAGCGATAAAGTATGTTGCTATCTAGTTACAAGAAATTCAATTATCGGCAATATGGTAAAAAAAAAAAAAAAAAAAAAGACAAGACACAAACTTATGAATAACAATTTGCAACCAAAAAAAAAGTTTGCTAAGCGAAAAGAAAAGGAAACAAGCTATGGTCTAAGTTTAACAACATTTGTTCTATACTTTGCTCAGCCGCCAATGAAAAAGGTTAAAAGAGAGTTAGTTGAGTTCTTCATTCACAGAAAATGGAGAAGGAAGGTCAAGACTCGACTTATGCTCAAAATCATTTCTTTCTCCCCTATTTTATCTCAGGAAACAAAGGCCATGCCACGCACCGATCTCTGAGTATCCCAAGCGAGCCACACAGTGGAAAAATGACCCCAACCGAGCTTACTCTGTATAACATAGCAACCATTTTTTAAAGTATCGCCAATTCGAACCGCATGGTATCCTCCTCGCCTATAATCCTCAGTTCCTTCGTCCTCTGAAGTATAATCACTGCCCTCATTTCTGTCGCCGTTCCGGTCCTCCGCCATTGAAGGACTTAAGCACAAAACAGACTATACGATATTAAAAAATAAGCGAGGACTCCGATAATGGATCGATTGGGGATATGTTGGTTAAAGCTGGGAATGATTAGACTGACACATAATACATCAGAAACCCTAGAGGAAGGCTTTGGAAATTAGGGTTTTTGAGTATTTGCCGGGAAAATATAGAAATGCAAGCACACAGAGGATAGCGACAACGAGGGGTTTGGTAGTTTGTATACAGTGGAAAGTATAGCGCTCGCGTGGGCGTTCAGCGATTAACGGCTATGATCGTTCTCCAGGTGGATAAGCATTTTTTCGTTTGGGCCTAAATCCAGAGTCATTAATTGAAAAGTTTCACATGTTAGATTTTCTTGGTGGGCCTCGTAGGCTCAAATCTTATATTTCTGAGTTGGGCAAATCAACTATAAACCGAGTAGAGGATTGGGGCATTAACGAGCAGGCTCTCGTAAATTGAAAGTTGGCGCCTTCGTTTTCTGTTTTGCAAAGCATCTTTTATTCTTTACGAACAAAAGGGAACAATTATGCAAAGCAGCCATGGAATCCAACATATTTAATACATTTAATTTATTTATTTATTTTTACTTTGGACCCTTAAAGTTTAAATTTAATTAGTTACTTTAGAGATGGAGACAGACCCTAGTCCTCCTACATGTCTCATTCACAAAATGGAAAATGAGAAGATAGGGAAAGAAAACAACAATAAAGGAAAGTGGAGTCTTACAAAGATTTCCATTTAAATTATAGAGACCCCACTCTCAATCAAAAAGTAGAAAACCAAACAGAGCATTCACGCATGGGTACGGGGTGATTAAATTTAAAAGAACCAAAACGAGTGTTAAAGAATAGTTTCTAGAGAAAATTAATGAGTTTGAATTAGAATTTGCTTTGCTATTAAAGTTTAGAGTCAAATTATCGTAAGAAAGAGTGTGTAGTTTTTAATTGAATATATAATGGTGCGTGCAACTTTTTGGGAGAATTGGGAACCACATGTCTTGGAAGAAAAGTTGAGCATAATGTGGCTAAGAGAAGAGAGTTGGGTATATCTGCGGTGCACAAGTTATCTGCGCTTTACTCAAGCCAACTCCAACTCCAGCTCAACTCATTCCTTCAACGCATACTTTTGGTCAGTTCATTGGATTACAAATTAACTTGAAAGAAACATTTTTTTTTTTTTTGTTTCTAGATGCGGATTCCTTTAACTCCCAACACATGTATCTTTTAAATCAATCAGTTGGTCAAATGATAATAACGTCTTTCAATTGTATATTGCTTGCGTAATTTATTTAATCATAGTCAACAAATGTTAAATTTTGCTGCTGAAGACGTCACAAAATGTTCTAATTTTATCTTTATTTAATATTATATTTCTAATGCTATTTTTCTCATAACATATTTTATTTACTCTCATTTGGATAATCCAGGATTTTCTTGGGGCGGGAGAAAGTCAGGTCAATGTTTGCCGACATCGTCGGATATCCGTTTATGCTATTTACCATCTTCTAGAAGTACAATAACAATTAGCAATGTTCTGAAATTAGGGGACTGGACGGTTTGATCGGACTATGAACTACTTTTCAGATTAATTTGGTTAGGTGTTAAAAATTAATAAACAAAAAATCAATCAATAAAACTAATGAATAGGTCAAAAATTAATAAAATTGGTGAAAAATTAGTTAAAATTAAACTAATTTAAATTTGAGGCAATTGACATATTTTTTAAAAAATAAAATTTCTAAAAATTTTAATTAAATTTAACTTTTAACTATAAAAAATGTTTTTATAAATTCAAAATTTTTAATTACAAAGGATGACGGATGTACACTGCACTTGACGTTTTCCAAACTGGGCGTCTAAAGTGAAATTTGCAATAATTGTGCATTGGGCTTAGTTAAAGTATCTTCCAAAAGCTGAAATGGTCTGTGCCCTTTTGGATTTTTTTTTTAAAAAAAAAAGGTATTTATACTGTTTCCTTTGAGTTTAAAATTCAATACAATAATCTCATTTTTATTTTTATCAGAATTTGAAACATAACGATGTTTAACAATTATCCCAATATGTTATTTTAAAGCATTTAATCATTAAAAATGTCAGTCTAATTTTTATATTTGAAATTTGCTTTGCATTTTTTTTTATTTTAAACATTAAATTAGATATATTATAAGTTTATAACCATACATGTAAAAAATAATAAAATCTTTTTGCACATTACCTTGGTTTTCCGTTGGTATAGTAACATTAATTATGGTTGTGACAATTGTACTTTTGGTCAAAGTGAAGGTCAATCATTATTCTAATAAAGTACGTGTTTAGATCCTAGTAAAAGTAGTTTGCTGTATCAGTAAATAGAATTAAGATGACTTAATCACTCAGCAGCTATATCATTTCTAGTAGGAAAAGTTGCATCTTTTACATTATAATCATATTATATTATATTTTAAACTTATAATGTTGAACGTGTTCTCTTTTTTTTTTTAATGATTTTAAGAAAATATGTTTTGAAAATATTTCTTGAAGAGTTAAAATTCATGATAAAATAGTTTATATCTTTTGCAAACATAATTATTGTAATTAAGAGCAGAAATAAGATGATTTTTAATCTAAAATACAAATAAGATGGTATTGTAATATATACGACAATTATGCTAAACTAAGCAAAAGAGCTATCACATTTGGATCCAAAATTTTTGTAGTCGGTGCACGACCTTGCAGTCCTGCAGTCGGCTGCAGGCTATTTGACTCTGCAAGCTACGCAGTCAACACAGATCAGACAGTCTGCAGTTGATTGTACCCGTATAGTCACTCATAAAAAAGATTGGGATCCTCGTGCACACGACATGCCTGCTCCTAATTATAGAGCAACTTGTCATAAAAAAGAAAATGATAATTGGTTCTATTAGTCCTTTAAGTAACTACGATGTTGTGCACGATGTTTTCACTTCTAATATAGCAAAGCAATCATCGATGTTGTGCCCGATGCAGGTAGGAAAACAATATTTGTTCGGACAGACAATTCCTAATTTTTACTTACATTTATTGTCTTACTTTTTCTTTTACCAGAGTCTTACTTTAAAGTCTCGTGTGCTGTCTTAACATATTTTTATTAGTGAAAAAATATATTTTTAATAGTAACTTTTTAATTAACAAGAATATATAATAGAACAATCACTCGAAGAAAATCTTGTTATAGAATCACATCCTATTCCTATTCCTATTCTTAACGTAGAATAAAGGGATCCATCCCTGTTTAATGTGTTTTTATTTAATAATAACGCGACGCAGACGTGATGGTGCTATCCTCGTTAATTCAAGAAAGGATTCCATGGGGATTGGAATGGGACTTCATAGTACAGGGATCGAATAGAATGTAACATGTGAAATGTAATCCAAATTTTAAAGGTCGTTAGAGGGAATGGGATTTTATTAATTTGCATTTTGACGATAATTTCACGAAAGAGAACCGACAAGACGAGTAGGAACATGAAAAATTTGATGAAAACAAGAAGAAGATATGTTCAAAAACAAAAAACAAAACGCGTACTTGGTACGCACATGAATGAATATTCATCCATCATCCATATATGATTAATTGATTGCGTAGATGTAGTTTACCAAATACGAACAAATTCTCAACTCCTTACTACTGCTTTTTTTTTTTTTACTGAAATAAAATAAGAAAAAAAATTACATAATGCGCATGGTAAGGTAACTTCACGTAGTCCATCGTTGAAATTTCTGTTATCGGCTGCTGTCTTCAAACTTTCCCTTCTCTCTCGTATAACGACATAGTTATAGTTATCTGCCTCTCTTTAATCTATCTGCTGTAATTCATTCATATGACCATGAAGCACAACATCTACAATCTCAGCCTCTGCCCTGTTTTGCTTTTTGTGCTTGTATTCTAGTTTTCTGTTCCTTCTATTTTCCTTTAAAGGGAGCTGAGGTAGATTTTAAGTTAAGAAACAAACCAACACAAAATGGCGGCCACTTTTCCCGCTGGGATTCTCATCGCGGTCGCACTGCTGTCGGCGGAGGCGCTTGTTTGTGGGTTTCCGGTGACTCTGACGCTGGAAAGAGCTTTTCCGACGAATCACGGAGTGGAGTTTAGTCAGCTCAGAGCTCGGGACAAGATAAGGCATGGGAGAATGTTGCAATCTTCAAGCGGTGTGGTTGATTTCCCAGTTCAAGGGACCTTCGATCCCTTCTCAGTGGGGTGATTCTGTCCCCTTAGGCGCTTTTAAATTGTCGGTTTTCTTTATGGCTTCCATACATCTCACCTGAATAAATTTGGAGACATTTGAGATGGAATTGTATTCTGAACAATGGGTTCCCAATTTTGTCTTTTTCTGTTCCCTTTTTGTCAATTTCACTCATAGGTGTTCTGCAACTAATTATTTTTGGCGTTCCATGCTTCCTGCTTCTATTTGGCCCTTTCATTTAAAAGGTTCCATTTTTTCACTTGAAATTATGGCTTGTTTCAGGCTTTACTTTACGAAGGTGCAGCTGGGTTCTCCTGCCAGAGAGTTTCATGTGCAGATTGACACTGGCAGTGACGTTCTCTGGGTTAGTTGTGGCTCCTGCACTGGTTGTCCCCAGACAAGTGGGCTCCAAGTAATTCAGTTTTCCTTATTTATATTTTCAGTATCAAATTTGGAAATATTAATATCGTTATCCAGCTGGGATTTGTTGATATCATCGTTGGGTTTATTACAGATTCAGCTCAATTTTTTTGACCCCGGGAGTTCATCAACATCTTCGTTGATCTCTTGTTCTGACCGAAGATGCAGTAGTGCAGTTCAATCATCAGATGCCAGCTGCTCCAATCAGAACAATCAGTGCACTTACACATTCCAATATGGAGATGGTAGTGGGACATCGGGCTATTACATATCAGACTTGATGCATTTTGACACTATTTTTGAGGGATCTGTGATGACAAATTCTTCGGCACCTGTGGTTTTTGGGTGAGTTATCAATAGTTAGTTGAGCATTGCATATTTACATTCTTCGTGTTCGTGTTCGTTTCAACCTGGAACTGGAGGGCATTACCTGGTATGTTTATGACGGAGCAGGTGTAGCAACTTTCAAACTGGGGACTTGACCAAGTCTGATAGAGCAGTTGATGGAATATTTGGATTTGGGCAACAGGGCATGTCTGTCATCTCCCAGCTCTCATCACAAGGAATAGCACCGAGAGTGTTCTCTCACTGCCTTAAGGGAGATAGTGGCGGGGGCATATTGGTTCTTGGTGAGATTGTGGAGCCAAATATAGTTTATACTCCACTTGTTCCATCACAGTACGTTCTTTCATTAGAAGAAAGTGCTACGTTTTAATATCTTATGTCACTTATTTTTACTAGCTGTTAAGTAATAAATCTATGCTGAGAGTAATCTGAGTTCTTTTTTTTAAAAAATTAGTGTAGCGTAAAGGCTTTGATGAAATTTCAGTATGATCTTTTTCCTTTTGATGATAGATTTGAATTAAATGTCCATAGTTGATAGATTTTCTATAATAGAGGGAAATAGAAAGTTATTTAGACAATGAGTTTTTAAACTTTGTTCCTAGGACTTATGAGCCTCATAAAAAATTTATCAGTTGAGCATGTCAATCTTCAGTCAGAAATTGACTTGATAGTCCTATTGATCAGAAAATGGTTGAGCCTCAAAACCTTGAAATCGTCCCTCAGAATTTGAAAGGGAAATATGTTCTATCATGAATCAGATTCATAATTAAACTGATGATACTATTAATCTCTTTATTACTGGACAAATTTTCAATATTGGCAGTGAGGTTAATGGTTTTTCGTCCATTTTTATTATTCTTGTTTTCCTTCAGTTGAAATTCAAGCCACAGTAACTTCTCAAAGAACGTGTTCGATCAAAATTGAGTTTTTCTTGACATATCTGGTTTGAACTCTTTCCAAGCAGTAACAGGAGTTACATAAGATAAACTTTTAGACTTATACTGTTTGTCTGGAGATAGGTAGATGGGTAGTTAGATGTTTATCTGTCTGTTTTGGATGTCTTTTTATCAAGATTTTTTTTTTCCCCCTCTCCAGCATATGCCTGAAGATTAAAATTTGACCGGGCTTTGACTAGTGGCATTTTTGACCAATAAATATTTTCAGGCCTCATTACAATCTATATCTGCAAAGCATCTCTGTCAATGGCCAAATATTGCCCATTGATTCATCGGTTTTTGCAACATCGACTAACCGAGGTACCATTATTGATTCTGGAACAACTTTGGCATACCTCGCAGAAGAGGCATACGATCCCTTTGTCAGTGCAGTGAGTATCGTTTAGGCAATTTCTTGTGGTTCAATCTATCAACCTCGTCATGCTGTTTTGATGCTTCACAAGCCCTTTAGCAATAAAATTATGCTTTTCACTTGGTAAACAGTTTATCAATAAATGACGGAAAATTTGTATGATTTTCTTCTTTCTTGCAGATAACAGCTGCAGTTCCACCATCCATACGTACTGTTCTGTCCAGGGGAAATCAGTGTTACTTAGTGACCTCCAGGTTGAACATGTCATATGTCACCTTTGATTACTTTTTTTTATCCGTCTTTTCTTGCTTGTTTACTCAAATGGTGATGATTTTGACTCTCTCTCTATTCTGTGTATAGTATCTCTGGTATTTTTCCTCAAGTAAGTCTGAACTTTGCTGGCGGTGCATCCATGGTTTTAAAACCAGAGGACTATCTTATACAGCAGAGTTCCATTGTAAGTATTCAAGATTTAACATTGCTATTTTCCATTTCATGTGGAATAGCGTGGATTACATGGTTTGCAAATATATTGAATTCAAGTTCTCGGAAATGTCTCGGTGGCTAGGCTTCTTCAAGTTTGATTCAACAATACCGATGGCAGCTTTAACTGACTACATGTCATACCTATACCTATTACATATACATCTTGCTGCTATGTTGTCCGCTGCATGTTATCTCACAGGCTGCGATGGTGAATTTGTGTTACAGGGCGGTGCAGCCGTGTGGTGTATAGGCTTTCAGAAAATTCAAGGTCAAGGAATAACAATTTTAGGAGGTATAACGATGACTTGAAACTTTTCTTAGGTCAAATATCCCTATGGCTTCTGTGAAGATTTGAGACAATACAGTTAGCATGTGATGCAGCTGAATATAAAATAATCAAATGATTCCTCATATTGATTATCTTTATGCCTTAAGAAAATCTAGCATCAAATTACAACCGCCTCCTCTTCCTCCACATTCCAAAATTTAATTCTCGTGCATCATAGTCATCTTCTGCTTGAGATATTGTTTATTATCAGTACTGATAGAATTGCCTCGTGTTTGGCAGACCTCGTACTGAAAGACAAAATCTTTGTTTATGATCTGGCTGGTCAACGGATTGGATGGGCTAATTATGACTGTAAGTTTCAAAATGGACCCAAAGTCATAGATTTTTCACTTCGCTAAGATGATTACGATTATTTGCCAGGATATAGATGTGGCTATTAAATTCTCATGTTTTCAACTTAAAATCAATGGTTTAGGTTCGACGTCAGTTAATGTAACTGCATCAGCTGGGGCGGGCAGAAGTGAGTTTGTGAATGCGGGAGAGCTAAGTGGGAGCACTTCTCTAAATGATGGACCTTCCAAGTTCATAACGGCTGGACTCTTGGTTTTGACTGTCATCAGCAACCTTGTATTTTCGTAGCATATGGTTCGTGGGATTTTAGACTGTAACGTAATTCTTTCTTCTGATGTATATTCTCTTGCCGGTAAATATTTGTGGCAATCGGCAAGACTACGTTGTTGTTTTGATTGTTCCTCGTGGCTCAATAGCATTCAGCTTCAAGTGTTTGTTACTCTGTCAGTCACGTAGAGTTACACCATTCTTCCATTTTTTTTCGGCAGCATTGTAAGATAGTTTTACACATACTGACTCAATGCTAGATGTAATTTATTTATTTTTTTCCCTTAATTACCTATTTGTTTTCAAGCATGCTTAATATGATTTGTCACGAGAAAAGAAAAAGTAGGATAAGGAGGGAGCAGTTTGTAGTTCTGGAATGTCCACATATCTAATACAGAATATGAGTAATGGCTGAGAATTTAACAATATCGATTTATAATAAATTTTTTTATTATCCTGAAATGTATAAAATTTAGGGGAAACAATCACAATTTAAGCTTAAAGAAAATACAAAAACTGATGACAGACGAAAGTCCAATTACTGGCACTGCAATGAGCCGGAAGGTTTACACGCCCGGTAATCGATCGGACTTCCTAGTTTAATACTAGTAGATAAAGATTCTCTTCCCAATCAAGCAACAATCATATTAACACCAATCAGTCAGATTTTCCTGGATCCCAGTAGAGTTGCAAGCATTACTAAACTTTAAAATTCAGATAAAAAAATAAACTTCAATATTAAACAGTAGATCATTCGCCTTCAAAAAAGTATGCTGATATATAATGTCACATAAACAGTGTAGTTTTATGGCAAGGTGTCTAAGTGGCCAATAATATATATATACACACATAATCGTAATCATGGCATAGCATGATTATCCAAAAGTTAATAGGTCTTTTAACACAAACCCAAAAATGGCACGAGACTTGGCGTCTGCATCCTTAATTGTCTATATCCATACAAAATAGAAAGACCACTTCAGCAGTAAAACATGACATCTTTGACGTTCTCCTTGATTTGCGGAAGAGCACGAGCGCCAGCGCCCCTAGATCCGCTCCCGGAATCAGACTCTGATTCACCTCCTTCAATGTAGTAGCGAGCTCGAAAAGCTGCCAAGTGTGCATAATAAGCAGGAGGAACTGCAACGAAAAATAGATTTAAAATGTAACCAGTGTATTTGACAGGATAAAAGTTAGAAAAAAAATAAATAAATAAATAGATAGGAGTGGATCAAACCTAACGAAACAGATCGAGTGCACCTTGCAAACCTGATATAGTAAAAATTTCAAAATCATAAGGAAAAGGAAAAAAGAATGGAGAATAATGAATGCAATTAGGAACAAAGTCTAAGGGAAACACTTACGTGTAACACAAATTGTTTGTAAAGCTCTGCAGCTGATCAGCATTGAAGTGGTTTTCGTCAAAAAGTACATGATAGTGCGCAGGCCGGTTCATTCCCTGTTTCAAAATGTGAGCTAACTGGTGCAGAAGCAGAATGCTGACCTAGCAAAATAATACAGTTGTTACCTGAATTCCGGCATGGCTGTTGAGATAAAAGTCAAACTCTCTAGGGTGGCAAATATGCGTATCAACAACAGTACCTACACGCAGGGATATAGAAGTAATCCCAAAATAAGCGAAGCTGAAAGGGAAGAAAACACATTCATCCACGTAGCATTTCTTGCATGTGAACCTATTTTAGCAAAGACCCATTCAGCATTATAGATAGAAAAGGAAAAGTAAAACCTGGCAGAATATTTCCACTTCTATCCATCTGATCACGACTATTATAATCTGCAGGAAAGAGACGGGTGTGGTGTCTTTTCTGTACCACCACAAAGGTAACTCGTGGTAAATATCCTTTCTCTAATGAGGCACAGGCCTGGCACATGAGAAAATTCAGAGCTCAATTAGATCAAAATTATCAGACACTAAACAAGATAAATTTTAAATGATTTATTCCTTCATTTTGTATGTGTCGTTAGTTTTTATTACTGTCAGGTTCACCCTCAATTGACTTCCAACTGTAGTTCACTAAAAGCCATTACCTTTCTTATTGCCTCCATCTCATAAAGTAGAACCTGACTAAATTGACCTTCACTGACTCCATCTCTGCCAAACAAAATTTACAAAGTGGAGAGTTATACATATAACATAGCAAATGAAACAAATATCATGCCTGTTTAAACCAAAATCGACCTGTAGAATATAATCCTATCAGGTTTTAAGCCGGTTGTTCTATGGAATGCAAGAAGCAGCTCCCTGCAAAATAAATGAATAAATAAATAAACTCATGTCCACGTGGCAGTGGAATAGCACATATAACTCCCATACCTAATCATTCCACTATGGACAACTCCCTTTTTAGGATCTATAAAACATTTATAGAGATCTTCAATAATTTCCTCACGGTGAGACTGAGCAGACACAAGTCCCCTGTACTTTGTGATCTCTGGCCAATCCATGGATGCCACTACCTATATCACCCATTCAACCATCAAACAGAGTATAAAACCTGCAGAAAGAAAAGAACAAATCCTACCGCTGCTATAGATGGGCTTGAGTCCTCTCCTGGTTGTGGATGTGTTACATCGGCACCAAAGATTATTGTAGGCCTATCAGTCACAAGTGGAATTCTTCTGAGAACTGCATCGTTTAAAACTGTGTTTCGTCCGCCCATCTATGGAATCAAGAAGCTAAAAATTGGCAATGACCAATATAAATCTACAAAAACAAGTAGGCCATATAGGTCGCAAAAATTGACCTTGACATTTATCTTCAAAGCCACATTTTCTAGATACTGCTTATTTAGCCTTGAAGCTTGCCTGGGTTGAACGCATTGCGACACAATTCCCAGTTCTGTTTCACATATGCGTTTTATTGGTCCTGCATGAACCACATAATATATGACCAAGATTGAATTCTGGGATCCAATTTAAATTTTGATCTAACCACACTCACCATATGACCCACGGATGTCAGGCAAAATTATTATCAACAACTGAAGTTTCTCCTCACCCTTCTGCATGCTTTTAAGTTTGGCCACAGACTGATTGTGAATATTGAGGAGGGCATTATCTATTTGACGAGAATTAGCTGAGCTGATTGGAATCAAAGGATCTCGATTGAAAATCTAGCAAAGATTTTTTTTTTTTTTTTTTTGTGTTAAAGAAACATACAGTTAGTCATACACATTTAGGACGAGATAATCACGAACACATGACACCATACCATTCCCTTGCTGGTACACATGTTGACCAACTCATGACAAAATTGAAATGGCAAGTCTCTGTCGACTCGTGTGGAAAAGTTAAGACAAGTCCAATATTGCACCTTGCCACCATCAACCATTTTCTACAAAATTACCAGAGATTTCACTACAAACCAAACTATTACCACTTTTCAGGTTAAGTACTAGAGCATGCAAGCAGTACTGCAAATGTCATAAAAAACAAATACTGGCCTAAACAAGTAAATAAATTCACCTTATTTATCATATTCCATTGCCCCATCCTGGGGTCAACCCTTGGTTCTTTCCCAGTATCATGATATTTAAGCTGCAGTAAGAAAGAAAAAATTAGAGATGAAAAAGTTTCCCAGCGCATCTCTCAGATAGGTTCATGTCTACCGTTGGTGCAGGCAAAACACGAGCTTCAATCAATGCTAGTTCTTCCGTCACTTGAATTCCAAATTCCTTATGCACAAGCTCGTCTCTACTGAAGTTGTTTCGACGAACCATCTGCATAGTTGCAATATTGATGAATCCAACCAAATAAGATATAAATAAATGATATTACATTAATACAAGAGAGATATACCTGCTTAATGGATGCTTCCCTCTCGTGGGGACGCTGACAGGTTGCCTTTAGAAGAGCAGTCACTTGCGTCTCATTTAATCTCTTGGAATATCTCTGTCCAGCAGCAATTTGACATAGCTACAATGCAGAGACAAAACTTATTTAGTTTGCCAAAACAGGACAAGAAATGATAATTTCGTGTTCATAAATACACGCGGAGAAAAATGCAGAGGAAAACCTCCATAGGCAAATAGACTGGCTTCGTGTCACTGCCAGATTGGAGGGCAGGAAGAGCCAAATACTTTAGCGCAATATTGTACTTCTCACGGAAATATTGAACCACTGACGTCTTTGTTTTCTTATCATCAAGCGTAAACCTATCAATAATCAATAGAGAGAAACACATTGAGAAAAACAGTTAGGTGGATACCTGAGCAAAACATATCCAAGATATTAGTTTAGTGCTGATTGAAACTAAATGACAGATAAATAGGTGAGGAGTTAGATGAAGAGGAAAGGAAAAGATCAAATTTAAAAACCAAGCCAATTCTCTGAATCAAATAATGTTAAAATTCATACGTACCTCTCAAATTACATCATGCAAAAAAGAGTATTTCACTCTTTTCAAGCCTTTTATAGTTGACAAAATGTCAGTACATGCACATCGAATGCAATTAGATTATCTCATTCAGGATCCAAAAAGGTGCAACACTAAAAGGTTTGATATACTTCTAATCCCGCATAACCATCAACGAGAAGAAAGGGGAAGTCTAAATGCCAAAAATAAAAAATAATATGCTCACTTTAACTCGCTGAGTGGCTCTTTTGAGATTCCAGAGACTTTATAACTCCTTCTATACCCACTGCGGATAAAATCTATCTTGACTCCTCTCAAGGCCTTCTTAACCTAAGTTCACAAGCAAAATAGAGATTACATGAGAACCGATTTTGCAAGTGACTATAAACATTTCTTTTCATTGATTAACATTTTCTTGGTAACAAGAATATTTATAAAACCGCTGCATAAATGTCTTGCAAAAAGGGGGAAAAATCAGCTTGACCAATTACAAGTAACTATTGGCCTTCAATATGTTAGAACATGTAGACTGAAGCATATAGTATAGTAACTTCAATATGCCATGGTCCGCAGAAGAGATAAGCAACAAAAACAGGGCAAAAAAAAACCAACTGCATGGAAACGTATTGCAGACCTGACAACATGAAAGGCTTAATTATTAAGATCTGTCAATAATCACTCACATAGCCTATTAACTTCACCCTCTCTCATTATGCTTAATAGACAGAGGCAAAGGCACTTCAGTACAAAAAACCAGCATCATGAAATTAAGCACAAAACACCTTAGCACGATCTTGATCAGAAAGGCGCCTTGAAAGATTGCAATTAAAATGTTTTCCGATAAACTCGGTCACAAGGATTTCTTCATAGAATGATCTTGCGGACACATCTGCAAAATAAAAATCATCACTAATCAAATGCCGGGACAAAAGTTAAATTGCCATTTTAAACACAACTGTTGACATAGGTCTTGAGTAAAGAGGACATTAATGGTGAAGAAAAGCAACACCTATATTTAGGGAAAGTCCCATTTGGGTTGGGCGAAGGCTTTGATGATATCCCCTCCAATATTCTAGGCCATAGCCAAGCTCACCCTTCTGCCCCAAAAGTGGTGAAAAAAATGACCTCCCCACAACAGTAAACCTACAGTAAAAATTTCACAGGATCACTGAAAGCATCAAATCTACACTATAATGCACACACAACACAAAATTAAAGAAATTCTACTTTTCAGCTGGTGATGCCCTTAGAGCTACATCAAGTGCTTGTATGGTTTCTTGTGGAACATCCAGCTGTAAACGCGCTAGAAATTGTTGTAGATGATGCATATCAGCCTTAGAAGCATATCGAATGGTGACCCTAAACTCACGTTCTTTTCTGTGTTTGAAAAGCAAGAATAAGGCATTCACGATATATTGTAAAATTGTTATGGAGTCCGAATCAATCGGTTCACAGTATACAATATTAGATTACACACCTAGCTGAATCAGAAGATGTGGCTTGTTCATCTTTGTCTGGCAACTTGACCACAAACTCCTTTGACTGGAAGGGTAAAGGGCCTCCTGTGAAAAGACTCTTTCGGCCATCATAAGCTGGTAGATGTTTTCCCAGGTGTGACTCACGATGCAATTTTATTAATTGTGTCATCACTTTTCTGTTGATGTTCTTCGAAGTAATCTCCGGCGTAATAGACACCTAATGGCATAAATCAAACTTCAGACTTCACCAAAGACAGCCAAGTGCATAAAGCATAATAACTTCTAAGTTTCTGAACCAGAGATATGATTTAGTTGAGCCTCGCCTTCCAAATGGTGAAGACAAAGTTCAATTAAATCATACAAATGCGCATTGCCTTCACTTCATTCCTCCAATCTCTCCCTAGGAAGAGATGCAGTGTGGACATAATTGTATATGTAAGAGCTGAGACACGCATAAAAAAAATGAACAAAATAAAATTGGATGAAATTCACTTACATCATAGTGATGGATATCACGGTTTGCAACTTGCACCGAAAAATGATTCGCACGAACTAGAGTTTTTTTTCCCATTTTACCGTAATTCGGCCGGTCGGGAAACCTTATAGCTTTCGACGATGACGGCACTGAAGGATGCAATGTAAGCCCCTGCTCAAGCTCAGAAGATAAAGCAGCCACTGGAGCCGAAGACGAAACAACGGATGAAGCAGCCGAGGAAGGCATATGTGGCTGCGGAGGTGAGGAGCTGGAGGAAGCTTCGGAAGGCCTTGATGGAGGAACTACTGATGAAAGAGGGGGATACGACGCAGGCGAAGGCGCCGGAGGGGAGACGGAAACATGAGTTCCACCTCGGCCTCGTCCAGCTCTACCGCCTCGGATTGAATGCGATGATGTGGGAGGAGATGGTTGAGATCGGCGGTTTTCAGGTTGTCGATTGCCACCGCGGCGAGACATTGTGGTTATGATTGCAAAGCACAAAAGCAGCTGGGGGAAAGAGAATGTAGGCAGTGGTAAGTTCACAGACGTCAGAGAAACACGTTTGAGGATAGTAGAAATGCGGAAGACTAGGACTGGAACTGGGATTATATAAAGGACCAAACCAAACGGAGAAAGTGGGGAAAGTGTAAAGCGAAGAAGAAGGGACGCGGTAATAACTAAACAGTAATGAATTTTCTTCTATTTTTCTTTCAATTTTTATTTTTATTTTTATTTTTATTTTTACTTCTCTAATAAAAATAAAAATATCTCCCCCCTCCTTTATTCTTTCATGCCGAAGTCAAAATGACCGCTGGTTTTTCATTGCACCTATACCCGCTTCGAATTTACATCCACGCTCGCGCTCGCGCTCGCGCTCGCGCTTCTATCCTTCTAGAGATGTTTTGTTAGAGTTGGTTTTTAAAAATAAATGATAATAAAAAAATTTAAAACAATAATAATACTTTACTTTTCCAGATTTTTTTGAAGATACCTTTTCTTAGTTGATGAATTAGCATTAGCGTTTAGGACATTACAAGAAACAAATCATAAAATAATTTCACGGAGATTTTACAAATTGACCAATTATAATTCAAGTTTATAAAGAGATTTTACATTTAATACTCGATTTTATATTAATTAATAAGAGTATCTCTATTAGACAATACATGTAGGAAAATATAACATTAAGAGAAATAAAAATCATAATAATAAATTATGAATTAAAATTTAAAATAATTTGACAACTAAGCTTTAATAGTTTTATTATCTTATTACCATCCCACAGATAGAGAGATACTTGTCAATATAGTTTATCATTGTCTAAAATGCAATCTGTTTATTTAAGTTTCATACTTATTTTTTGTCAACAAAATATTTATTAAAGTTAGACAAATTTTAGTATTTTAGGTCAACATTAAGACAAATTTAAATTCTATAATTCCCTACGGCAATTAGGAATCATGATATCAGGTTCTTATAGCTACATTGGAAACTCTTTATGTGCTTGTAAAAATAATTCCCTCTAAGCTCCATGGAAGCGCAAAAGATGCTCTGTATCATGCTCTGCATACCATCTTGCAATGCCGGGGAAATGGCTAATGACAGAGCGAGCCTTTTCCTGTCACTTTGCAAATTCAAGGTTTTTTTTTTCCCCCTTAGTTTATCATTTAGCTACCACATGGTGTTAATTTAGCACATAAATAGTTGTTTGTACACATCAAATTGTCTTAGTAAGCAGAAGATGGAGCTTTCAGAGTAATTTAATCTTAAATTAAAGGAGAGATAAGTAATATTAGAAGCTGGATAATTAATGGGTTATTTCGTAGTCTAATATAAAATCTTAAATTTAAGTGTACAAAATTTGGATGAAAAAGATCCTAGTAAAAATATCATGGAAAAAAACATAAAATAAAAGCTGTGTGAACACAAATAGTCAACATTAGAGGGGGGAAAAGAAAATGTAGAAAGTCGAAGGATTCTGCAATGCAGTATCATCGGACGTGCTTCCCATCAAATCAGAGAATAAAGAACATGCATTTCTCACGCCCGCCAATGACTACTAGTGTTACTCGCCCTAGAAGGACACGAATAAATGCTCAGTCGAGTTCTGACGACTACAGCTAGTAAGTTCATTGATATATGGTATAATTATAAAAAGAAAAATTATGTCATGTACAATTATTTATATATTTATTTTTGTAAAATAATTAAAACATATATTAGTAAGTATGAAAAAATAATTGTAAAAACAATATTTCTCCTCATCAAATGGTGCAACAGATAGAATAATGACGTTACTGAAAATAATCTAAGAGTGTGAAAATAAAACATAAAAAATGAATAAATAAGAAAAATAAGGAGTGTCATAAAATAATGTTACTTATCTCAAAAATATAAATGATAAACAAAACATTTATACCAGTGGTTATTATGACCTCTGGGCGGCGCTGCCCTGAACCACTGAAACGTCAGCGATATAGTTGATTCCCAATGGAGTAATGGTACATTTATACTTATCCTCAATTTTTTTTTTTTTTTTTTTTTATCTCTTCTATTATCTTATATCTTTTTATCTTTTTTTATGATTTAATTATACGTTTAGTAGTTATAATTTCACTTAAAATTTTTAAAAAAATTATAATTTTAAATATTATTTTTTATATATAATTTATAAATTTTTGTCAAATTCTATTAATTAATTTAATATTATTGATTCTCATATTTTTTTAAAATATAAAATAAATTGTATAGTTTAAATTTTATAAAAATTTATTCTTAAATTATACATATTAATAAAATAATTTTTATTGATAAATAATTATATTTAAACTATAATAATTAATTTTAAATATTTTAAATTATAAGAAATAATTTATAAATTATAAATTTTTTTAAATTTTGTCTGAAACTATAAAGATTATTGTTACAATTAAACCTCCTTTTATTTAAAATTTTATATTTTTGTTCAGATTATTTCTGCCCGCTACAAAGAATTAGAGGGGAAAAAAAAGTTTTTCCCACCACCTTCTTCTATTTGTCTTCCCATTTTTGTATGTTATTCATTTTTTTTTCCTTGTACATATAGAGGTTCAGGATGCATGACATTATTTTTCTTATGTGAATAAAATAAATTAAGTTCAAAAGGAGAGACATGTATGCCTATATGAGTGGCCTAATTATTTTGTAAAGCCCTATCTTATTTATTGGTTGAATGTATACTTATTTTTGCAAAAAATAATATATGGCTAAGCATGTAAATCAATTAAAAAATTTAATTTAATTAAAAATTTTGAGTTTAAATTTTTAAAAATTTAAAATGTAATTATATTAAAATTTATTAATTTTTTTTACCCTTACAATAATTTTATTTTTAATTTAAATTGATCAATAATAATGTAGTATGAACGGTTAAAAAAAAGAAGAAAGATATGTAATATGGGCAATTGGTGGGTTATTTTGTGTCAACGTCTAAATACAAAACTTAGATAAAATTCCAAATAAAAAAAATTAAGGAAAACAATAAAATAAAAAGTTGTATGAAGTGTTACTCGTAAAAAGTTGTCTGGAGTGTGAACAGAATTCGTCTACGTTGGAGAAAAAGAGAAAAGCAGAAGTCGAAGGTTCTGATATTCTGTCGGAAAAGCAATAGCGTAGCATTGAAGTCTTGAGGACTTCCACGTGTCATTACAAGCGGGCGTGTAAAGTAAATACTCAGTTGAGTGCTGACAACAGCTGGTGAGATCATTTGTGGTGCCGGCATCATCAAATCAAATGGTGCCTAGGACAAAATAAATGATACGCGAAGCATTTATAACAGATGTTATCATGATATATCTACGCGGCGCGGCCCCGACGCCACTGGAAACTTAAACGACGGGGGTGCTGTACACTCTAGGTACAATTAGAATTGGTTTGAATTAATTTTCGTCAATTTTTTTTTAAATATTTTATAAAAAATTATTGTTTAAATTAGAATTTTATAAAAGAAAAAATAATTTTAAAAAATAAAATTATGTTTTTCTTTTAAAAACAGATAGAAAATACCTTTTTAAAATTTTTTACTTCACCTTCTTCATTAGCTTTTTTTTTTTAAAAAAAAAAAAGTTGATGTTTGGGTTTTTAAACGAAATGTTATTTACTCTTACACTTGTTATTGAATCTCATAGTCTTATAACAGTAGTGCTGATGTCATAATTTTATATAATATAGTTAGTATAATAATTAACACGAGAGCTCTCGCTTTTATATTTTAATTCTTTAATGTTATGTTCTTATTTTTAAAAGATAATGTATAAATTAAGTTATTTGTATTTAAAATAAATTTTTTAATTATTATTATAATTAGTTAAATTTTAAATTTTTATCATTGGACGATAATTTAAATTTATTTATATTTAAGCATTAAAAATAATGTAATACCAACAAATTAAAATGTGAAAATAACCGTTTCTTGTAATTTTCAAAAAGGAATAATGAGTAAATGGAGAAGTAATTTTTTATGTTTAAAAGCAATCCCAAACCTTTTTCTCAATTCTTATTATATTATTATCATATTATATTATATTATCCTATGTGACTAACTCTCACAAAGAAAACTTAATTAAACTGGAGTAAAGGGTAGCCCATTATCCGTACAATTGGAATCCCCCTTTTATGAGGGAAAGTTGATATGTCCAAGGAAAGAAAAGAATTTGAATCGACGAACTGACAGGAAGGTACTAAAGAAATATGGTTTTTCTTTTTGTTGGTCTATTGGCATCTTTGCAATTGGCAAGCTTGCTAAGTAAGCTAGCTTGCTAAGTAAGCTAGATTGCTAAGTAAGCTAAGTAAGCTTGCTAAGTCACTTACAGATTAAGAGAGAAAAAAGAAAAATCATTTAAATCTTGCTCGGAATTAGTAGATATTTGCCTTACGTCAATGAATTATAAATAAAAGTTTTCTTAAATGAATATGATGTGGGTAGATTTATTTACTGCGGTTATAATAGCATTTTTTAAGCTAGTTTTGCACAAATTCTTTGAAAATTAATTCTTTATTCGTAAAAAAAATCCGATCCAAACAGAAGTGGGTCCAAAAGTGCAATGTTTCTAGTTACTTCGTAGGAAGCGTTTGCTTTATATCGTTGTTGACCTGACTTGTGATTGGCTCGTCCGTACAGTATGCATGCGACACCAACTACCACCACCCACATGCACACCATCGTGTCCTCTTTCCAGTTCCAGATAGGAGTATCTTCTTTTCGTCCCACATGGTTCCACACAGTTTCTCGTCCTCCACTGCAGCCCCGGAGAAATTAATCCAAATTAATAGAAGATAAGAAAGAGATATCCTATATATATATATATATATATATTTGTATATATTATATTTATTTTTTTTTTACTTTTTATTTATAATTTTATTTTTATAACATAAATAAAAAACTGAAGTGTATCACTGAATATGAAAAATTAAATGTACAAGAAAACTTTTTCCTCGAAAAATTCTTGGGTTGCATTTTCTAAAAATTGTTTTCTTAAAAAAAGGTTAGTGTGAACTGTTTCTTTCTGACAAACTTTTTATTCTGTTAACATGGACATGGACGATGTGATTGGGTAGTTCATTCAAATTCAAAAGAGAAAGAAAAGAGGCTAAAGCAGATTAACATCGTCTTCGGAAACGAAGCAAGGGCCCCACTTGTGCTATACTAAGTTTTGGTCAACTAGAAGCTCACGACACGACAGGATCAATTGGCAAAATGACATGACAAAGCGTGTCTTTTGTTTGTTCGGAAGAATTACAGAAAACTGAAGTCTTGTCCAGGAAAGCGTGTGGTGTACTACTATTCATCTAAAGAATATTTTCATTTCCTTCCCGGATAAGTTTAAGGGGACGTTTGGTGTCAGGTATGATTTTTGAATAATTTATTAGAAAAATGTTTATTGAATAAATAATTACTAAATAAATTCATTATCATGTTTCGTTGCAATGATATTTTTCAGTAATAATTTATTTATTTTTTCCTACTCCCGTGATTGGTTACAAGTAACACTTTCCCAGTTATACTTCTTATATTCCAAAACAACCCTTAGTTGAGAAGCATGCCAGCAGATAGATGAAGGAGTTACTAAAGGATGACTAAGGGCAAGAGTGTCTTTTTGCAGCTCTAAAAATGAGGTTTCCAGGGAACTCAGGGATACCCAACTTTAGAGGTGGGTATCCATTTCCTGACTTCTCTTCACATTTCAAGTTTCAAAAGGAACTTAGCTTGCTGAAATTTTTTCATGCCTTCTACAAAATATGGGTAAGTCATCCTTTTAAGTGAGTTTTCTAGAAAAGTAAAAAGCTTTTCCCATATCAAACATCCCATAAGTTATACCTCAACAAACAAGCCTGCACCCCAACACTACAATTATACCTCACCTCACCTCCCCTCCTTTCCCCGTAATTTCTCTGTTACTTCCCACGGCGACTTTGTTTCAACTATATTTATTACAATTTTTTATTTCTTTGTTTTTGTCTTTTTTTCTTTTCTGGCATGAATAAACATAAACAATCTTCCGAACCACTCCATCAACTAGAGCTTTCACCTCCGAGTTTCTAATAGGGATTATCTTTAGGCAAACCCTAAATATTGACCTTCATAATCCATTCTTGGATCAGAAGGAACTGAGCCCGGTAAAGCAAACTAAGAAAGAGTTGGCCCAAAATTGAGTCACAGCCTTGGATCCAACAACTAACTACATATTCAAAAGCAGTTACTTGAGTTACAATTTAAGTCCTCTCACACAAAATAGGAGACCCTTTAAACCAAAATAAAACAAGAAGCTAAGGTTTAGCCTCACATTGGTATTCTTCTAGAAGAAGAGATGTGCAAGAAATGAGATGCAACAGCTCGTCTTTAGTTGCAAATCCAGTGCCTTGCCATCTTATTATACCAAATTTATCAACCAGAAAAATATACCTGTAAAGATAAGGTGTCAAGATTGGTACTTTCCATAACTAATAATCGTATTTGGCTATTTGCTAACCATGAATTAACAAGAAATTTTTTTTAAAAAAAATCCTTACCTGTAAGAAGATTCAATTTCTTTAGTTCTTTTCTGAAATAATAGTGGTCATCGAATGAATACACCTTCTGCTTGGAACAAAATCAGCTGCTTTATAACCTGTTTCACCGTATGTTGATTGGTCAATCATCTATATGATGTTGGAGTTAAAAAATTATTTTATAATCCCAAAACTAATCAAAAATCAGTGAGACAGAGTATGAGACAGTTGATTTTGTCCCATCTACTTCTCTAGTGTATCCATGCTTTCGTCACACTTGGGTCCACATAATAAATTTCTTTATAGGTTTCAAACATAAAAACCATGAATCTGTAAATGACACCTGACCAGAAAAAGGTCGAAAGATGTGTTAACAAATTGACCGAAATTGGGGAAATAGACAGAACTGAAATGGACAATATGTTCCCTGATATCCAACTTAAAGAACCACCCTACTGCCCGATAGATGAAATTGACAAACTTTCGGACTAATCCAAAGAAACCGCAGCGGGAGAGAGAGAGGACTTTTAAAATGTGAACAGAGAGGGTAAGAAAACTAGATCTAAAGTGTGAATGTGAACAGTGAACCGTGTTCCTTGGATATGAAATAGTGAAATAGTAGCAAAAATGCACGACAATGCAGTAATGAGGGAATCTTCAGATAACAGAAAGGAGAAGAAATGAAGAGGAAGTGGCTGACATACAGTATCTTTAGCAAGCCAGATTATTATGGGAGATATGTGATCTAAAAACATGATAGTACATATGGAAGAGCTATATATGTTCATGGTTATTATCTATCCTTTCTATACATAATTTGACAAACACATGCAGAAAAATCAAATGTACCACTCGGCATGGTTTTCTACTGAAGAGCATAACCTGAAGAGCAAAAAACGGTGACAAGCAAAAAAGCAAAGAAACTGAACCAATTAGATATATACCTGATATAGATGAATACCTTTTGATTTACTGAATGCATCAACAAAGGGCTCACTCCAAGGATTGATCATGGCCTGTCAAGGATAAGGAATGAAATGCCATTGCAGCCAACAGTAGGCCAAAATCCAAGCGAAAAATAACGTATACAAACACACACACATATAATTCCTTTTTCGCTTGGTCCCTTTTCCAAAGGTGGAAAAAGATCAATTTTCTCCGTGGCTGAAATTACATAAGGGAAGGAGGGCCGAGAATGTAGCATTAATAAAATGATGCACTGGGAAGAAGTGAGGATATAGACAAACTAGCTTCCCATTTCAGATTTTAGTCTACGTTTTTCTTTCCCCATTTTTTCTTCCCTTTTCATTCAGCCTTCCCAATGGTACTTAATTCCTTCAGTGTGGACAAGGACAACAGAAAGCAACAACTGTTCGGCTCTGAAACTGACTTGTGTATTAAACTCTACCATGGAGATTGTTACCCAATTTTAAGATACACGAGGTATAGAATTCTGATGAACGCATACTCTGATAATGTAAAAGTAAAAGACCATTTCTACAAAAATCACAATGATTTTTTACCTGGGAGTTTGCTCAAAATGAAAGACGAAGTAAAGATGCCTTGGGGACAGATGATTCACCCGCTTCAGCAACATTTCCACATAGAAGGATGGGAAGCTTCACTGTTTTACCATCCGAGTAGTTGACATCAAAATCAGGAATCTTCACAGCTTCCGTTGCAGGAATTATCACTTTATTTGCTTGAGAAATCTGCAGAAATGTCAATAATAATTCTGTCAGATAGATAGGTTTCGCATACTTATATCCGGTGTTTCTCTCATAATTGAGAAAGTGACTACAGCCAAAAACAAATTCTTCAAAGGTCCCTATTGCTGAATTTCAGAAGAAATTAGTTAGAAAGAATTTTATGCGAAATTTTGCACTGCCTTATCTGCAAGTTAACTTTAACAGTGAGCTCTTTCATTTTGATTAAGACGCACTTTACTATCTAAACAGCCAGTGACCAGTTGAACTTACAGTCGAGCTCGCTCCTTCTCAATTGCTGCTTTCTTTCCCAGCTGAAACCATTTATAATTTTCCCGAGATGAGTATGGCAGAAAGAACTGAAGTCTACCATGGGAGAAAATATAGTAATAGAGTTGAAATTCGTTCTAAAAAAAAGTAATTTTTCCTACATTTTCTTGTTCACCAATCAATGAGAGTAAAAAGGCACCTGGTAAATATCGAGAAAACGCTTAGGGGTCATCTGAGCGTAATGCTGCAAAGGAAGCAGGTAGAGCATGTCCTGTTGCCTCGTGTGTTGGGAGGCAACCATTGAAGCTCTGATGCAGAAAGACTCGGGCGTCAATCGCTTCAACGCCAACATCGTTGATCAGATTTTGTGTTTCTCTCCTCCGGATATTCGAAATTCTACTCAAGAAGGGAAGGTCCCTAAGTCTTCTTCAAGCACACTATCGCAGTTTTTGGTTGGAGGGATTTGGAGGAGAGGAGAGGAATTTTGGAAAATTCATCTTTTTGGATGATTAAGTTGAAGGAAAAAGGAGGGAAAATTAAAGTAAAATTCTCTATTCCTTCTATAAATTTAGAAGAATTTTATGCAATTATTATATTATTTTTATTTTATATTGTTTTAATTTATAAAATTATAATAATAATGTGAATGCGGCGCCGCTCCATGCGATACAATAGAGGTCCTAAAACGACGCTTATAGTTATTTATACGTCTGTGTCCTATGATATGCGAAACGGCAATGCCTCCCATCGATATTTACCGCAAACGACAGTGTATGATTGTGTGTGTTTACAAAGTAAAAGAACTGCGATCAATTTGAACCATTTGATAAACCTGTGTGTATATATATATATATATATATATTAAAAAAAAAAAAAACCCTCAATACCCATTCTTATTTATTGTGATTTAAGCTAGTTAATTTAAAGTTTATATGAAATTGACTATTAATTTAGTATTCATGAAAATATACAGTGAATAAAAACAAAATCAAACATTTAATAAGATAATATGACATTGTTGCCGTCCAAATTAATGGTAAAAATTTTAAATCATATTTTATTTGACATCCTAAACCGTAAACAACGATAACAATTATCAGAAATATGGTGACTAAACAAATTAAGTAATAAAAATGAATTAAACTGCTCATGCAACGACTTGCCTGCAAGTTTTGAATCCAAGTTCAAGCAAACCATCTGGCATGGCTGCAAATCTGTCAATTTAGAGCAACTTTTACTGGTATATATTCTACACCGTTCATCGATCAATCATGCATGAAGAGTTACAATAATATATATATCCACTTAAATAAAAATGGAGGATCCGTTGACAAAGATATCAAATTAAGATTGGGGTGACTCATGTGGCACTACTAAACATTCTCATAGGATCAATCAATTTAATCCAAAGTGTCATATTGTAGTTGACCTTGGGTATTAAAAATGCTTAATTATATGTTTCTGATATCATTCGCAGAATTATAACATCTCAGTGCGTGAGTGTGCTTGCTCAGGGGAAGCATGATTGCGCTTTGTTCCCCTCGCAAACACTAGCAATATTGTGTTGGTGGATTCCTCGTAAGAAAGCTAACTAGCTGCAAACTTAAATCATTAATTATTATATTTATCATTATCATGTTTCAATTATAAAAAGTATACACATATTAATTCTGCACTCACTGAGCTAGTAACTATATAATACTTAATTAATGCCTGTCTTTTTGTGGTCTTTTGGCTTCACCACAACCTTGATTACTTTAAACCATCCATTTCAACAGTAAAAGAAAGGCAATAATTAAGTATTATATAGTTACTAACTATATATATATATATATATATTCTGGGCCAACTTCATTTACAATTCGTGTTAATTATGCATGAACTTGTTTATTTATAGCCAGCAGATCAGCTTGGTACTCAGCGATCCAGCCTTTGATTATGTTGACTTCAGTCTCTCTCTGCTTGACCAACCATTCGGGATCACTTGCTTTTGCTGAAAGTATGTCCAGGCAATGCGATCCTGCAAAATTTTCTTCAATTTATTAGTAATCAAAATATTGTATATATGATTTCAAGACAATGATCGATCGTGGTGCGTACCATTTGCTGTGGAGATTGCAAGGAGACTATCTGATATGTTCTCCAGCACCCTACAATTTATGAAAGTGATAAATTCAATTCATTGGATATCATTAAAAATGGACTATATATAAGTATCTGCATGAAAATTTATATGTATATATTAATATATACGTAATAATATATAGTGTGTGTTTTCTTTTCTTTGATAATTCATTACCCGCCAGAACTATAGGGATCTCTCAGTCCATTGGAGAAAATAATGTTGCTAGCAAATCTATGGAGAATGAGTTTCAAATCCTGCATTTTAATAATAATATATATCAGAAAGAATGATTTAAATTATTAAGAGCAATATAGAAAGCTATACTTTTGCAGGATCACAGGAATTAATGTGAATTTGGAAATTTAATATTCCCACATTTTGATGATCACAAGTTTTTTTTTTTTTTAATAATAGTGCCGATCGTAAAAAGTATTTATTATTAAAAGAAATGTTGAAGGACAGACAACGTACAGGACCACCATAATAAGTTGTCACCCAATGAGGCTGGGGAAGGACACCATACAAAGTCCTGCACTCATTGACGAAGCTTTTCATGCTGAAAGGTGCTGGTGGGAACATCGAATCATTCCTATCATGACCAATTGGCATAACCATCTCGCTACATCTCTGATAATTTTAAAACCAAGTAATTGCTCATTAATTAATTCGAAATAGGTGGGCTAGGGTTTGATAAAGTGATCAGAAGCACTAGGGCTGCGGTTATTTTAATGAATTATTATGATCAAGCATGAAAGCAATTAATTACCTGCCAGCTCCATCCCAGGTTTGTTTCTGTAGGATGATTATATTCGTTCATGTCGTAGCAAGACTTGTTTTTCATATAGGAAACAACACCTTCATATATTTGGCCAAGAACATCAGTTTTCTTAGCAGCTGCAGCATCAATGGCTGCACAGATAGTCCTAACTGGGTATTCAGGGGGGTGGTTGTACTGAGCTGCTTCCGCATATATTGAGTCTAGATAATCCTTCAGCTCAAAACTCCGCTCCAATTTACTGAAGCAAGAAAATGCAATAAAAAATATATGGTCAAAAAATGAACAAACCCATGATTTTGATTAGCAGATCAGAGATAGAGCTACTTACTTGCAAGTTTTAAATCTCTTGCTGAGAATTGAGAGGCCATTAGGCTTCTTAGCAACTCTGTCAATCTCAAACCATGATTTACGTATGGTTTCGTAGCAGCTCTTACTAGTTTCCTGCACCATTCAAACCAAGAATTGAGCTTGTTTCTTTTTTCAAAGAAAAAAAGGTTGGGATAATAGATTACTTTGAAATCCTTAGTCACAATATAATAGTATCCAGCCTTTGGGGCGACGCCATTGAAGTAAAGAATTGGTGCTGACGAAGCCAGAGCACCAAGGGCAATGTGGGGATACTTCAACCGGAACCATGATGCAAGCACTGCATAATTAAAATTATTGATTATAAATGTGAAGAAAACTATATAGTTAAACAAAGTCCTATAGCTGGGGAAAAAAGATACGAGTATATATTTAACTAATTAAGTCTTAGCAAGTTGACATATATATATTTTAGTTCTTGAAGAAAGATGTTATAGTATAAAGTGTGGTCAGTGCCTCAGTGGTCACTTACTTCCACCATAGGAGCCTCCAATGACGATTATGGGAGAATTCTGAGCAGACAAGCTTTTCTTTATGTGCAAAAGCACTTCTGCATAGTCTGCTATAGCTTGTGCTGAGTTGAAATAGCCACGAGTACTCGAATTTCTCATGGCTTCTTCCCATGACCCAAAAGGTATTGATTTACCATAATACCTATGCTGTTGATTAAGAAAACATATATAATATTAACAAGTAGTTGATTATATATATATATATACACACATATGCTGCATGACAGCATGCATGATGAGATGACCATAAATGTTTTATTATATATATATATATATATATATATAGATAGATATATCAAAGTCTTAAATACCTCAATATAAACAAGAAGAGCATTAAACTGAGGCGCTTTATCTCTGAGAAACCCTACGTCAGATATATCATCATCCACAGGTGCTTCTGCACCGAGGTATGCAAAAATGGGTGCACTTGATTTAGCTCCACCCCAGTGCTTAAAATTGATCATGTATCTTTGTTGGAAAGTGCTGTAGCTGTCAGGCCTATAGTTGAAGTGATCAAGCCTTTGGGTGTAGTAAGATGTTTTAAGGTTTTCGCGCAAAGGAAAGTAAGACATGGTTTGGGGTTCATGTTGCTTGTTTCTACGCACAGTTCCTAGCCTGGGAATACTGAAAGCAGAAGTGCAAAGGGAGGAAATGAAGAAGATCAGAAAAAGCCATTGGCTTGAGTACACAAGGAACACCATTTGTAGCCTGGGAATACTTCAGACTCGAGAGTATATATTTCCTGGGCTTCGATGTTCTTAGTTAGTCTCTAAGCACATGTATTTATAGCTACATGATTGGATAATGTGTGATGCAATATCGCAAATAAAAAATAATTAAATAAAAAAAGGAGGGGAAGACGTTGTAGCATTACAACTTTACTATATAAGAATATAATGTATATCAAGCCATATAATTATGTGTGCGTGTGTGTGTGTACGTATATATACAAAGGATCCACTAAGGTTGAATCACGTGGTCTATCTCTATATAAGCCTTACAGGTGTGTAATGTATATATATTTGTTCTTTCTTTTGGCTATACCAACAGAGTGAAAATCAGCAGCAGACAAACGTGTGTTTGTTAAATGACTGTTAACAGTCGCATCATCCACATGTCGTACCACTTTTCGTGCATAAAGATTATTTTCAGCTGTAATTTCTAATTCTAATCTTGTGACTATTAATGCTTCAACATTAGCATAATCATAATGATAGCATTACTGTGATATTATTCATTTTGAAGTGTTCTTTTTGTGGATGATTTTGTCAGGTGTGAACAGGCAATAAGCCATAATGGCATATGAATAGATAATCGGGAATGCTGGTTCAATTAGTCTCCAGTGGATGCGCTTATGCGGTGAAAAGTTAAACCTATAAAACCAGATTAGATTAAGTCGGTGGCTTACTTTTTTTTTTTTTTTTTTTTTTTTTCCATTTTATACAAAACAAACGTCCGGCAATTAAAAATCGGTGCTTTTTCTTCAGGGTAATGATGAGAACATTTCGGGAACAAAAAGATGGTTTTTCCCGGAAAATGTTGAAGAAAGTGGACGAAAGAACGAGAAAATTAAACACCAACACGGGGAAAGATATCTACCAAAATTTGCAAATTGAGGAAACAATTCAAGAGGATATGTACTGGGGGGATATGTACATGGCTAAAGGGGTTGAATTTGTTCTGTTGCAAGATTGAAGCTTTTCAGCCAAGCCACTCACTGCTCCATTTCTGGATGCAATAGAGGAAATGGTTGAGTTGTGATACACTTGATGATCTTGCCAACATGGTGTGTGGTGCACATGAGAATCACGTGTAAACCATAATCATGGCGACTGACATATAGTTTCCACAAAGCCAATCATAGGGTTCCACAAGATAAACCCTAGCTAGTGGGGATGCTTCAAAAGTGTCCCAAGAATATGAATGGTCCTTTACAAAACTGCCATGTCTAAAATGCTGGAAAGCTTCCTTCTGTAAATGCTTTATTTACAATGAACACCCTTTTAGTGTTCTGCTTTTTCAAACTTTGAGAATTTCCTCTTGTTTACTTAAAGCGTAGGTGGAGGGATAGTGCACCCGAAATTGTCTATTGGTGGCGTTACCCTTTTTCCAACCAAGTTGGTGCCCTTTTTTTTTAGTTTTAGGGTACTTAACCATGCCCATTCCCCCATAAGCACTCCAGGTTCAAGCAGAGCATGATATATTATTCTCTATACTTTATCTTTCCCTATTAATAATTTGTCGTAAAGATTGGTCCTTTGAAACTTAAGATGGCACGAACTTTCATTTTTTTTTTTCGATATATCTACAGATAAAGGAAGAAACACGAAGCTGCAAAATTAGATGGACGAGGATGGGATGGGAATCGGAGTTAAGAAGAAAATTTGAATGAACCAAAATAATAAGTAAACAAGAGGGTTTCATTATGTTTTTGGGCCTTCTGACAAATGGGTTTTTTAACAGAAATCCATTGGGCTAATATGATGCCCATGAGCCTTATATTTCTTATTCTTATTTGTTAAATAAGTAAAAGTAAACCCCTTTATAAAATGTAAATGTTCCATGAAAATAAAAGAAAAAAGAAAACACTGTAGTATTGAATGCTTAATTTGGAGCTGCTGGAGGTGCTATTGAGATCAGCGTAGTACTGTGTGATCCACCCCTTGACTATCTGGACCTCTGTCTCTCGCTGCTTCACCAACCATTCTGGATCGCTTTCATTTGAACGCCGAATATCCAAGCAATGAGACCCTGAAGAAAAATGTAACCTTTAACTCAAAACCTTATATGGTACTTAATTAAAAGGGTTTTTCTTACAGAACACTAGAATTCAATGATTGTTTCTTGATTGTGCTCTCATGATGGTAGGGCCATACCATTTGTTGTATAGACGGCAACCATACTGTCCGATATGCTTTCCAAAACCCTGAAACATTTTTAAAAAAAATTCACTCAAATCAAGTCTATTTTGAAAATATTGTTCTAAGATAATCAATTATAATTAATGTGGTTTTAGTTCATCCAGGCTGATTACCCGCCGCCACTGAAAGGATCTTTTAACCCATTTGAGAAAATGATGTTGCTACCGAACCTTTGAAGCACCCGTTTTATACTCTGCCACGCATACAGTTGCCAAACAGAGAATAAATTAAAAGCCTTCATGCATCAATTTTAAACAATATTAGGTAATAAATTATAAAACTTTTTCTAAAATTATTTTTGAGGATAACCCATTTATTAACATAAATCTTTCTAAATTGTATTTTAATATTTACAACTTATTTTTTTTTTAGCAGTATAATCTTATATGATATCCCCATCAGAAACAAATGTCTTTGTATTTAGAAGTTAATTACTATGAGAAATAAAAAAAGTGTACTTACATGGCCTCCATAGTAAGAAGTGACCCAATGAGGGCGAGGAAGGACACCATATTTACTTCTGCAATATTCCATAAAGCTTGTAATGTTCAAATGTTCAGAGGGGAACATAGTATCATTTCCATGGCCAATGGGCATCACCATCTCACTACAGCTCTACAATGTTTACCAGAGTCGTCATATTATTATATATTATAATACATCACTAAATCTCAGAACTTGAAAATGGTATATTCACCTGCCAACGCCAACCCTCAATTGTTTCAGATATATTTTTGGGAGCATTAACTTTGCACGAGCTGTTTCCGTCAAAGGCCACCACACCTGAGTATATCTTACTCAGGATATCGTTTCCAAAAGAAGCACCATCAATGCCACCACATATTACAGTTATTGGATATCTTGGTGGATAGTTATATTGAGATGCATTAACATACATGGACTCCAGGTAATCTTTCAACTCTGAACGGTTAGACAAGGGACTGCAGAAATAAAGAGACAAGGCAAAGTAATTAGTGGATGAATGTCAGAGCCTAAGACTTAACAAAGAACATTATTTATTTATACTGGCATGTGTTGAATCTCTGGCTAAGTATGGAAAGACCATTTGGCTCAGAAGCTACTCTGTCAATTTCAGACCATGACTTTAGTATAGTTTCATAGCAAGTCTCACTGGCTTCCTGCATACATACCAAGGTCCTCATCAAACTACTCTTTGGATATGAAAAAGATTAAAATTTGAAAGCTCAAAATTCAAATTTATTGTATTACTCGAAAACCCTTTGTTATGATAGAGTAAAAACTGTTCTGTGGGGTAATGTCGTCGAAATAGAGGATTGGAGCTGATGAGGCCAGTGCACCAAGGGATATGTGCGGATATTTTAGCCTAAACCATGAAGCAAGCCCTAGAGAAGAAGGAGGAAAATTAACACGGAGTATAATAATAAAATGGAGTTTAAAATCATTAATTATGCAGAATAAATGAGGAACTAACTTCCACCATATGATCCTCCAATTACAATAACAGGGGAATTTTGGGCTTCTAATGTCTCCTTTATGTGTAAGATGATTTCTGCATAATCTGCTATTGCTTGAGCTGAGTTGAAATAGCCAATAGTGCTTGCATTCTTGAGTGCTTCTTCCCTTGATCCAAATGGCACTGATTTCCCATAGTAACGGTGCTGATCATGAGTGATGAGAAAAGTAAGAGTTGAAACCTTTGAATTGAATTGAATCCATAAATAAATTATTGAAACCCAGCAATAATGTTACCTCTATGTACACTAAGAGAGCGTTAAAGGAAGCAGCGTTATCAATCATAAATCCTACAGAATGAGGGTAACCATCTATTGGTGCTTCTGCACCCAGGTAAACAAATATGGGGGAACTTGAATTGGCACCGCCCCAGTACTTGGAATTGATCATGTATCTCTGGTCAAATGTGCTGTAGCTTTCGGGCATATAGTTAAAGTGATCAAGTGTCTGTTTGTAATAAAATGTTTCGATGTCCCTTGAATCATTTGCAGACATGGCTTCAGGGACATGGGTCATTATTTTCTCCATTGGATTCAACCTTGGGAAAGCCATAGCCACTGCAACATTGAGATTGATTGAGTATATGAGAAAGGTGAGAAGAAGGCATTTCAGTGGAAACATTGGGCATTTCATGGCACTGGAAAGAGCACACCCTGCAAAACAGAATAAGATGCCTCAAACATTTTCTTATATTTATACCCAATAAGGCTTACTTGGTAGACAAGGAAACAAAGACAAACTTTTGCATAGAAACGTATTAAAACTTGGACGTACCTAAGTACCAATCATAAGTGCAGCTGTTCTACTCGGCAACATATGAATATTTCTTGTTTCGTGAGATACTATGCTCGGTTAATTTCTATGCACGTAATGTGAATTACTTGGAATAGAGACAATCGAATATTTAATTATTATTATATTCTTAATTCTTAAATGGAAATCTTGTTTTTAAAATTTTTTTTCTTCAATTAAAATTTATTGATATAATAAAATTATTTATATCTCACGCAGTTTAAATTGATACATTTAAATACAACTAATAATTAATAACTCTCATCATAATTCCCAATTTATTTATTTATTTTCTTTCCTATATTACTACAAGTAAACTCAGCCTTTAGATAAGGATCACATCACAAACAGGTCCTTGAATTGGGGATAAACATATCGCTTAAAAGCTTCAACTATTGGCCTATTTCCACTGCTTTCATTTTCAGTTCTCCTTGGGTTTAAGTGCTTCAAGATCAGCGTAATACTGCGTGATCCACCCTTTGATTATATGTACTTCTTCTTCTCGCTGTTTAACCAACCACTCTGGATCTGTGGTTTTGTTTGCAGGCAAAATATCCAAGCAATGAGACCCTGAAAAGTCAACCCTCAATCTTAAGTTAAATCAAAATACAAACCTTTTTTATGTCTGCAAGATTACTAAGGTGTTTTTCTTTGTATACCATTAACGGTGTGAAGTGCAACGAGACTATCTGATAAGTTCTCCAGCACCCTGAAATTAATGAACGAACCAAACATTCACAGTCCAAACAAAGCTGTTGTTCTAAACCATGTTAGTTTTTGCGTTCATATTGCTTACCCGCCGCTGCTATAAGGATCTCTTAGCCCATTTGAGAAAATAATGTTGCTACCAAACCTTTTAAGGACCAGTTTTATATCCTGCAGACAATGACATTGTTGACAAAAAAATCCTTTTGAGAATGAGTCAATATATATATATATATATATATATATATATATATATATATGAATGCTACCACGAGAACAAAAGGATACTTACATGGCCACCATAATAAGTAGTGACCCAATTTGGCCGAGGTGGGACCCCATATTGTCTCTTGCACTCTTGGGCAAAGCTGGTTATGTTGAAAGGGTCAGGTGGGAACATGGTATCATTTCCACGCCCAATGGGCATCACCATCTCACTACATCTCTATTACGTATATATAGAGAGAGAGAGCAATCGTGGTGTCATTTTAAATTAATTAATGACAAATTGAATCATTCATGCAAAATAGATATTATTAGCTATAAATCAATTAACCGGTCACAATATAGTCATTTTCAATTGTGGTTGGATATATGACCGGAAACTACCAATATCTCATCCAATCAAATTGGAACCAGAATTATGAATTTGCACTGAGTTGTTGTAAGTTGACTTTATTGGGGACCAGTGTCATCTTTCATGAATCTTTTTATTCTATTATATATTATATTATATTTACCTGCCAGCTCCAACCACCAATTGTCCAAGTCATATTAGCAGGGCTAATGTAATTGCAGGAGCTGTTACCCCAGTAAGCCACTAAGCCTGCATATATTTTACTGAGGGTATCATTTCCTAAAGAAGCACCGTCAATGCCGCTACATATCACAGTTACTGGATATGTTGGTGGATCATTATATTGAGCTGCAGAAGCATACTTGTACTCCAAGCTGTTTTTCAAATCCAAAGACTCGTTTAAAGGGCTACCAAAAAAAAAAAAAAGAGTATTATTTATATCTGATTTGATCAATTTCTGAGCCCAAGACTTAATAACAAGAAAAAGGGTATCAGAAAATGGTGTTTATACTAGCATGTGTTAAATTTCTGGCTGAGTTTGGAAAGACCATCTAGCTCAGAAGCTACTCTGTCAATTTCAGACCATGAATTTAGTATAGTTTCATAGCAAGTTTCACTGGCTTCCTGCAAACATGCCAAATCATAAGACCTCCTTTCGAATGCATGCATTTGATGTGAAAATATGAAAGATCAAACATCAAATTGTGGTTAGTTACTCGAAAATCCTTTGTGACAACTGAATAGTAACCGTTCTGTGGTGTAATATCATCAAAATAGAGGATTGGAGCTGATGACGCAAGTGCTCCTAGGGCCAGGTGGGGATATTTTAGCCTAAACCATGCAGCAAGCACTGTAAAAAAAATGAAAAGAAAAATTAGCATAAAAATAAATGGAAATAGAAAATTGGAATTATATGAAGAGTATTTGAGAAACTAACTTCCACCGTATGATCCTCCAATTACAATCACCGGGGACTTTTGGGCATGCCATTTTTTCTTTATATGTATTATGATTTCTGCATAATCTGCTATAGCTTGGGCTGAGTTGAAATAGCCAATGGTGCTTGCATTCTTGAATGCTTCCTCCTCTGATCCAAATGGCACTGATTGCCCATAGTAACGGTGCTGATAAGAAAAGTAAAGAGTTAGAATATCTCAAATCTTTGAATCCATTGGATCATTGAAAGCAGAATGGAATTGGAGAAAGAAACAAAAGGAAGTTAAAGCTCCTGTGTGTAAATATTTTCTGCAATACCTCTATATATACTATGAGAGCGTTGAAGGAAGCAGCGTTATCATTAAGAAATCCTATGCCCCTGAGGGAACCATCTATTGGTGCCTCAGCACCTAAGTAAGCAAATATGGGAGCACTAGAATTGGGTCCACCTCCACCTCCACCCCAATACTTGAAATTGATTACATATCTTTGTTCAAATGTTGTGTAGCTTTCTGGCCTATAGTTGAAGTGATCCAGTGTCTGTCTGTAATAAAATGTTTGAAACTCCTCTATATCAGTATCAGACAGGGCTGCAGGGTGGTCTGAGATTATTCTTTCTCCAAGTGGACTCAACCTTGGAATAATCAAAGACTTTGTTGCAGTGAAATAGGTTAAGTATACGAGAAAGATGGAAATAAGCCATTGAAATGAGAAGAAGGGTTTCATTGTAGTAGAATGTCTTTTGAGGGATCTTTTCTAATTCATATGTGGAATCAAAGACACCCTTGTATATCACATGATACTCACAGCTCAAGTGTTTTTTTTCCTTTACTATGCATTCTAGAAACGCTATAATATTCTATTCACTTTTATGTATCATTCTATTATTCATTTTGAAAAAGTAAACAATAAGATAATTGATTGATAATTCCTTGTAATAGTAATTATGTTTGACTTTTGACTTATTTTATTGTTTTATACAAAAATCAATGACATTTAAAAAGTTAATCCTAATCATCTCAAGTTTGATATTTTAGAACCCAGTTTAAACATTAAGGTAGTCAATTAATTTTGTTTAAGACACTAGGATGTTCAATTTTTAAGGTCATTAATATAAGCCTAATCATAGAATTAATCTTTTCATCTTCTAGAAATAAAATAAAGTAACTTTTTATTCAAAATGGAATGACATGGCACCTATCTCTTCCTTTACTTTTTTTTTTTTAAAAAATATTTTAAAATTATCCTATATTAAGTATTAATTAATTTAAATCTAAGTTAAATAAAATCATAATATAATAAAATTCTTTTTATCAAATCTTAATATAATTACATTCAAATGTTTTGAACTCAAAATTTCTTATTAAATAATCTACGCCCCTATGATAAATTTATGATTTTGCCCCCTCTCTCACTCTCTATCACTTGTTTTCATGTAATTGATATTTTGTGTTATATGTGGACATAATACTAAAAAAAATATGTTGAATATTTTATACCACTTGGAAATAAGAAATCAAACCTTTTAATTATTTAGAGCGGATTTTTTTTCTCAATTTTTTTAAAATAATAATTTTCTCTTTCTCTTTGGAGAATACAGAAATATAGACTTTTCTTAGAAATAAAGCATAAACAAAAAATTCAATAATTGATACTAGCATGTGGTATTGGTGGATTTAAACTCTAAAGTGAGGCAGTCAACAAATTAGGCGTGTTGAAAAGGTTAACAAAACGTCGTCCTCCAAGATGATTTGCCCAACAAATTTACAATTAAGTTTGCCATTTACACTATTTAATTTAATTATTAATTCTTTGACCTATATAAATATTTACTGAACATCAAATTACATGACCTATATAAAAATGTTCATTTTTTTTTCAAAAAAATATCTTAAAAGGATTTGAACTTAAATAAAAAAAAAATACAAGTAAAAACTTTATTAAAGAGGCCACAATCACCAAACTGCAATTCTCTAAACTCTTCATTCTAGTGATGTGGAAATTGTAAACAATCATTTAATGTCAAGTGATTTTGTGTCGTCCATGACCATGATTGCTGGGTAACCATATTCGTTCCCATTCCATGCTTTCCTATTGCTGATGACCGCAATCCACCCTTCCCTTTTCTTTCTCTCATTTTCTTGGTTTCACATACCTAGTGTCTACAGAAATGAATAGGCCACTCATAAGCCTTGCCGTGAGATCAGGATTTCAAAGACAACAATGAGAACCTTCACTTGACTGTTCCTTGCTTTCATCAATGAAAATGAAAATAACCTTAAAAATATCTTAGATGATTGATGGACTTGTTTTATTGTTTTCTATAAAATAAAATATTATATCTCATTTTTTGTCACAAACTTTATTTCATTAATTTAAATTAATTTAAAATTTTAATTAATTCAACTTTGTGTCGTTATAATATTATTTTATTATTTTTTAATACATAATTTGAAAACAACAAGACATTAACTTATGCGATTTTTTTTTTTGTTTTTTGTTTTTTTCACTTTGAATAGTCCACTCTTAAGCCTTACCGTGAGATCAAGATTTCTAATTTTCAACTTAAAAAACATGTTCAGAATGGGTTTAAAAGAAAGAAAATATTTTAAATGAAAATATTGAAAATACCTTAGATAATTGGTGGAGAAGTGGAAATGTCTACAAGCCCTCTTATTGTTTCCTGTCCATAGTAAGAAGGTGCCGATTGTTTTCCGGATCATTTATGGGGCTTGTTGTTCTAGATGCAAAGGGGCCATTTTTTTGTTTGAAAATAAAAGAATCTCTTTTCTGGGTGATTACATGACGTGAGTCACTTGACCACATTGGCGAATCCCATTTTCCTTATGGGTTATCTTTGGATTTCGAAGGTTTGATCTTTAGCGAAGAATTAGCTTAGGTATTACAATTTTTTGATTCGTTTGACTTACTCTAATTAGCTTACGTATTAGAATTCCATGACTCGTTTGGTCCCTTTGTTTGCACTTCAAACAATTTTCATTTCGAAAACAGTTCGAATCGCCCACGGTTTTAGTCACTCAATGTTGCATCATCTATCAAAAGCAACGTTGCCACACTTCAGAGTACAACAGAAAACCAATTTAAAAATAAGAAACCTCAATTCAAAAAGAAAATACAACAGGCCGACAGAATTTTTTTTTAAAAAAAATGCAATATAAATTATATATAAAAAGAAAAAATTGATGATAAATTGAAGCACCAAGATACGAGGAAACCGGATGCAACGTGCATGCAACCATGAGCTACAAAATTAACCATGCAAGCACACGAGGTGGGATGCATTGACACACTAACACACATAGAAACGCAAAAATTCAACTTGCAGCAGTAGTACACAATATACAACGCATACGAGGGCCACCCAAGTTGGTTTCTTCTTCATCATCCCCATCATCATCCACATGGCCATTGTAAACATCATATGTTTCTGCCTCTTTGGAAGTGGCTTCAACATCTTTGTCGCTGCTACTAGTGTAGGAGGAATCCATTAGACAAGTTGTGTGATATGCATGACAGCAAAAGAAAACAATGACTGATACATTCTGTATTGAAAAGGGGTCAAAACATATACAGCATCTTCCCCCTCCTATAGTCTTTGACTTCACCTCCACGGTTCTCAGACTTGGGGATCTCTCAAACACCTGAGGAGCATGAACGTCACTCCTTTTAGGTCTTACCTCATCTTCTTCATTGCTTAAATAAATTCCATGTCTTGCCTCTTTGTAATACTTAATCAAGAGGTTGACGCAGTCCGCCTATTCCAATGACAGAAAATCAGCAAGATATCTTGTATGCATTATTAATCAATTAATGTGTTCCATGAGTTCTCCCTTCAACTAAGGGATGGGGGAGGAACAGCACCTTAAGGATATCATTGCACCCATGTCTAAGTGATGTTTCAGTCCTGTAATCAGTGATAATTTTAACAAGCCGATCCCTGAGCCTGTAAGAAAAGCAGAGATTATCCGTTGGCCAAGAACATATATTGTTACAGAATGGAACTGGAATAGGAAGCCAACTCGATCTGAGCAATCAACTAACAGTCAAAAGTATAGTAGATGATATGCAGATGCAGAACCAGACTACTGAAGCGGATGTCTTCTATTTAAAGAGATCCATTACCCAAATACTAAATGATATTTATCACATGGATACTTTCCATAATTAAATAATATTCGTTCTGTTCAAGTCATACTTACCGAGGTATTTCCAACCCATTGGGAACTTTATTTACAATGTAGAGGGGATCAAGATTTCCAACTGTGTGCTCCAATAGTATGCCCACCTGTCAAGTACAATATTCAAGCTTAGAACAGGTTAAGAAAAGGCAGATATACAAAACAAGTATCCTCAATCTCCAATTTGGTTATTCAGATATACCATTTCAGGTTTGTTAAGACATTGCTTAATCAGTTCTTCCCAAAGGTCATCGTCATGCTGCATGGTGACAAACTCTACAGCCTGTGCAAAGCCATAATGCTTCTGTTATGTCCAACTTCAAATTTAACATAAAATTTCAAATGGTTATAATTTAAGGTTTTGATGCTGGCGAGAAAACACAACCAATTGAAAAAGAAAGTACCTCTTCTATATCCCCTAATTTATTAATAATGATAGCCAGGGCTTGTTTTGAGTTTCCCATCCTTCCTAGGATGAAGACTTGATCCCTCAATAGATCTCTTCTGATGCAAATTTCATACGCCTGAAATAGAATTTGAAGAATTTGATTCAAAGCAGAGATACGTTTAAATGTCAAAACTAGATTTGGATTTCAGACCTTCTCAAGGGTATAGTGTTGACTGCTACGAAGAAATGGTAGCAGCATTTTTGGATCATAGTCTGCATAAAGTTCCACCTATGCAGTAGACAAAAAGGATGGCATTAGTGCTAGAAACGAAAGCATCTCTTCACATAGAGCACATAAAAATGACTGACATTCATGTCCAGATAGAAAAATGAATGCAAGTTTTTCTCCAGTCCTGACACTTCAGACATTCAACAAACTTCTGTAAACATACATATAACAGAAACATGGCCAGGAAGCTTTCATATTATCCAACCAGAAATCCTGTCACCACTGGCACGTAGGGCCTGTACAAATAAAATAAATCGCCTTTGTGATGGAGGGGAACCAATAAACACTTGTTAGGGGAGATGGGTCTGTTAGAAGTCATGAAAGACGGAAGAAACTCTTTCTGTGGAGGCCACAGCTTAGAGACTTATATTTGATATCTCTAAATGCAAGACTTAAGGATAATATGCACATGATCTAAGAGTATCTATCAAAGCAATTGGTCTAAATTTTCTTTTCAGGTTGCCCACTGTTTTATGTTATGTAGCTCTCTCTTGCAACATAGTAAAACCAGAGGTCCAGAGCTGTTGCTCAACAAGGATTGTTGTCTTTTTGTTTTTTTCCCCAGTAAATTAGGCAGATAGCTTCGTGTTGTAATTATAATATTATAGTGAAGTAAAGGTGCGCACATTTTTCTATCAACCATGGAATTACAATATAAAAACCACAACAATGCAATCCTGAAAAGGCCATATGAAAGAAACGAAACCTACCTGCATGTCATGAAAGTCCTTTGCAGCATGTGGATTTACTTCAAATAATGAATGGAGATATAAATGTAAGAAATATCTGCAGTCATCCTTATTTCTGGCATTTAAAAGTTGTTTCACAACTTCGGGTGGACCAATTAGTTCCCTCTTTTGGATTAATAGGGGAACTGCACGCTTGCAATCTAACATCATTAATTGTACAACCTGAACAGGCAGAGGTAAGACAAATAAGAGTCCTGCAATAACACAACGAAATAAATCTAAGATGACAACAAAAACAACAGGATCCTAAAATATGTCAGGAAAGCTTGTAGAGGAGATCCTTTCAGGTGCCTTAATGCTTAAAATTGATCCCTGATAATTTATATACCAGATGAAACTAGATAGAAAACATATTGTGAGAATGGTATAAGTACGTGAGTATAGCTTCACAGTTATTATTTATATAATTATAGTAACTGTATAGATTTAATCATGCTAATTACAAGCCTAAATGTAAGCTGTACTAATTACAATATTCTAACAGTATAATCATATCCTGATTACAAGCCTAATTGTAAGCTCTACAATATTCTAACATGTATAATATCTATTTACTAAACAATACATCACAAATTTATACAATTCAACTTTTACAACCATACCTTTTTCCGAACTGCATCATGCAGGTTATGCTTATCAATGAAGTCAAATAATTCTGGCTTCAAAAGCTGTATATATCAACACCACCCCACCCCCCCCCCCCCCCCAAAAAAAAAGAAGGAAAATAAACAGTCAAACCTTAGTTTTAATGCATACATCTTAATTTAATCAATGTAATTGCAGTCTGAGCACGTAAAAATGTATTGACACAACCTACATCAGCATACAACGAAAAGGCTTTCTCATATTGCCCATCAATTACATATAACTCTGCCAATGCCTGACACAAGAAATGAATGCATTAATAAAAAGGGGTAGTTAAAAGATTCAAAAAAAAAAATAATAATAATAATAATTTATTTGACTAACCTCCTTGAGTGAATCAGTCATGGATGAAGTATTAAGTTGGGGTTCAATGGCTGAAATAACATGCAATGCAGAATAAATAACTGATGGCCATGATTTAACAGTAGACAAGAGATCCTTATGAAAAGATGGATTTGTAGCCAGTGCAACAAGAGCAACCTGTAAACCAAAAGCAGAATACAGAACATTTGATCCCTGGTCAGTTCATTACTGATATTACAGAAAGGCATTACTCGTAACAGACATCACTTTACCATAGCTAACCTCATAAACAGTATCACGCAGTCTGGGGCATTCTGTAGGCATATAAGGAACCAAAACAGGAAGTTGACGAAGGTGTGCAAAGTGGAAAACCCATCTGTGGAAAGCAGTCCATTGAGTGTCACCAAACAAGAATTGTACAACATACTAATAAGTAACAACAGGTGATACCTCTCCCATGCTGAAGCTGATCCTCGCAGCAACTTGGGACACAAAGATGCTGCTTCGGCATATTTTCTTTCCACGATCAGATGATCAAGGTACCTAGACCCCACCTGCAGAGGTAGTTCCAAAACCAAACAAACCAAACCTCACTTATAATCAAATGCTAAAGTTGACCTAGAAGGTAAAGAATACATTGATACACTCATAAGAAATAATATCATGATTCAAGAAAGACTTGCATTGCATCAATATAAACTAACAAGAAGAACTGGAGAAGAAAGAGGGGGTGGGAGCAACCATACTGACTGAAGTGCAAATGGAGTATAGAGATTTATTGTACTAATGACCTTGTTACACTTCATCTCTGTATTTTTCCTTTGGCTGTTTGTTAGGGTGGATATCTTGTCCTCTTGTGTACTCTACTCTTCTCTTAAAATTTCTTCTTTATCATCCTAACCCCCGGGGGGCAAAAGAAAAGGAACAGAACATATATAACACAAGCACATTTCACATATGCTGTACTTGGGGCTTACATTGAAAATCTAAGTAAAATTCATCAAATGATTACCCAATATGGGTTTTTTTTGAGGCTGCACGTTGAGAATCTAAAATTATGTAATGCTACTTAACAGTTAAACAATATGTAATTCTACGGAATCAACATAAATGAGGGCTTCTATATGTGCATAAGCATAGACATCTAACCTCAACATTCATCAATACGAGACAAGATTGAATGATGATGTACCTCATCAAGAAGTTCACTTGGCCCCTGATCAGATTCAACTGCAGCCAAAGCCTTTTCATGCCATCCATGCTGAAGAAGCCAAGCAATATGATCTTCAGTATCCCTGATTATCAAAAAGCATTAAATTCTCCCTATCTATCAATTTCCTTTTTTTTATTTCTTTTAAATTTTTCTAATGACGTATACTTTCAAAAATGTATACACACCAAAAATAGATCATTTCAGACACATTACAAAATTGAAAACAACCTTGGTTTTGCAATAACTACATCCTTTGGAGATACAATGTAGTAGAGCGGCTCATCGCCAGCAGCCCACTGACCACCAGCATAACTGCTACCTATATTAGCATGAAAGAGAAATTATCATTATGTAAAACGACTACATAGACAACACATACATCATCAACAACACTAACCAAATGTCAACCTGAGAATGGAGCATGAGCAAGGGAATAGTCCTTTGCCTTGTAATGCTCAAAACCATGCACTGGTAGAGCATCTGTTGAAAGTTCATAATTGGTCCATGTTACTATACGTACTTCTGGTCTTTGTGCATTACCCTGTTTAAGATTATATTTACTTGCCTTAAGAGGGGAGCAAAGCAAAATCTTCAAATTTAATTAAGAGGACAACTAAAGCACTGCCAAATTTTTCTTTCCATTTATGAGACACAAGAAGCAATTTATCACTTCCATAATTAAATTTAACGGAAATTATGCAGTTAGCACTAAAAAAAAGTGTCTAATTTTTATACATCTCATGCTATGATCAAAAAGCACAATATGACCTCAATGAACAATATCACACTGAAGAATGAATTAGAAAATTGTATATGACAATGAATAGTTCTTAGAAGCAACATGATGCTAGCTCTCTCACCAGGGTTTATTGAATAACATGAAATGGTTTAAAGAATTCAATGGAACCATCTTATTATTTGAATGTTCATAAGAAAAAAATTAACATTTCAATATGCCCAAGTCATATAGACCTGGACTGTGTGAGCCTAAATTGCTACAAACTTAAAGAGAGGGAAAATACAGAAATTTACAGAACAAAATGTGCAAAGTCAGCATGTGGAGTTAAATGAATTTCATTTCACCGCATGCAAAGAGGATAACATACAGCATACCTGCCGTGAAGGAGCAGTTCTACTAAACTCCTTTTCTCCATCTTCTTCTCCAGGAATATAAGCTAGAACAACCAAAGTATCACCAAAGGGTGCAATTCCTGAGATGAAATACGTAGTTTGAAAAGATGCCACAATATCCACCTGGTTCAGACCAGACAAGGAGACTTGCCTATATGTACCATTGGCTGCTTTGTTGTGGTTTGTTCTTATTGATGCAATTTTGACTGATGTCCCCCAGCCAATAACCAAGAGGGTGTCGTCCTGATTGTGATGGAAGGCATTAAGTTGCACTAGTTTTATCAATAAATGACACAACAACAATAACAAATAAAATAGCACTTCAGCTTTGTGCAGAATAAGTCTTCAATTCAATTACAGCAGTGGAACCTATTTGCCACGACATGTCCCAGTAACATGCCCTTGAGATATTTGACTAACCTGCCAAACCAGGTGAGGAAGCAATAGCTCAGGGCGTGGACTCCCTCGTGGTCTTTCAATAAATGTTATACGCTGGTCATTAGCAGTATCATAAACCTTAACTCCTGCATCGTCTGCCCAAGCAACAAGACTTGTTCGCCACTTCACCGCATGGATTGGACCCTCTCCAGAGTGCAAAACCTTTTGAGGGGAAGGGGTGGAAAGGGGATGAAATTTAGAGTCAATAAATGAAAGAAAGCACTTACGTGCTAATGGTCAGAAGAATTTTACAGCACAAACCTGATTACGATAGCCCAACCATTTCTTTGTATTAAAATATAAATGACCTGCTAAACCACCTGCGACAAATCTCCTGGATGCTTTTCTTGCATAATCTGGATCCATAGCAATTGCCTTCATTGGGCGATGATATTCAAATTTCAGTTTCTCATCGATGAAAAGGCAGTTTATTACAACTGACCCATCGTCAGAACAGCTTCCCACATATTCACCTTCTATATCAAAGCTAAGGTCGTTAACAACAGCAGCATGAGCGGAAAATTCTTTCACCTGTATAGGACAAATTCATTTATACATATTGATAAAACAAAGCATAAGCATGTATGCTGTTGGCTGTGACTTGCCAGAAACTAAAAGCAACTCTCTATGATATTGGCACTACATAAAGACATCTGAAACATAATGATCCTTCCACTGGAAGCCAGATGATGAGCATAATTCCTCACAAATAGTTTAACTAAAGACATTCCGCACATTTTACAAGATTGAAGAAGGGCACCATTGTTAAGCTCAGCATTATCTATCTTACTTCAAATAAAAAATGAAACAACGAAAGCGAAGTTCCAGAAGAGGATGAAAAAATGAAGTAATACCGGACCTCGACAGCTCGAATTTCACATGAACATCTGCTACACTACACAAAACCAATTATGATCCTGAAGATTCGTTCCCCGATAAATTACACAATGAATGGAGATATTGTGAGCTCACCTGATTCCCAAGAAAATCAAGGATATAAACGGTGCCATCATGGGTCCCAAGTGCGATCATTCGCTCAGCAACCGCGATACACGACGCCGCATCACTGGCTAGTAGAGAAGGTACGCTGCCTCCCATTCTCTGGTACTTTAGTCGCGGCTCCTCCTCGTCTTCCTCACCCTCTTCCTCCTCTTCTCTCTCGTCATCTCCTTCTACACCGTTCTCAGACGGAACCGGAGCCATTACGATAGTTATCCCCGGTGGTCTCGTGGTTCACCAAGAGAATTATGAATTGTTAACGAAATTCTAGTCCAGGTAGAAAGAGATCTGTTTGGTTACTGAGAATTTCTCACTTTTTTTTTTTCTTTTGGTTTTCTTAATTTTGATTCTTTGGATTAAAGTTTTTACTCGGAGGTAAAGCCCCCGAAAAGTTGAGCTTCGTTGGGTTTTGGTCTTGTTAAAATCATCTAGGCGACAAAAACAGGGTGTTGAAGAAATAACGGGTGCCACCTTCAGGCTCCACCTGGAATTGATCAACTAGCTAACCATAAGCATGTGTGTCTTCGCGCTTCTGGTCTGTAAACTGGAACTTCTTTTTCGCGCTCACGTCGCAGCACTTATTCGGCCAATTCTTTTTACGCCTAGCCCTTTTTAAATCTCATTTTCTGTTTCGAAACTTTAATTTCAGGATCATAAAGTACATTTCAGATTTTAAAATTTTAAAATATATAAAATATGTATTCAAAAATTTTGAATTGTATTAGAAGAATTAGCCCACTTATTAGCAACGGCCACAAGATCGAGACCTTCCACAGCCCAACTTTAATTTTAAGGCCCGTTAATCCTAAGGGCCTCTATTACGATAATTGGCTCGAGTGAATTAAAGCTGTCTGCCAAATTCTCTTTGCCCATCTTTTTTCTAATCTCACGTCTATGGGGTGGAAATAAATTCAGGGCGTATCGCCTAGCCTACAAGTGGCCAGGCTAGGCCTAGACTTTCAAACAAGGTAAGACTTTAATATAAACTTATTTAATTAAAAGGGTCAGCTCTTACAATTAAAACTAACCTAATCTTATATTTAGTCAATTCTTCATAATGCTCACAATCCTTTTGAGTGAAGATGATAATTTTACATGTATATTGTTTTATCGATATAACCATTAAAATTATATGTTACTTTGTATGCACAATTTATTTTTTTTAAATGCAACTATAACTTTATTTATTTTTTTATCTTATTCTTAATTTTTTTAAAAATATTTATGAATAACATAAGTTTAAAAATAAAAAATAAAAAATTTAATTCCTCGCACTAAAAACTCCTAATTAATTTAGTCACGTACAAGGCACTATAAATTCATTATTAAAAAAGATAAAAAAAAAAAAAAGAATTAGACTACGTGGGTATGAAAACTACCAGAAAATTTTCAACTGCGTGTTTTAAAACAAATTCTCCAATCCTCAACACAAAAAATATTACAACTTCATGTAAAAAATACGGAGAGCTTGTCTCTAGGAATTATTTTTGCACTTCTCACATTGCATTTTTATTATTTCTCGTCCGGAACAGTTCATCCTCTCACTCACTTTTTTATTTTTATTTTTTTAATAAATATTTATTTTGGTCACTCACATTTAAAATTTTTATTAATTTAGTTTCTTACACTTTTAAGTTTATCAATTTGGTCTCTCACACTTAAAATTTCAATTAATTTAGTCCCTTAAACTTGTAAAATTTCTCAATTTAATCTCTCACACTTTAAAAATATTAATAAATTTAAGGAACGAAATTGATAAAAAATTTAAAGTGTGAAGAACTAAATTGATAAATTTAAAATGTGAGAGAAAAAATTGATTAAAATTTTAAAAAAATATAATTGATAAATTTAAAGTGCGAGGAACTAGATAAAAATATATTAAAAAAAAAAATATTTACTTTTTTTTTCCGTTTTAATTAGATTATGCCATATATGTATTGTAATAATTATCTTCCCTGACAATTTTCCAGGCACCCAACACAAGATGGGCTCAGAGCTAGTCCTTTCTCATAAGCCAGTTCGTCAATGAACAAAAATGACGTTCATGCAGTAGAGGGGTTCAGTGAACAACCAATGTCTACAGAGGAGTTAACTGCAGGAATAAAAATTCCGCAACTTCGAAACTCAACTCCATAAACTCACACACCTTCATTACACTTGCAAACTCCAACTAGCAACGTCAATTCTCTGTAAACGAAGATTAACAAATAAACTTGGCGAAATCAGATCTCTGCCGCTGCCGAAACCGCAAACAGAATTGATTCCTTTTGAAATGGGATTGTTACCCCTTGATCTCGGGGACTTGAGTTGAAATGCAGCCGAATTTGTTTCCCTTTGGAAGCGTTCTGGGAAATCCGTTTATATCCAATGGCGATTTGAGTGAGGGGTTTGAGAGCTCTAGGATTTTCTTCTTGGTACCATTTTTGCTGTTCCAGGGAGGAGGAATGGATTTGTCCAAGGTCGGGGAAAAGATTTTGAGCTCTGTTAGGTCTGCGAGATCGCTTGGATTGCTCCCTTCTGTTTCTGATCGGCCTGAGGTACATGATCGTGTGCATGTTGTAGAGTCACTGTACTCTTCATAGTGAATTTATTTTTTGATTTCTTTGTGTTATTTTAGTTCTAGTTAACGTGGTGTGGTTAGACAGTTAATCATAAATCTGAGAGAGATTTCACTTGATACTTAAAGTGCTATTGTTTGAGGTAGCAAATGCTGTGTTGAAATTACAGTTTAATGTTAACATTTGATGACGCAAAGATGCCCAATCTCGTGTTTAATGTTAACATTGCTGATCAGCTCTGGCTCGTTGACATTGAGCAAAAGTTTACATTGAATATTCAACCTTGTAACTCAAATTGCCATTCTACCGTAGGAAATGCACCCCAAAGAGACCATATGGACAATACTATGTTATAGCAGCTCTAAGGTCAACGAACTATTCTCAGAAACATGAACATCTTGTTCCAACCAAATGCACCAAAGAACTAGATAGACTACAAACTGCCACAAAATTTTAGAGTCCTTACTGAAAGCTCTAAAATCTACAAGAATTGCTCCAAGCTCCTAGGACTCACCCAACTTTTCACCAGAAAGACCCGATAAATTATCACTTGAAGAGGTGGCTAATGAACGACTCAAAAGCAAATGGGCAGCTGTCTCCATGCTAAAATCACACATGATAGTATATTAGGAGAAAGAGCTTTGTTAAACCTTTGGATTTGCAGTATATCGTTATTATCAATCCTATTAACTACCCTAGTCCAAATGAAAGACTTATACTTCAGGAAGGTTGTGTATCCTAAGGGATTTATCAAGAAGGAAATTGGGTCTAAGAATTATGTGTTTGATAAACAATGCGCTAACTAACTTGTCCAAGAGTCCTCTCATCATCCTCATCTTTCTGTTGCTGTAGGTCGAACATAATTGAATTTTTCTCTTCTCTTGTAATTCCGAGGAACTTCTTTGAACTCATTTAAGGTTAAGGGGTTTCTTTGAGTCCCTCAGTATTATGTTCAAAAATATCAAGAATGTCTAAACAAATTGATGTTGTTAGGAATACTAAAAATTAGCCAGTTTAACATGCATTTCAGACTGGCTTTATATCCTGCTTGAGTCATTAAGTGCTTGAGTTAGATCCATAAGTCCTATTTTAAAGTATTCTTTTTATAGGTTCCAGCTCAAGTTGCAGCTGCTGCAGCTGTTGCACGTGCTCTTGCGGGGTTGCCTCCTCATCAGAGATACAATCTTTCATCAAGTTCGGAAGAACTGAGTTCAATATATGGAAGCATACCTCAAGATCAAGTAGTGAAGGAGCTGGAGGAAGAATTCTATGAGGAGGTGCTACTCGCCTGTATCACATTACCTTTTCTCAATTTTACTCTAATATCCCTTCTACTTGAACTCGTTTTAAATGGTAGAACATAATTTGTTTATGGAGGCTACATTTCTTAACATCCTGAAAGGATACTGTCACATATATGAATCTTTGTATTGAAATCAGTTTTGGGATGCTTACTAAATTTTTTTTTGCATTAGGGTCTTCTTGTGTTCCGTGCAACTTCACAGCCACAATTCAATTGGTGTTTAAATTAGTCTTATACCACTAGAGCAATAATTTAGGTTTTCATATTTGAAACTTCACATTTTTAAAAAACTTTTATGATGTAGGCCTCTCTTTCCAATAATTATAGAACTTGATTATGATAGATTTGCTTGTCCTTAAGAATTTGAGCTTTTAGTTATGTACATACTGTTGGTTGTTTTAGTGATCCATTTAAAAAAATTTCGCTTCATGCCTGCACTTCATCAAAATTTTATTTTAGTTGTATTTAATCATTATGTGATGAATGAATTTTCTTGCATATTACTAATATATTTGGTGATAACCTTTCTTCAGGACTTTGATCCAGTTAGGCATGTTTTAGAGCATGTTCCAGCTGAAGAAAATGACCTGGCATATTTTGAGAAACAGGTACACTACCAGTTTCTCAATTCTTCCATCAGTTAAGCTTCTTTCGGCACTTTCTTATCATTTAGGCTGAAAATGTTCGTCTGCTTATGAACAATATCAGTATCTATCATATTGTTTAAGCTTGAATGAAACTCATTTTTGTTAATGTTTGCTGTTGAAACATTTATCATCTCCTATTTCATTATTCTTTATTAACAGTCCAAGCTTGTTATGTATGATGCTCAACTTCCCAGCAACTATTGTTTATGCTACATTTTGCACCTATAAACACTTTAGATACATATTTCTGATTTTGATGCCTCAGTTTTGAGGTCGCTATATATGGTTTGCTTGTATAGCATTACCATGATATCTTATTCACTGATGACGTTTTTCCCCTTTAAATCCTAGATGGCAGGATTTATCAATTTTATTATCTTTGAATATGCATATGTTTCTTGACTGCCCTATTATTTCCTTCACTGTTCTAGGCTGCCCTTAGATTGACACAACTGGATAGAGTAGCGGAGCGTTTGTCTCGACAAGTTATGCAGAATCATGAAGTAATGGGTAAGTTTAAGGAATGGTGAATACAGAGAATTCACCTGCTATTATGCAACTTTCAGTGCATGAAGTTTTGCATGCTGAATATTTTATCTTGTATTTGTTTTATTCTGTCCACTCTATTTTTATTTATTTATAATGGAATAAGGTGCTAATACTTACTTTTGGCCAGTGAAGGGCATGGATTTGGTGAGGGAATTGGAGAAAGAACTGAGAATTGCAAACGTTATCTGCATGGTACATTTCCTGTTAATAAATTACATCATTTACTGTTACACTTTGATTTGTCTAATTCTTACTGCATTCTTTTCAACCGTTTCATAGAATGGAAGGAGACACTTGACCTCGTCCATGAGAGAGGTATCAAGGGATCTTATCGTAAATTCCTTTTCCAAAAAGAAACAAGCTCTTGTGGTACTTTCCTCTCTTTATGTACCTACCATTAATATTGAGTGTTGTCTGTATCTTTTTATGTTTTGCTTTGCCTTTTTTCATGATTAATTTTAATATTTTTAGTGAAAAGCAAAATTTTCGTCACCTACGAGTTGTTATTGGGATAAAGTCAGAATTGTCTTGGATATGTCTGTGTGTGTTCATGGAGCACATAATGCATGTGTACTCAAGCCTTCTATAGGTTGTTCTAGTAAGTTGACGAATGCCTTCCCCACCCCCATTTATAGGACTTGCTTCCAATCTTGACTGAGCTTCGGCATGCATTGGATATGCAATTGGCACTTGAATCCCTTGTTGAGGAAGGGAATTACTGCAAGGTGCGCTTCTATCTGTTTCACTCTGTAGTTTGTGGCCAGTTACCCACCATATATCCATCAATTTTCAATATTTTTTGTCATCCCTTTTTGTATATAACCTAGCTTCTCATTATATCCTTTATATGTTGATTATTATGCAGGCATTTCAAGTCCTATCTGAGTATTTGCAACTCTTAGATAGTTTGTCTGAGCTTTCAGTGATACAAGAGATGAGTCGTGGTGTCGAGGTGAATGTTAAATTTAGGTTTAATTAAAAGATTAATCTAATATTTTTGGAAGTTGTATATTAAATTCGTTACTTATAGTTATGTTTCAGCAAAATAATGATGATAGATCAGGACGTGGTTGTATTTAATTGTTTTAGTTTTCCTTGTTACATTTTCAATTTAGGTTTGGCTGGGAAGAACTCTACAGAAGTTGGATGCTCTTTTGTTGGGAGTATGCCAGGAATTCAAGGAAGATGGCTATCTAACTGTGAGTGTGTAGTTACTTTTTTCTGAAAAATGGATTATTTTTCTCTGTACAAAGTATGGCTGGTTGAGCATATATACTTGCTCAGTTTGTCTGTGTACTTTCAAGAGGTTTGGGATACAGTTCCTCATTGCATTCATTGTCATGAATCAACTTCCAACATCTATTAACAATTTGACTATATAATTTGATCCAAAGTCAGAGCTCTAGCAGGTTGACATTCTCCATTGCTGTCACCATGGAATAATACATGCATAGAGAGATTTGCTCTAGTTATACACTGTATAATATATCCTGCTATTTTAACATTAGATGAGGCGATACAGGTAATTGACGCTTACGCATTAATAGGAGATACTGCTGGTCTTGGTGAGAAGATACAAAGTTTCTTCATGCAAGAAGTTATTTCAAAAACCCACTCTGTGCTAAAGGCTATTTTGCATGAGGTATGCCAATACATCTATCTTGCCCTCCTTTTGGTGTCACTTGGACTCTTGAAATAGTTTGAGATGGCATGTGAATTATTGATATCCTTTCCTTACTTAATATGCTGCTGATATGATTTACCTTATGAGCATGTTGCTGTAGTTCATCATATATGATATTCTTGTAATTGGTCTCTGGCATTGTTAACATTAGTGTCACTTTCCTTTTTTATTTGAATTTCTTTTTATGGATTAGTGTTGGTTGTTGAAACTCTGTTATGTTATTCCCAATTTACTTATGTTATCCCATTTCTAGTGGGATAAGGCTTGTTGTTGTTGTTGTTGTTAGTTCAAGTGAGGATTGATAGAACTGCTTACTCTGTCAGAATGGTTGAGAGTAAGATAAATGCTTGTATTTATTGATACTGAGGCCGAAAAAGATAAAATGATTTTGGTAGTAGGATGTAATAATATTGAAGTTCTGCTTGCTTAATATAAAAGCTTCTATTCTTTTTTATTTTTCTGTTTTCATTTCACTTACTGTTTAAAGTATGTTTAACGAGGATTTTGATCTGTTTCACAGGATGAGGAGGTGATTTCGCAAAATAGTAGGTAGTTTTCCCCCTTCTCCCAAGCATATTTATCATTCTCTTTGCACTAATGGCAGTATCTCTACTTTTGATGTGCTTCACGGTTTTAATTTTGATACCAGGCTCACTTACAGTGATCTATGCCTTCAAATTCCTGAATCTAAGTTTAGGCAGTGCTTATTAAGAACACTGGCCTTTCTTTTTGACCTTTTGTGTTCATACCATGAAATTATGGACTTTCAGCAAGATAGAAAGGTAAATTTTGGTTCTTCCTATTGCTTATCTTACCTTGATGAAGTAAATCATATTTCTACCATTATGCTTCTTTCTCTGTATGATTTGAGCAACCAAAACATACTTTCTCCGATGAAGTAAATTATGGATCTTGTGTTTTCATGTCATGAAATTATGGACTTTCAGCTAGAAAGAAAGATAAATTTTGGTTCTTCCTATTGCTTGTCTTACCATGATGAAGTAAATCATATTTCTTCCATTATGCTTCTTTCTCTGTATGCTTTGAGCAATCAAATACTACAATTCATTTACTATAGAGTTAGGTCCAAAATCTAGGTCCATTATGGATTATGTTAGCATGTGAAGCTTATATTTTTCTTAAAAAAAATTGCTATTCATTTGGTCTAGAGTTAGTTCCAAAATCTAGATCCATATTGTCATGCTGTTAGCCTGTAAAGTTTATATATGTTTTTTTTTAAAAAAAAATTTAGCACATCAATTCCATCTTAAAAAATTTGCCACTGAGATGGTGAAATACCTACATTAACTTGTATGTGGAATAACAAGAAAGAGCGTCTGAGCTTATACATGGAATAAAAATGTTAAGCCCAACATTTTTTCCCACTTTTCTAGGATGACAGCATGACATCTCCCATTTTATTAGCCCTTCGTAAAAAGATCTGACCATCCACATTGGAAGTTGTAGAAAACCTGAATTTGCTCTTGTGAACTTGAGCAAAGCACAGTTCACTCTATATTTTAATGTGTATCTGATTTCAAGACTGGGAAGTTATTCATGATTACATAATCTATAGTTGGTTGATCTATGTTAGTCAGCCTGATAGCATTGATGGATTTCAGGACGCAGCTGCCCAAACTTCAAATAAGTGCAATGATGACATTCCGTGTAGTCCATGTGAACCTCAGGAAGTTGTTTCAGATGCAAGAACCTGCAACAACTCGTCATCCAGTTCTGTAGATGAACCATGTGGTTCATCTGGTTTACCAAGGAGAGAAACTCATGATCCAATTAATGAAGCTAGAAAGGAAGAAGACATAGCATTGAGCATTGACTCACCATGGTACCATCTCCGCAAAGAAGCTACGTCATTTGTTTCACAAACCCTTAGAAGAGGACGCAAGAATCTTTGGCATCTCATTACTAGTCGTGTATCAGTATTGCTTTCTTCTGCTGCAGCTTGTTCCATGAGCATTCACCAGTTCTTGAAAAACTATGAAGATCTGAGTGTCTTCATTTTGGCTGGGGAGGCGTTTTGTGGAATTGAAGCTGCTGAGTTCAGGCAGAAGTTGAAGGTTGTTTGTGAAAACTATTTCATAGCTTTTCACCGACAAAATGCACATGTAAGTCATCTCAAGGATTTTCATATTTCATAATTGTAAGAATTACATCATGTTGATTGCAATAATATAACATCTCATGCCATACAATACCTTGTATAATATGGGGAGATAATATATCTTCAATTTTATAAAGAAGCTTGCTTTCCCTTTTCAGGCACTTAAGATGGTTTTGGAGAAAGAAACTTGGATGAGATTACCTCTAGATACCGTGCAAATTATTAGTTTTGCTGGACTTATTGGTGATGGAGCACCATTGATTACTTCCTCTAATGGTAAATCAATGAATGCCAAAGGAATGCAGTCCAACGACCCAGTGAACTTGCTTCACACCAGTTCTAGGAAGAGTGGGTTCTCTCAGTGGCTAAGAAGTGGAAACCCATTTTTGCAAAAAATATCAACCTCCAAAGAAGGCCACGGTAATGGGTCAAGTTATGGTGGTGATTTTGATGGAAGTTCAAGCAATGATTTTCATGGTGATAAAGTCACACCTCGAAAAAAAGATTCCAATCAAATGAATGGAGCTTATTCGGTTTCAGAAGATGAGAATGAGGATCTTCTTGCAGACTTTATTGATGAAGACAGTCAATTGCCAAGTCGAAGTTCAACACCACATCATTCAAGAAATAACTCAGCACATAGTAATGACGAAGAAAATACTGCACAAACTGGGTCATCTCTATGCCTTTTAAGGTGAATTGCTTTCCATACCATGTTAACAGAAGTGATTATTATATTCTACAATATTTTGATCAGTTTGTTTTGCAATGGTTGTATTGAGATGCTGCATATATTTTACATTTTAGGTCTATGGATAAATATGCAAGGCTTATGCAAAAATTAGAAATAGTAAATGTTGAGTTCTTTAAGGTATGCTCCTTTACCCTTTGATGGTTTGCACTTCTATGTCTTCCTTTACTTGTTCAGCTTACAGATACATGGTTGCTGTTGCTTTCATTTCTCCCCTAAATTATTTTTCCTGATTCAGTATATTGTTGCAGGGAATATGCCAATTGTTTGAGATTCTTTTTTACTTTGTATATGAAACATTTGGTCAGCAAAACAATAATTCTAGTGGAAAAGGCTCAACCCACTCTCTTAATTGTAAGTGGCATAATTTCTGTTGCATACTCAAACATTGATTTCTTAGGATTGCTGCATTTAAGTTTGAATATTGCTTTGCAATTGATAGTTGAATCTAACTTTGACATACAGACCGGCTGAGAACAGCCTTATCCAGAATAAACCAAGATTGTGATCAGTTGATAAAATCCCAGTCATCCTCACCCACATCCTTGAGTACATCATTTGTACATGCAGAGATGACACCTACAAGCCCTCCCAGTCACTTGGGGATATCTTTGGGTCTCAAGGTGTGTGTGTGTGTGTTTCTTTCTTTCTCTTCTTCTTCCTATTAAGTTATTCATGTGATGATTTAGAAACACTTCACTGTTTAGCAGCTGCTTAAAATTTTTACCTTTTCCTTTCATGATGATTTAGAAAATTCCACGTGTATATTAAATGAAGGTGATTCGTTTTCTGATTTTTGGCCTTGAAAGAGAATGCCATATTCACATTGGGTTTAACGGATATTATACCTGACTTTTGACTGCAACTGGCATCTTATCCTCCACCTTCCCACCTTTGCTGGGTGTCTTGTCTCTATTTACCTCTCTGTGCTACATTATACGGTAGAGAAAAGATTATTCAATATGAGACATTTGAAATCAAGGAAAGTTATGTTTTTTTCTCACACAGATTGCCATGTGTCATTAGAGTCTGTGCTGGCTTGTAGACTATGGACTTTTTCTTGGTTTGTGTAATTTTGAATTAAGAATGAAACTGTGTAGTATGTGCACATGTCTATATAACTTGAACATTATGTTACAGGAAAGATGTGTTGCAGTTGACACTTTATCTCTTGTTGCTCGAAAATTGAATAGATCAAAAGCTCATCTCCAATCAATGCTCTTGCAAAGTAATGCAACTATAGTTGAGGATTTCTATGTGCATCTGGTATGTGAAACATTTAATATTTTATGGTGTTTATGGGAAAGCTGTGTTCATAAAGACATGAACATTCTTCTGCAGAGTAAAAATACATAAACTTAAACATTTACTGGTGTTAACGGCAGTAAGGGTACATGTTCTATGAGTTATTTATGATGGCTTAGGATGAAAGGTGGCAGAGTTCTTTAATATCCCTTTGTCTAAGCCTTTTCTCAGCACACTTCGTCCGTTTATGATACAAGGTGTTTACTTTCCATGAAAGACCATGTTGAGATTGATTCCTTTTTTCTTTTTCTTTTTTTTTTAAAAAAAAGAAAAAGAAAAAGGATAAAGCTTGTTATTAGGGTATTTTATCAGCTTGTTTATATAAAATTGATTCAAGTTTTCTTTTCTTTAAAAAAAAAATGAAAAGGTTGTTGTTAGGATATTTTATTAACTTGTTTATATCTAATTGATTCAGTGTTTCAATTTTTTCTTTAAGGAAAACTACGATGAAAAATCTCAATAGAGATGAAAATGATTTTAACATACAAGCTTCCTTTTAGGTGGATGCTGTACCAGATCTTATGGAGCATATTAATAGAACGACAGCAAGGCTACTACTGCACATTGATGGGTAAGACAAAAGCTCACATAGCAAGATATCTATAGCTGGTTCAAACATTATTCTCTTGCATGACAATTGACCTAGGTTAATTAGCACTCTTGGTTTTCGGTTAACTCAATAACTTTTAATATCTTCATTAATAGTTAAATTGTTCTATTGCCAGTTATGTTGAGCGTATTGCTAATTCTAAGTGGGAGCTTAAAGATCTTGGGCTAGAGCATAATGGGTTTGTATCCTTGGATCCTCTTTATATTTGATTGCCATTTAATTCATGTTTTTATTGGGTACAAATGTTAGTTAACTTTGGTAGTTGCTAATTATAGTCGAAAATAGCTTGCTGTATACACTTGAGAGAAGTCTGAGTCCGTGCCTACTGTTGGTATTTTGGGTTAATGATATTTGAGTTGTTTAACCACATGGCATAACTAAACATTTATTTTATTGTTTATAGGCGGCAACCATTTAGTGAGGATTTGTAATTTAATATCATATATAAACAGTGAAACTGTTGATTATCTCTCCTCTGTTTTCATATTGGAAATATGCTATCTATTGTCTGCAAATCTGACTTAAATTGTTGCATGTGTAGTTATGTTGATTTGTTGCTGGGAGAATTTAAGCATTATAAAACAAGACTTGCTCATGGGGGCATTCGTAAAGAGGTATTGCTCATCATTATCACACGGGACATCTCAATATGCGTTAAATACCAACCATTGCAATATTGCATTAAGTACATACTTGCATTAAAAGGCTTGCTTCTTAATTGTAAGAAAGGAAAACATAGAGAAGCAACTCCTAGTGTCTAAGCATGAGTGTTGAATTTGCTAGTTGTGTTTCTCTACTTGTAGATCCAAGACCTGTTATTAGACTATGGACTTGAAATTGTAGCGGAAATTCTTATTGAAGGACTTTCACGGGTGAAGAGGTGTACTGATGAAGGCCGAGCTCTAATGTCACTGGATCTGCAGGTTCTTTCTGAACTATGATCAAATTGTTAGTGCATTCAACAGGTTGCATATGCGTTCATATGGTGAAGTTAAACAATTAAGGGAAAACATAATGAAATTTTAATCCACTGTGGAATTATATGATGAGTCCTTATAATATATATATATATATATATATATAGCACTAACATCTTTTTTTATCCCCTTCTGTTTTTGGCCAGAGCCAACAATGTTTTTATGATACATGACATAGCTTTTCAAAGCTGAACTTCCAAAACTGTATTCTATCCTCAGATCTGAAATGAAATCAAATATCAGAAGCTTTTAATGATTATTAAATATGAATTCTGAATAAATGCTGACCAATATGTTGACTACTCTCCCTGCTTATCCGGAATATCTCTTGTAAAAACCATTCCCAATTCCTCTTCCTTTTGTTAGCTGTGATACGGTGTTAGGATTGCTGTATTTCCTCCTTTCAGGTTTTGATCAACGGGTTGCAACATTTTGTACCTGTGAATGTGAAGCCCAAACTACAATTAGTTGAAACCTTCATTAAGGTAAAGATTTTCAAATAAGACGCGTTTCAATTTCAAGTAGAATTAGTTGAATCTTGCTTCCTGACCTATTTTATAAATTGATATCTCACTTTTGAAACTTCCATTGAATGCCAAAAAAGAAAAGATTTATTACTGATGAACATCGTTATCTTCCACACTTGAACCAGGCTTTCTACCTTCCAGAGACAGAATATGTGCACTGGGCGCGTGCGCATCAGGTAAGCATAATCCAACCCTACATATCACTACACTGATTGCTTAGGTTTATCAAGCATCCCTTTCTTTGCAGGAATATAGTAAAAGTCAGATTGTTGGACTGGTCAACCTTGTTGCCACGATGAAAGGTTGGAAGAGAAAAACCAGGTTGGAAGTATTAGAAAAGATCGAATGAGCATTTTTTATTTTTTTGGTTATTTACGAGGTCAAGCACATAGAGTCGTTTGCTCCTTTTCAAATCCTCTTTAATTTTGGTAGCTCTCTGTAAAAGTAGTGTATATCGGGTGGTGTTTGATCTCAATTAATTATTGAATACTTTTCGAGTTCGTGTATCTTCTAGTGTCCTGTATTATATGATAGTCTCCCCTTTTAAAAACTGTAATTGTAATTTTGATCTCATGATATAACGAGTTTACATCGGTATAGTAAAGTTTATATTCCATGGTTATGATTATACCTAGAGATGTATCATGATATCCTGGGCGGGGACTCTTGTCCATTTTAGAATTGATGTAACTATTCATGTTCATTATAATAGGAATCCATCAATTTTTTTTTTAATTTCTCTCTAAAACACTCTTGGTGAAGATTGAAGCGTAGGAATTAGATATATCACAATTGAAGAATATATCAGAATAGATATGGTGAAGCATTTATTCAATTAGCAATATCATGATACACTACTAACATTACCATCAGAGTAATTCTTTTTTCTTTATATTAGCAACCATTGCTATCTACTCATATTATTATATTACCACTGATGATGCTGGGGTTGGCATTCTCTGAACGAGAATTATGTGTACCCTGTTTGTACCTTACTATTATAATGTAACTAATCACTATCAACTATTCTAGACGCACTTTGTATTCTAGGAAGTATGTGTATGTGATACAAAAAGGAAAAAAAATAATTAAATCCGATAAAATTAATTTTGTTGAATTTAAATAGTATTAGTCAAAACTGTATCTAGTTGGAAAACAAATGATGGTATATCAATTAATACAGTTAGTTAACCGTCTCAAGGTGCTCTCCATCTTGTCAATTTCTTTCACATTTTTTTTTTTTTTTTGTTAAGAGTAGACATACCAGCTAAAATAAAGGAAAAGAAAAAGACTTTATATTGTGGAATTTTTATCTTAAAAAAAGTAAATGGCCCAAAATAATAATAATAATAATAATGTTGTAAAAATGAAAGCATTCCTATTGATCGTTTCCCTATTGCAACTGATGCTGTTTTAGTATGATTGTTGAGATTGGTTTAACGATAGCGGAAATTTTGTTTGTCATTGTCATCTAACTTGAAGCCTCTGGATCTGGTGACTGTGTAATTGCACCGATCATGTTTATTGCCACGCAGGGCTGATCAGTGGGTACCTGTGCAGCACAGAAGAAAACAAATAATGAGACCAAATTTAAAAGTGGAAACTGAAACATTTCTGACTTTCTTAAATCAACTAAGCTTGCCAACATATTTCCTTGGATCTGATTACTCAGACTCTGACACAATGTTTCCAACGCGGATATTAATGTAGTCACCGTTCCACTTCATCTTTAATGCCTCTGCACTCAATTGTACGTTAACATCTCTCTCTTTGATTTTAACAGTGTAACGGGTGAAAATGAAGCGTGAGTATAATCAAATTTGAAACAAATTCCAATCTCCAAAATAATCCCCAATAAAAAAATAAGGAAAAGAGGGGAAGAAACACGGAAACGTGTCTTTTACGTTTAGGAATCTGAGCAAGATGGGATCCTAAAACGATCTTCCTCACATGCAAAAGGAACCTTCTTTGGTTGGTTCCATGTGTTTCTTGGTTTGATATTTTTGTTATAATTAAATTAAATTAAATGATATGGGTGCAGTGGCGGCTATGTTGACTTACAAAATGACCAGCTCCAAGGATCCAATAGAAGTGCAGATTTTTGTATGACTTAAAATAGCCTTTGGTCCTTCTGTCACTTCCACAGTGTATAACTGTTCTGTCCTTTCCCAAGAAATTTTGAAGCCCTTCCCATCTACACAACACAGTAGTGGAATGAGTAGAGAGATAGAAAATTAGTTATTAGCACTTAGGCTAATAGAGAAACTTACTTGAGTTTCTTAAGCCAAGCTTCAGTCCCTTTGGTTGCACAAATGAGATCAACCTATAATAATAACACATTTGTAATTATTTAACTAATAATAAAATAAAATTACACATAATTCTTATTAACTATTTGTGCAAGGTTAGAACTCTTACTTGTCCACTGTATATTGTCACATTGACTCCCTTAACTAGGAGCTCATCAACCTAAGGGAATCAAGATAAAATATGTCAATTTTTTTCTTGAAAAAAAGAAAAAGAAAAGGAAAGAACTTTTAGGAAACCCATAAAAGAGAGAACTTCAAATTTCTTTTCTGATAGAAAAAAAAAAAAATGAAACTTTATCTCAATGCACCATCTGCTGATTTCTGATACAAAAGTACACTTGCTCATCGTACCTCATTAATTCTGGGTTTCATAAAGTCACCTTCAAGATTTGTGAAAACAAGATCCGACTGTCCTCCCCATCTGTCAGCACAGCAAAGCAAAGCAACGTGATGTTGATCCGACTTGTAATTCTGGGAGAAATTGCATTTTCTAGGGAAGAAACACCTACGTAACATTTTCTGGAATGATTTTTAGCTTTTTCTTGACAACACCATTCAACAAGCTGTCAAGATCACCACCATCACCACCAGGTGCAGACCTCAATGAAGAAAGGTATTTGGAGTACCGTTTCATTGATATTCCTTTGGATAATCCAAGCTCCATTGCTGATATGCTTTCTGAGTCACTTCCCGCATCCAACAGAAAATTATAGAAGTCCTTCCAATGGAAATTAATACCCGAAAACAAGACCTTAGTTTTAAGGAGCACTAAACTAATTAATAAAAAAATTCATTTTGGCTACAAGAACACAAAATTATGGTACCACATTGTTGCTGCTAGCGCCAATTACACCCTCAAGTTTGCTCCATGATTCAGTTGCTTCAACAAATTGACCACCTTCGAGTTGCTGCTTGATCTTCTGAGCTATACTGTTCCCTAAATTGTTTTTGTCAGATAACTAAGAATGTGAAAAGAAAAGGGAAAAAAAAAAGAACAGAAAAAGACGTGCCTGTTTGATTTTTGCAACCCATTGTCGTCAAGCCTAGAGAGGTCTTTAAGAAGAGGACCCCATGAGAACTGCCGTGTGGGTTGGTAATACTAATATTATGAAGTGAAACTTGAAAAAATTTAAACTGACGACTAGAATAACACGAGTAGTTACCACAAAATCTTCTGGGGAGATCCAACTATCCCCTAATGCCACACCTACGTAAGAACAGTCACTTTAGTGTTATATTATTTTTCTTGCATAGAAATTCCATCTGAAATCTGATGGAGAATAGATTTGAAGATGGGATTACCTCCAAGTTTAAGCTTCAAATGTCCAGCTTCAATGGCTTTGAGGGCTGATAACCCAAGAGTGACTGCATATTTGCCACCATATGACTCTGCCACGATGTAGAGAGGACTCTTTTGGAGGCTTTCATTTCTGTTGAATATATTAATCAACAATGTGGTCAAGTCATTAGCTGCTTCCTCATCTGTTTTCACAAAGAGATCGGTATCCTCCACAAAACTGTACCCTGTCCCAACTGGGTTGTCCTGTATTATAATAGCGGCGAAATCACTGGGTGAAGAATGGTCGCAGAAATTTAACTAATGCCAAAAACAGAGGATTCGTTATTGCTCAATTACCACAAACAAGAGATCTGCTTTCCGCAACCATGTAGAATTCCGCGGCTTCAGATTGGTGTCAAGGGGCCCAACCTCTTCAAAATTTCCAATCCCAACTCCTGAAGCACCCTGTTCAAGATTTAGACAAGCTTACGCATTTTATAGCACTAATGACTAAAAGCCAACTGTGTTGAAAATTTAAGTTGCAGACTGCGTTTATGGATAATACTTACTGGTCCTCCCTGCAACCAGAGAATGATTGGCCATGGCTTGGAGGGATCCTCCACTCTGTAGGGACTTCTATAAAGCCACCAGAACATGTGGGCTTCTGCGATAGCACAATCCGCAGCAAAAAGGTAATGAATTTTTATTGTTTACCTCTAGATTCCTTTTCCACACAAAATGGAAATTCTCTTGCTCTCGAGATGAGGCTCATTTCATCAAAATTGTAATGGAAAATACAGAATTGAAACACATTTGGCTTACTGGGTCTGACTTCAACGTATCCCCATTCCTCTGATCCATCCTCGTTTCTGAGAGCTATTACTGTTCCTCCATGAAATAGTAGGCCAATAAATAGAAGAGTGAGAAGAAGAAGATAGAATTTTCCCATCTGAAGAAAGGAAGCAATCACAGAGAATCAATAAACAGCAGCAAGCGGAACTGCAATTTATGTGCAGGAGGAGAGTGAGTCAAATAAGAAGCCAAACTAGTCAGTGTCTGCAACGGAAATAACAAAAAGAGATGGAAGCCTAAACTATGGAGCAGCATAAAAGAAGGGTCAAAATAACACGACCTTCGATTTCTTTTCAGGAAAGAGTATTCTTAAAGTCGAGGTACTTCTTCTGAGAAGCCTCCTACAAGAAGATCATGACATAAAGAGTATATAAGCCATATACCATAGCTAATGTAATGGGACAAAAACCATGAAAGGTAGGTAAACTAAATTTTGACTATGAGCAGTAAAAATTTACAGAAAATCATGACCTTGACTTAATGAATTTGCCTTAATAAACCCATTAAGCAAAAGATGAAAAAAATAAATAACCTTTTTTCAAGAATTGGAATTGTATTTTGCTAGTGTCGGTTATCAAACTTAGGCAGCGAGTCTCTGTTTCTGCATTTGGATAGGAAAGGTAGGTATGGGAGAGATTGCTTAGAGAGAATTCCAATGAGGAAAGAAAGGGACCTCAGAGGGAGAGTGACGTCTCTCTGTAACTTCAAGTCATTGCCAATCTTTCTACTTTGTGGGAATGGGATCCACACAAATAGATCCACAGGACAGGACAGCATCTACAATATAAGGTACCTCGTGTGTGCGTATATTGAAAAACGATAAACGACAGAGAGTGCTCTTAGACTTGCAGTAGCTAGCTAGGACCAGGACGGTATGGTTTCTTCTCACTTTTACTGCAGTGGATATGATATGGATACTTGAGGGGCCAAAATCTTATCCCTCGAATTTCATTTGCCAAATCCGTAGGAGAGAAGTTGAGATATTTTTTATGTCTAAAATTTCCAGAAAGAGAGTGTATTAGCCATTACCTTACAAGGCTATCAGTTGAAAAAGACACACAAGCACATGATCAGATCAGATCTCATCAGGTTACTCTACTATTCTGGATACATGATGCTTTTATTGTCATTTGACTCAACGGATGATTATAATATTTTACTTTGAGGGATAAGCTACAGCCCTTTATAATATGACTCAAGGGCTGTTCATTTCAACAAACTTTCTTAAACGGGTCTCTCTATAATGATTATGTTAAATGGACAATTGAAGGATAAAATAAACTTTCTAATTGCTAAATTCTGGGCTAATGTAAAAAAAAAACGTGCACTACATTCTATTTGGTCATTCATACGATTAATGCACAAAATAAAAAATGCAAAGGCATCATTAAATTGACGAGGAAATTTGACTATGACTACCACTTTGTGCCTTTTTTATTTGACATGTTGGCCGACTGCGCATTCCAGCAGAGGAAAACAGAAGAGGAAGTAGTTGGTTAGCAGACAAGCTTAAAACCACGGTGGCTGTGGCTGTCCTTCACACTCAGCATCTATGATATGATTAGCATACATAATTAGTTTTCTAATCATAACAGCTAATGAATTATAAAGTCTCAAAAGTGGTTGCACGTTGAAAGTAGTACAGCGGTGAGCGTGGGGTGCATTATGTATCTCCTAGATTCGGTTTTCTGCTTAATTATGGAGAGTTTTAACTCGTGGCTTATTTGGTTGATATTAGTAAATGGTCAACTAGTCAACCATCAAAATTTTCATGATTACAGACAAGACTCGGAAGAAAAAATGAAGTCATTCTTCTGCTAATGCCTATCCTTTTTATATCGCAAGTGGCTGCCTTATTGTTATTAAATTGGTCCAAATTTTGTGACCTTCAATAATTGAATATGACGGAGGAGTAGGACCCAACATTGGTTTGCTTACGAGTAAGTAATACAAATATTTTCTATGTTTCCAAATGGAATATCTAAAGGTTTAGTCACTTATCTTCATCTTCAAATAAGAAAGTAAAGCCAGAAACATATACATACATGGGCCTTGTTGAATAAGATTTTATGGCACAACAGTGGTAACCCAGCTCATGTTTGCCCTCAATTTCCTTGCCTGCTACTCGTATAGTCATCATAATTTTTTTTCTTTTAAGAAGCTAAACACTTTACATATATTTAAATTTTCTTGTAAGTTTCAAAAATTTCAGGGGTTGCAACCTCCAAAGCTCAACGAGAACTCTATTTGCTTGCTAAAAAATTTACTTTCTTTTTTCTTTTTAAGGCTGTTTGGATAAGCTTATTGATTACATTTAGTTGTTGTTCAAAATATGCATTTTCTGATTGGGCTTGAAAGCCCATTTCTGTATACGACTAGCCGTCCCATCAAACGTCTGCAAGGCGCAAGCCTTGCTAATAGATATGACCTACTAAATGGACTTCATTGGTCGGCAACCTAGCGCAAGTTTACCGTGTTTTGTCTGAGAAGGCCCAAAATTATAATAAAAGGAAGAATATTCGGAATTCGAGAAATTTCAAGAAAGAAAAAACATAACAAAATATTAAGTATACGGATGTTAAGGCCACATTTTGGGCTTTCGGCCCAATCAGTGAGGGATTCCGGCCTCCATGGCCCAATAGACCAGTTAAGCTTTAAGCCAACCAAAAAAAAAAAGAGGGAATAATTCACCAAAAACATTGTAATAGGCTTCTTTAATTTATATATATATATATAAATGTCTTTTGAAGTTTTATGCACTCATAAAATATTAAGAATATTAGTGTAGGTCAACATCTGAAAAAAAGTTTAGTAAATTCATGTGCAAGGAAAATACGATAAATTTTAAATAGGGCAGTTAAATATTCTAATCCTGAAACGTAGTGAAATATTTTTCCTGTCAATGCATGACAATGGAAGACCCACTAAGTTGCTGCTTGAGATTAAAGTAACAGCCGATTTTCTATATAGATTTTGAACTATATTAATGAAATGTAGATTTATAATCGAAAAAATTTAAAAAGATATAAATTAAACCAATTGTTTTTCTAACAATATGAATGTAGAAAAAAAAAAAAAAACTTCTCTCAAAGTGGTGATGGAGAGAAGGGTAAGCGTTGGAGTTTGGTGGAGCCTAACCTTATATTGCACGTGGGAGACAATTAGACATATTGAGGGTAAGTGGGTAATTTTATTTCACACTTTTTTTTGGTAGGAATATTTCATAACTTTTTTACAAAACAAAAAGAACCTTATTTCTTTGCTTTGTATTGTTGTCCCTCCCTCGCCCCAAACCAAACGTAACCTAAAATTCGCCGACTCAGCCAAAAGACGAAAAAAAGACTCGAAAGGTGCAGCCGTAAGTTGCCCAAACCCACCATCTAAACGGACGGTTCAAAATTCACTGAACCTACCTTCGTCTCATCTGAACCGTTGGTCCGATCCCTGATAATATATATACTTGTTTTGTCCCTTACTATCCACTGTTTGTTGATAAATTTTATGTTACTCTTTGTTTCAGGTTGTTTACAGTATCCTCTCTCTCTCTCTCTCTTCTCTTCTGTTTCTGTGTTTCTCTCTCTCTATCTCTCTACCTGGATATAATCACCAGCCGTTATAAACTATCAACCTCGATAATGGTAATGTGTCCACGCATGCTAAGTTAAAAATATGAGTCTGTATTGGATTGATTAAGATTGTAAGAACAATTAATGTGTATGCGTCTGCTGCAGGAATCAATGTTGTTGCCAGCATGGCTAGAGAGATTGTTATCGACCACATTCTTCAGTATATGCCAACAACACGCGAGCGCACCCAGAAACGAATGCAATATGTATTGTCTGGACTGCAAAGACCACGCTTTCTGCTTCTATTGCAGATCGTCTTGGCATAAAGATCATCAAGTCATTCAGGTCCGTCCATGTTTATCAAAGCTGAATTTATCAATATTCTTAATCTCTTTCTGGTGGTGTGGTTTAATTAAATTGATTATTGGGCTCATGCAGATAAGGCGGTCTTCGTACCACGACGTTGTTAGGGTATCGGAGATTCAGAAGGTTTTGGATATCAGTGGAGTTCAGACTTATGTGATAAACAGCGCAAGAGTTCTCTTCTTGAATGAGAGGCCACAGCCTAAGAACAGTGCCACTGCTAAAACCAGCTCTCATTTATGCGAAATATGTGCCAGAAGTCTTCTCGACCCTTTTCGCTTCTGTTCTTTGGGATGCAAGGTTCGTCAATCGTCCCTTCATTCATTGATCAGTTTGGGTTTTTCTTGCCGATCGAATTAATTAATGTCTTAATGGGTGGTGTATTTTTGTCTTTAAAAAATAATATATATATATATATATATATATATATATATATATATATATAGCTTGTAGGAATAAACAAGAGTGGGAATGCGAGGTTTGTCTTAAGCGCAAAGAAAGACGAAGAAACGGGAATGGGAAGAAGATTGCCATCGAGAGAAGAAGACGAACAAGAATTGCGTGAAGGAATCCACAAACAAGTGTACCGGAGCACGCCTCTTCATCCTTCTTCGCGGACACCTCATCGAGTTTGCTCAAACTCGAGGAGAAGAAAGGGTATACCTCATAGGGCACCTTTAGGACCATAAAACAAGCAACCGATGGATCCAAATTAATTAGCCTTTTATTTTGATAGATTGATTCAATTCAAGCTGGATTTGCACTTGTGTGGTAATACCAATAGTACACGGTCCAGCTCATTCTTAACAATATGCATGTGGGTTCAAGATTGTCCTAAACCAGAGGATAAGCTAAGCTGTCTTAATGGGGAGCTTTCACTAGAAAAAAGTGGAGGAGGAGGGGTTTAGAGGTTACTTTTGAAGACGGCTTGGCTTGGCTTGGCTTGCCTTTGTGGTGCAATAATGCTTTGCTTTCCATTCATTTTCATTAAATTAATATTGCGAAACAAACAATGCTAGGTGTAAATGTCTCCTCTACACATGAACGGTTGGTTTTATGTGAGGAAGCAACTGTTTATCTTTTTCTTTTCTTTTCTTGTTTTAATAGTTTTGATTATAATAAAACGTGCCACAACATGCACTTCCTTTTGGGACTTGACTACATCAATTGCAACATCACTTTTTCTAGCCTAATCATACAACTGTAAAATAAGACCAAGGCCACTTCTTCTCACTCCTTTTTTCTTTTCACACCACTCGCCCCCTTTGACTTCACATTCGAGGAAGGGGTGTTAAAAGAAATCCCCTTGATGAGGCCAAAGCTAGACAGGGTAAGGTAAGGGGTGATAAAGACTTTCTGGGTTTTATGAAAAGGAAAGTACAGATGTATGTATATTTACACCTATCTATCTTTTTACACTGTAACCTCGTACACAAATACAAATGCCACGTGCGAAAGAGGAAGGTTCCCAGGTGAAGCAACCATTTTTTGGAAATTTCCATCATGCTCAAATTCCGCTATTGGTTTTCTATATTATCGTCTGCGGTCGTTCCCATTATCGTCCCTAACAACATCCATCTAATCGACTTGAGTGTTTATCAATGACTATGGTAAGCTCCGTAGACAGCTGCACTGGCAATCTTCTATTGGCTATAAGAAAAGGTGCAGAATGATACGCACCGCATGCGATAAGGGCATGTCAGGGACTTCCACGTGTCTGTTCTCTGTTTAGGATAAAGACTAATTATACAATGCCCGCAAATGGTATCCAATGCGGCTTACTCCGACAGTCCGTTGTTTACAGATAAAGGACAATCCATATAATCCAGGGAGACACAGAATTTCAAATTAATTGCTACTTTATTTTAATATCCATCAAGATATGATATTTGTCAATGTCGTTAGGCTGTAGGGTTTTCCTTCAATACAAACATGAGTGCAATAGTTAAAAAAAATTGAGTGTCCATCTAAAAATCTCAAAATGATAGTCACAGGATTTGTTTCATATTTGGAGTAATCTGCAGGAGATTCATTATATAAAAAATATTGATATAAATCTACTCAAATAAATGAGAAGCTAAGTTATGTGTATATGAATTAATGAAGCCAATTATTATTTTTTTTTAAAAAAAAGAAGTTGATAAAGAAAATAGTCCAAGTTGAAGAGAAGCCAAGTCCTTGTTGAAATAGAATTGGATGGATCGATGCGCTTGCTGCCAACGTAGGCGTCTCACATGGGCCGGGGACTGTCGTTAGCAACTAGAACCGCACTCGTACGACACTGTCATCCATCGATCTAAGTTGAGAGAGCAGAAGAGAAAGTCTCTGAAACAGCTAGCTTATGCAAGAGGGATAAAAGTACGAATCAAGAGATCGAAGAAGCTGCAAATTGTCGATAAAAGGGATATCTTGCTTCACTTTCCAAAATTCTCTTGTGCTCGTGCCATAATGTCTAAGACCTCAGAGTCAGAGGAGCACAGGCAGCTGGAAAAAATTGAAGGATCAAAAGAAGAACGTGGTGATGGGAAGGTAGAGGAGATCATAATCGGAGTACAAGATGATGCGAAAGAGTGCAAAACACCGACTGGATCATGCAATCAGATAGCAGCCACTACAACGTGCCCACCTGCGCCAAGAAAACGAAGACCAACATCACTGTCCTACTACAAGAGGAAGAGGGCATCGTTTTCAGCTAATGATCCGTTGAGCTTCTTCGAAGACACAAGGACTCAAGAGGTAGACTCTTTCTTCCAATCGCTTTCTAGAGTTAACAAGAGATGTCGAAGTATATAGAAGTTGCTTCCTCTTCTTTTTTAATCTTGTATAAAATGAAAGAAATAATTATTGTGTACTACTATATATTACTTTATTACATTTTATCATATTGTCTAGTTGAATTGATGGTTTAATAATATTCTTATAATAAGTATCATTGTGATTATGATAATATATAGCCGAGCATAGGATCGATCGATATTCTATAATACCTTCATCAGAAGGCGGTAAAGCTGTAAAAGAGGCTTGCCAAACAAGCCCCTAGTCCCATTTGGTTTCAAGCATCTCAACTTAATTATAGTGTATGTAGTTCTACATTAGGATAACAAGTATGCAAAAATTATTCAGGATTTTATTTTGTTTTCGGGTCACTTTTTAAGTTAGAATAATTAAAGTTAGAAAAGATTGTATGGCTTCATCTTCAAGTTTTGCCACTTAGAAAGATAGAAGGAAGGAAGAAGGTGAACAAACTTTCTTCTTTCTTTCTAGGCTTTATCCATAAGGTAGATATGGGCTTCATTTAACTCTACATACGGTGATGTAAATGAAAGCATAATCCATTAAGCCCTATTAACGTAAACAGTCAATTGGATATCCCTGAACCTGAAGACAAAGAGTGAAAGAATAAATAGTAGAAAATTGAAAGATGCACATCCCCCTATGTGACACTTGAAGCGTCTGAAACTTACCACTCACTTTTAACCCACGTATCTACTCAATTCAAGAGCTTTCGACACATTAGCCTGCCACCCGTCAACCTCTCCCGCGCCCTGCCCACAACCCTTTATTAAAATAAAATGATGAATGAATACCCAAAGTCTCTCTTCATTTTCCATTTCTACCGTTTGCGAAGAAAGAAGGTTAAGAGTGAGCAAGAGAGACGTGAGATTGAAATGGCTCCAAAGCGTACCCAGAAGTTGGTGGTTCAAACGACAAGGAAAGTTGTACAAGAAAGTGTGCAGGTTTCAGTGCCAGTGGTTGGAAGCAGCAAAAGATCAACCCGTGGAAACAACAAAGAAGAGCATGCGAGGACTATTCCCATTGAAGAAGTGACTCCTCAAGCTGCACGATCACAAGCACAAGCACCAGAGGATGGCCAAAATGACCAAGTCCAAGAAACAAAGAAAGAGGTGCCCACGAAAACAAAGAGCCAAGAAAAGAAGAGAAAAAGGGGAAGTAGAGTGGGAGAACACTACCAAAGGTACGTGTACAGGGTATTGAAGCAAGTTCACCCTGATATGGGGATTTCATCCAAGGCCATGACTATTCTCAACAATCTGATGACTGACATGTTTGAAAGGCTAGCCGAGGAGGCTGCCAGGCTCAACAAGTACACAGGCCACATGACATTGTCTTCAAGGGAGATCCAAGGGACAGTGAAGCTGGTTTTGCCTGGCGAGCTTGGCAAGCATGCACTTGCCGAAGGGGCCAAAGCTGTGACTACTTACTTATCTAACCACCGCAGATGCTGACGCTTATGCTGATGCACTCAACTTCACTTGTTTTATTCCCCGTAGCCAGCTGTGTGCTAGATTTATCTTTTCCTTCCTCTTAGGGGAAGATGCCGATGCTGACAAGTGATTGATTGCCTTTATGCGTGTAAAATTGACTAGTATAGCGTTTTAATGTAGTAAGGAAAAAAAATCTGCTTTTGTTTGTATCCTGGGATTGGGATTATGGATAATGTTTGCCTCATTTATTGTTTACTTAAAAGTTACTCGCTTTAATAAATAAACACAGTTCCATCCAACCGTATCAAATAATATCATATAAGGCAGAATTGGAAAATAGTAATTCCAAGTTATGGAATCCGACATTCCACGAAGGAGTATCTGAACCTAATGCTCATCCAATTAACTGGGTGGGTTCCGTAATCTAAACGAAGTTGAGAATTCCATAAGCAAGCAAGTATTTTGCTTTGCTCTGCTTTGGATAAAGTTGGACTTGGGACTTTCAAATAAAATACCCGATCTGAATCATTCGTCGCTCATCCGAGTCCGACTTAACAAGCTCTAATGCCACCGCTTCAGGTATACTTGTTGATTCTGGATTCTTGGGAAATGAGCAATATTTTCCAAATGAACTGTCATGTGAGTCTATCTCTTCGATGTAACAATTCCTCAGAACATAAACATTCACTGTGTTGTAGCAGCAGCATTCGTGTATTCTCCGCCCTCGCCGACTAAAATTCTGTGGCGCCCACAATAAGATTTAGTCCCCATCACTTCACCGTTAGCATTTACTCTCACTCTCAAGTCTCCGTCTCCTAATAATATATTTACTTATATATATATATATATATATATATATATATATATATATATATATATATATATATATATATATATATATATATATATATTTCTGGTTATGTATATATACATGCCCCACTCTTCTCCCTCCCATCATCTAATTCAATAATTCCCCATAACCAGAAATGGAGCTCAACAACCGGCGACTACTCCTGCTCAACGACGACATACCCGCCTCCACCGTATCTCCTATCCCTTTCATCCAAACAAACGACACAGAATCCACCACAACCAATAACTCATACTCACAACCGCCATTAAGATTGCCGCCGCGTCCAGTTTTGGATGCCAACGTTGCTTATACCATGCTTGTCCTCCTCACCGCTCTCTTCTTCTTGGGCTTCGTTGCCATCTACATCCGTCGCTTCGGTGAGGACTCCGCCGTTCTAGTCTCATCCCAACGACGCCGCCGCCGCAACTATCCATCATCTCCCTCGTCTTGGAATCATTATTCCACGTCAGGGTGCTGTGGAGGTTTGGACCTCCATACCATCCGGTCCCTGCCGGTGTTTAAGTACCACCGCGATGTTAAGCAACCGCAACTTGACTGTGCGATTTGTCTAAGCGAGTTTCAAGAGGGTGAAGCCCTTAAGGTGATTCCATACTGTGAGCACGTGTTTCATCCTGAATGTATAGATATGTGGCTCGCCTCGAATGTGACGTGTCCGGTTTGCCGGTCCAAAAAGTTTCTTCAAATGAAACGAGATGATGATGGAGGTCTGGGTACCATAGACAAGAAAGGAGATCGGGGTCGGGGTGGGAGTACCTCTCAACAAGGATCGACGGTCGAGAATCGTGTAAAGTTGAAACATGACGGACAGGCAGGGTCACATAGTGAACGCAGAACTAGTAATTGTTTCAGCTTAGAAGGAGGTAGACTTGTCTTTCGGAGAACATTGAGTATCTGATACAAGCCACGTGTAATTTGAGAGTGGCCAACACATTAATTGTAATTTTTTCTTTAAAAGTTTACGCTTAGAAATCAAGATCGAGGTTTAATAGATCTAATGTTTTTTATCAAAAAAAAAGAAAATCTCATATGCCGAGTTGAGCTTCTGTGAACTTTAATGTAGTTACAAGCTCCCTGGTCCAATTCCAACCCAGAGTGTTCGCTCGCCCACTACTGTCGACAAAAACAAACAGAACATTGCTATGGACGGTCTAGGTCTGGTTCCACTCGTCATCGTCAACTAAATTTGTTTATCTAGTTCGCCTTTAAGACTACAATTTGATTTTTGATTAATATTAGTATCACATGTAAACAATGCGCAGAAACACGTCATTTTTATTATCAAAGGAAGTCTCAACCCACCCAAATCAAACAGAAGGTGTAAAAAGAAACTCCCCGGATATCATATTCTTTTATTATCAGAATCATGGGCCCAAAAAAATGCCATTGGGAATTTCATTGTGAACACTCTATAAATACATAAATCACGGCACAAAACAAGGGGGGGAAAAAAGTACCTGGAAAGGTCCAGGAGCAAGAATTTGTTAGGGTCCTGTGCTCTGTTAAAAGTGTGACCTTTATTTTTCAAGTCAAATTATTGTATAGAATAAACATGTATCACCTCCACCACAGGTGCTTGACACATTGGGCACTTTCTTCTACTATGGAACAATTCATTTGCACACTTTGAACATGTGCACATGTGCCCACATCTGCACCAAAAACAAAGAAATTTCATGTATAATCAATTTGGAATAAACCGGTCACAAGATGAGTCAAACTGATATAACATGTCAAAAAGCTTTACAGCAAATTACCTGTACAACAAGGAATCGATATTGCTTTCACAGCAGATGCAGCAAAGTCCTTTTCTCACACAATCCCACTTAGATTTATCATCCGGCGATTCATAGTCATGCATTTCTGTATCAATGTAAGAGGAATGAAAAGACCAATGGAAGAGGCATGAAAAAAGCAAACAAATTAAGGTAAGTTGAAAAATAAATTGCAAACCTGATGAACCAGTTGAACGATTTAGAGCTGCAGAAACTTCTTGTCTTATCGAGCGCTGCAACTCAAGCTGCATATCCATACAGGCCTCGAGCATCCTCTGCATATTGTTCATCCTCTGCTGTAGCCTAGCCATGTCAATCCTCAAATCATTAATAATCTCCCACTCCTGCAAAAAAACAGCCAATAAATAAAATCACACGAGAATTGCAGAAAGAAAAAAACGAGAGCCTCAGCCTCCCCCTAAAAGGAACACATCAGCAGAAGATAATAACTAATCATGTATGGTATTTTTCATACTAATCAATAACGGTGCGATAAAATTGCTGAAATAGTGAAATGAACTTTATAATATGAATTAACTGCAGATAATCTATTCTAGTAATCACCAAAGAAATAAAAGAACAATTCCAAGATGTTGATAACTCACATCATTCTGCGGCCAGCTGTCATGACGTGACCGCCGTTCCCAAAGAGTCTGATGAGAAGGTGTTGGTGGTGAGGGTAGATCAATGGGACTGTTAACAGCTTCCCCCTGACCAACAATCCGATCCCTACCCTGCCGCTCTAATTCTTGCTCTACCGAGGCAGAAGAGGGGGTTGTCTCTTGCAGCTCCCACTCAACATGAGCATGACCTTGCCTTTCAACATATGATTGTATCAACTGATCAAGACTCTCACGGAAACTGCTTCCAAGGAGGTTAGAGACACTTCTCCTGCAAAACAGCAGAAGTATTAGTTCATAATTAAATTTTGTATTTTAAACAAACTGTCCAAAAACTGTCTAGTAACATTTACACACCTATTTAGCAGTTCCCTAAGTTCCACACTGTACACATTGTCATCATCAGGAAAATAATATCCATGAATTCTACCAGCTGGAGCACCTTCATGATCAGAAGGTCCTCCCAACCAATTCTCCACAGCCTCCTGAAAGCCGCCATCTTCTTGCCACATTTCAGGGGCTTCTTGCACATGAGAGTTTTCCTCATCCTCATTCCCCAAGACTTGTTGGGGCCATTCACTGGGCTGACTGTCATCCATACTTTCCACAGTACTATTTCTCCATTCAACATTAGTTTGTTGCCGATCGTTTCCTTCATTTTCAATAACTTCTCCCTGCAGCTCAACTTCTAGAGCAGCAGATTCATCCCAATTTACACCAACCATATTGTCCTCCATATGACTGCTATGATTTGAAAAGTTGTTATCAACATTACCAATATCACCTAGCTCAGATTGTTCGTTATGTGCCTCAGTAAATTCTTGCATATCGCTTTGTACTCGATCTTCAGCTTGCAAAGTTTGTTGAGCAGATCCATCATCAATATATTCTGCTGGTGTCCCATCAACATTTTGTTCAGTGCCATCTCTTCTTTCAATCTCAACACTGGATGATGATTGACAATCTCTTGAATCAATTTCCTGAAGAAATTGCCGCCCTCCTTCTAAATGAGCATTAGAGTCTGAGTCCTGCCAATCAAAACTTGCACTTGTGGTTCCTTGTAAATAACTTGGTCCACCTGATGACCCAAGTCTGGCACCTTCACCTCCAAGGTTAACAGGCTCAGACTGTTCAGAACATACAGTTGGGACCCCCTGTGAACTGCTGGCTTCAGCTTGTTCATTTGTATTAGCATCAACATCACCATTGCTGGTTGTTTGGCTGCAGCAAGAACTATCCTTTCTGGAGAAGAATCCTTCCCTGTTCACTAAAAATGTTAAGATTGAAATGAAAAGGTTAAGCTCCTGAACAACTACATAGTAAGAAAATACATACCTCAGACCAGAAACAGTCTGTTTCAGCCTCAATAAGCCTAGTTCACTTTCTGCAATTGAAGTGGACCTGTTATTATCAACCAATCTATCATTTCTCAAGAACCTTCCCCGTAGCAATGCCTGCAAACAATTTAATGATCAGTCATCAACTGCAAGAGCAAACCTCAACAATTAAAATAAAGTGCTATTCCCATTTTCTTCTTTCCCATATTTTCTCTATTATTTGAATTTGACATGATTTCCATCTGAGGATTTTCCAACTGATCTTCTGTTTTCCATTTTAAACTTGCAATTCAATCCCTGCTCACAAGTTTAATTTGCAAACAACAAATGTTCATCGAAGGATATCAGAATGGAAACAAAATGTTCACTTAGACAGGAATCATCTGATTAACTAATACATATCTTTACCCGATTCACAATGGTAGCACTCCAAACTTTATTCCATTATTGTACAGACAAAAGTCAGGCATCTGTTCCAAAAGAATAAATTATTAAATAAGGACAAACCTGAATGCGGTTGCGATGAGGGAAATTGGATACAGCATGGTGCTCCAATAATTCTTGAACTTCTCTTTGCCTTTCCCTCTGAGCCTTCTTAAGCATATCTAGCAGAACTTGTCTGCCACATAATTTACGAATACCCCTCCTTATATGCTCAGCTTGGCCCTCACTCTGATTGACAATATATCCGTCACGAACACGTTCAATTTGGGTACCTATTTCAGCTGGTTGTTCTTCTCTGTAGTCCCCAGAAGAAACATCTCTCTGCTGGCTACTCATTTGTACCCACTCCCTTATGACTCTCACCCTCTCCTGCTCAGTTTCACCAAGCCATTCTGCCCTTGATCTGTTATTTCTTCGTGAAATGCTTGATGCATTATCCCTAGCACCACTATTCATCCATTCCCTGAAAATTTGCCTCACTCTTTCCCTTTCAACTTCTCCAAACTCAGAAGAGTTTTCACAACTAGAATTGTTTGATTCCTCCTGTTCGTCATGGGACCCATTCTGACTTTGTGTTTGCGACCATGTTTCGCACTCATTCTCACCGAAAACTGCATCTTCTAGAAGATGCCTTTGTTCTCTTTCACGGCTATCTGGTGTATTTTCCTGTGAGAGGCCATCCATCAACCTATCACTCCTTTGTTGTAGCAATCCCTCACCAGGTCTTCCTTGAGCTTGACTCACCGCATGTTCATCTTCAATCTCTCGCCACATTTGCAAGAGTGAAGATGACCGGGTGCTTCCCCTCACTCCATCTCCTCTCCTCCTCGATGATTGAGAATGGGAGTCCCTAAGGAAAGAAGAATCAAGCACAGAAACATTGTGCAGACCGGCAATAGCCATTTGTAATTTTCTTTTCTAACAAACAAACAGATCTTTTCAACCCATCTGACTCAAATGCACTAAAATTTGCACGAGATAACAGAGAAATGAAAATCAAATGACTACTTTGGAAACAGGTCAGTTTATATCTCCATGGATTTTAACACCGTAAGAGTTGCCATTTGCATAGCTCGATCAGCCATCATCACCATCGATCTTGGCCCCATCAATGCAAGAGTTACAACCTTGGAATTTTCCAATCATCGAATTATAGGTATGACAGCTGACCGTAGCTTACCCTGCAAAATAAAATGAAGAACAAATCACGTCAGTTTATTTGTTTGTAATTCCCAGAATAATTATTAACTTGAAAAGAATAAATTGACCAAGGATGGGTCACCAAGTTTCTATACCAAGACAAAAACTCGCCATATAGCTATACGAAAATCCACAAACTCTACAATCAGGGCAGTTATTTTATTCAAGTCTTAGTACACTGTTTGACATTATCAAGCCATCGAATCTCAGATTTTCAACTTTGGAAACCTCAGATTCAATAATTTCCAAAATACCAAGCAGAACACACCCATTTGGGCCACTGAAATCGATGAACAGGAGTTCTCCAGCTCCTCTCCAAAACGATGAACTTGAAAATTGATTTCTGCTCATTTTTCTAACCTTCCTCACAAACACACCACAGAGAAAATAAGAACCATGGAGCATTTAAATCGGCATTACAAATTATTCAGTTCATGAAATAGATAAGCCAAAAAGAAACAAATCTAGTTTACATGAATCAACAACTGAAGCTGAAAAACACCATTAAGTATAGGATTCATTTGTGATATTGAAGCGAAAGGTGGAAGGGGAAACATGGGAAAAAAAAAAAAAAAAAACGTACCAGTAAAGTCCAGCTTTAGATTTAGAAGTAAAGTAAAAGAAACCCTAGCTCTGAAGAAATTCCCAACAGGGAAGATTTGGACGAGAGAGAATGCCAAAGAAAAATGGAACTCCAGGATAGAGAGAGGGAAAGAGCGGCTATTTACAAATAATAAATGCTAACACGTCATCGGTCGTGTGACTTTTCCATGAAAACTGCCGTAACACTAACGTCTAAATTTTTTTGGAGCGGTTATTGTTCCGTGACACGTGGCGGTTCTCATTGTCTTCCGGACAAACGACGAAACGTTGTAAAATCTTAAATTGAACGTGAAGTTTGCGCGAGAACTGGTGAACTGAACCACTTTAAACGGCGTCGTATCAAATTCTCCCGCCCTTTGTTGTTCATTTTATAGTAAAATTCCTCAATTTTGGTTTGATCAAATAGAAATTATTTTTCTTGGTTTTGCCGATCATAGGATTGACAGTTGGATTCTTCGGAGGTGGAATGCGACACTTTTCCATATGACGTTCTATTTTTAACAATAAAATGGTTAAGTTTCCGTCTCTTTTACTTCTAATTTCCAAATCATTTTGGTTACATTAATGAATATAAAAATAATGCCAATGATGAAGAGAGTTAAACATGATTTGTCTGAGGTTGATGATTATTTATTTGGTGCAATGCAATCATGATTCATTTTTGTTTAAAATATGTAATCCGATGCTACAGCGACTTCTCTTTTGTTTTTGTTGACAAATGAACACAACTGAAAAGCAAGGCCATCTAGTAATCATCATGTTGTTATAAGGCATTTACTAAAGTGCTTTACGGTCATCGTCCTCTAAAATACTGCAAACTCGGTCTGCTCTGTGGCCATTTAAGTAGCAGGTAGCCTGCTCGGAAAGTATAGTCATCATTAAGTTCACAAAAGGCTGCTTCCACCACATGCCAGTATCAGATCCCCTTTAAAGATTAGATTGCTTATTAATTGGTTCATTTTTAGTTTCAAAAATCTACGGACATAGATTTAGATTTAGATTTAGATTTGGATATGTTAATGTTAACTCTTTAGTTTGATTATTTTTAAGCAACCCTTTTTCTCTGGGATATAATGTAAAGATAACTTACGAATGAATGTGTCTGCATAAAGCTACTTCAACCTAATCATCAGCTTGCTTTATATACAACATATACTGTAAATGCCTCATTCTTCGTACTAAAGCAACCCCAAAATCAAATTTGTTTCGCTCGAGCCCCATTACCAACTCCCCTTTACCCTGATTATATATTTCCTTTTCCATATACTATAATCCTTCAGAGCCGCAAAAATTAATTAATTATAGCTGGGAGAAAAAGAAACATCTTAAATTCTATGCTTATCTTGTTTCTTGGACCATAAAGTTATGCATAAAATCTAACAGTCAAAGAAAGGGGGTCAGTCTAGCCAATACTGACAAAATCGGTGCAACTAATTCTGTCTTCAAATCACTTGGTTTTTATTTCTCATAAAATCCTGGTAGCTGTGAAGTGTTGTAATTAGCTTGCAGGTGAATGGGTTCGTGGTTATGTTGTCTCATCATCAGGACCCTATTAAACTATGGCCATGTACCCCTCTTCATGCCCGCGTCTTCTTGCTATTAAATATTAATTGTCCTCTCTCACTGGCATTTTTGCAAACACATTGCATGGAGGATCCAAAAGGCACGGAAGTGGCCACGTTCCTGTGTCTCGTCACTGTCTCACTATATAACAAATATCTCCAATCCAACCCTCTTTTTTCTTTTTCTTTTTTTTTGAAAGTTTATTACTTATTACAATCACCCAGGATCTTTAATCTATTGGGAACCTTCTCTCGTTGCTGCTCATATTCACCGACTGACATGTACTTGCATGCCTTATCTGAATTGTCTCAAGACCCATGCAGTTGCTTCGTCTGATCAATGTAGTGGCCAAGTTGCAATGGAGAGAAAATTTTCCGTCCTTGTATAGAGCCATGCATGGAGTACTTGTGTGAACTTTCAGCGAAGGAAGGAAGCGGGGGAGATGGTAAAGAAAAAAGCAAGTGTGTCAGTTGGTACTAAGCCATGGTGCCCTATAAAACCAAAAAAGGAAAGACAAGGAGAAGGTGACCATACAATACAGAGACTATCCAATAGCATACAAACAATGACATTGAGATAGAAAGATGGGGTTAAAAGAATTAGGTTATCTGTCTTTCAATTCCTTCCTTTTGTGTCCATATAAAACTGCTCTATAGTCTCTGCACTAAGGCCCCCTTTCTGGAATTTGTCCTTTTTCTGCCAAGGCTCCAATCGACATTGGTCCTATTTGAGGGGTATAGCAAAGAAGTGATTGGTGAAATAGTGGCTTTATTACTTGAAATCACCAATAACATGTCAAATTTCACGTTCTTGCTGGTGTCAAATGGGATAATGGTCCAAAAAGCCTTAACAATACCTAGATTGTGCCTCTTTTACCTATTGACATCTCTTGCCTCACTCTTTTAAGGACAGAGACCCCCCCCCCCTTTCCTTTCCTTCTTTTTCCTTATCTTCCGTCCTATAAGCAAGTCCAAATCTTACTATATTATGGCATGTTTTCTTTCCAATTCATGTATCACTACTGTCAATCATGGTCCTGTTACCAAATTAGGGAGAAGATAAGAAATAATCCCATTCTGTACATTTCACTATGACAACGCGTTGTCCTAATCAGTTTGCAGGGCAGCGCATAACATGCTCCAACCACGCATAACTCCAAGCCATAATGGCTTGTCATTTTGCTAAGAGAAACACACAGAATTCTGGTTTGGATTTAGCTTCAATTTTTAACTACTGTCAGTTTAAAGCAAGTTTGGTAAGGTTTCAAAGGATGGTGATAAACAGAGAGCGCTACGAATTTGGTTTTCCTTAAAAAAACACATGAATTTAAGACGAAACAATTTTGTTAATTTGGTAGGAAGGAGAGACCATAGGGTCATTTTCTTTTCCTTGAGTTCCGTAGTTTTGCTTTACTTGTGAGACTTCCTTTCTCTCATCATTACTTGGAAGCTTGGTAAAACTGAGATAATTAGGTGGCACTGCCAAGTGCCAACTACCAACTAGACTACAAGTCACCTTAAATTAAATGGGGTAATCTTTTTTTGAAGACTTTTATTAAGAGCTCAGATTTAGATTTGGATTAGACATCATACATACCATCACATGACATCCCAGCAAGTGGACTACTTATCTAGAATTTTCCATCTCCAATTCAAGCCCAAAACTAAAAAGCTGCGTATCAATTCATCTGTCATTTAATAACATTTGTCATTGTCAATGGTTAATTGAGTTGGAATTTGGAGGAAAGGACAAATATCAAGTGGCCAATATTGTAACATGCATGCAGCTGCCAACTGCTAAAACCAACCCCCATTTTCTCCTCATTAATTAGACTTCCTCCCACGAAACTATTTGGATTTCTGATTCAGTATCATTTCATGTAAAGCTCCTATCAATTACTATCTTGTAATTACTAAGAAAATTCAACCTTTTGGACTCTGATATATTGCCGAATTTAGTGTACCTGTATTGCTCTTAAAAGTCAGAAGACGAGGATTTCGGAACAGTGTTTATTTATATATATATATATATATATATATATATATATATATATATATATATATATATATATATATATATATATATATATATATGAATCAGAATATTGTTTCTTGCCACTTTCCTGGTTGCCAATCTTTTATATGATTAGCAGTTCTATAAATGCTGTGCCATATTTTGATTCTTTTTTCCTTGATACTTGCTTTGACATCAAGAAAATGTTTGTCTATTTTTTCTCTTTTGATTTCGCTTTCAAATATATTCTTTTGCCTAATTACCTATTGAATAGATTAGGCAGGTGCATGTCTTCGCAATGGTACTCATGGATAACAATTAAAAATTATATAAAAATAACAAACATATAAAACAACTATTTAACAGAGGGAGAGGTTACATCAATTGGTTGGATAATACGAGCTGTACCTTCTTTGATATGCCAAGACAGCTATTTAACACACACATGGCACAAAACTCAAAAGAATAATAACAATGATTATCAAAGAATGCAAAAATATCTGAATGCAAGACCATGATAATAGCAAACTCAAGAAGGAAATAGCAATCAAAAGCCTAAAAAGAGAAGATTCAAAATGATAACAATATCATGTTGCCCGTTGGTGAGGGTTGATTAGAGCTCTACATCACATTTGGTCCTGTCAAAGCCCTTGGAGCTAGAAAAGTGCACCAACACAGGTGAGCAAAAAATCCTCAAGATGCGATGCTCTGATTTCCAACGCCCAACCTTGAACCGTATTCTTGCCCTGACCCAAACATCTAACTCAATGTTCCCTGAAGACTTGTCACGCCGAAGGTCCGCAGGCACTGACCCATATAAAGCCACAGTTTGAGCAGTGAGGCTCGGCTGCAGCCTGGTCACATTTTTGTGGGATTGGAAAAATGGTGCCACTGCATTAGTTGCTAGTGTCTGATCTTCATACTGTACAGACACCTCGACAGAATCATAGTAAATGGAAACTTTAGAATTGGGATTGTATGCTCTTATGCTGAAATCAAAGTTTGCATAGAGGTGATTAGCGTCGGTTAAGTTGAAATTGTGGATGGAGGCATTTTCAACACTGTATTCTAAGTGTTTGGGCTTGACAACTAGCCAAATGATGAGCACGGCTATACCCACCAGCACTACCAAGCCCAGAATAATTACAGCGATGTACCAAAGCAGTGGCGAACGCCTTTGCCTCTGTGCGAAAATCCGCCTCGGCGGGTTTGGTTGAGCCATTCAAAAGGCTGGTTCTTTGAATCCAGTGTTGGTTGGGATTTATGGAATACAGAGCAAGGAATGCATAAGAATTAGACAGTGAGTGATGTCCATATATTCTGAGCAACCTCTGCGTAACCCTTTTTTACACACAGCCCTTTCCTCTTTTAGGATTTCTTGTATGAAACTCAAGACATCTAATGAATGGAGTTGTTCTTTCCTTGAGTGTTACAAGATAAACTATTACAGACAATGTAGCTGTCAGGAATAAAGTGTTAGTAGTTACCATACCATATATATTCAATTAACAAAAAGTAGCCACCTGCTGTCCTGTCCTGCATGATCTTAAGAATGTCCAGTGATTTAACTTTTGTTGGCTCAGTTTTTTGAATTAGACACAAGGGAATATGGAATATACCATGGCTCATTTTGAGTCTCAAATCTCAATTCTTTGCCTCCCCTGCTTCAGAAACACTTTAATAATGGGTATTTTGTCTTTAGTTTATGAGTGGGCTCTAGCTTTGCCACCAAGGTATTCCAAAACCACTAGCATAATCCGATGCCTTCCTTGCCTCCTCAGGTTGAGCACGATAAGCTACCATAGCTGTTGGAGTTGGTTATATATATGTGTACTTTTAAAATATCTGCACATTCAGTGCATTTGACTATTTCTGATATGCAAACTCTTAACTTTCTTAGCTAACGTTGCAGTACACTTTTTCCTCTTCTATTCTGAGGAGTTTGGGGGCCTAACTTGCCCCCAACTCTGCCCAGTTTCAAAGATACATACAGTACAAAGTGTTCAAATAGAAGATATTTCCATTTTATTCTTTTATGTTTTATTGTCTCTAAAGTTCGAGTTACTGTAAAAGTGTGTGATATTACAGTAAATCACTATAGTTTACATTTGAAGCGGGGTGAAAGTAAGTGCAAAGATGCAAAATTAAACTTTGCCTTAATCTTACACGGAGAACACATAGTGGAGAAGTAAAGAAGTTGCCAGGCGATGACAAAACTTTTGCTCGTGCATTCTGATTCTTTCTTTGCCTCCAAGTTATCCCATTCATACCAGTTATGAATGTCATTTTCATTAACGTATGTGGGAGAATATCTTTTCAAAATAGAACAAAGGATTTAGTAATTGCAAACCTAGCTAGCTAGCATTGGCTAAGGCTAAAGTATGAGCTAAATTACTCTGCTAAAATTAGACAAAACCAATCCTAGATCTGCAAAACCACAACATATGAGATATCTCCAAAAACAACCGCGAGAACTAGGTATATACCTTTTCAGGGTTCTTGCTACCTCATAATATGCCCGAGGCTGAGCCTGACCTAAAACGACAGCCATTCCCATTATTTCCTTTTTATAGTGACTTTCACATGTGCAGCCAACAACCATTCACTTTCTCTACCGAATAATTTTACGCCATCGGTAATCAGAAATTCTACTTAAACCACCTTTTTTTTCTTCTTTTTCAAGTTTAGAATTGAGGGATAGTTACTGAAAAAGAATTTTGCTCGCTTTACCCTTGGAGAGAAGATGCACCGCACGCGCTTCGAATATTGAATTATATGGTGTCCTTGTGATGCTCAGGATAGCGCGTGGAAGTGGTGATTATAAATTGGAGTATGTAACTATGTACGAGAATGAGAATATAATAATAGTAAGGGAGGGGAAAACAAAAGAAAAAGGGAGTAATATAAAATTAACTAGTACCGAGTCTGAAACTGAAAGGTGTGGTGGTCGCCGCATATACTCTGGAAGATGCGGGCATTAAATTGGATCCTCTCCTATTTAAACCCCTTGTACTGCCTCACACCTTTCCCCACCTCGCCACTCAGCCACCAAAACCTCCATTCCCACGGCTTAACTTCAATTCAAGCTTTAGCCTTTAGCTCGTTCCATTCCTATCAACACCATGGCTTGGTGGTTCAAGAGGTCATTTTTTTTCATCCTTAATTCGGAGAAAATGAGGTTGATTCGATACAATTGATCAATCCCTTTTCTCCCACAGGGCAACTTCAATCCTTTGGCATTTCATTTACCCTTATTCCTCTGCTTAATCATATGTATCCGGTGTTCCGACATCAATCTTTACTGCTACGCGGGTGATCTTGATGTATTTTGGCTCTGTTCTCTGGCTTTATGTGCATGCCAGTCTTGTTCTAGAAAGCTGCTATCATCAACATCAAAAGCACCCTGTAATTTTGCTCGAATAAGTTTTTATGTATGGCACTCTTAAATCTGTGTTGTAATATCATCTTATGATATTAGTATATACAGTGAATTAATTAAGGTGCATTTTATTGTTTACTTTACTAGATCTTCATTGTCCACATGTACCCTCTGATGATCAATCTGGTTGACAGAAATGAACTCTACAGCGGTTTTGGCACCATTTGCAAACAGAGGATTGTGTTATCTTATCTAATCTAATCTAATTTGCATCTGCAGAATCAACCAATCAATCAAATCAGATATTTAGGGCTCCTGTGAACCAAATTTCTCAAGTCAACACGTGGCTTCGTCACAACTATACAAAACGACAATCTTATTCATTCAATTTGAACAAGTACAGATTTTACTAGTTTAAAACATATCATAATTCTGTCCGTCTACTGCCATTTAATTTACTCACGACTATCCAATCCTCTTGACTTGCATGAATTGAAGTCTGAGTATCTGCCGTTTTGTGCTCAGATATTTAATTTCGTCGAAACTGGCAAGTAGATTAGATGGAAAAAAGTGGGTGGGGATGGCAAATCATAGTCGCCAGGAGTTTTGGTTCACTTTTGGGACTACGTCGCTATCAATACTCTATAGATACTGGTAGTGCTCGCTGCTCCCTCGTGAATATTCCAAGTTCTATCTTTGGCCAATATGGATATTCAGCCTAGACTTTAGAAGCGCTTGTCTCATATATTAGCACTTCACTGTAAAAGCTTAAATTTTTACGCGATTATTGATTGATACTTAAAGAGGTATGCTAGTTCAGATTATAGGAGATATAGAACCAAAGGGAATATAGCAGTATTCAATCCAAAAAAGTTAAGTTATTAAACAGAAGTGTTAAGTTAAGTGGTCTCCGGAAAATTATATAAAAAAGAAGATTGCTATGAGCAACCTATCAAATTAATAAAACATTGGATTCCCAAAAACAAATAAATTAAAACGTATTGATCATAAAATTAAAATTATGTTTATTTAATTTTTAAAAAATTAATTTTATACTTAAAAATATAAATATATATCAATTAAATAAGAACAAATTATTGTTAATGTTGTTTGAGCACAGAATACTCCAAATATAAATAAAGAATCAAAAATTCACACGAGCTCGTGCGTAGCAATTTGTATCATGACATATGACAACCTTACATGCATTTGATTTTTTTTTTTTTAATATTTTAAATTTTCGCAAAAAGAGAATGTATTTTAACACTTTTCCACGTGACAGCCTTAAATTCCTTCCCGCCGTCACAAAGTTAAAGACATCCATCCAATTATATTCATCTTTATTTACACTTAGATCTCTGCTTGTGTAATGTAATCCCGTTATCTCACGGCCATTCGAGTTAAAAACACATTAGCATACTCCCTCAAGCTTCTTCCTTAGAGCGTATTAAACGCGAAGAACTGAAAAGGCTTATACGCTTCCACAATCGATTCAGTTTCTAGAAACGTGATGTTCACGTGCCTAGCTGGATGGGGGATTTGCGAAAAAAAATAAATAAAAATCCACGCCTAACTAACTAACGAAGCAGAAATCTTATATATGCAAAATGGCGCGTAAAAAATAACTGACAATTGTGAATCCGGGCCTCCACTTCTATTGGCCAAACCGCGAAGATTCTCGCATTTCAAAAAACTAGCCGATAAATAAAAAGTTACAAATGGAATTTGCCTTCTAAATATCACAACAGGACGGAAATACCCTTACAATGTTATGTGAATCGTCACTCTCTCGCTCCTTTATTTTATTTGCAGCTCTGTAAACTTATCTGGTGAATTTATACAATACATTTACAGAATTCACAACTGGAGAATTCCTGCTTCAAAAATTAGAAAGGAGTTTATTTTATCTCATTTTGATGGGCCATAAATCAGTTGTCTTTATGCTTTATTTTTGGATTAATTATTGACATAGAAATTTTAAAGATTTTAGATGTATTTTTTACTCAGGAAAACCTCGTTTAATTATTTTTAAAATATTAAACATGATTAATTTTTTAGATAAAAATTGTTAAAACTTATACAAAATTTGAAAGAGATTATAAATATAAAGCATATTAACTAGTGATGGTAATCTAATGCGATTAATCAAAATTTGAATAGAATAAAATTATAAAGGTGATAATTTTTTTATAAGGTTTTAACACCTTTTATTAATAATAACATTGATATTTTTACGGTAACATTAACAAATTATTGTTAATAGCCTTGAGGTACACGAGATGATTTCATATCGTAGAAATTAAGATAATAATCCTCTTTTAGTTTTTCAAAATCATTGATTGATGGCTGCAGTATAATTTCTCCAAGAATTTGTATGAAAAGAGTGTTGTTTATGAATAAGATACAAGAATTTTTTTTATGTGCTTCATGAATGGAAAATCAGAAGAAAATGGAAAGTATATTTTTTAAGAAAATCTATCTTGAATGAAAAAATATTTTTTTTGATAATATAAAAAGAAATATACAAATGGCAGAAGAAGGTAAAAAGCTAAGAAAATGTAAAATACAAAATACACACCGTTGAGCAAAAGCTCTGGGAGGCGATGGGAAAGGGGAGACAACGTATATCACCATCGCAGGGTAATTTCGACATTCGAGAAAAATTTCTCTCCTCTCTCTTCGCCTTCTTCAAGGAAACCGACCAACACACCAAATCGGTGTCTGCACCCCAATTCTCAACTCTTCTAACTTCTGAAAACCCTACCTGTTTCCCTTTTCTCTGTTAGCCTTCGAAGAAATTTCATCCATCCTATCTGATTCACCATTCAGGGTTCTTGAAATCAATCTGAGCCACATGCGCATGTACAAATACACAAATTTCGATCTTTTATGATTTCTGGGCTCTGGGATTCAACTCCTAATCCTCGAGATTCGGGATTCTTGTGCTGGAATCGATCTGTGTGGGTCTATGGCGAACGGTATGGGTCCGGAAAAGTTCTTAGTGCTATCTCGGATCCGGACGGGTCTGAAGAGGGAGTTTGCATTCGCCATGAAGGCTCAGTCCGAGATATGTGGATCTTTGGGTCGGACCCGAGCCAGCAAGAACCGAAATGAGGCTCAAGAAAGTCCAAGCAGTAAAAGGTCGAAGAAGTCCGGTTCGTCGAAGGCTGAGAGAGACAAGGAGAAAAAACAGAATCCGGTTCATGTTGTACAGTTAAAGAATTCCGACGGGGTGAAGGTCGAGAAGGTGAAGTTTGACGAGGATGTCGGTGATGCAATGAGCGAGGAGGAGGCAAAAAGTGACGTGGTAGATCTTGGGAGCGAAGACGAACCCAAGAATCAAATGGGAGAATCGACTGGCAAGAGGGAGCTAGAGAATGAAGCATCGATGCCCATTTGTGAAGAGGAACCTAAGAGCGACGTGGTAGAAACTGTGAGCGACGATGAGCCCAAAAGTGGTCATATGCTAGAATCTTCCAAGGAGGAGGTAATGGATGAAATGGCGCAACCCATTTGTGAAAATGTGGGCAAGGAGGAACAAACAAATGAAACAGATGTGCATAAGTCGTTAATGAACGAAACCGTTAAGAAGGAAGATATGGAGATATGTCCTCCAATGGAAGAAGATATTAGTGGGTTAAACCCAATTTCTGTGAACGATGATTATAAGGTGAAGGACATGTCAATGGAGAAGCCACTAAGGAGGTTTACACGGTGGGCACTGAAACAAAAAGTGAATGACACGACGGTAAAAAACGATGGGGGATATGCATGCGCCAAACCAATTGGAATCAGTGATAATGTTAAAAGGGAAAGCGAGGGCAGTTCATTATTCACCACTCCAACTCAAGTAAAAATGTCGAGGACTAGCTTGAAGAAGTTCCCTTCGAAGCTTAAGGACCTTCTAGCCACAGGGATTCTTGAAGGAGTACCTGTGAAGTATGTCCGGGGCTTGAAGGTATTTTGTCATTGTTTTTTGAGTGTTGGAATACTTAGTGTGGTTAAGATGCAAGTATGATTCATTTGAGAAATTTGTAGGCACGAAGGCCTGGAGAAGCAGGGCTCCAAGGATTGATTAGAGGCGCCGGGATTGTTTGCTATTGCGAAGTTTGTAACGGAGTTGAAGTGAGTAAAACTGAAGATACATTTTTGTGTCAATATATTATTCATATTTCGTAGGTTGTTATAGTGATATTTCTTATGGCTTATGGTTAAAGTAGGTAGTCACACCCACTGTGTTTGAGTTGCATGCTGGTAGTGCAAACAAACGCCCCCCAGAGTATATTTTCCTTGAGAGTGGGAACACTCTTCGTGATATCATGAATATGTGTTTGAATCTTCCATTGGACACGTTGGAGAACGCTATCCAAAATGCTCTTGGTGGATTCCCTATGAAGAAATCTGCCCTCTGTTTGAATTGCAGAGGTTTGAAATGCATTCATCTCATTTCTCTTCATCCATATGCTTGCATATATATTCCAAGCCATTTCACAATTTTTTTTGGATGAATTATAGTGTGTATTTCTGAAGCTAGCAAGGGATTGTCAAAAGTACTTTGTGATTCATGCATCGAGTTAAAAGAGTCTCAACCTAGCCCCATGGCTGGTTTGGTCACCCAAACAGCTGAGACTAGCAATAACTCTGTTTCATTAGCAGCTAATCCCGGGTAACATTTTTGTTGGTTAATCTACTTCTGAATTATTTGCTTGCTGTATTATTTAACTTGACCATATAAAAATGTGTTGGGTTATGAATTTGGTATAATAGTGTTATTGTTGATTGAATAACTGCTACCCTTTATGGTTGCCATTATTAAGCATTGATATTTTCCTACTGTCTCAGATCTCCTGAACCTGTTTTGGCTCCAAAGTTATTGAAAAGTGGCATGAAGCACAGCACTTCTCAGGGTAAGAGTCAGGGAAGACTAACTAGGAAGTAAGTACAGTTTATGTCATGCATATCTTAAGTATTCATTTAAGTCAGGAGACTCAGGAATTTGTTCTTACATTTGTTACTTAACATATAACTTCTAAGTTCTGTCCATTTTACACATTCTCTTTAAAGGGATCTACGTTTGCATAAATTGGTCTTTGAGGAAGATGTGTTGCCGGATGGAACTGAAGTGGCCTACTATACCCGTGGACAGGTTGCTTTGATTGAGATAGTGTTTCTTTACCTGTTCTTATTGTCATAATGATATCTTTTCTGAATGTATTCATTCATGTGCCCAGAAATTGTTGGTTGGTTATAAAAAGGGATTTGGAATTATTTGTTGCTGTTGCAACTCTGAGGTACTTCTTAGGTTATGGAGTATTATATATCTTCTGCCAAATATTGGGATAGACATTTGATCCTTTTACTTCTAATGAGCAGGTCAGCCCCTCACAGTTTGAAGCTCATGCTGGTTGGGCATCCAGACGCAAGCCGTGAGTTTTTTGTTTAAGTTGTTTAGTGCTGGGTCATAAATTATGTTATTGGATGTAAAGAAAACATGTTAATTGTATCTAGCTTTGTGTATAAAGGCTCAAATATAATGGCTTGTGCTCTTCTTTCTTTATTCTCCTCATTCATCCAAGTGCCAATGCCTCCATGGGTTGATCACCTAAACATATGTTTGGTTTGTCATCTGGGACTTGATTTTGTGGCAGGAGCCTCTGATTTTATATCCTCAGGATGCCACAAAGTAGGGTCTCAGAAGCTGAATCAAACATGCTCAAACAACTGAAGTGGGCTATCTTAGACTCTTAGGCAATTGCTTGGAAATTTTGTGCTTTGTTTAATTTGGTGTTATCTGTAATGCAGTTACTTGCACATATACACATCCAATGGAGTCTCTCTCCATGAGTTGTCTATCTCCTTATCAAGAGGTAGGAGGTTTTCTGCCTATGAAAATGATGACCTCTGTAGTATATGTTCAGATGGAGGAGATCTGCTATGCTGTGAAGGATGCCCACGGGCTTTTCACATAGGTGAATTCTTCTCTCTCTCTCTCTTCCCCTACTTTTTAATGCAGTTGACTTAATTTTTGAAACTTTTAATTCTTTATTGTCTTTAAAAGAAGTTGAAATTTTTTTAATTTAATTGTATATTCTGTAAAAAAAAATTGTAAAAATATGGCTGAGTTTCTATAAAGAAAGCGGAGCTGCTATGAAGGGAGTAAGCTAATGTAGGTTGTCAGTGCTGAGTCATGTGATTAGTAGTTAACAATATAATCATTACTAGCGCATCTAGAAATTTTCTTTGTTTGGTTAACTGTGTACTTTTATTAATTCTGGCCGAAAATGGTTGTGTATTTCTTTTGTTGTGGCCTATTTAGTTATGCAAGTCTCTGTTGACAACCCTTGGACTCTTCTAACATAAGTCAAACACTAATTCATGTTTATCATGAGAATATATTGACAAATAGCTTTTTATTTTATATCGCTGATGGTACCTCTAAATCATTGTCATACATATTTAGATTCATACATTATTAGATTCTCACCGTTGTCTTGGATTTTACTTTTGGGGTTTACTGTTTATGTTGTTCAAGGTGTATGCCTGTGTCATCAATTACTATCATTGTTGAGAAATGTTCTGGTTGACCTGATGACTCTTGTTTAAGAAAATGTGTTTTGTTTCACTACAACATGAACCCAAGATAGTTGTAATATCTTTCTAAGAGTTTGCATAAATGATATTTTAGTCTGCTTGAATACAAGAATGACGTGACAGTCTTGAGATATTGCAGATTGTGTTCCCTTGGCAGGCATTCCTACTGGTACTTGGTACTGTAAATATTGCCAGAATCTTTTCCAGAAGGACAAATATGTGGAGCATAATGTCAATGCTGTGGCAGCTGGAAGGATTGCAGGCATTGATCCTTTAGAACAGATAAACCAGAGGTGCATTCGTATTGTCAATAATCCAAAGGATCAGGGTGGATGTTCGTTGTGCAGGTAATGCCTTATATACTCTCTTTTAGCAATTCCTTGATGTGTAATGGAAATATGTTACTATGTGTTATGACATACCCCTTTTGAGTTGAATCTATCACTGCTGGTGTTCCTTGCTATTTATGGTACAATTCTTGTTAAATATGTTGTAACTGTACGTAGTTCATTGGCACTGCATTCGACTTCTGATATATTTTCTTTGTGATATTAGCAGAAGCCATGCTTTTAGTAAAAACTTTGGTCCTGGCACAGTGATTATTTGTGATCAGGTATTGCTTTTGTGCTTCATGAGTTGTCAATATTTCGGTGCTTCAATTTGTGGTCGAGTCTGTCTTTGAGTATAGTACTGATCTTTTTTTTCTGCTTACAGTGTGAAAGAGAATATCATGTTGGGTGTTTGAAGGATCATAACATGCAGAACTTAGAGGTGCATGAATCTTCTTTTTGCCCTCTGATTGAAGTTTTGTCTGTTACATATATTTATATATGTATATATGCAGTTCTTGATGGATGTTATTTACCAGGAATTGCCTGAAGGAAACTGGTTCTGCTGCACAGAATGCGATCAAATTTATTCTACTCTTTTGAATTTGGTGGCTTGTGGAGAAGCAGATCTCCCTGATTCCCTTCTGAGCATGATTAAAAAGAAGTATGAAGAAAAAAGTTTAGAGACGGGTGATCTTGATATAAAATGGAGAATCCTGAATTGGAAGCTGGCTTCTGATGTTGAAACAAGGAAATTGCTCTCAAAGGCTTGTTCCATCTTCCATGTGAGGATTTTTTTTTTTTTTTTTTTTTCAATTTGTAGTTTTTAATTTAATTTAGTTACCTCATTATTAGTAATGATAATGAGGATGAGAGCTAGATGTGGAGACTCTCCGATATGATTGTGTCCTTTAAGTTAATATATTTAGCTTCAGTGATGTTTACATTTCTTAAGAATTCCTACCTTGTTTTGTAGGAGCGGTTTGATCCTATTGTTGATGATGCTTCTGGCCGTGACTTTATTCCAATGATGCTTTATGGGTAAAGCACATACACTGGTTTCCTTTTCTTGTCAATATCGGTGTGTTGCTAAAGGGTTTGATTTCTGCAGTAGGAACATCAGGGGTCAAGATTTCGGTGGGATGTACTGTGCGGTACTCACTGTCAAGTAAGTATGCATGCATTGTTTTGGCTGAGTTTGACAGAAATGTGATACCGGCTGGTGATTATTTTCGTTTATGCAGCCAATTGGTTGTGTCGGCTGGATTATTTCGTATATTTGGACAGGAAGTGGCTGAACTTCCGTTAGTGGCAACAACTACAGATTGCCAAGGACAGGTTATTTTGATTTAATTTGGGCAATGAATATTGAGGAATTGAATGTTGATAGATATTTGTAATCCGTCTGTAGGGTTACTTCCAATCCTTGTTCTCTTGCATTGAGACATTGCTTGGGTCTTTAAAAGTGGGTCACCTTGTCCTACCGGCTGCCGATGAAGCTGAATCAATTTGGACCAATAAATTTGGATTTGCCAAGTTAGAGCAAGACCAGGTGCGTGTATTTACGTTGGTGTTCAAAACTTTGAACTTTGGAATACAACTAGACTAGACTAGACTAACGCACATACCTCCATTCTCATGACAGATAAACAATTATAAGAAATATTATCAGATGATGATTTTCCAAGGGACATCAGTGCTACGGAAGTCCCTTCCAGTTCTCCAGACTTAACATCGGTTCTTGTTTTGGCTGTGTAGTCAGTATTCTAGTCTAATATGTATAGAGATCTCATCTCCCCTTTTATTATTGTACAGGAAAAATAACATTCACAGTTGTGTATCCTTTCCCTTGTAATTTTTTGTAGCTCAAAGAAGCAATAGGGTCAGGTTAGGGTTGAAAATATAGGAAATTAAGATTAAGATTAGGACTTGTTTTTGACTTTTTTCTTTTGGGGACTCGCAAAATTTTGATGCTAAATTCCTTTAATTAGGAATTAGTTGTAATGGAATGGAAAGGCAAATTTGTCCATGATTTCATTTCACAATGTTGATCAATTTTGGCAAATTTGTCCGTATGAATATGCAGTCGGCCCCTTCAAGAGTCATAGAGAATCGATAGCAACCACATGGTTTTAAGCTTTTTTTTCGCTACTAGGATTTGAAAATAATAATAGGTACAATATTTTTTGATCTAACATCCGTTTAACTAAACGGCCCAACTGATGAAAAAAAAATCGTATAACAAGAAACTTCATTTGGTCTGACGTGGCCTGATCTAGAAAATTCCTTTCCATTGAAGCGGGAAATTTCAAAATTTGAAACACGAAAAAGAGATTGTCCTTCATAGCCGTTATTTTCTTACCATATTTTATTATAAAAATAATATCCAGAAATAATAATGAATTTACAGCTCCCCGCTCCCTCTTTTATTTACGCTTGTCGCGGTTCCCTTCTCCATCCCAATTCGCTCTGCCAAGTCTCAAACGCCTCATCATTCTCTCTTTCGCTCTGAGTCTCAGGTGAGTCTCAGGTAGTGCATCACAGTTCCTTCTTCCTTTTCCGGAATTCTTTCTGAGGATTCGATAGGATTCCTTCGCTCTGCAGGTGACAAACCCTAGTTTGATCGTGTCGGACAAGTCTACACCGTGAGAAATGGGTCAGATCCAGTACTCCGAGAAGTACTTCGATGATACTTACGAGTATAGGTATGGGCATTTATGCGAATTCTTCATGCTTATTTGTTTTTTCGGATTCACTGAATTTTACTGAAATGGTTTCGTCACTGATTGATTATTTGTTGTTCAGGCATGTGGTTCTGCCTCCTGAAGTGGCGAAATTGCTCCCCAAGAATCGGCTTCTTGCTGAAGTATGTAATTACAAGTTCTTTCTCTCAGATTGATTTATTGATTGATTTTCTCATTGAATTTGGATTCTGTAGAGTTAAGGCTACGTTAAAGAGTAAAATATCATTCATGAAAAGAACCAATTTATTATTTTTGATCAATTGCATGCACTTGGATGGAGATATACAGATATTTGAAAACCTACTTCCTTGATTCTTTCCTTACTGCCCATCTCACTATAGAGGATCTTGATCCGTACTCATTATATGTTTTATTTTCTGATATTGTTCTTTCATAAATGTATGATGATTCCGATTCGTAGGATGCATGATGTAGTTTAGATTGTAACATCGCGTCAAGTTCCTTTTGATTATCATCAGTATTTGGTGATGTAAAACGTAACAAATGTCCACGGACTCGAGAGATAATTATTTTGGATGTAGTTTTACAAACAGGCCTAACATCCGATCCCTGCACCAGAACTAAACTAATCCACCATTGATAGCAAGTTGAATTGGTGGCTGGGGAGGGTTCAGAAAACATAGATGCTGACTATTGCTGAGGTCCCTGCACCCGAACTAAAACTAAACCATAATTATTTGGCATGTTTAACCCAACAAAGAAATTAGAAAGTTTTAAGATGGAAGAACCGAAGAAGGAAGAGTTCCCGTTAGAGTTTGATTTTAACTTGTTTGACGAATGTCTGTAATATTATATTCATCTCCTGTCAACCACTTATGGTTGCCCTTGGAAAATTTGTATCCATGGTTCTTATTTGTATCAATTGTATCACGGGAATTTGAACTTTATTGACATGGAGGGATAACTACATGTTACTATTGTAAGCTGGAATCATAATTTAATATGTGCTGCTGTTATGTTTTATTTAACTCCCATCTAAGTATTGTCGGGTTTCTCATACAGAATGAATGGCGTGCAATGGGGGTGCAGCAGAGCCGTGGTTGGGTTCACTATGCCATTCATCGTCCTGAGCCACACATCATGCTTTTTAGGAGGCCTCTGAACTACCAACAGCAGCAGGAAAACCAGGCCCAGCAGAACATGCTTGCCAAGTGATTTTTTTATTTTTTCTTTTTCATTGGAAAACTGAAAGTGGAATTAAAAATTATATAGGTTATGGATTGTCTGTTTTAACATGATTTTATGAGACTTTGCACAGTTATGAAATTCTCCCATTCGGAGAAGTTTGATACGGGATGGGTGTAACTCTGGTTTAATAGTATGTTTTGTGGATTAATGGTGTCTTATGGTTTTTAAGTAACATTTCCGTATCTGGCGTGATTCTGATCTACTTTTCTTGTTGGTCTCGTGTTCACATTTTGGTGGCTTCTCCATTTTTTGATTTGCTATGTGGCAGAATGAATCATCCCTTTGGCCAACATGGAAAATAAATTATAGTGTATTTTTTATTCTCATAATTTAATGTTTTAGTGAAGAGTCAGAAAACGAGAATAGCATCCAATAATGAGTTCAACTATATGAATTTAATTTCGTGGAACTCCGTCTTTTCAAGTATTTCATTCCAATCCAAAGGTTCTTTGGCGATCTAAGGCATATGTAGCAGCAGGCATCGTGTTCTGCTTATGTTTTATTTTAATAAGGTGATTGGCTTAAGCATGATTTGCCGTTTGTTAATAGAAGAACACGCGATCAAATCAATGAACGGATTTTGCTAATTTTATTTTTTGACGCTGTCCTGTGGAGGTGGATATACAAGGTCGAATGGAGGTGGAGTGTTAAAAAGAAATCACCTTAATCCCCGCCTGGAAACTCTGGCCTAAAACAAAAGCCCAGTAACAGGAACATGATTTATGTTGGACCTCCGCAGATTCTTTTATACATATCAAAAATTTTGATGGTATATCCCTTGTGTTCCATCAAAACTTTAACTAGAGGAATGTGAGTTAAAATTCCAAAATACATGAAATGTGAACTTAGGAAAAAGGGTTTGTGCAAAAAGAATTAGCCCCCAAAATATGACACCAGAGTGAGGATTAGCAGCTTCTTGAGTTCATCACTCTGTCATTGGCGCGCCCTGCATTTGTGGCCAGTCGAAGCGAGTTAAGTTCTTTTAGACACACAAATACCGAGTATCAGTTTCATGATTTTCCTACTCTTGTTTCTGATTGTGATATTTATCTACTTTGATTGAGAACAAGAAAAAGCGATGGGAACCAGTTACTGTGGATTTAGGGAGCATCATATTCGTGCCCTTCCTAATGACTTGTCAGGCTTTGCAATTGACTTGGAGATTTGTTTCCGGAAGAACAATTTATGGGAGATTGTATGCGCATTTGAGTTGTTTGATGCATGCAGATTGTTACACGATTCACTTTCTTTTAAATCAGACACTCATTGGCTAAAAGTTTGATGCATGTGCGTTTCATAACACTCCGGTTCCAAGAACCTGGTTTTGGCATGCCCCTATATTTCTAGTTGGATTCTCTCGCAAGAATATCAACACAAGGAGTATGTGGAGCTTGGAAACTTAAACAAGTCCTGGGCTATCCTCATCCAAACATAGCTTGGCAATGGCTACAAGTCCTTCACATAATTGTACACATTTTCCCTCCAAAAAGGACTTTGTTGACCTGGGCTCTGTTTTTTACTTGTGAAGTGTAAAGTAACCTGTTCAACAAAAACTAAGATTTAAGACAATAAGGTGGAAAATGATCAATGAATATGACTTTGAACAGCATTTTGTCTTGAAAGAGCTTGAGAGGAAAAAGTATTTCAAACGTTCACGCAAAGCTCTCACAGCCCACAGTTCATGTTTTATTCTCTTTCTCTTTCTCTTGTTACCACTGAATTTCTCCACATCGCGATTTCAACATTCAACAGCTTCTTTTCCTAAAACTAGAACTGAAGTGATTAAACATATCTAAAAAGAAAAAGCCATTGGCTGTTGATGGCTCTTCTAAACACCACCTCTGCCTTGGCAACAACCCTTACCTTACCATCGCCATCGTCGAGAAGCAAAACTCTGAATGCCGTTCCAGTTTTCTCCTCCACAAATACACCATTCCTTACTAAACCAAATAAACCGAGAAACTTTTCTCTATTGCCTTCGCGCGTTGCTGCGCCACCAACGATTGAACCCGAGCAATAAATACCAGACATAGGAAAGGACGAAACCGAAGATGAAGATGAATTTGGTGATGGAAGCTCGTCTTCCAAGTTTTCTTGGAGAGATCACTGGTATCCAGTTTCTTTAATCGAAGATCTGGACCCTGGCTTGCCTACTGCATGTCAGCTTTTGGGTTGCGAAATTGTACTGTGGTTCGACAAGTCCAACTCCCAATGGGTTGCGTTCGATGATAAATGCCTCCATCGTCTTGCTCCTTTATCTGTAATACTCTTTCCCAGTCCTTTTTTTGCTTCCCCTCTGCTTAATTACCTTTCAGTTTTTGGCTTCTCAGAGAAAAAGATAAAGGAAAGTGGGCAACTTTCCTGGTTTGAAATTAACTATTTGGTTTTGTAGGAAGGAAGGATTGATGAAGACGGCAATTTGCAATGTTCATATCATGGCTGGTCCTTTAATGGTTGTGAATCTTGTCCTAAAATCCCTCAAGCTTCACCTCAAGGTCCCGAAGCTCGTGCTGTTGGATCTCCTAGAGCATGTGCTACAAGGTTCCCTACCAAGGTGTCCCATGGTTTGCTCTTCGTATGGCCAGAAGAGAATGGTTGGGAAAAGGCGAATGCCGCCAAGCCTCCAACGTATGTAATTTAATACATTTATGTTTTTTAGTTTAAAATTTTATATTTTATTATTTGTCATAAGTTCATTAAACAAAATGTATATAGGGCCATTTAAAAATTCATCAAATGTTGTCATTGTAACAAAGTTGCATGAAGAGTCAAAGACTATTCTATAGGCCTGTCTGGTAACACGCTGTTTGTTTAGGCTGCCTGATGACTGCGCAAAACCCGAATTTGCGACGGTGAACGTTCAGCGTGGTCTGTTCTATGGGTATGACACTCTCATGGAGAATGTCTCTGATCCCTCTCACAGATTTTGCTCATCACACGGTACATTCTAGACCTTTGAATGTTTTAATTGAGGCTATATAATACTAAATTATTTAATTGTCTGACTTTTTTCTTCCGAAAATTATTTTAAAACAGTTTGGCCAAGCTTGCTAGTATTTTGCTTCCTGTATAAATAAGGTTTCTGGAATCATTTATATATCTGAAACCCATAGACCTACCTTGTCTGTTTATGCTGTATGTGACCTGTTTCTTTGTCAATTAGATTGTAAAAAATGAACAGGGTACTATATCCATGTCATGTCATATTGTGTTTATAGCTAATATGTACTGCTAATTTACAGATGTGACTGCAAATGTTGTAACTATTTGGCTTTGTTTGGACAATAATTTCAATATACCTTACACCGAAATGATCCACAGGTTACAGGAAGAAGAGATAGAGCCAAGCCTTTGCCATTTAAGTTGGAGTCTAGAGGTCCATGGGGCTTTGCCGGAGCTAATGATGGGAACCCACGCATCATGCCAAATTTGTTGCTCCATGCTATTATATGAACAAGTTAGTGAAATTTGTATTTTAAGTAAATGTGGTATGCTTCTCTTTTCTCTTTTCGGTGTGTATTATTTCCCAAATGCTTGAGCTTAAACAGCAGGATAATTCTGTACCAGCCTATCTGTTCTTGAGTAGGTAGCAAATGCGAAGTCCTGGGCGGATCCTTAGTCTCCTGTTTGTTTCCTACTCACAAATATGGATGAACTTGAAAAGCTAAAGCCTATTAGTGAATCTTGTAAAATTCATATTCAATGTTTTACTTGTTTTTTTTATATGACTTCTTTGGATATGCATGAATGTCAATTCAATGATGAAGTTAACTTGACATTTAGACTTGTTTTCTGCCTTCTTTTCAACTGAGACTTGCTACTTGGTTGAGCAGTACAGATTATCTTTCTCGCATTTCCTTACTTCTGAAGACCAATACACTTGCATGATTATTTTAGGATAGAGATTGATGCAAAGCTCCCAGTAGTTGGTGCCCAGAAATGGATAATGTGGATATGTTCATTCAACGTCCCCATGGCACCTGGGAAGACTCGTTCCATTGTTTGCAGTGCTCGAAACTTTTTCCAGTTCACTGTGCCAGGACCTGCCTGGTGGCAAGTAAGTAGTCCATAACCAACCTTTCATGCAACTTCTGTGAACACGCACATGAGTTTTTCAATCTGCTTGCTTTACTCTTACGGTGGTGATCTAAACGGCACCTTGAAAATGAGAAAGGGAAGTTATATAAATCATTTTATGAGAAAGGGAAGTTTTATGAATCATTTCATCTTCGTTGACAGCTAAAATAATGCTTACGTAAGTTGAATTTGCCTGAATTGAGGGTTCAAAATGGAAAAGTTGAAATATCAATGGCAAATTTGTATGCTAAGAATTTTAATGTTCACGATACAATTTATCAAAGCGGCATGGCATGGCATGGGAAGTTTTATGATTCATTAGTTCTGAAATATCCTGTTCTTGACAAATTGTGTAAATGTGTATATATATATATATCACTTGAGTCCTCATTTCTAGGTTTTGGTTTTGGATGTGGCAGGTGGTTCCTAGATGGTATGAACATTGGACTTCCAACAAGGTATACGATGGAGACATGATTGTTCTGCAGGGTCAAGAGAAAATCTTTCTTTCAGAGACTGAAGGCGATGATGTTAATAAACAGTACACGAAGATCACCTTGACACCCACACAGGCTGACCGCTTTGTCTTAGCATTTCGAAATTGGCTGAGGCGATATGGCGATAGCCAACCACAATGGTTTGGCACCACCAATCAGCAGCCGTTGCCATCAACAGTTTTATCAAAACGTCAGGTATGTTGAATGAGTACACCCTTTCTAGTTCTAGTAGTTTCTACAAAACTAAATCCACCTGGTCAGTCAGTACTAGATATCAGAGTTAGATGTTCTATGTATTAGTTGAGTTGGTTCCTATGTTGAATGAAGATGGTGATTCAGACCATATATAAAAAGGTCTAGATCTCTATATAATATTTAATCAAGCCAATTGCATTTTAGTGTCTTATCTTATATCATATAAAGCTTCGTTATTTGTTTTTTATTTTGGTTATGTAGATGTTGGATAGATTTGAGCAGCACACCCTCAAATGTTCATCATGTAAAGGAGCTTATACAGCATTCCAGACATGGCACAAGATTCTGATCGGCTCAACGGTTGTTTTCTGTGCAACATCAGGTATTCCTTCAGATACACAACTCCGAATAATTTTGGGAGGATTTGCTATTATTAGCGCAGCCTTAGCTTTCGCTTTACATGAACTCCAAAAGAATTTTGTATTTGTTGATTATGTACATGCCGAAATAGATTGAATAGATAGCTCACAGAAATGAAATACCAAGACAAAACTTGCACATAATATACAGATCTTACTTTGACAATTTGCGGAACTCAGAAATAGCTGCGGTGTAGGCCACAGACAAACATCTAACCAAAAGATGTATGGAGAACTCAAATCCAGTAAATTAGGTAGATACCAAATATCAATCATTCGTAGATTTCCTCAGCTTCGGAATTCAAGAAAAACCAGTTAAAATCAAATTACAAGCCAACACACGACGAATAGATAACAGGATGAGCCTTTACAACTAGTTCTAATTCTAATTCTAATCTAACCTAAAATGCAGTAATTTAGTCTAAGAACTAGTAAATTTGGTGACAGCCTTAGTCCCTTCAGAAACAGCATGCTTAGCGAGCTCACCAGGGAGAACCAATCTGACAGCGGTCTGGATCTCCCTAGAAGTAATTGTGGGCTTCTTGTTATAACGAGCCAGCTTAGAAGCCTCCTGAGCAAGCTTTTCAAAGATATCATTGATGAAGCTGTTCATGATGCCCATAGCCTTGCTGGAGATACCAATGTCAGGGTGAACCTGCTTCAGCACCTTGAAGATGTATATCTTGTATGTCTCCACGTTCTTCTTCGACCTCTTCTTCTTCTTGTCCGATCCGCCTTCCTTTGGTACTTTCTTCTCAGCACGGGGCTTCTTCTCAGCGGCTGCTGGAGACTTCTCGGCCGGTTTCTTCTCGGCTGGCTTCTTCTCTGCCTTGGCCATTTTCAGAGGGAGACGGTGATTTCGATATCAGGAAATTAGACAGCGTCCAAGATATTTGGGGCTATTGAATTTGTGAATTGTGGATGTTAGGTCAGTGGGTTTTGATACGTATATATACGGCAAGGCACAGAGATTTGATTGGACTAGTGGAATAGGTGCGGATCGATGACGTGGACCATTAGATCTTCATTTTCTTAATTGGATGGAGAGGATTCCAATGTGAACAAGTCGTATTTCGTTTTTCAAGAGGACATTGCGAGACTTCGAGGCGCGCTGTTAGAAATTTTTGAAAAAGCGCAAGCGACTCCTCCATCTCAGATCTCAATTCAATTTTTTTTTTTTTAATCATATCTTAGGCACATGCTATATCTCTTCGGTAAAAATAATAACATATCCATATTCCGTAAGAATTAAGAAAATTTCTCGTTCAGGTTAAAAAAAAAAGAAAAAAAAGTCATCCTTAATATTGTTTAGTTTCATGATTTTAGATTTTTCTTTTTTTATTTTCTATAGTGATACATGAATGCGTCTTTCAAAAAGAATATCATAATATTCATATGTAAATATTTGTGTTTATAAAATTAAATTGTTTCGATTAATATCACTACATGAGTCATCAAAAGCTGTAAAAATTGATTTTAAACTCGCATTAAAATTGTTTGATGCATTACTGCCCGTGTACTTGATAGGCTATAAGCTATTATATTATAAAGAGTCAGTAATTCCATAACCAGAAAACATATAAATCTGTTAACAAAGTTGTTGTAACTTAGTTACAAGTCTCTGACAGAGAAGCGTTGAGAATGTAAACTTTGCTTGGCTCAAATCAAAGATTAATTGATGACTATTTGGTTGTTTTTTACAAAAAAGAAAAGAGAAGTAACTCCATCAAATATTTGTATTATTTGTAATTGTAATTAACACAATCTGAACTTGATTGAACTAAACCATTTTTAGTTAGGCATTTATGTATTATATACCTTAAAATTTTGCCAATTAAGCTCATATGAAAGAAAAAATATGTCAAATTAAGTTAATGTCTCGAATAACATAATCTGTAATTTTTTTAATTCTTTTATCATAAATATTATAAACGAGAATTTTATGAATTTTAACATAGTTTTGAGGGGTTTGATCTCGTATTAAAAAATTAACAATAGCTTTATTTAAAAAGTGATAATTACTAAACCAAACCTTACTTCTTAATTATTTTAAACTTTTACTTCAAAAAAAAAAAAACATTGTTATACACATTATATAATATCATATACATATACAAGGAAAGATACTGTGAGAATATTACAAATGTACACTACATTGCGAGACATGTATCACTAAATAACATTGTATGCAGCATATGAGGTTACAGACTAACCCATACAAGACAAAAAGAAGAAAGCACTATGGTTGCATGCAGATTAGGATATGATATGATAGGCTCGATCGCTCGCAAAGGAAGACAAAATGGTTTCTCGTATCCCAAGAGCCATGCCAGCGCTGCAAGCTAACTCAAACTAGCTGTCTGCTACACCAAACAAGACATGCATTATTCCAAAGAGTTACACTCGATAAGTTGCAATGTCAAAACCCAAATTTACACGACAGGTCTCTAACATATGATACACCCAATAGAGTAGAGGGTGGAAGAAGACCTCTTCTTGAAATCATCACAAAATTTATTTCCCAGAAAATGAAAAGCCATTGAGAACTGGAGTGTGGCCAACGAACAAAGTAACGTGTCCCATAAGCTTATCTTTCCTGGAAAATGTGGTGCCACAGGAGCACTGCCACTTGAGATCCCCGCAGTGCTTCTCATGAGTCCTCAGATCAGAAAGCACAGAGAATTTCTTTTGGTTGCACCTCTTGCACACGTACATTTTAGGGCAATGGCTTCTCTTGTAGTGATTCTTCACACAAATCATAGATTTCAAAGGCTGGAACTTGGCATGCTTTCTGTTCCACCTGCACCCTTCTTGTGGGCATGAATATTTCTTAGGCTTTGTACTTTCCAAACACTCTTTGTCTTCACCCAAGTTCATCTTATTCTTCAATGGGTTGCTCAAGGCAGCAGTGGTTTTGTACTCATCTCCATGAGCTCTCATGTGCATCCTCAAATTAGCATCGCGCTTAAACCCTTTCCCACAAACTTGGCAATAATGTGTGTATTTAGCCAACAAATCTGCAGCATCCAATTCAATAATATCACAGTTGTTTGGCGAAAGCCCATTCAACCCTTCATTTGGTTGACCGCTATCCCTTAAAGATAATTCTCCCCTACTATTATTAGTTTCACTGATTGCCACGCTTGGACCATCATCCTTAAGATTACAGTCAGTATTATTATAGCTTTCGCCAAACCAGTCCAAGGTTTGAGTACTAGAAAAGAAACTCTGCCCTCTATCTTGGCCTATGTTGGTAACTTGTCGACAATTATTGGCAAAGTTTGATTGAGGAAACCTATCATGGGATTGGTGCTGTTGGTACAATTCACGAGTGCAATTAGTGGTAGTACCTGGAGGAGGGGAACCAAGAGACATTTGTTGGCAAATGAACATCATGGAAGAGGCTGTGACTATGATGTCTTGCATTACAGAGTTGATGCTGGCTACAGCCATGGAAGTTGACTCGGGTGGATTCTGATCTTGGGAGATAAGAACACCAACCAAGGTCTGCACCTCACTAATCCTGTCTTTGAGCAAAGAGAGATTGAAGAGGAGGGAGCTAGAGTGTGAATCTGAGCCAGAGTTTACTTCAAAAGAAGATGAAATCAAATCTTCATCTGCACCAAATATCTGCATCCCTCGAGGAACATTTGGAAAACCAGATGTTGCTCTTGAATTCATTTTTGGTATCAGCTGGTAAATATTTATGCAGAAGAATTTTGGGTGATTTGTAAGACTGAGAGAATATTGGTAGTTTAAGGTAAATTTGTTTTTGAGTTTCTTGGTTATAGAAAGAAAGGTATCTCTATTGAAATGGTGGGACTATGAAGAAGCATATGACTCTGCCTTAAATGAAGACGTAGAAGAAAGCACAGGCATAATATAATATTATATAAATATAATATTCTATGAACGGAGAGGTAGAGATTCAAGTCAACTGGGTTGGGGGCTAAACTTCAAATTCATCCCCGCATAAGACCTCCCTTAAGTGTACCCAATCTAGCGCTGGGACCACATTTTCTCATTATAAAGAGAAAAAGAAAGAGTTATCCATATTGTGTGTAGCTTAATACAAGTTGCTTAGATCTTTCTATCTTGAAGTTTTTCTGTAAAATGTCTTATTGTCCTTTTTTATTCTTAGGACATCAGTCTAGATAGATAGCGCCATGTTTTTTGCTCTAGAACCCGACCCGACAATGCCTCCCTCTTCTTAGATCATTAAACTGCTAGTGGAATATCTTAAAACACATTAACCTTGATTCTACAACATATTTGACCCATTAAACTCCTAATAATAGCTACAATTAGGGAAGTAAGTTAACAGCAGAATATGCTTAAATCTAATGGTGACAAGAGTTGATTTTCTATTTGATCATCGCCGAATAGAAAAATCAAGTCAAGGTCCTTGTAATGAAATCATCCCTATTGAAATTTATAGCATTTTGATGGATGCGCGCACGCTGGAGAAACTCCTTCTGCACGAATTGACATAATCAAACTCTGCCCTATCCCATTCATTCCCCTCATTAGACGAGTGAGGAAATGTAGTTGTTAATAAACGACATATATATTATTACGTTCCAGATACAGACGGAGCTGTAGATTGCCAAGCAACAGCAGGCTGATGATTTTGGCTCAAGAAAAGGCCAAAAAAGCAGATAAAAAAAACTGTTGCTGCCCAGGATCGAACTGGGGACCTTCAGTGTGTAAGACTGACGTGATAACCACTACACCACAGCAACTTGTTGACACATGAGTGCATAGAATCAGGATAATGTATTTTCTACCCACACGTATGCTGATGGAATGAGCATCTCAAAAAGCATACACAACCCATTTGTTTCGGGTAGACGAATTTTTGAAATGTAACTAGTAGACGCATTTGGACGAATAAACTTGTAATCGGGTGAACTAACACGGAGAATGAATTGCTAGTGCCGACGCTGAAACTCGTGCTGTAAACTGATAGTTATCGCTCTAATCCTTCCAACTGCAATGTGATATGTATCTTTAACCAGCTGATCCGTTGGCACATATGTTTTTTTCTTTTCGTAGCAATGCATCTACTTAATTAGCAATGGTTCTTTTCATTGTATAACTACCACAGGCATAGAAAAAGCAACCAAACCCATAGGAAGTGAAGTAGATTTTAGGTACCCATACTCTACCAAAGTAAGAACTACCTCTAAAAAGTAATCAAGGCGATTAACCAGATGCACATATATACCAAACCCAGTTAATTAATTAGTACAATCTCAATCTTGATGGTTTATTTGGATGAAGCAAGTCAACCCATAGAAAAAGCAAAACACTGGCTATAATGCCTACTTTTTTGGTTACGGGAGTATATTACAGATTAATATTATATTATTATTTAATTAAGTACATACTATTTGACAAGAATATAGCGGACCAACCCATGCATGCATTTCAAGCATTTGTCTTTACCACCAAACCGTGCGTGACCAATAATGCTAGTGAATGAAAAAGGATAAACTAGTACTAGTACGTGCTTCTTCTTCAGTTTAATTACTACTACACGTGCTGGAACTGGAACTATTCACAACCATCCAGCTCGGCAACGGAGTTTGCAAAGTACGCCAAGGCATTGTAGTACATCAAATTCCACGCGTCAGACTCAAAATCATCCAATTTTAATTGGTGGATATTGACATCTCAGCTTACCGTGGCCTTGTCTCGTCCTCGCACATAATTTACCTTGACTATACTGCTATTTCCACCAAGCAAAAACCAGTGAGGCCAATCCATCCCTTTTCTTATTAATTAGCTTCATTTTTATTGGCCAGAAAAAAATCTCTCTTTTGAGGCCAAGCTTATGCCATTACTTGTGGAGACCATAAATTAGGATAGGGCTTAATTTTACAAAGCAAAGCAATGCTTTTATGCTTACAGTATTAGCGTCTGAGTTGCTTTTTTGAGGATAATATAATAAAAGAGAGATAATCATGGGATGGGAGGTTACATGAGGAGGAGGGAAGCTACATCTACATGTGCTAATGATCTTATTTGAGTTCTTTTTACTTGTATTTATTTTTACCTTATCAATTATTAATACAATTAAAATATACAAAGAGGTGTGAATTCATAAATGAATGACATCTTATTTTTGCATTCGGACAGCTCAGGCAATGTATGTGTCCTGTCCACATGCTGGCTAGCTTGACTTACCAGCAGTCGCCAAAACGTGCACATAACTAACTTTAGATAACTCAATACTCCAAGTCACTTAAAACTACTTCTCCATCTCTCTCTATCTTCATCTTAAGTTTGATATCAACATAGTGACATATATACCCCCATACTAATAAAGGCAACCTTATTGTTATTTTGTTATTCTTAACAGAGAAAATGGAAATTTTTGTTGTTATTTCGTGTCCTTTTCTCGTCTTTCTGCTAATTACATAAATAAGGTTGAAGGATCTATAACTAGAAAGTGAGATAAAAGAGCGAGCGAGGCGATGGGTCCAAACAGTGGACCCTAGCTTATATATTTGGTACAACTATATATCAATGAAAAATGTTTGTGGCAGCCCGAGAGCTACCAGTATCTTTCTTGGGAGCATCAAACATTGTATGGGCTGGAACTCCCACGAGAATATATCAGATAATCCCGAAGCTAATTATTATTATTATTATTATAGAGATAAAAACTAAGTATATATTTATGTTCATTTAACAATAAAAATGAAATTATTTATTTATTTTATATATTGAGAAATAAAGTGAGAGCATACAGAAAGCTATAGCCACAGAAATTGGAAGACATGTATAAAGAGGTGGTTGTGGTGTGTACATATGGTAGTGGCAGTGGGTGCATGGCATTTAGCTCGCCAGTTTTGCGAATTCCTTCTTTATTCTCATTAAACGAACGAAACAGAGTGTGAGTGAGTGTGGTACTTGTTAGCTAGTGTCGTGTCAGAATAGTGTGAGTGAAAAAGAAAGACTGACTGCGGAGAAAGAGATCTTTTAGCTTTATTATTATTATCAAAAGTGCAGCAAAATGAACCTAATCCACGATTTTTGGTTGTGGTCGTCCTTCTGCCAAACCCTAGCCATCCCATCCCATCCCCACTGCTCTCTCTCTCCCAATCGGTCTCCCACTTTTAATTTATCCATTACTCTCTCCTTTAAACTTTAACGAAACAAGCAGCTATAACTTGATAATATATATATATATTAAAATAAAATAAAATAAAAAACAAAAGATGCCCTATCACTCACTTTTCGTGAATCAAAGGCAACCGTGAATACTAACCACTTACTTACTCAAAGTACTCCAACTTGAACAAGTAGATCTGCGACTAAGGCAATTCATAAAAATAATCCAAAGAATCGATAATTAACAATAATTGTAAATTAAAATAACGCTAATTATTAATTCACATTGATCAATGTTCATTTTTTCTTTCTTCTGATATTCCCTTGCTCGGTTCGATCCTGTCGTCCACCCTGGCCTAATAATGGCAATCCACCAAAGTCGGAGCGGACAGCACCAAAGCTTTTTGTGTTGCTGTAAACTCAAACTTGGACTCCCGGAGATCGTCTTCCGGTGCCGGCAGGTTAAGATCCAATTCTAGAATATTCCCGGGCTTAACTTGAATGTTAACGGCGGTGGAGGTGTCACAACTTGCCGCTACCTGATCAGAACTAGTTCTTGCGGATGCCCTATGCCGCCTCATGTGCCCGCCCAATGCTTGTCCAGACGTGAATTCTGACCCACATATGGAGCACTCGTGAATCTTGGGCGCCTTGAAACCCGATCTATTACTGGGCAATGGATGAAGGGGAATCTGAGGAGGCCCGGTTTTGGTATGGGTTAAGGGCGATTGCTCATGTGCTGCTTCTTGGAAATCATAATTATTTTGTCGGGGTAACGTTAACGGTGGTGGTTTCTTTTCTTCTGGAGAAGGATAAGGAGAAAGAGAAGATACCTTGGGCTTTTTGTGGCTTGCCCTGTGGCCACCCAGCGCTTGAAACGAAGGGAATGTCCGGTTACACGTTTTGCACTCATAGATATAGAAACCCATTTTGGCGGTGGCCATCTCACCAAATCTAATTCGGCCGCCGTTGCAACCGGTACCCCTTTGTTGAAGTTGATGCGGATGAGGAGCGTCACCTCGAGCCAAGAGAATCAAACAGTTAGCCATGTCTTCTTCTTCCTCGGTGCCGTGGTTGGTGGTTGGGGTAGACGAAAAGGAACCAGAGTCGCCGCCACCGATAACACGAGTACGGTCCTCCTCGGAAGCACTGGAGGAGCTAGAAGTACTGACGATGGTATTGGCGGCCACCGCAAGAGCAGAAGGAGTAGAAGGCGACAAAGGCCTCTGCCGCTTGGTGCGCTTGCCTTTGACCAGGATCTGCGCGGCATCGTCAATATTCGCAGACGACCCAACAAATTCATCAGTGCCATTGGCAGTGCAAGCTTCCATCTCCAGTACGGAAGAAGGGTAGCCAATTAAGGGAATTAAAGAGAAGGAAAACTAGTTATGAATATATAGGGAATAATGAGCGAATGAATAAGAAGAAGAAAAAGCGAGGGAGAAAGGGGTTTCGACGGTTTGGTTATTTGGAGGGTCCCTAGTCTCTCCTCCGCTCTTATAACACCACACTCTCTCTCTCTCAAAGTAGTCTGTCACCCAAAATCTTCCTTGGCTTGCGTTTCCAACCTTGGAATAGTGTTACTAACAAGAAAAGTTGCCTACTTTCTCCACGCGCTTCCGTTTCGCATCACTCTTAAGTCTACGCTTCAATCATAACCACACTTTTTTGCTTCCTTTCTATTTCTGTTTCACTATTTTTATTTATTTCAGGAATGGAATACATATATTAATTCCATTTTTCATTAAAAATATCATACGCCTCCAAGCACATATATGATTAACAAGTGAGCAAGGCAAAGATTATCATTAATTAAGAAAGAAAATTATATTATATAGAAGGAAAGCATGGTAACTGATAGATAGATAATAATTAGAAGCCCTGGAGAGAGGTTGAGAGTCCGTTTCACACTGAACTGTTTTTTGCTTAATTATTAAAGTAGCTAGGTAGGGAGGGGAAAGCAATGCGGGTGCATGCCATGCCGCTCAATGTCTGTTTCGGAGCAAAGTAAAGTAATACGATACGATTTAATTTAAGTGATTATTAGCCGTGGCTTAAATATTTCTTTCTTTCTCTAATTTTCTATATAATATATGCCTCTTTTTGGGAATATACAATAATGGGGCAGGAACAAGGGAAGAAAAGGACATAAGTAGTGTGGCATGTCAAGTCATGTAGGATTGGATTCGGTTAAGGACTAGAGAAAAAGTATATGACGTCACAAGCACTTTTCCTAACTAGCGAGAGTTAGTTCAACTCGCTTAAACTAATTCATCTTCTGCTTAAAGCTACGTTAATTGAGCTAACCCGTCATAATAATACATAATTGCCAAACTATATATATGATTTCATATGCTAGCTAGCTTCTCGTCTGAAAATTAATCAACAACTAATCATCATGGACCCCTTTGATTTTATTAGCTAACTTGTAAAACAGTTCTTCTTTTTGTTTCCTGTCATTTTCTAACGACCGACGTGTATCAAAATATCTTTCATTATTCTCGCCGCGAGACATAGACATACCATTACATTACAGTGCTGCTTGGAATACATAGCGCGCCCCACGTCACACAACTACTACTACTTACTCAAGTTAACCACTCAAATTTCCTATATATTTTAATTAACTATTCAATAGAAAATTAAGCCACACTAATATTTGTTTTAGCAAATAAAAGGTAAACCTTTATTATTAAAAAAATTTCATTAATCAGATAAAACTAACTTAAGCATTCCGATCTATTTGTATCTCACGATCCAATCCGAATTCATAAACCACCTGTGAACAATAGTAACACCATTCTTAGAGCGATGTGAATAATTAATCGTAGCTTGTGATATTAACTTGAAAGGACTGAATTTGGACGCATGCATGTTAGATATACGCGCGGTGTATCTACGGAGTCAATATTTGGTTACAGTATAAATATACGGCACTAGTATTGGGTATCCAGTACTAGTGCTGTCTGTGTATCCACAAGATTCAATATATATATATATATATAGAGAGAGAGAGAGAGAGAGTGAAGTAATCTGTGGTTTGGTAAGAGGATCTTCATGTTGGCTTAGATCTATACTAGTTCATCGTGTACCGTTGACCCACTTGTCATCAAACTCATTAGGTACCAAATTAAATTTTGCTTATATATAGACCAACTAATTTGTAGCCGCCCACAAAACAAGTCCTAGTTCTTTCTCAATAGTCAATTGGTTGGTCCTACTCTACAATATTAATTCGTACATATATTGACTCAACTATCTCTCGTTCCAATCCATTTAATCAGCGAGGCTCGTATTTGTTATAATTACTATTGGGAATTCTGAAGTGGGCGGGGCGGGGCGATGAATGTTTAAAAGAAAAAGATACCAACGTTCTCTTTGTCACGTTTTTGTTTTGGTATCTTTTGGTTCAGTGTACAGCGAAGAAAGAAATGGGGGCGGCGAGATAGATTCTTGGCGCAACTAGCAAATGAAATTCATGTGCTAAGTTACTGTGTTGTGCGAGGCACGCAATGTAATGTAAGGATAGGAGATTACAAGGCATGAGGATCTGCATATGTGGAGTTGCTAGCTAGCTAGCTAGCTAGAGCTGGAGTAGACACAAACAAAGACACTCAACTCGAGTGGTGGACTTTCACTTGTTACTCCAACTCCACTTTTAACACTCTGACGCGTACGTCCTAAAGCTTGAGGTAGACAAAGTAAAGTACTTTCCAGCAAAGCAAACCATGCATTAATTTTATTTGCAATTCTTTTTAACTTTACATGGTGCGTGTAAATTAACACTATTTATCGAGAAGCTTGTGAACCACTGAATTATCCATGAGAAGAGGGAACGAAGTTGGTTGCAGCTAATTAAAGAAAGTTAAAGCAGCTGCTCAGGCTCAGGCTCGGGAAAACTAAGTAAATTCTTGATATTATCCATTCAGAAAATAAATATGTAGTGTACCGGGAGGCTATGTCAACCACATGAGATCCAAGACAACGACGGCCACAGCCCCCAAAAGTAAAAACTATTTATATTTGGTTTTTTTAATATTAGTTTCGGAACAGCTAATTAAACTATTTATCTTGTGTTCGAGTGGGATAGCTAGCGAGAAAGATGCCGTTATTGGCACTAGTTGCAGAATGGGCGTGCCGGACTCGACTCTACTCCTTCTAAACCATAATGCAAACAATAATATGCTCTACTTATTCTTAATTATATTATATTATTGCTAAGGAGCTAGGTTGCACATTTTTAATTAATATCCTTATGGTTGCTAATTAAGAAAATATAAGAGAATTGAGGTGGATATTTAGATGGATGTATGAATGAATTTCTTGTTATGTGGAATGAAGGTGAACAGTTACGGTTATATGTATGGAAAGTATACTTGTTGGACACTGCTACTGCGGGGCATTGCTTATATCCAAAGTCATACATATATTATTAATTATGACGCTAAACTCAACAGAAACGAAACTAGTGTGGTTTGTTGCACCCAGTGGCAGCCACCTCTTTTTATTTGCCCTTCACATTATATTATTATAAAATTAACATCATTACTCACAAGCAAACAAACACTCGTCTGCATTCTTCGCTTTTCAACATCTCCCTCGGTTTTTCAGTGAAGCAACCGGCGGCCTTTGACGACACAATCACGATATATACTACTGTAATTAATTTCCACGCATTGCATACTTGTAGATTAATTACGATTATACTATTTTCTATCTAAGCTAGTTTCACAGTCACCGAATTCCAAGGAATGTGTTTGGGGGTTAGGCCTCACATGAGTGAATTGGAGGAAGATTGCTCTTACGGAGTCTTTGGGTTGAATTTATAGACAAGAAGAAATTAATTGAATGTAATGTTTTTGACATTTAAATCAATATTATAAACAAATTAAAATTCTTTAAAGTTATAGTTTTTATAAGTTACATAATTTATTAATAACAATATCTATTTATAATACTCTAATGACATAAACTTTTAATAATTTTATTTTAATATGGTGATTGTTGAGTTGAATATTTATTTTTATCCTTTATTAGTATTATCTAATTTTGGACCTTTCAACTTTAGCCCATATTAAATACTGTCCAAGCGCCTTTATCAAAATAGAATCCAGATGTACATACTCGATCAAGGCTTTATATATATGAATTATAAAAAAACACGATAATTACGTCTGCCTATATATATTAATTAAGTCAAACAATATCTTATTGGGAGGTTGGTTCTTTCTGTTTTTTCAAGCAATATCTTCAACCGTATCTGCCATACGAAGAAAATAAAATAATAAAGTTTATTTATCTATGCGTTCAATTAATTAAAATATGGTTGAAAATATTTAACTATGGCCACTTTGATGGATGGCGGTGTTTCTCTATTTAGAATTGAACTGTCAGTCTATCTAAATCTAGTCTCGTCTCGTCCAGTCTAGAAGAAAACAAGCACATAATGAGTGCCCAACGCAATATGCTACCTATCTTATTCGTAACAGTTAGGCGCTCGCGTCATTTTCACAACACAGTTTAGACCGAAAAAGGACACTGTCTCCCACAAGCACTTGAGCTAGTAGCTTGTCCCTCGCGAAACTAGTGATGGCTCATAATTAATAGGGGAAAAAGGAGATCCACATTGTTTCGTTTTGCTAACGCAAGCATTCTTATTCTTTAGCCACAAATCTATAAATACTTTACTTAGCTGGAGTACTATAAAGAAATAATTTTGACCTGTTATAGGGCTTGCGAGTAGAAGGGAAAGGAAATCAATTTTCAGTCCAGTTTGATAGTCAGAAGAGAACCATTCATTTAGTAAGGACAATAACTAATATATGAATTATCGCATAGAGATCATTATTGGGTTTAAACCCACTACTTGCTAGCAGATCCATGTTATATGCATTGCACCGAGTGATTTTTCCAGAGAATGAACGCAACATAGACTCCATTACAAGGATACAGTAGCAAATAAACATTCATATCAATGGTTGTATTCATTACCGGGCAGCCATCGGAAAGCCGAATTTTATTGAGAAAGAAACACATACATTACGATAACGTCTTGTACGCTACAGACCAACATATATCTTCATCGCTCGTTTTCCGTAGTTTGCTTGGACAACTAGAGATAGCAAGCAACGAATAGGATAGCAAGAATGCTCCAAAAAGAATACTTGCATCATATTGGAGTCAAGCCAACCACACCTGCAAACAGGAAACCACAATAGAAACCTCATCACAAAGACAATGAAACTTGGTTGTGGTGCTGGATACAAAAGAGCATATTTTATGCAGGCAGGTGTCTAGATCAGAAGTAGCTTTTCAAGTTTAGTGTTTAGACGACCATGGTTCCAAAAGAAGATAATCAATCGATGGCAAATGTTTGTAAAGCAAAGTTTGAAGACTCTTGTATTTAATTGATATTTACTATCAATTAAAAAGGATGGTGAACATATAACTCTTGTCAGAAAAGACAGACTACCCAACCTTATAGTACACTTTTCAAATACAGAAAATGAAGAGAATATTCAAGTTTCAGATGTAGTTCTCTACTAAACTCGATTATAAATACATCTTAGCATCAAGTTTGCAACTCTCATTTTCACAAATCTAAAAGCAAGTAGCTCTTTGATTCAAGTAATAGAGTCGAGAACCAAATATCAACTGATAACTATTGGACCTCTTGCCACCATTTATTTTATATCAGAAAACAAAACCCCGCGCTAACATCTTAAGAAATATGCCAGGTCAACACAGCATGTATATTCAATCATAGCTCTAGACAGTAGTCAAAGTACTCTTCCATTACCCAAGAAACTGCTTATTTAGGAGAAGTATAAATGCACAACTTACATATAATAATTACGCATATTTCATAAAATTTGATTTTGAATGATTCTTTTAGAACATCACCATCTCCAAGAAAAAAGAGCATAACAGAAGAAAGAAATTCTTATGAAGCAGGGTAGAGCCTACATACTGAAGTTGAAACTAATTTTGATAAGATCAAAACAAATATATATATATATATATATATATATATATATTCTTTAGCTCATTATACGAGCAATTAGTTAGGAAGTTAATTGAAGTAATGGCTCAGCTCAGAATATTAAATGAAAAAAAAAAAAAATGAAATAGATAACAGATATTCATATCAAATGGACCAGTTCACCAAAATTACGATAAATAATTGTTTTAAGTCAAATATTCTCTGCATACCACATGCCAATCTTCCACCAGCATTACCAGTAGTCAGACTAAGTTCATGCCCACCTACAAAATTTATAAGCAAATGGAAGTGAGGAGAAAGTGAAAAAAGTCTCAAGGTTATGATTTGCACAGTATAATAAAAAAGAAGCAACATGTCTGGAATTTGATCACTCATCTCTTGAATTTCCTAAACAATACCTTGTATTATTATAATTGAATAATTGATTGCAATTTATGTAATTAATTTTTAGCACGAGGACGAAAAGCCAATTTTACATGTAGTCCTCTCTGGAACTTGATCACACATCCACTGCATATTCATCTATGCACTACTTGGATAAAACAAGAGTGCCGAAACAAGAACCTAAATTCCTCTACGTCACAGAACTTCAAGGTAAACAAATGCCTAGTAAAATATATATATTAACCTTTTCCAAGGTCATCCTCAAGTTCATGAACCACGAAGGCTCTTCCAACTACTGAATTGGGACCGCTCAGTGGTATCTGCATGTTTCAGCCAGAAGATCAGAACAATAAGTTTAGCCATTACCAGTGAGATATTCCGCAGAAAACAAGAAGAAAAACATAGTCATTTGGAATCCTTGCCCAAAGTCACTAAGAACTGAAGTTACGGGACAATAAAAGCACCTGGTTGTCCACAATTGTTGCCTCTGCAACTCCTGTGTCATAAAAATTTGATAGAAGGATACAGAAAGTTAGCTCAGAGCAACTCAAAGCAGGGAGAGAAGGAAGAAGAGGAAGAGAATACCATCAGCATTAGCAGCTATGTTTCCCAGGTCACCCGCATGACGGACTTCATCCTTGGGAGCACCGTGTGTTAAGTTATTAGGATTAAAATGTGCTCCTATGTATTCCATTCAAGAAGCAAAAGTTCTGACTTAATCAGTCGAACCATTGAAAGAATACAAAACTGTAAGGTTAGGATAGAAAGTTAGAAACCATAAACAAGAATTACCAGTTGATATACACCCATTTGTTGTATCACCATACTCATGCTGCAAGAGAAACAGTAGCACAGCAGAGTTTAGAAAATTATTTTGAAGAACGAGCTGAACGAGTCAAAGCAGAAAACACTTACTAGATGAAAACCATGAGGCCCTGGAGTCAGTCCAGTAACACGAACACTTACTTTGGTTGGACCTAACATCATTACAGAAGCATATAGCACATTAGAACTATTGCTCTAGATATAAGAATTCTCGGGTAGAGAAGGAAACAGTGGGATTATTGGAGCAGAAAAATATCAAGGTTAGATATCAAAGAAATGACTCAACCGAGATTGGATAAAACTACATGACGTAGCAGAGCTAAAAAGTGTTCACATTCAACAGTGAACTGAGCCAAAATACAAATACCATTTGACTCTGATGAGACACTATCTTGAAGCATGGCATCAAATGCATTCCTAGCATTTCCCATTCCACTTAGTGGTCCACTTTTTATTACAATCTAAATTTCTCATTCTCTGCTTTATTGATTACAACAAAAAAAAAAAAGAGAACAAACCATTGTCTTCTTGGGTTAAAGTCACAACGCCTTCAACAGCGGAATTGCCCTTCAGGACAGCTACGGCTTTCTTGGAGACAGCGACAACGGTTAGTGGCTTTGAAGGAGTGGCGGCAAGGGTTAGGGATTTTGGTGTGAACTTAAAGGAGGCACCGTGGAAGGATGATTGAAGAAGTGGGTTAGGATTTGCAGAGGGAGAAAGGAGAGTTCGAAGTTGAAATGGCGAGACTGAGAGGACAGTATGGGCAGCCATGACTGCCAACGCTGCTTGCATCGGCCTAGTAAAGTAAGGCGAGTAGGTTGGAGAATGCCACTACAAAGTCAATGGTAGCAAAGCAATGAACTGCGATTATGTAATCCGAACCGGCAATCGTCTCTGCCGTTTTATCCGCTATTGCCGTTTAGAGATCTCTGTTTGTTTTCGTTCGGCTAAAATAATTCGATTTTACATGGGTAGCTCTAAAATTTTGAATAATTATTTATCAAGACTGTCTCTATTTGTTTCCATGTTTTGGTTCGGCTGAACTATTTATTTATCATAGGATAGCCCAAAAATTTTGAATAATTACTTAGGAAGAATATTTGAGACACTGAGTTTGCAAAAACACTTTTCACCCTAAATTTTACATATTTTAAAAGTATCCCAATGTTGTATTTTAAAAGTATTTTTTCTTAGCTTTGTTCTCAAAATTTGATCGAGACCCGTATATCCAAATAATGTGACAACTAATTTTATTGACTAATTATCTGTTTCTTTTTCTAAAGAAAATTAGTATTTTTAGTTATGACTCTAAATTTAAATAAAAACTCAAATTAAAAAATGATTTCAATACCTTATAAAAAAACTCAATATATTATATGTGATTTTTCAATATATGTTTTTTTAATAGATGTAAATCCACTTGAGAAGAAATAAATTTTGTGCAAAAGATGAGTTGAAGAGCGATAGAGGCGACTTACATGAGATCGAAGTGTGCGTTCAAATCTAGGATACTGAGGCTGAGAAGAAAAAAGTGCGGAGTAACCAAGTAACAAGATGAAGCTCAGAGCAAATAGTGAGTTGTAAAGCTTTGTGATGGAAGTACCAAAAGCAAATCCCTCTCCTTCCCCCGTAAGAGTCCTCATACGCCCTCCCACTTCCTCTGCTACTACTTCATCTTCTTCCTCTCAATCCCTTCCTAATCTTATCACTCCCACTCCCACCCCCACCCCCACCCCCGCTGCAGATCATGCTTCATCTTCTTCCTTTTCCAGAATATCATCGAAACCAACATCAACGCCAATATCAGCTTCACCATCACAACCTCGCTCCTTAGAAGGCATCGTGGTTGTCGGGTTCGTTGCACCAAGAGCCGAATATTCGTCCCAGCTCATTAACCGAGTTATTGACTCCAATGTGTTCGGCTCAGGAAATCTGGATAAGAGATTGTCCATTGAGGAAGACCAAGTTAGAGACTGGTTCAAGTGGAGAACAATTAGTTATTATCATTACCAGGAAAAGGGGATTTTATTCTTGCAGTTTTGTTCCACTAGCTGCCCTGCAATTCACGGGTTTACAGAGCCTGCACCGGCCTTTGATTCGGTGGTGGAAGAGCAAGAGTTCGGCGACCTTCAGGGAATGCTTTTCATGTTCTCTGTAAGTGAATCTTCGCCTTCGGCTACGTGCTACTTTAATTCTTCAGTTATGTTAATTCTATCAACGAGTGTTATAGGATACTTGATATACAGCATGGTGTGTGCTATGTATATGTTCAATTATGAAGTTGTGCATATTTGGTGTCATTGACAAATTAGAAATGCAGGTTTGCCATGTTATCATATATATTCAGGAGGGATCACAATTCAATACTAGGGTTTTGAGGAATTTTAGGGTGCTTCAAGCAGCCAAGCATGCTATGGCTCCATTCATAAGATCCCAAACTACACCGTCTTTGCCGTCTAGACCACGATCTTCATCATCCTCGCGACCTAGTACTTCGGCTAATTCTTCCCCAGGTAGTGGTGGTGGTATCTTGAACCGCAATGCCTCAGCCATTTCTCTTATGTCAGGTTTAGGTTCTTACACCTCTTTGTTTCCAGGACAGTGCACACCTGTCACACTGTTTGTCTTCATTGATGATTTCTCCAATCTACCAAATACCACTGCTAATTTGGAGGACTCTTCAGATAACTCCTCACTTAATCAGCCTTCTAGTTTGAGTAGTTTAGTCAAGGCCAACCTACCTGCTAAAGGTTCTGGTTCGGTAGTTGTGCTGGCTCACCCTGCTAGTCGATCTGAAGGTGGAATCAGGAAGAAACTGCAGTCATCTCTTGAAACTCAAATTCGCTTTCTGATTAAGAAATGCCGAACACTATCAAGTTCTGAAATAAGTCATTCTGATGCAAGAACTGGGAGCACTTCAACTACTGCGCCATTATTTTCACTTGATGCATCCAGGGCTGTTGTTTTGTTAGATCGGATTTCAAGTCAAAGTGGTGGATCTCTTGAGTTTGCTGTTGGACTTGTTGAAGACGTATTAAATGGAAAAGCAACTTCAGATTCCCTTCTGCTGGAAACCCATGGTCAAAATGCAAATGTAGAGAATATCACATCCGTGAAAGAGTTCATTTACAGACAGTCTGATATTTTAAGAGGGAGAGGGGGATTAGTTAATGCCAACAGCAGCTCAGCTGGCGGTGTTGGTATGGTTGCTGTTGCAGCAGCAGCAGCTGCAGCTTCAGTTGCTTCAGGGAAAACATTTACTATTCCTGATCTTCCAAATTTTGAAGTTTGGCTGTCTTCCAGTCATCATATCTTGAATAGACTTCTCTGTGCAAAAGGTGGCTGTTTGGATGAATTTGAAATTTCCAAAAGGAAACCTCGTTCTAGGAACACTGCTTTACCAGCAACTGAAGGAACTTTGAAGAGTACTGATCCTTTAGATCTTGCGGTATCTTGGTTGCAAAGCGGTAGAGGGCTGAACACAAAATTTTCGACTTTGTGGTGCCAAAGAGCCATTCCAGCTGCTAAAGAGATTTATTTGAAAGATTTGCCCAGATGTTATCCAACTTCACAACACGAAGTCCATTTAGAAAAGGCTTTGCATACATTTCGCTCAATGGTCAAGGGACCTGCTGTGCAACTTTTTGCGAAAAAGTTGGAAGAGGAATGTACTTCCATTTGGAAATCAGGAAGGCAATTGTGTGATGCTGTTAGTTTGACTGGAAAACCATGCATGCACCAAAGACATGATATTGAGACTCGTGATTCAGATTTTGGACTGTCAAAGTCTCATTCCAGTGGATATTTTTTTCTTCATGCCTGTGCTTGTGGCCGTACAAGACAGTTGTGTCCTGATCCCTTTGATTTTGAATCAGCTGATGCTAGTTGCTTCTCTGACTGTGATAAGTTACTTCCTTCACTCAAATTACCAGAAGTCAAAGTTTCAGGACCTATTCAATCTTCCTCTTGGAGTTTGCTTCGCATCGGGGGCTCAAGATACTATGAACCATCCAAAGGTTTACTTCAAAGTGGATTCTGTGCTCCACAGAAGTTTCTTTTGAAATGGACAATATATCTAGAGAAACAGAAAAAACCAAATGGTTCCACAGAGAGCATTATGAAGCAGGGTTCTGTAATTAGGGCACCCAAGGTTGAATCTATTGCTGATACAAAGAAATATGATGTTAGACAATCTTTCCCTGTTGTACAGAATGGAGAGGAAGACCAAAGAACATCTTTAGATATTATAAAGCCTGATGATAAAAATATTAATTTTGGCAGGGGTCTTCCTAATTTCAAAATGAAAAAACCTTTTTCTGAGGTTGTTGCTGGATCAGCGGCTACTGATTCAGGATTTCCTCCTCTTCAGCAGAGGAAATTGCCTGCATCAGCTTCAGATAAGGGTATGAAGCAAAGAAGGACAAGAGATCAAAGTGCAGAACAGGTTAATACTATCGTTGATCGTCAGGTATCTCAAAAATCTCAGGATGTATCACTTTTTCAGGAACCTCTTGATGGAAACAGTGATAATAGCTGCATGGTTGGTGACCCTTTTCTGCAGATAGGTAGCAATGTAGTGCCTGTGTACTTGAATGGTGGTGAAAGGTCGAAGTCACATTCTTCTTTAAAGCACGTAATAGTATATGTTGGATTTGAGCATGAGTGCCCCCATGGCCACCGTTTCATGTTAAATAATGAACACCTCAATGAACTTGGGTCGTCATACTCATTTACTGAAAAATCAGTTGCATCTTCTGTGGAGCCTTCAGACAGTAATCTGACAGATCATACAAAAGTAAGCAAGAATACTCGCTGGTATAAAGTTCATCAAACCTCAAATGAAATTCTTGCTGCTTCCATAAATAAGGAAAGAGATTTGGACAGATCAAAGTTAATGATTGCTAATGGTGTTCCGAATCAAAATCAAAATATCATGACTTTCAGTGAACATGCAAAACCCCCAAACCTTATGAAAGATCTCGGAAGGGATTTTCAACCTATTAGCATGGACGGTGGTGATCTTGCATTCTCTATGTTAAATAGAAACTTACCTATCTACATGAGCTGTCCTCATTGTAGACTTTCTAGGAATAAGAAGGATGCACCAAAGGTCAAGTTCGCCAGCACTATCTCACAGCTACAAAGGATTTTTCTGGTATGAGTTGTTAGTAATTAGCATTTTATTAAGTTTCAATTAACATTGTTTATATTTTATTGTTATATGATGCATATTAGTACTGGAAAATATTCTTAGTGTTTTGTGTTTTATAATATACTATATTTGTTTGGTATTTGTAACCCCTATTGTGTGTTGTAAAAAATTTTCTTTTGATGTATTCTACCGTTTTGTCTCTGAACCTTACTTCCTCATCTTTCTGTTGGTGTATGCCTTAGATGCCACGTCATATTGATATGACATTTCTTTTTCTTGTTAAGATCATTCCTTTTTATCATTACCAGATCAGCTACCTGATTTATAGATATTGTTGTAGGTGACGCCTGCATTACCTATGATATTAGCAACTTGCCCCACCGTACAATTTGAGGTATGTCTTTCTCCATTCAAAATGAACTAGACAATTTGAAATCAAAGTAACATATATTATCTATTCACTTATGCCTTGCTTCATTCGAGTGAAAGAACAGAGAACAGGAAAATCAAGAGGAACGCCTATTGGACTTCATTCTCATCTCACTGCTTAAGTTTGCCATTTGACTTTCTTAACAAAACATTAATGTCACATAACTTTCTTGCTAAAAATTTCTTGGAGGCACACTGGAGATATGATTTCATCGCAACTTCTTATAGAAATGGTTTTTAAGATGAGAGAGAACAACCTTCTGTTTTGTAGCCTGAAGTGGTTTTGATATTTGAAGTGTCTACTCAACACCATTGCTCCTTCATTTGTAATTACTGAGATTAGCTTATGATAAAAATATTAGAATTGGCAGATAATCACCAGCCGCCATTACTTAATGGGTTTGGGGGTTAAGTTCTTGTGACTTGCATGTTTGATTGATGTGTCCAATTTTTACATGCTCGTATACACTTTCTGCAATAATTTTGTTTGAGCATACGAAAACTTTAAGATATTATGACAACATTTGTTTAGTTTCTTCCCCCTTTTGAATTGTGAAGTATTCTGGTGATTTTGTCCTTGTAGGCATCATGCTTGCCTCCTTCAGTTCCAGATCGTGAGCGAAAATTGCAGTTCAGCCTTGGATGCCAAGTTGTGCTACCACCAGAGAGTTTCCTCGTCCTTAAATTACCATTTGTGTATGGCGTGCAGCTGGAGGATGGAAATATGCACCCTCTCAACCCCTTTGAACAACAGCCAGAAATGACTGCCTGGGTTACTAAGGGCACGGCACTGCAGATCTTGTCCAAAGGCAGCAATGATGAGGGATATCAAACACGCTGAAAGGTTATTGAATTTTGAGTGACACTGTTGGAATGAAAGGGGCAGGATGTCAACATCTTCCCCTAAAATCAGGTGAATTCTTTTACATGTGCATGTGTCCAGGGTGAATTCCCCTAATATTTAATGGTGTAACGGTGATTTGATTTTAATTTCTTCAGTAATGTTATTAGGTCAGATATATAAACTTACGATTGGAGGCGAGCAGGCAGGACAAGCAACTTTATGGACGATGACCGTGGCCACCATAAGATTTCTGAATTAAAATAGAAACACAGGCTTTACATCATTGTTCAGTCATTGCCTGGTAAGATGCTTTACCAGCTTCAACTTAGTAAGGATTGTCAATTTGAATTCTTTATACCGACAGACTGACTGACCAACATTTTGGTTTGGTGCAGTTATGGAGCTCTTGGTTGCTCTCTGCTTCACCATTTCTCGTCTGCTTTTGTACGATAGTTCATGAATACCTCTCGACTATAACAGTCTGGAGAGTTTTCTGCTACCTAGGGGGTCTGAGATATGTGCAAAGATAACCAAGAATGGTTCTGAAAAAGTATGTGTTATTATGTAGACTTTATTCTTGGTATATCCTTCTGATGGCATATTTATTAATGACCGATCTCACAAAAGGATTTCATTTGTTATGATTAAGGTCTATTCTTCAGTCATCCTTGGAAGTGGCAAAAAGTAGGTGGCTGTGTTATGGTTGAATGCTCACTTGTGGCCAATCACTGGACATGGGGGAAGTTTACGATTGCTAATTCAATCCATCTGTTATGGATAATTCAACGAGCAGCTCTTGGAGTTAAAGTGGAGCCATAAGAATTGATTTGTTACTGGAATAAGACTATACATTGAAACTTAAACTTATATTTCGAACGATGTGATCATTTTAACTATATAGATGACATGAAACATGCATTTTGGGAAATACAAATTATTTTACTCTCGAAGTTTGGATTTCAACAAGAGATATGATCACACTTTGATCTTTTAGATAAGCTATCTATCTCATTGTCAAAAAATGTCAAGACAAAGAGGAGAAAATTAAAATAGCATGATATCCGTAATCTGAATATTCACAATCCATTTCCTCTTTATAGATTAGAGATGAAGAATTAATGCTATATCTAACCTTATTTTTCTCTGGTTCCCCTTTTGTATTCACAATTTTATCCACCAATTATTGTCTCCATAACTAACTTTCTTCACCATTTTTCTTTTTGTAATCTCCTTCCTCAACCAAAACCACAAGGATAACCGAATAAAACCGACGACCGGCGTCCGTCATTCCTCTTCTCTTATGCCTGATAATGATATGCTTTATTTATCATCTGATCAATGGAATCATGGGAAGTACTTTCCCCTCGTTGATTTGTCACAGTACATAAAGTTTTCATCATTAAATTGAATTTTTTAAATCAAGAAGTATGACATCAAACTTGGCCCACGGAGGAAATGGAAATTGAGCGAGATATTTTTTGTTCCGAGTCGGTTTCCAATCACGTGCACATCAGATATTTTTCTAGTCTCGGTAAGTAAGCCCCTGCTGCTTTAACAGCATCTGCGTGTTGCCGAGTCAGCGCCCCCATCTGGTGTGGATAAAAGCGAAATACAGTGACATGTGGGTTGGCTCTAATAATTAAATAATACTTGAACTTGAATGACTATCCGTCTGAAGTCTTATACTTGAACTTGCATTCTGCTACTGCTACTGCAACTATACATTCCATTTTACTTCCAAACAGTTACTGAATCACATGGACGCTGTAGCGGAGATTCCATCGCTTTCGGATGCTTCTCCGTTCAATCCCCAACGCCTTTCCTCTGTGGACCATGGACTTGGGAATTTCGGGTATATTTTCTTGTTCGTCAATTTGATGACGTTGAATCAAGTTTCTTATCGTCTTTCTCTTTCCCTTGCTTTGTCTGGTTTAGGTGTGCGCATTACAAAAGAAGATGCAAGATCAGAGCACCGTGCTGTAATGAGGTTTTTGACTGCAGGCATTGCCATAATGAAGCTAAGGTATGAATTTATCTTCTTTCTTTTTCTGGGATGTATATCATTCGTTTAGCATAATTCTCATTTTTCCCTTGCAAGACAGAACTCCGACGAAATAAATCCTCTTGATCATCATGACATCCCACGCCATCAAGTTAAAAAGGTATGCATTTGTTTACTTAATGATGCCAAATACTCGAATTTGAATCGCTTTTTCGTAACCTGCTAATAGATATTCTCTGCATCCTAATAATCTGATTACTATCGTCTTCACTAAAATAAAGTCATGAATTGATTTTGATTGAATACTTCGAGAACTAATAATTCCCGTTGCAAGTCAATTTTCTGTAACCGACAATTTTTTGAGTTGTGTTATAACGTTACACAATACCTGAGCATATTCACTCTATTTTTTTTTCTTTTTTTCCCTTTTTTCAGGTCATCTGCTCCCTGTGTGAAACAGAACAAGATGTAAGTTCTCAAATTTTGAACCAGAGTAATCAAAAAGCAATTTTTGTAAAATTGTAAATACAACTATGGCTATTGCTATGTTAATTTTCTTATGTTCTATCAGGTTCAACAGTATTGCGTAAACTGTGGAGTATGCATGGGGAAATATTTCTGTGCTACATGCAAATTCTTCGATGATGATGTAAGTTTTCCAGTGAGAAATTTGATTTGAGTCAAGACAGTTAATATTCGTAAGTTCCTAGTTGTGAACGTAATGATATTAGAAGAATATCCCAACTTGCAGATATCGAAGAACCAATACCATTGTGATGAATGTGGCATCTGCAGGTAAGCTTGTTCAATCCCTTCTTTCAACGTTTCCATTATTTCTTAAAAATCTCACTCCTAAGCATTTTGACCAATCATATCCTCCTTATTCGGTCTTACAGAACTGGAGGCAAGGAAAACTTTTTTCATTGCAAGAGATGTGGTAAGCACTGAGTTCTCTGTTTAACATACATTATATTATATGACGTCTCTTTTGCCTTCCTTTTTCCCCATTAGCTGATTATTGTGAATCTGTGAATGTTCGTTACAGGATGTTGCTACTCTAAGGTTATGAAAGATGGGCACCGTTGCGTGGAAAAAGCAATGCATCACAATTGCCCGGTTTGCTTTGAGGTAAAACAGCAACATTAATGAATTCTTGTGAATGATTCTCGGGGACATTATTTCATTTGTTTCCATTTGCAGTACCTTTTTGAGACGTTGAGAGATATTACTGTCTTACCTTGCGGGCATACCATACATTTGGACTGTGTTAAAGAGATGGAGAAACATTATAGGTAAGCTATTCAGATATTATAACTCAAGACAAGATTCTTGTTATGCTTCGGGTCCTCAACAAAGTTGCTGATTTATCGTTTCACCATCTGATCCAGGTATTCATGTCCTGTTTGTTCCAAATCCATCCGTGACATGTCAAGTTCGTGGAAGAAGCTTGACCAAGTGGTAAGTTTTTGAAGATTACATGGATTTTACACAGTTATGAATGTTTGCGCGTGGTTCATAGACTGATATTCTTGTATTAAAACTCGGGTAAAGATTGCCTCAACTCCAATGCCTGAAACCTACAAAGATAAGCTGGTAAGTATACCAATTGACTTGAGTTTTTTTATCAGTTAACTAAGGGTAACTTGTCCTGCATCTGTAATCGATTGATGTTCTGTCTGAAATCAGGTATGGATACTCTGCAATGACTGCGGAGCAAACTGTGAAGTGCAATTTCACATCGTGGCGCACAAGTGCCAAAGTTGTAATTCATACAACACACGCCAGATACGAGGAAGTCCTGCTAGTGCTACCTCATGCTCAGTGGCTGAGATGGTGAGATGAGGATTGGATTTAAGCGGACATTTCTGGTCTGCAAGATATATGTATATATATATATATATATATATATATTTTTATTTTTTTTTTCATTCAATAATAATTTATCAATTATTCATTCATTAGGTTCACTGCCACGACAATGAGAAGAGGGCAGAAAGCTTGCTTAAAAAATTAGGCAAAATTGCCCAAGTCTGTACATAAAATTCTATGCTTTTCTTTCTGTTGTGATTTAATACTTGAGGTGAGATGAGTGCTGATGAAAGAGAAGCGCTTACCAAGAAACTGTAGGCGAAGTGAATAAAGAGCTGAATTATCAAAACATCTAGGGATACGAAGCACTCATCAGTAACAAGATATTGATGTACGCGCAATGATTGAACTGAAAACAGATTCTAAAATAACGACCCACAGGCCAAACGCTGCAACTACATTTTATCATTGCAAAACTCTTTAAACCAGAATAGACATCAGACAGAGATCAGCTGCTTCATGTTCACGGATTGGGTCACCTATTTCTACTTTACTTGTTTTGTCCTCGTCCTCTTCCTCTGCTTTGAGTAATGAATAATTTTTCTCGGTCTTCAGTGCTTGGACAAATGCACGAAAGAAATAACCCGGATACACCTTTTCAGGCAGCACACACATTTACGAGGGAGGAAGGGGACCCACCGCTTACCAGAATATTAATAATCCCTATTAGCGTTTCTCACATGACGGAGTGTGGTTGAAAATCCATGGTTTGAATCCCTTCTAACAACGTCAACTTTTTTTATGTACTATATACAAATATAATTAGGCCCACAATATATTAATAAACAATTAACCCACACACTTTAATCACCACCTCTAATATAGTTCGGCATTAGTTAATGGAGCCATCCATCGCGAAAAGACAAATGCCACCCATTGACTTCTAGAAGAGGAAAAAAAAAATCGAGGTTTTCTTTCCGACCTTGAACTTTGAATCCTTTTTCGCCCCAAAAGGGTTCAAAAAATTAGCTTTAAAAAAGTCACCTTTGAGAATAGACTTGGGTTATCTAAGTTATGCAAATTGCCGCGAACACGTGAGCATCCAATGTCAAATTCTAGCTCACATGTTTTCAATAACATCACCGCCAATGTTTCGAAAATGATGTGCACTTTTTATGTGACGTGCGGCCTTGAATATGCGAGCAGAGTCGAACTTGAAACAAGGAGAGGATATTGTATCTGAAGTTGCAAGACAAAGTACAATCACTCAAAAGCGAGAGCAGTCGCCAGAACAGCTAGAAAAATTTACAGCAAATGGACCACAGGCCCCACGCGCACTGGGCACTACTATCTCTCCCTGAGTAATATGTCATGGGTTACAACATTTTCATTTTGTGGGATGCAAGGGACTGTCAAATTGATCCGCCTAGATATTCACCATCTTCATCTTGTTAGATTCAGATTAAAGCTGCAAACCAGCAAACTCTGAATTTTAAATCCAAGAGCAACCGCTAGATAGTGTGTCACAAGATGGTTTAGATTGGATTATAACCCGAGCTCCTGAAGCAAGCCTGTTGGTTGAAAATCAAATTTGTCAATCAATACTGCTTGAAATCTTGGAATTCAATCACAAGTTTTAGCACATGAATAGGAGAGAGATAAACTCAACACTTAACTTTCTTCAATTTTGATCACCTTCTCCTCTTCTGTAAATGAATCTATCGTCTTTAATTGCTTTTTCCCTGATGAAGGTTCAGTAATTCTTTTGCTGCTAGTGTTAGATGCCACAGGGGTTATACTAGAGCCATCCATCTTATCTGAGGAGTTTCTTGGTCCATCAGAAACAGGGGATCTCATGGACTCACTTCGATGCTGCTTGCTCAATGAGGCCTTGATTGATCGTGGGATGCATTTTGAATGCCCTGATGAAGATTCCTCTCTGTCCTCTTTCGAATTGGCTTCTCCGCATGTCCTGCACATCCAAGAAATGACTGGTGCTTTCGTCGCATGAAAATCTATGATGATCCTATCACATGCTAATTTGTGCATTTTGTTTTTTGGAAAAAAAAAAATCATTCATTCATTTACTCAACTTTAAATTAGCTTTCTCTTTATCACTATGGGAGTTTAACCAACCAAGCGACCAACCAATAAACATGCAATGCATCACCAAAAAGAAATAAAGCAAATACTACCTTTCGGCATTGTACGAAGAAGAACGTTTCAGAGTATTAAGTCCATCTCCTTCCTTAAGAATTTTAGTCTCCACTAAGCTCCCACTAAAATATTCTTTGTCCTCCAATCTAAGATTCATCAGCCTTGGATTCTCTGCTAAACAATCAAGTTCCCCCAACACTATAGAAGTTGAGAACAGCGGAGAAGGAAATTTTGAATGAGAGAACCTAGGCTTATAGGTAGGAATTAGGCCAAAACTGTGGTTTTTCACCGATATTGATCCACATGAAATCAGTTGCATCAGCAGATTACTAGCTTTCAGTCTTGTGTTGGCTGGCATCCGAAAATCCTCCTCTTCCAGAATCCTAAAGCTGTTCATTTTACTAGCATCAGCTCTAATCAGGGATTCCAAAGTTTCAGTCTTTCCATAAGAAGATGATGGACTTGAAGTTGAGGGAGGAGAAGCTGTATCCCTACATATTTCCTGATTTTCTTCTACATGTGGAACTCGGTTTTTACATGTCTCATCCTCTTGGGATTCAGGCTCTAATGACACATCATCTGTTGACACGCCCCTTGTACAAGTTTCCCGCGTTTTTGGCCTGCTTACATTTTCTTCTGTCTGAGTAGACGCATCTGCTAATCCATCACTCTTACAGATTTTGTACTCAGTTAAGCTTAGAGAATAACTCATTCCAGCTCTAGACTCAGGAGAAACATCTGAAGAACCAGTAAGTTGTGCTGGGGAAAGCTCGTCTTGGGAATGTCTTGTTTCTTTCCCATTCAAGCTAGAAGAAGAGGAAGAATCATCATGGTTCCTAGAAGAAGCTGGTTCTGGTAACTGCTTCAGGCTTTGTATTTTTGCATTACTAATGGGACTAAAACGACCTATAGAAGTAAATTCACAATCATTGAATTGCAGGTATCTCTTAACTCATTAAAATCCCAACAGTATTATATGCTTAAGACAAATAAAGCAGTTATCTCTATTACCTGAATTGGATTCCTCAAAAAGCTCCGAGCCTTTGAGGACATACTCATTTCCATGGGCTGGAAGAATTAGATCGTCTTCACAGAGATCATGCCACACAAATCCATTCTTGTAGCTTCTGGATTAAATAATTGACAAGTATACATGAATAAATCTGATATTTAAAAATGTTGATTGCTTCATCTAAAATTGTAGAATTTTTAATTGCGTTGACTTCCCACAATTTGAAATGAGAAAACAAGGGGCAAGGGGACAGGCAGAGTCTCAAATCTCTTACCTCTTACAAGACCATGAATACAAGGAAGCCATGCCTCTACCTCTCAAAGTGTTAAGCCTATCAATGACATCTGCACACAAACGATACCTCAAAAACTACAACCCACAAAGCAAACACATTAAAAAAAAAAAAAATTCCCTTTCCTACCTCTCAAGTATAGCCCGTCTAAGGAGGAAAGTGGAACCTCCATGAAGTGAGGATGCTCCAGCTGCCTGTTTCGACAAAGATAGTAAATCACCGGTACTTTCCGATTCTGATGGTATTTCGGTGACTTCTCTGTCCATACTTTAGCTCTCACTGGACTAACTTGCCTGTACTTTTTCATTCGGGCATCCATTTCCACATTCAGAAACTCAAATAAAGTTGTAAAAATGAAAGCTTTCTCAAGAACTAGAAGCTTCTCAGCTGAGCTTGTTCAGTATAAACCCTATTGCAACGAACCCCGCTTGGCATATAAATTTTATTTCAGAGATAAATGTTCCTGGAAACAAAATTTCTACCAAAATCACCAAAAATATACTAGAAAACATATCTAACTAGCTTATAATACCCTCATACAAAATGGAACCTTTAACCACATGAAAATAACAAATTTAAAGGAAAAAACAAAAGAGTACCCGATGGGAAGCTCGTAAAAAAATCATTTCACTCAGATACGCTAAGGGTTCGTTGGTCGCCATCGCAAATTCTGCAGCGATTAAGCTTAGGAGGACGTGAAGGGGGCAAAATTATTAATTGCAGCGGTAACGAAGAAGACGACTAATGAGAGAGAAAGAGAAGCTCTAAATGACAGTGGAAAAGAGATGGACGCCACGTTTAACTGAAGGCATTGGACAGAGACACAGTGTGACGGATGGGGTGGGAGCTTTAAAGACTTTGAAACAGAGACAAGACGAGAGAAAAGCTCAGTAGGCTTTCTCCTTATTTTCTGGTAATCTTTTGGCTGATTTGATGGACTGAGCCCGTGAGGTTCACTCTCCTTCCGCCGTTGCTCTTTTCCGCTTTATATTATGTTATAGAGTAAAAAACAACTATTTTTTGGCGTTCTAATTAATTGCTCGCGAATTTTGCCCCTCCAAACGAAGCGCGGTAATATCATAGCCTTATTCATCTCACTATGACTAAAAATTCTGAAGTCTGAACAGTTAGTATTTGAACTAACATAGCAGTGTTAGCGTGATTAATTATCAAAATGAATATACACAAAAAAATAAAATAAAATTATACGAAGCCCACTCATAGCCAAAATGATCACAATGATAGTGATCACCTAATTGTCATCTCCATTAATTGATCAATTATACTTGGAGCACTTCAACAGAAAAATGAGTCCCTAACCCAATTAAGTTGAATACATATGAATTGTACTGCACCCAACTTGTTGCTTTGTATTATATCAATCGGTTTAAATGCATGCAAGTCCCTTTACGCATGCATGCACTCAGTTGGGTTCCTGTTTCTATCAACTTTTTTGCATCATAAAGTTGAGTTGCTAAAAACAGATGAAGGGAAAGAATGCAAACATTTAAAGTAAAGGAAAGGGATTAGCTAGCTAGAACAAGTAAGGCATACTGTACGCAGTGTTATTGTTCAGAATATACCATGATATATATGCTGTATAACAAATTAAAGTGCAGTTCCAACTCTATTGGTTAATGGTAACTTAACACGGATCGTACACATGGGGCGTGCGTGCTTCGTCTCCACACATAATTAATCATCTGGTGCATTAATTAATGATATATGATGGTCCAGTTCATCCATATCTATCATTCTCGCCCGGGCATGTCTGTGTTAACTTCTCACGTGGACCAGAGCAGAGCACACAGTAGCGGAGTTTATTATTTTATAGTTTGATTGAACACAGAATGCTTAACTACCACTAACTTTGACACCTTCATTTCTTGTACTAATTAATATTCAACTCCAAGTCATCAAAAAGTTAACTTGAGGATAATCTATATATCAGTAAAACCTTTCTGGTAAAACAATAGCCAGGACAGGACAAATTAATTTAAGCAATTATTTCATTTGATCAGTAGCCTTTTTCTTAGGGAAGGATTCAAGGTAGGCCATATATAGACAACTGCATCATTTATATCATTATATACTAAGGAGTTTGTGGTACTACATACGGTTAGTGCCATTTGAATAACCCGCTTTTCTTAGGTGAGAATAATTAAATCTTGGGGTATGCTTGTTTCAATAGACACATGCAGTTGCAGTGGCAGTGACTGTACAACCCAGCCAACAGGGACCAGGGACCAGTGAGCAGAGAGATAGATACAAGGCTAGCTCCCGACAAAGGAAAACCAACATATATCCCCTTATCCAAGGCCAAGGGGAAAAACAAATCATTAATAAGGTTTGACTTGACTGGACTGGAGTCACCACATCCACAAACACTTTTTTGCAACAAAGCAACCCCCGGCCCCGGCCCCGGCCCCTACCATCCTTGCCATTCATTCAAAATCCTCCTTTTTGTTTTTTAATAATACCTTAAACACCAGCTTCAATACCATTAGGCTTGCCATTCTCAAAGGCCCAGCCCACTAACTAAACGGGCTCTGCTGTGTATTACGCTAATAGCAGCGCAGGGCTGTTGTACTTCTTGTACACTAACCACGGCTCAGTCCAAAAGATTGTTTACTATCTAGTCTTAAATAACTTAATGGTGTAGTGCTACTTTTTTTTAACTATCAAGAGTTGAGTTTGACAACATTGGAGAAGGCTGTAGTGTAGGGCAAGACAGACCCGAGTGGAGCTCCATCCAGTTGTGGCGCGAGTAATGGGAGTGAAGAGCATATTTCCCGCCATTTTCGATAGTGTTTCTCGGCAGAAGGAAAAGATTGTTTGTGTTATTGTTGTGATTCTTTGTTTCGTTGTTCATGCTCTTGTGTGTTCGTTCAAGCTTGTCTCTTCCTTACCATAGGCATTAGGTCTCTCTTCCATCTGAAAATTTCCCTGTTACTCTCTTAGCTGCATTGGGCCAAGCTGCTTTGTACACAGAAGAACATTCTACATCACCTGTGGAAATTCAGTCTCCATTAGAAGAGGTGAGTTAACGTTTTTCAGGTTAGGAAATATGATTCACGGAGTGAATGTATAACGACACATTCTCTCCCTTGGAGTCTGGGTGAGTGGCAAGTGCTCCGGGGATCATTAGGTTGCACGCCTAGTATCCTAATACTGAATTGGGTCTTTTATGATGATACTTCTAGCCTTTTTAAGTTAAAGTAAAGTATACTTTTCACCCTTAACGTTATCTTAAAATCAATTTTGTCACTCACCTCGACTTTTAATATTACATAAATGTATTATTTTAAAATCTTCGTTTATCGCAGTTAGTGGAGGCAAAAGAAGATGTTCAGAAACTGGGGCAGAAGCTATTGGTTGAATTTTCTTTCAAATTATGTTTTTGAAATTTTAAGTAATAGATCATTTGGTTTGATTTGCATCAGGCTGCAAAGATTATTAGGCAAGTCTATTCTGTCCTTCCTGTTTATGACAAAATAGTCCCTGCCCTGCTAAGTGGTGGTATATGGAAACTTCCAAAGACATGCAAGTTCACTCCTGGTGTTCCGGTTGGACCTATGCTGTCAAAAGCAACCAAGGGTGTATCTTAAATTCTAAATAAATTCCAGGATGTAGAGTTTACCTGTGAATACAAATACGATGGAGAGCGCACCCAGGTGACTTCATGGTTAATACTACCATCCCAAATGTACTGTCCATTATAAGTATTAAATGCTATAATATTGCATTTATTGACACAGATACATTACATGGAGAATGGATCGGTTGAAATTTACAGTAGAAATGCTGAACGGAACACTGAAAAGTTTCCTGATGTCGTTGCTGCAGTTTCTAGGTAAAATTAATTTGAAAATGATATTATATTTGAGATTTGAAATGTAATAGCTTCTTTTTGGGTCTATTATTACCTTAGCAACTGGTTGCTTCACGTTGCGAAACAAACCATATTAAGATATTCATGCTTTTGTTGAGAAAAGCCGCTGTTCGTCAACTTCATAGTCGCTGATATTTGCAGTCTGTGAACAGGTTAAAGAAACCATCTTTATCATCCTTTGTTCTCGATTGTGAAATTGTTGCATATGACCGTGAAAAACAGAGAATTCTGCCTTTCCAGGTAAACTCTTAATGCTGGTTGTACCTATCTTGGTTTATGCATCTGGAAAACTAACTGATTATGTTTGAAATTGAAATTATATACGTATTTATGACCAAGTATTTTGACAGGTTCTCAGCACTCGAAAAAATAAATATGTGGATATAAATGAGATAAAAGTCAATGTTTGCATATTTGCTTTTGATTTATTGTATCTTGATGGACAACCACTTCTTCAGGAACTCCTGAAAATTCGCAGAGAGGTACCAGTTTCTAAGCTCTCCAATAGTTTTCTTTTTATATTTTCCTTTTTATATACTTGAAACCCCTGTATAAAAGAACTGAGTGAACACATGTAAGAAATGGGAAATGTGGCAATTACGAGTTGGGCAATTCAACGGTTAGTTTTTGTGTTTGAGGATTTGTCAAGCCAGCATTGCCACTCTTGTATCCTGTTGTTCAAATGCTAGGCATATTAACCATTGAATATCAAGTTTTTGTTACAAATTTTTATCTCCCATTAACTTTGGTTTTATCTGATGCCAAAATTGCATTTTGATGTGTACATAGTTTTCTCTCTGCAGCATCTCTATGCCTCGTTTGAGGAAGAAACTGGGTTTTTTAAGTTTGCAACGGCAATAACAACAAATGATATTGAGGAAATACTGAAATTTCTTGACACAGCTGTAGATGAGAGGTGTTTATTTATTCTTCTAAATATTTGGCAGTCATGATATGCATGATTTGAGCTTGTGTATTCTCCTAAGGTTTTGTTAATGCTGTTGAATATCTGTTAAAAACATTTGATAATTATATGACCATAGTACACCTTGGATATATCATATATTTTATACTTTTCCAGATTTACCAACTTTGAAAATTTGATAAACTAATGGTTAAGTTTTGGTTTTTCTTTTGATATGCAGTTGTGAGGAATTAATTATTAAAACATTAGATAAAGATGCTACTTCTGAGCCTTCCAAGAAGTCACTCATCTGGCTAAAATTGAAGAAAGATTATCTGGAAAAGTAAGGAATGCGCTATTTATTTTATCTTCAATATTTCTTTTACCTTGATGTCTTTCTGTTTAATTGGCTTTAATTTGTTGCATAGGGGATTCGCTGGATTTGGTACCTATTGCTGCTTTCCATGGTCATGGGAAACGTACTGGTAATCATACACGTTCTTTTAAATGTGGGGAATACCTAAAATAAGTTTTTTTCTCTTTCAATTTTTTTTAGACGATTGCCTCTGATTTTTGTCTTCATGCATGAATGAGGTAATAATATCATTCTATGGCTTATGTATTTCTAGTTTCTACCATAGGCTTTCAGCTCAAAGTTCTCCTAGTTGAATTGGTGGCATGATGTCACTGTAGGGGTCTATGGTGCCTTTCTCCTTGCCTGCTATGACGGTAATAATGAAGAATTCCAAAGCATTTGTAAGATAGGTGAGTGTTGTGACGTTAATTCATTAGAATCATTGCTGAGTCTCTGTTTATCAAAGTCTGTATTATATTCTTCATGTCATGGTGGTTAGGCACTAGATTTTCTGAAGCAATGCTTGAAGAACGTTCTGCTAGTCTTCGTTTAAAAGTGATTCCCAAACCAAAGGTGTACCTTCCTGTATCTCTGATTCATTCACTATTAACCTGGTGGATAGGATTCTGATTAAGTCATATGGACTAATGTGGATGTGCTTCTTGATTCCAGCCATACTATCGGTTTGCAGATACAATCAATCCTGATGTATGGTTTGAAGCCTCTGAGGTAAGAAAAACCTTGACTTTGCTGGATAATCGGCATTAATTTTATTTTACCCCTCTCTTCATTTGTATTTTTTCAAGTTAGATAATTTTTTGTTTCTTTACTGTTAGACTGTTGGTGTTTTGATGTATTTAAAAATTCATTAAGCATTTATTTTAATGAGTCGTCTGATACCTTCATTGATTTTGTTGTACTTGTGTTCCCTATTTTCTGAATAACATATTTCCGAGCATCTTAATGCAGTATTCAGACTGGTGAGCTTTTTCTTCTCGTATTTGTTTATCCAGGTGTGGGAGGTAAAAGCAAGTGACTTGACCATTAGCCCTGTTCATCGTGCTGCTGTGGGCATAGTTGATTCGGATAAGGTAGAAGGAATAAATTGGTCATGGAAGTAATTGTAGAATTTTCATTTCTCTTTGGCATCTGAGAATGATGGTTGTTTGATTTCAAGTAACAGCTACTTTAAAATTTTGAAGATCTATTATTGTAATTTCTTTTTTTTTTTTTACAATATGAAGGGAATTTCACTTCGATTTCCTCGTCTAGTTCGAGTTCGGGATGACAAAGCTCCTGAAGAAGCGTCATCATCTGAGCAGGTAAAGGGACAATCTTCTAATGAAGTATAAACGATAGAAGATTCGGAGAGAGAGAAAGGGACTGGAGAGTTTGAATTTTTGGTCATGTTCCTGTTGCTTTAGTTTACAAGTCTTGTTCACTATACGCTTTTATTTTCATTTTTTAGGTTGCTGAGATGTATAATGCTCAAAAGCACAATCACCAGAGCAATCGAGAAGACAGCGAAGATGATTGAAGAACAAAGCTTATTCACATGCGTTAAGACGTGGTCTAAACTAGAGATCAGTATTGTTAGCCGATTAACCCATTTCAAGTAGATACGTAGGAGCAAAATTCTTTGCATTCAAACTTAAGGTCAGATAGAACAACTGGTCATTGAACATTATTTGATGTATCATGGAGGGTTCAATCTGATGGCGTTGGCATTGGCATTGGCTTTTAAGTGATTAGATTATTCAACAAAATCGGAAACAATGGGCCATTAGGGCCTACCACGGCTTCTGTAGATATCCATTTAAGTGATTAGCAGTCAAGGTATGGCAGAGGAGTTAAAACGGTTGTACATGTCCATGATGACGGCATGTTAGTAAGGACATGCTTGTAGTTGTAGTCCATCTAATATGATTGTTTAGCATTTCTGTTTGCCAGTTGCCATTTAGAGTGGCGGCTATTCATGCGGAGCTGTCTGTATCTCCTGAACTGTAAAAACTATTGATGAACATGGTCTGACTCAGAGGATTGAATGTTCCACACGGAAGGCAGAGAAGCTGAGACAATTACAGGAGAAAAAGAGAGCCGGTTCAATGTCTGACTAACGTGGGGGAGACGCCTAGTTACAAGTTACAAGGCTGCCTTGCCTAATGTTTGAACGATGAGTATATCCGAGTCAATCAAGTGATGATCATCTTCAAGCCTCCGCGTTTAGTTTTCGCTCTGGAGTTGTAACTGATCCGACTATTCTTGTGTTGGGCTGTTAATCATTATAAATTGGTACTTGGTCATCATAGACTTTGTCCTAAGCCATGTTGTCTCTTGTCTTATAAGACGCCATTAGCAGGACTTCTAGTTGCCGTCCTTGATAGGATGGAATTGTAGTTAACGTGTGATGTTTGGCAAGGAAAGCTAGCTGTACTAAAGCAACTCCATTAATTGTTTCATTCCACTAAACTCGCGGCAGTGGTAGACTAGACAGACGCACCAAATATCTCAGCTCAAATTGCAACTACATTTTCCAGATGCTTGACTAGGAACTGAACTGGATACTCCCAGATAGCTCTAATCTAATACTAACATAAAATGGCATATGGGTTTAGAATTAATTATTACGTGTACTAGGTGCTTTTCTTTACATCTATCTTTGTACCTCACTGATCGATCATCCATGTGACCTTTGACCCCTTCAATCAGACCATGATGGCGCTTGCTAAACTATATAGCCTTTTCATTTTTACCGCAAGTTCGTTCGCCTTTTTTTTTTTTCTCTCCATCGGATCCTCACGTGTACCTAACTGGAACAGAAAACACAGGACACTTCTGGTAACATCAAGAGGCTTCTTACGTAAGAATTGTGTGCTATAAATGGCAACTGGCAAGTGAAGAATATGAAAGATAAAGCAGCATAGTGCAGTAATTTGTAAGAATAAATGGTTTGAGATTTGAGATAATTTAGCACGCTTCTTCCATTAGCCATTAGCAGAGCAGAACCCATGTCATTCATGTCTTTGCTTGAATATGATATTAACGGATGGGTTAAATTAGAGTCAACTTTATCTGCTCTGCTATCGGAAGAAAGTATTCGCGCGGTTCTTTTAGAGGAAGCACAAACCAGTGAAGTGGGAGCAGATACAAAAAAAAAAATTAAAATTAAAGAGACAACATATTCAGAGAAACACAAAGATTAGAGTAGAATAATGATAACTTCCTTAACAAAGGCTTAATATAATGATACATTCACGCCGGTAATAGATCCTGATTCTGATTTGTGGGTCCATCCAACCCGACAAGCAGAGCTCAAAGACCTTCCCTTTCCCTTTGGTTGTTGTCCACACCCAATCCCAACGACTCCACACCCATCCTCTTAATTGTTGATGTGATCTCAAAAAATCAATCTCACTCTGACACTCTCGATCTCATTACCACAATGCTGCACTACAGTTCTGTAACCTTAGATACATTTTACATTCCACGACAATAAAATTTCAGAGAAATCAATTCAAACCCCCTTCCACTTCACGAGCAAAAGTGGAATGTGAAGGGGAGGGGACAAAATGCAATGCAAGGATAATTTCCTCGCCCCTAAAAGCCTAAACCGAACACTTGCTTTCCTGAGTTAAATCCGGATAACTTCTAATTCACTGTACAGGTGCTAGATCAGTAGCATACCCAGCTTGCTATCTCACCCTCTAACTTCAAAATCCTATGAAATGAAATTACAATAAATTAAAAACTATGTGGGTAAATCAGACTTAGTAGCAGTACTTCGTACTAGTTGTAGCCAGCAGTAGTTAATAGAGTACAAGCCTTTGGTACTTGGTCTCTGTAGGAGAATCAGAGCCCTCACAGAAAACCCTCTTTCTACTAACTCTTCCGCAATTGATGGGGTTGCTGCTACTGTTTATGTTAGCCAAAGAGTCTTGGTGGAAGAGCTGTGCTGGTGGTGGAGGCGGTGAGGGAATAGTCACCGGAGGAATCTCAAAAGATTCAAGTGGTGGTGGTGGGTGTCTCCATTGAGGAAGTGGTCCTGCCAGAAGCAGGGTCTGAAGCAGAGGGCCAGCTTTCATCACTGCCTGCAAAAGCTTACCCTTTTCTGGTAATGGCTGGTCAGGCATTAACTCAATCGTGGGTTCTGCCATAGATGGCCGCGGGGGAACTGGTGTTGTAGCCGGTGGCGGCAATTGGAGCTGCGGCAAATGGTCAATAATCGGGGAAGAAACAATACTTTCTTCGCAATCTGATGATGATAGGCCATTATTGGAGTCGATTCCTCTTCTGGGTTCATCTTCAATGCTGGAAATCCCAGAGAGAGGAGCTGTTTGTTGCTGCAAAACGAGCTTTTCCAAGATAAGTTTCTGGCATTTGTCATTTGCTTCGTCTCTTTCTCTAATGGCGTTGCTAAGCAGATCTTTTAGTTGAACTAGTTGATCATCCCTCTTTCTGAGTTCATCTTGGACTGCGGCCCTTGTTTGTTCAAGTTCCAGAGTAGTATAGAGAAGGGAGTGCCTCAGCTCCTCCACGGACTGTATAATCAAAGTTAAACAATGGCAATGAACAAATTAGCGCTTAGATTGAAAACGTTTGTAAGTAGTAAGGGACCAAAAAGCACGAATCTTTACAATGAATGGATAGAGTAGGGGATAGAAGAAAGTAGTTACCTTTCCTTGGCAGTAGAAAGCCCAACTAAGAAGAGGATTACGTTGATTGTCCATCCTTCTAAGAGACAAGTGAGTTTTTTTTGATAGAGATAGAGCAGGAGGGAAGAGGGAAGAGGGAAGAGGAAAAGCAAGAGACAGAGAGTTAGGGGGTTTTGGGCGACGGTTGAGGTGTTTTTATAAGAACTTAGTCCAAGTTAGAATTGCCCTCCCCTTGGCCTCGTGGTTTGAGTGTTGCTTTTCTGAGTTCTCACTGGAGGGTCGGAGAAAAGCGCAAAAAGCCAAGAGCCTAAAACCAACTTTAACTGTGAACTCAGCACAGTTGCTAAATTTATTTCTTATAATTTTTTTTTGGACTCCGTTAAATTATCAGATTTTTTTTAATTAATTTTCTCACTTTATCATACATTTTTTTTTTTTTTAACAATTCAAAGTTCTCTTATTACTGAATCCATAATTTTCTTTCTTTCAGCTGAAGTTACTATATCCCTACAATTGCAAGGGGTATTGTAAAGAAGCTTAAATAAGAAAAGAAGTTTATGCAACATGCTCTAACACAGCCAAATTCTATAATTAAAATTTTAGTCTAATATGTAGCATTCTGGTTTGGTGTTTGGTGAAAGAGTCAGAGTGGGTATTTTTCATGTGTAGGAGTAGGAGCGAGTCTAGGGCACTATTTGTTTTGGGTAATGCAATGCACAAACAAGAACGCGGGATCATGCCATAAATCAGCGATAAAAGCGGAAGCAAGAAGCGAAAGAAACAAAGAAAGGCAGTCAGTCTAGTGTTTTACTTTTACTTGTAATCCTATCTATTCTATTCTATTCTGTGAAAATGAAATGAAATTGTCTGGGCCTCAGTTCTATTGCTCTCTCTGCCTTTCTTTTTCTTCCCTTACCCCTTACTAACGAATTTAGTGCTGGCTAGACGTGACATCTTGCTTGGAAGTATGTATCAAATTTCAAATTACCCCACAAAATTCAATATCAAACTCGCCCTATCATTTATCAAAACCTTTTTGATGTAATCAATAGAATATCTTTCTTTTTCTTTTCATTTAAAATAGGTTAATTTTAAAGTAAATACAAGTTTTCTGAGATAAATTTCATAATCTCATGAAAATTATTTATTGTGTTTAGCCGGCATGGAGAAATTTGAGCTTTGACCAATAAGATCAACCATTAAGGGGCCTAGGGTTTAGACCCCTTTTTTGTGCATGCTTCTTTCAACATTAACTTGTTCTAAATCCATCCTTGACATGGACCAATTAACCATTTTTGGCAGAACACAGCTACCTTTTTTTTAATTTTCCTCACACCGTCGGCTGCGATCGTGTGGTAAATCCAAATAGTTATCCTGTTTTTACTCTGCAATTCTAATTGGTTAGATTGACATGATGAGTGACTCCCTTTAATGTTTAATAAATCGATCTATCATTTTAAAACATGTAGCAAGGGGATAAAAGTTAAAAGAAAATAAGAAAGGGATGAAAGTGGAGTGGGTTATAAAAAGTTTAATTTTCATTCGAGTTGACACTTTATAGAAAAAATTTAAAACCCAAATGATATGATTGGAAATTATTTATTTAAATTTTTTAATTTAATTTGGAATTTCGTACTTTGCAAATGATCAAATGTAACCTTTTAATTAGCTAGTCTGTCTCTGTTTTCATCATATCAGCTTTATTTTTCAACTAAGTAAGTGTACAGTTAATAATTTTGGGCATTCGTTTTTCCTATTCGATATCATTACATTTTCATATATCCTAAGAATCACCTTAGACGATGAACATGTTATCTCTTTACAAGCATCTTGTCTGCTGCATGCCTTTATCTTAATTTTTCTAATTAAAGAATATTAAACTTGATATATACAATTAAGAAATTAAATTAAAGCTAGCAAAGGAAGGTTATTAGATTGAAGATTAATTATGTATGAGCGTGCGCCTCTAATGTTAATAAATATATATTATGTGGGAAATTTCTCAAGATTGAGATATATAAGTTATAGTGTGTGTGTGTGTGTGTATATATATATATATATATATTAATACCATATATGTGACTGTGTGTAGGTGTGGATGATTTGTTTTGGTTGACTGTTGAACGACGGATGAGACTAGACAGATGGTTGCCATGTCTCTCTAATTAACTCCATCCTAATTAGTGGGATTATTAATTAATTAAGGAGAATGTGGAAGATGATGAGTAATCCCCTATTTAAATGGATCCATGCTTTTTCAGTAATAATATAAATATAAATGGACAACCATATTACTTTATGTTTAACTTAAAAGTTCAATTCAATTAGGTGAGATTCTTTTAACTTTTTACTCGCATTTCAAAAGATTTTTTGTTCGCTACCTCAAATAATTTGATTTCTGTTGAAAAATATACTTGCTGACTATGTCTATTCAAGTTGGCTAACCAAAGACAATTCTTGATCAAAAACTTATTTCAAATTTAATATTGTCTTGTCTTTTTGTTTTGTTTTTCGCATGGCTACTTAACAAATGCCACTTTCTTGTGTCAAAATATACCTTAGTATTTGTGAAAAACATGGTTTGGATATGAGCAAGCATAAAAAATGTCATAGTATGTTTTTAATTCTCGTTTTCATTTCGGATTCTCATACATAATGGCAAAATAATAATAATAAAAAAAAAGGTAAAATAAATGGAGTTTAATAACAATCACCACGGATGCTTTCCGTAAATTACCATGCACTAACTATTAATTAGTACTCACTAAAATAAGTTATAGTATATTGTAAGTTTTGTTAGAACCTTAGAATAATTGTCATATATACACCACCATTTGTTGGAAGGTAATATATCATATATATATATATAGATAGCGATCAAAGTCATTTAGCTTAATGAAAATCATATTTATAGCAATTTATATCATGAAAGCGTTCTAGGTCATAGACGTGCATTTTGGTACGCAGACGACGAACTCTTGCTAACCCAATAAGAAGACATATATTGTTTTTCCCAGCATGCCATTTTTGACAAACCAAAAAAAGAAAGAAAGAAAGAAATAGGTAACTAACTATACATATGTATGTATATTTATCAAAAATGCCACGGCGCTCATTTTTGACTTAAGATACGCCTGCACATGTGCCATTCTTGCTTCCTAGAATACCTCGGAATAGAACCCTAAACCATAGATGGATAGACAGATATTGGTATTGCCCATTTCAAATCCCTTTCTTTCTGTACGTCAACTCGATCCACCAACATGTTTTTATCGTATCTGGGGTTGGGTCAATGGATGTAAATTTTATTGGTCAGGAAAAGGAGCCGGTAACCAAACTTTCCCACCAATATTTGCCCAAAGAAAGGCGATGGACCCCCTTCAAACAATAAAAGTCCTACTTCAAGGAAAGGAGGAGGCTTCTATTTGACTAAATCAAGACCCTTGACACTCCATGTATAGGATCAATGATACATGTTTGGTTTAAGTTAATTAGGGCAACCTTACAACTAAGAATATAATAATAATAATAATATATTCTTTGTAGGGAAGGACACGTGTACGGTCTCGACCTTGGAGACATGCCTTTTAATCATTGATTATGACTATGGCCGCGTTTAACATATGATGAGGGTTAAGTTAATTAGTTAATTTTACTCTTCTCTAGGCTATTAGTGAGTAGTATTTATTATCTTTGGTCGCAACGCAAGTGTGTTACTCTTATCATTGTTTTCTGTTCTCAAGAAAGAGGATTGGGTAAATCCAAATTGATAATACAGAACGCAAACCCAAAAGGAATAAAATGGGGCGCCGCATCTTTATGTCCCATCCCATATGGGTTTTCATGATAATCAATCTCTGCAAGCAATATATCATATCTGTCTGGGTTTCTTTTTTTCATTTTCCTTTTCCTCAAAATGACCTGTTTCCACAGTATGTATGTGCACCATTTATGTGAATTAGGAAGCGGCAACTTTAAGCATTACAAGAGTACTGGTGATAAACAGTGCAAGAAGAGACATCTTGGTGTATAAGCTTTCTAGGTGGGGAAGAGACCGGACATGGAGGACCTTGCAAGTTGCAACCCTACTTAATCAACCATACTTTTTACACTTTGATTTTGAGATCTCGACCTTGATTAGTGATGCCCCAATTGCATTTTTAGGGTTATGCATGCCCACCTTCATTCTTGGAATTAATTATATAATGGTATAGTTCTATGTTTTTCCCTTTTAATATTTGAAGATATTCCACACACACAAACTACGACATGGCATTAATATGTTGTCCACTTGTAGGGTTCAAGAATTTGAGGAACTTTTGGCCTTTATGCTGTCCATTACGGATCTTGCATAATACATACCCATAATTACATCTTAGCAAGCATGCAGTGGGCAATCTTCTACACTTTTTTTTTTTTTTTTAATATTATAAAACACCAATGATGTTTCTTAATTCTTATCCTTAAATTAGTAATATATTAAGAATAGCACTGTATCCTCATTTTATTCGCAGGAAAAGGGTGTGAGAAAGGAATGGCATTACACACTACTGTATATTGCAGTGACTATTTTCAAAGTCATAAATATTATTTGTCATGGAACCGTTACGAAGAATTAATAATAATGATGGACATAGCATGATACTAGCAATTATAAATTTATAGTAATCAACTAGTGATATTTTAATGAATTCAATTAACGGAGGGGAAAGCCAAGCCAATGCATAACCGGAGACTCAGCTAGAATCTCTCTTGCTAGAAATCTTGGGGAAAGTCGATCCAACATTAAGGAAAGAGGGAAACATCACATACCACTAACTTACCTTACCATTTTTAATTACTAGAATTATTGCCCGCTCTTCCGCAAAATATCAATATTTTAGTACACATTAGTGATAATAAAGACATGATTTTACAAGCATTAGCTCCACAATATTTTACTCGGTGGGACCAATCATGTTGCCATTTTGTATAATTGGCCCTACAATATTATCGTATTTGCAATGCCTCCTCACTTGAACAGACATGCACTACTAGAAAGGTGTGCAGCAAAGTGTATGATCTGGTTGGCAATATGGAGTGCAAATTTCTAATGGGACTGACGAGAGGTAATAAGTTTGAACCCTTCACAAGCCTACAAGGTACCCAATATGTGCTTTCAAATTCAAATGTAAGAATAACAAAGAAAAAGAAGAATTACCCACTCCCATTTAGGTTGCATTTTGAGATACATATATAGATATTCATAGCAGTACTTTGTCGGCCAAACATGGCAATGCCAATGTTGAGGCATAGATGAGAATTTCGTTACAAATTTTCAAGGACAGCAACACGTACGCGAGAGTCAATTAAGTGCTTCGTTTATTCATTTTGGCATCTAGGTCTTAGGAGTAACATTTACTCCATCTCCATCACTTTTGTTAATTTTGTTCTGGTTCTGGTAACAAAGTATTAATTTGTATTTAAGGTACGTACTTTCGAATGCTTTTGTATACTTTACTGATTACAGATTACATATATAGTGATCGATTTCTCTATTCTCCCTTCAATTCCCTCTATGATTGTGTATAAATGTTTTATATTCCAGTTAAGTTTTGGCCTTATATTCGGTTAGAATTTTTGTCAATTAATGTTTGGGTTAAGGATACAAGGTAATCTCTTTTAAAACGTGGTTTTACCTTGTGTTAGTTAGAAAAGAGGCCCAAGGTTAATAGAATACTCAAGAATCATTCTGATATCCATCATCAAAGTTACATACTTATAATGTCTGCCTATAAAGAACAGTGTCAGCGACCCTCGAAAAGAAATAACAAATTTCCTTTGGTGGTAGTTAAAGAGAGTCATGCGTCTCTTCTCTCGTATCAAATATGAAAAAAGGGTAGATGGATAAAGCCATATTCTACCCTTTTTTGACTCGTCCACTTAGCGAGAAATTAATTAATATTTAAGATTGATCGCAGGTTTCACAATTATATATGCATCAAATTAATTAACCGAACGTATATAAATTAGAGATCACAAGTTCATATATAATTCTACTTGGACAGTAGACTTTTGGTCATCTCAATCATAATATTGCCGTCAACTTCAACATACGTATCTATTATTTTTCACATTTCATATTAGCATATATAATGAATAAGAAATGTAATATTTGTTTAAACAAAAAAAAAAAAGAAGAAAAAATCAAAATAATTAAGATGCGGGTCTCCATTATATTGAAATAGGCTAACTAGTAAAGGTTCACACAGACACAGGCTACTTTCAAATTTGAAGTCATGTATATTAAATCTTAAACGAACAGTATATATGAGTAGACATGCAGGCGAGATGGATGAAGGGGAACAATTTATGAAAATCAAATTGATCGTCGTGCGTAGGAGTAATGAAGATAAAAAACAGTAAATTAGAAAATTGGAGTTAGAAAGAATATGAATAGGAAAGAAGGAGACCAAGAGGAAGTGCTTGATTGAAAGTCCACCATTTTTCGTCAGTGGGGTCCTAACGGCTAATACCTGTCGGGAGGAAGCCTAGAGAATGATGATGGATGCCAACTTTTTTTAAAACCGCGTGGGCTCCATTAGATTAGATTAGAGTAATAAGAAAAACGAAACGGGTCACTTAAGCCAACTTTGGCATCAAAAGTCTTTAGGTCGTCAATTCCATCTCCAATCACATCGTGTTTTTGAGGGGAGGGGAGATCTTTGCATTTGGAATCCCAAGCGGTCGTTAACACGTTTATATTATATCATCTTTTTCAATTAAGCATACAGTACGTAATAAGTATTATTATTATTTAAGACTGAAAGAATAGATTCAATTTCAATTTAATTCTACTACTACGTAGATATCATCTCTACGAAACTAAATGCAACGAGATTCTCCCAAGAACAAGTAAATTTTCTGCAGGGTCTCCGACACCAAGAGTGATAAAACGAAACGACCATACATTTGTGGCATTAGACCAACGAAGATCCTTTTGATTTGGAACGATCAGATTAAGGGAAAAATCAAATATGAAAATTCAGATGAAATCTGATTTAGAGTTGTACTTGTCCTATACATCATAAGAAAAAAGGAGAGAATGATTTTGGGTTGGGTCGTGGGTTATGATGTGCACGTCATTTTCTAAACAAAACAGTAAAAAGAATTTTATGTTATTTAAATGGGACTCTGTCATCTGTTATTTCTGTGGATAAAAATGGAAACCTATGACTAAGGGCCCGGCCCCACACTGACACGGTTTCTCCGTAGAGTGATTGTCGTAATATAATTGACCATTGCTCTCATCTCTCGCATGGCCGTAAAAGCTGAAAATTATTTCAATGCTGTGCCATTTATTTGTTTAACTAATAATAATAATAAAAAAAATACTCTTCACTTTGGGTTTTAGGCCCATATAAGAAGGAATTATAACTCTATCGTGGGCTCGGCACGGCCCACAGAGACCACCGATGACAAACTCGCAATCATTTTCGTGAACGTCAATGATGGTCCAAATATTCCAACTCAAAAAAAAGAATAGAGTTGAACCTTGGGAGCTACCTTTGGCAATGGTTGAATGTCTAAGAGCTGTCCTCTCCCGTCTTCTATGTCCAGAGGTTCAATGGGCATCTGATTTCATTTCAATCATTCATCACAAAAGTGTGAACTGTGGAAGCCAGGGAATAAGCCAAAGCTGCCACTTAGTTCGACAACAAAGTTAAGCAAAGCAAGATTAAGTAAAACAAATTAAATTCGCCCGAAAACACAAACGGTCGTCAGAGGCATCATTTATTGTAACATGAAAACAGACCATTTCGGAATGCACTCAACAATCTTCATCGTGGACACGCAATGGATAAGACTAGTTTTGTTTTTCTTCTTCTCTCTCTCTTGGCATTAATAAGATAGAACAAGCTTGGAACATACCTCAACTCCTAATTTCTTCCCTTTAAGTAAAGCAGCCTTGCATAGAATATCATGCTGCAGGGGTGAATTATTTAAAATATTGATTGAATCGGCTCATTAACGTACGTCCACCTACCAAGATTGGAGAAACAAACTCACCCTTTCCCTTCCTAGGTTAAGCTCCTGCAAAATCAGTCATTATCACTGTTAACCAATACCGTGGACAACAAAAATTATGAATGCAAATTCTAAACCGACTGCTAATATCTGGCTGTTTATTTGAGCAAGATTCCATTTTCTGGATATGGGATCGTAGTCTCTGCAGCTCAGCTCCGCTCAGTTCAATAATTTCACTTAATTCAAATTATGATAACAGAAAAGCAAACTTAAATTCTGTCTGTCATAGAATGGAAAATTAGACAGAATCAAAGGATACTTACTCTCTTTCCGCAAGGAGTTGCACCAAAGTCATTTTTTCCTGCATGAGAAATTCATGAAACCAGAAATTGCACCTCTAGTAGTTTTTGGATGTAATCTTTCTCCGGAGGAAAATTTTCATCCCGAATGGGTTATTTGGATTGTGGCTGCTAGTTGGTAATATTAGATAGCTTTTTGCGTCCAATAGATCTCTTGGCCATCCCCTCCCCTCTCATACTAGAACATACCCAATTCTAACTTCACTGTTGTGACCCAAGTTACAAACAACGTACGAACGAACAAAAACGAAGAGCATTAAAACCGACACTGAAACTATATATTTCGATAAAAGATGTCATGCCAAATAAAGGAGAGCCTAATCTTTTATCGTTATCATATGCTTTTGGTTATGAGGCTGAGACAATCTGAAAGAAACAGAATATGTAAGAGAGAAAGCGAAAACACAGCATACTGAGAATCCTGCAAAACTTAGGTAGGCCAACGGCTTCCTGAGCCGAACTAACTTTTGTCATCCGAACCTACTTCAAACATTTCCAAATCTTCGTCTAAAATGACAGTGGAAGATTTTTGCCAACCAAAAATAAAGAAATTCAAGTTCAACTCTTGTCGTGTTGAGTTTGAATTCACAATTTTTTATTTGATACTCGGAAGAGATTTTAAGGTAACACCGCAGTAATTGCTTAGTTTAGGATGAAGAAAATCGAAAATGTACGGTTTGCAACCTCTTGTTGCTAACATCATTGCCCAAATATACAGACATGAGTGACAGGAACAGAACAGAAACTCCAGAAAATGACCACGGCTGAGAAGTCCGTTTTAATCATTCTTTTCCCCTTTTTAAGGCAAGCGTTGGAGGAAATTTACCAAAAAAAGACTTGTTGAGCAACTGTTTGTTACTCATTTTTCTTGAACAGAGGTTGACGCCATTTCTGTTTCTGCAGATGCCATATTATTCTCTCTGAACTTCTTGTATATGTCGCTTCTGTAAAACTCTCGGGTTCTTACTGCCAAAATCAGTAAAGCAAGTGCTCCAGATAAAGTGATAGATGCCAAGATTATGAATGGAAGCTTGTAGCATTCAGTTCCAATGCAGGTGAGCTCAGTGCCCTTGGCCAATTCCTTGCCACTTCTTTGGAGCTGTTGTTTTGCCTTTCGATCATAAAGATACCCAGTTACCTTGACATTGAGCGTATATGATCCGAGGGGAGTTGAAAGCTGAGCAATGTTGAACAATGTGGCAAAGTATTTAAGGCCAAAGAGCTCAGAAACGATTGCATAGATCAAAGGGAATTGTGCACCTAGGGAAAATCCGGTTATGACTGATGCTACGTACAGTGACCCGCTTACAGGGAAGGCAATAAGGAGGTAGCCAGCGGACGATAAGATAAGAGAGAAAGCCAGCATGAGGGGGCGGGGAACTTTGTACTTATGAAGCAAAATTTCTGATACAAAACCAGAGAAGACCCTTCCGAAGTAGTTCCATATGCTAACAAGTGACATGAATGAGGTAATCACATTAGCAGAGTATCCCAATGACTCTCCAATTTGCCCAAAATTGTCCAAAGCTGTCAAGCTCGATCCTAAGCCACTGAAGGAGGAAAATAACAATATTAGCATGTCAATACTCAGCAGTGCTTGCAAAATGGAGTAATCTTCACCTCTTGCAGGTTTTTTGAATATTCTGGCAAAACAAGATGTTCTAGCATTCTGTGCTCTTCTCTCCTCTGAAGAACTTAAAGGCCAAGGCCGTGATGATTCAACTGTTTGTGGTCCGTCAATTTGAGGATTCCAATGTAAGTACTCATTCCTAATGGCAATGAACATAGGAAGGAAAAGCAGAGCACATACCACTGTTGCACTCCCAGCATAGGCTGCTTGAGAGAAAAATACTCGTTTCTGAATAATGATCATTGCCATGAGAAATAAAGCAAGTGCAGTTGATGCAAAGAGGAATTGGTAGAAGATTTTTAGCTCATTTGGCTGCCTAACAACTTTCACTGGGCGGACTGAATAAGCAAATACCACTGATATGGCAGCTGGGAGCCATGCTATGAGAAGTATCAGAGACTTCGAATCATTGCCGTAAATGGCCAAATAAATTTGAGTCATGATAGCTCCACCGAGTCCAGCGTAGCCCTTCAAGATACCCAACAGGACACCCCGACTTTCTGGGAAATTCTTCACACAAGGTGCTAGCGATCCTGTGGTGGCATAGTTCTGAGAATTGGCACCCATGAAAATGTAAAGGCACATCTGCCAAACTTTGGGCTTGGAAATTCTGCTAGTGACAGTGAGCCAGATCATGAAATAGCCGCAAAAGTTCAAGGCAGAGCCTAGAAGGAATACGAACCACGTTGGAGTTACCTGTGAAATTAGACCGGAAACAACTCCAATATTGCCACCAAGATCCTTGAAAAAGCCCAAGAGGTTGAGCGTGGTTTGATCATAACCTTGTGAAGATTTAATTGCTTTAGAATAGGTTCCAAAGAGATAGGTGCAACCAGTTCCTACCATGATAAGAAAGCAGGCAGAAACCATGAACCATCGCCCTTGAACAAAATGTGCTGCGAACTCGCACAAACCAAATGCAGTGGTCATTCTGTCCGATGTAATTCGCAGAATTGGGTCTTGTGTTTCTGGTATAGGACAATTATGGGCATGCTTCTGTAAGAAATAATAAATACATGTGGTTAAAGCATTACTAGAACTAGTGCCTTCACGAACATAAGTGCAGGTCAATTGCTGACCTTTGTTTCATTCAACTTTGAAAGGAAATACGGTTACCCGTGGCTTTGAGTAAGATTCCAAGTGGTGGTTGGATGATTGATGAGAATATAATATAGAATGATAAAACATTTGTATTAAGGGATGCAGGCGGTAATAACCAACAAATATAACATAACATGCTAGGTATACGCTAATTATCGACTTTGATTTGCCCAAGATGCGAAGCAACTTTCTTTTGAAAAGTCACTTTGCACCGTGAGAAATAGGAGGTTGAGTGCGGTATCGTCTTGCTTTGGAGTGGGGAATAGGTTCCAAAGAGATAGGTGGCGGCAGCCCCCAACCATGATCCATCGTCCACGAATCTATCATCGTTTTTTTGTCGGATATCCATCGTAATGAAGTTCAAATCCAAACTGATACAAAAAGTAAGCGTCAGCAACGACGGGTCCAGGTTCAGCCTCGAAGCTTTGTGATTTGCATTCATTGCGGTGGCCACTGGTAGTGCTATATCCTTATCCTTATCATAACAATAACAAAAAATTCTTAGTTCAGTTACTGTATCAATTCAATCCATCTTACTTTTGTCAAATCATTGCATAACACTGCTTGCACCCATTATATTCTTCACATTCAATTTCACGGTTTAGATAAACATGCAAAATATAACCTATTACCAAACAAGTACATATGAATATAAAGTAAACTGTAAACTTCAAGATTATATTTAGGAAAATAAAGTTACGAGAGGAAAAAAAGTTATTCAATTCACAAGTTTTGGAAATTAATTAGATTAGCATGCCAACAATGTTGTATAAATCTTTTCTGGATGGATTTGAAAGCATAACTATTGTTCATACAGTTTGATGTGGTAAAATTTATACGATCGTCTAATTATCGTGCAAGAAAAAAGTCCAATTATTATAGGAAAATAATTAAAATCATGATGTGATAGTTGGTAGCTTAATTTATTGCAACCATTACTAAATAGTAAATATGAATCGAGTTGGCACTGAATGTCATTTCTATTAATTTGGACTTCTAAGCCCGACTAATAATTTCTAGTTTGAAATCAATATCACCCACTCATCTTACTTGTAAGGATGTGATTTTAAACACGCACCCACAATAGCAATTCACCGTAGAATTTCACTGTTTTTTAAATCATTGGAACAGGCAATAGCATGTGATGTTAGTGTGGAATTTCGTGACTGGATTCCATGTCTTATGTTTGTCTTTGTCTAAGAATGGTCGTATGATAATTCAATTCAAGTACTCTTTTAAAGATAAAACCAATGTGCTTTTCAACCTTTTGCATTTGTGAAGTGAAGGCCCAGGACCGGACCTTCTTGGTTCCCAAATTTAATGCTTGCTTTTCAGATTTTCGTCTACGTGGTCACCTCGTCAAACTTATTATTCCGACCACAATTCCAAGTAAGAAAATTATGAAAAATCAATCTTGTACTATTTTTTATTTAATTGCTAATCCTAAGCTACATTTGTTTAAGTATCTAGCCCATTTTCCAAACCAAAAATGGAATAAAGTTCTCAAAACCCAATACCTAAGGAGAACAAAGGAATTTTCACATTGCTCCGACATCGCTGTGTGTTTTATTAGATATGATATGATTCAAATACATGTGACTTCATCCTGTTACTGTCTGTTCCTCCACAACGAGTGGACAGAACAGACATATTTATTAATCACGATCTATAAGCTGGTGTTCATTCCAAACAGTCTTTTCTCAAAATATAATAATACATAATACGTTTAGCCAAAAGTAACTTAAACAATACCGCACAACTCAAATTGTAAGCTGAGGTTGGACGTAAATAAAATTACTCAAGGTGCCCTTAACATCACACGGGCTATGATAGTTTGTTGGGGACATCTTAGACATTTCAGTTGACAAACTCAGACCCAAAGAAGCATGTAACCGAGACCTCCGCCTAGCTTCATTCTCATTCTCATCCGTCACGAAATGTGACATCAGATCAGAATACCCCTCTCTCCTCTTCCTTTTTCTCTCTCCAACCTATTATTTCTTCTATTTTCATTTTCTTCCTGGTGTTGTGTGATGAAGAAAGAATGAGAACTCAAAACAAAATAACAACCAAATTCTACATTTCTTGGTGCAAAAACGAAGTGCTAACAAACCTTCTGCTGCTGTTTCTTCATCTCCACTTCACAAACCAGAAACCGAAAGCCCTCTTTCAACTACTTGTCTTGTTAACCTCTCAATCCCTCAACGTCTTGCCGTTTTCCTTCAATTTTAAATGAAATGGCTGAGCAGAAAAGACCCCCAAACAGGAGGGGGTTCTATGTCAAGATGAAGCTCCTGCACAAGCATGCCAGACCCCAACAAGAAAAGAGCTGCTTCTTCAAATACTACAAATGGGTCTTATGGTTTTCGTTGTCCCTTTATTTCTTCACCTCCTATCTCATCAGTAACAATCCAAACGGTAAGCCTACCTCTCTGCACAAAACCCGTGTGCCAAACGCCAAATCCAGCGTAGTATCTCGAGCCCTTTTCCAATCCATCAACGTCACTGCTCCGGAACAAATTACAAGCACTCAAGGTACGTAAAAACTATCTTTTGAGCGTTTTGCTCTGACATTTTTTTTTATTTTTTTTTGTGGCTGATGGATTATTTTCACGTTCAATGACAGGGATACTGAAGCACCTGAAGGTTTTTGTCTACGATTTGCCTCCAAAATATAACACCGATTGGCTCTCGAACGTGAGGTGTAACAATCATCTATTTGCGTCTGAGGTTGCCATTCACAGAGCACTTTTGACGAGCGACGTTCGGACATTTGACCCATACGAAGCTGACTACTTCTTTGTACCCGTTTACGTCTCTTGCAACTTCAGCACCGTAAATGGGTTCCCGGCGATTGGTCACGCACGCTCTCTCATTGCCTCCGCAGTGCAACTCTTCTCGTCTCAATACCCATTCTGGAACCGGAGCCAGGGATCCGACCATATTTTCGTGGCTTCTCACGATTTTGGTGCCTGTTTTCACACCCTGGTGCGCAAGCAGACATGCTTAAAATTTACGTTTCATATTTTGTTTGGGAGCGTATTTCCGTTACTTTTATGAGCTCTGGATTTTGGAATTGTGTTCTCATATTTAAATTCATTTTTGTTTTCATTTGGTTCCGTGAAGGAGGACGTGGCGATTGCAGATGGAATACCGGAGTTCTTGAAGAACTCGATCATCTTACAGACGTTCGGAGTCCAATATAAGCATCCGTGCCAAGAGGCTGAGAATGTAGTGATACCACCTTACGTCTCTCCGGAAAGCGTACGGAGTACACTGGAAAGGGCTCCGGTGACGGGACGACGAGACATTTGGGTGTTCTTCAGGGGGAAAATGGAGGTCCATCCAAAAAACGTCAGTGGACGGTTTTACAGCAAGTAACGACACTTCCATCATCAATCTTTTAATCGCATTGATATAACTTGCCTTATTACCCTTTGATAAGTTGACCTGATGTCGTCTTCATTTTCTTTGCTTATTAAGGCAAGTGCGGACGGTGATATGGCGGGAATTCAACGGTGACCGGAGGTTCTACCTGCGGAGACAGAGGTTCGCTGGTTATCAGTCAGAAATTGCTCGGTCAGTGTTTTGTCTGTGCCCGCTGGGGTGGGCTCCCTGGAGTCCCAGACTCGTTGAGTCTGTTGCGTTGGGTTGCGTGCCCGTCATAATTGCCGATGGGATTCGGTTGCCCTTCCCGTCCGCAGTGAGGTGGCCGGAGATATCGCTTACAGTGGCGGAGAAGGATGTGGGGAAGTTGGCTAAGATCCTTGAAGACGTCGCGGCGACCAATTTAAGCAGCATTCAGAGGAACTTGTGGGACCCGAGGACCAGGCGAGCACTGCTTTTCAACAATCATGTCCAAGAAGGTGATGCCACGTGGCAGGTGCTACGCGCCCTAAGTGAGAAGCTCGATAGGTCCTATCGCAGTTCAAGGGTTTCCCGCCAATTGGTTATTGACACGTGAGAGTGTTCGAATTGGACGAGACATTTCCAAACTACGGAGCCGCTCTGCCCAACGTAGTTTCTCACTCCTGCATGGGTGATAATAATGGAAGACAGCTGGAATTTGCTCGCAGTCGAGTTGATGGAATTTTAGAGGTCGTGGTGGTGGCCGGTGGGCACAGAATAGACTTATTTACGATATCTTTTAATGGTTGACGTGGAATGTCCCGTCCCTGATGACATGGCCGGCGTTGATTCAATCAGCCATGCGGTATGAACACTCGGTATTATTATAGATAAAAAATAATGAAATTCCATAATTGTTTTGTAAAAAGAATTTTGCTGTAAATAAATCATATATAAGCCTTAAATCATATTCCAAGTGAAAGCCTTTAAATTATATCAATATTTTACTCTGTCGGAATTTTTATTTTTTTTTGTGTATACGGAGTTGTTTTTGAATTCGAATGTTTAAAAAAAAAAACGAAGGGGAAAATCTTAAAAAAGTGAAGAGGAATGATGAGTTTAGTTTTCTGACATGTAATAAGAGAAGACAGTAGGGGTGTCAGAAGTTTTAAATGTTAGTTTAAATTCAGAGGGCAGTGGTGGTGTCAGAGGTCACGGATGCGGTATGGGTGTCAAAATCAATAGTAGCAGCACATCGTTTTAGAGCGAGTTATTGGAATCACTCATGACAGCAACAACACCCCCCTTTTTGATGCGAAAAAATAACAGTCCGACCTGCCGGATTCGAACCAGCGACCTAAGGATTATCTGTGATTCACACTACAGTCCTCCGCTCTACCAACTGAGCTAAGGTCGGTAACGTTAGAAATGCAGCATCAAGATCTTGTTTGACGTTAATTTTAGTTGCCAACGCAAGGAATAAGGAATTATTCCCTCCTGGTATACATAAATTGATTACGGCCGAATGAATAACACGACACATTGGACATTTCACTTTTCTTGGGATTCAGTGATGTGCATCTTGGCCTTACCGAAACATTTTTTGTCTCAAATATCATATTATATTTCTCTCTCCCTCTGTCCACCCTTTTAATTTCCTATACTATGTGTGGGCTGGGCCGAAAGAAATTGGCAATCATATTTACGCCGAGTCAAGGAATTAAGATGTTAACCTACAGAACAGAGTAAACACAATGTTTAATTATGTGAATTGAAAATAAATTCCCTGACCTTAAATACAATTACTGGTCGTGGCCTGGAATAATGTGAAACTAGTTTCTTCATTTATGAGCATAGATAAGTTTTAATTCTAATATTGTTTATATCAGTAATTAACTTGGTATTTAAAACTACTACTGTTTTTTAGGAAGAGAAAGCCGGCAAGTCTCTAAGCTCGAGTTCCCTGCACGCAACCATAGAGAAAGCAATTCATATGGAATATTGCTTTATTTGATAACATATTTCCTCTGGCTCCATTTTGGAGATGCCTTATTTCCTTTTCTCTATTAAAATTAAAATAATATATGCTAAAAGTAAAAGGGGAAGAATTATCGGCCAAATGCTAAGCTGAGCACCATCAAAGCCATGGATAAGGTTCTAAAGAGATGAAGCTTAATTATACATATCTTTTTCTGAGTTTTTGTAATTTTCATTATCAATCCCATCTATTTATCGATCTTAAATGCTCCACTGTGCACTTTAGAGTCATGGTTTATGGGTATTCATTCCCTTTTCAATCATATTTCATTCCTAAACTCTTTAAAGTATCAAATTGCTCTCAATTTGGTATCCGGAGGAGTGAGCGGTGAGCAGAGCACCACCGTATGAGATTTTGTTTGATTTAATATTTGTCAAACATCAGATGTTTTAACTCTCTGGAGAGATTGCCTTGAAAGTCAAGATTGTACTCTAGAACTAGGTCTGCTTTTGTGGTCACACCACCACCATTTTCAGATATATTCATTCATGTGATCTAGTAATTTGACTACGCCGCCACAACTAGACAAAGAGCAACAAGCCAAATTCATGTTTTCTCATCACTCCCGAGGATGAGTTGAAACTCAAAATAGCAGACTGTGAACTGGGGATTACCAAGCTTTCCGAAATTTTAGACTGGCAACAAGAGAATTCCTTAACGTGGGGAAATTATTGTAATCTCATAAGTCTGATTACGTGTGCTGTCCTTTTAGTCGGGTAACTTATGAGCTGGTAGGCCAGAAATTATCAACTCAAGCAATTGGAAATGTGGCCCCTTCTCTTATAACTCTTGTAGTGGTAGCCCATGAACTATTGGCCATAACCATTGATAATAATATAGCCATGACAAGAAATATAGAACAGAACAATCATTATTTCGGTGGTCCATCCATTTCCACCATTCGAGCTTCCTTCAAATTAAACGGCTTGCACAAAAGGAGACAAGATGGTTTTTTCCTCTCCCACTGCCCAGACGCGTATTAGAAATTAGAAAAGCACCCAAATCAATTTTATTTCAATAACAATGACGATAGCAGCAGCAGCAGAAATACGACAATACAGTTACACAAACAACAAAAACATTCCAATCTTTAGGGTTGGGGTTGGGGGGGCTTGGACGCTTAACTACTCTTAGCAAGTGGGGCCATCTCAGAAACCCTCCCTACAAACTGCATTTGCTTGCATGTGTTGATAAGACAAATATATGTGATTTTACAGCGTGCACCAGCAGCAGCAACTTGGTCTTGAACCAAGCCCTGGCTAGCTAGCATTCTGGAGTAAGGTTGTGATCTCTGCTTTGGTCATGGCAATAGTCATAAACCAAATAGTTGTTTTGGACCCATTGCATGGCTGCGTACTGCTGAGGGCTCAGGCTGCCAAAGCCAGGAGGTGAGCCAGAGGGTGGTCGGCATGAGGAGGGGCCTCCGGCTGTGCAACCCTGCAGTTTGAAATTTTTGTACCTACCGATGAAGGGTTGGTATCTGTAATCAGCTTTGTATTTTCCATTCTCTGTAGCCCAGGAAGATGCGTCCCATATTGATCCGTACAGATACATTGGCCTTGTTGGGAATGTAGCATCGCTCTTCCTAGGATACCTTCTTATAGGGACATCATCCACCAGGAATCTGTAGTAAATATATAAGTTTTCATGTTAACACGAACTTGTAAGCTACATATTGTAAAATAACCAGACCCCACAAGCAACAAATTTTCCATAATCGGCCAGCTCACGTGAAATATACATGCATTCTAGTCATCATCCTAGCCAAAAAGAAGCCATGATGGATTTATCAGTTCTCTTTTTCAATGGCAATTTTTTCATAAAAAGTTAGTAGGAGTTTTGGAAAAAGGGTACCACATTCCATTATTGGTACTGGATTATGAAATAATATTTTCAACGGAAATCTTGTAGCCAAGTGTAAGCAATTGACAAGTCTAAATAAACGTGCATACTATACGTTCAAGTTGTAATTAAGGAAGGATGCTGGAAAAATGTTAACACTGAGAGTTGTAGAACACGAAAAATTACATTATCTCACTGGGTTTCCATAGAATACCATAGTTGTGGAAATCTTGTGTTGGGTCGAACCAGAGATGAAACCTCAACTCTCTTCCTATGATGTTCCTATCTCCACTTCCTCTGATGTACACGTTTGTCTGCAAGACATACTGTTTACCAGGTGTAGTACCAAGGAACTCAATGTCAACTTCATCATGGTTTCCCGGGTAGTCTTGGTTGTTTGAAAGCTACAATTTCCAAATAACAACACAACAAGAAGATGATCAAGAAAAATTAAATCAAATTTTGAACATTAGCTATAGCTATGGAGTAATCCTCACGTAGAGACATGTAATGACTCCTGCAGTATAACCAGCTTGAAGCTTAATTGCAGCACCAAAGTATCCAGATTGATACGAGTGCAGTGACTTGAATCCACTTCCTAGTAACAGTGAAGAATGCGGCTTTTTGTAAACAATAAAAAATTAAAGAAGCATGGGAGGTGCAACAAGTAAATTTGGGATTTGTATGTACGTATATACCTGAAGTAGAGTCAAGCCAGATTGTTAATGAGTCCTGTTCAAGTCTCTGGTGCTGAGGTCCCCAGAGGTTTCTAAATCCTTGGTTAAAGCTAATAGAGCCAATTTTGGAACTTGGATAGTAGCCAGGTGCAGATGGACCCTGAGCACTAACTGAAAAAATCATCATCATCATAGAGAATATAAGAGACAGGAGAGGAGCCATTAGGAGGAATTAGCAAACAGAGTGACTCTGCTTGGGAAGGAGAAAAGGTTAAGAGGTAGTTGCTGCTCTTGAAAGAGTATGGCTATACAGTTGATATATATAACGATTTAGAGGTCCCACAGAACCAATAATATGATTGTGGCATGCAAACAAACATTTATCTAATATGTGATAAACAAGAGAGGAATTAGATCAATCTGTGGTGTGGGACTTGTTTCTTTTCTTTTCTCCTTTGGTTTATTCTTGAAATAAAACTTGCACTCTAAGTAAAATTTACTTGGGAAGGCAAAGATAAAGAGTAGGGACATCTTAATGGCCTCATGACATTTCCTCTCCGACATATGTGTGATCAACTGACGGTTACCATACCTGACATTATCATAGGACACATGGACAAGGTATATACTAAAGAGAAAATGAGTGAAACATTTTATGCATCTTCATGTTCCTTTTGGATAATGAGACGTGAAAGGATAACCCCATAATAATTGACCACTTTTTTTGTGGTGTTTTCCCACTTCACCTATCAATTTTTTTCTTCCAGTTTCATAATAACTTTTGCTATGCCATTGATGTAAATTGTTGTGACACAGGTGAGATCGATGGAATTTAGTCTTGGTAGTCAAGCTCTGTTTGGCAGCAAGCAATTAAAATAGCATTCCGTTTTGTGAGACAACATATATAACAAGTTGTAACTGCAAGTAACATGCATGTAATAATAATAATAATATAGAAAGGCTAATAATTGTACGGCTTTCTCTTTGGTCAAACACTTGCTGAGCAGCTTGGAGTTGGAGAGTAGTAGCTCTATATCCACCAAAACCTATTCCAATTTGCCTGTTTGACCATTTTTCTAATTTTGGCTTGTACTAACTGAAGCTAACTTCAGTTTTACTGTTCCACAGTTTCAGTGTCTCGGGCAATCTTAACCTTGAAAATTCTCTCTCCAATCATATGGTTAAATTTAAGGGAGTTCTTTCTAACTGCTTTTTGGTCTTTAGATAAGATTAATAAAAAATGCATCAAAAAGCAAATCTCAACTAATTAGATATAGAAATGATATATGATGATGGTTTTGTGCACTTAGAGAGGAAACTAGTCTCAAAGTAGTTACCAAAATATGGAGGTAAGTTATGAGATTACATATTTGATCAACAACCAGATAATATATATGTAGAATGGGCATTGAAATATATAATGGCAATTTTTAATTTAGGAATTTAATTTAGTAAGACAGAGCTAAAAGTAAAGGGGGGAAGGGTGTTGCTCTTACGTTTGCATGCCTGGTACCTAATGAAATCTAATTGACAACATAAAAGTCTTGTATTTATCGATATCTGTGGTTTCAAAAGTAAACCAAAACAATTTAAGTACGCAAGTAATTGTGTGGACATTATTCTTATCTATAATGCATCTTCCGTATGTTTTGCATTATTTTTGGTACAAGATAATTGTTAAATCTCCATGGAAAAGTACTCTAATTATGTGAAGGCTTATCGCTTTAATATGACGACATATATCAAGTTATTGGAGAGCTATTTTATTGTCATTAAGACGAAGATCAGACAACAGGGTTTGTTGGATTATGGGGCCTTCATCAATTATAGTTACCAAACAAGAGGCTCTGACTCTTGTTAATAATCTAGACCTAGGTAGCCTATAATTAATTAAGGACCACCATGTTTGATCATTTACCTTGTGTCCAACTAATTAGACAAACATATATGCCCGTGGGAGGGAGTTATTAAGTAGAACAGTTACAGGCAGCGATCGAGTTGCAATAGAATTGCACGTCCAATAACTATGATTATTGAACTTTTTGTCTATTAGTACTATATATGTATATGTTAGTCAATCTTAAATTACTGAAATGGAAAAAGAAAACGAATTCATGTTTTCTTTGGATCACTCCTACTGATGAATTAACTTTATCCACTTTCATGTTGTTGCGTGTTTCTACGCAAAACACCAAGTTTGTTGTTTGATCAAATCTCTAAATACAGTAGTAATGATGACAACCTTTTCATTTTCAGCCTTCCAAACTAAGCTTGGTTCTGTTTTCTCCCTTTTTCATGAGAAGATTATATGAATGACAATGGGATCAGGTAGGCAATGAAGATAAGGATTATTATTATATCTGAAAAGATCTTCTTGTTTGGTTTGTTATGAAGGAGAAGCAACGAATGGGAGACAAGCTCACGTTGCGTCTTCAAGTTTGTAATAATCAATTGCAATTTGCTGCAGAGGGAGGAGATAGATAATTAGACAGCGAATGCTTACTTACTAATCGTCATTCTACTGCAGCTTAAGTGGTTCCGTAGAGATAGATGAAATTGGATTAATCTGCAACCAAAAGAAAACAGCCTCAAATTCATAACTCAATCCAAAAAAAGAAAAGTTCACTTCAAACTAACAACAGAAACAAACAAAATGCATATCATTTATTTTGTTAGTGGCCCAAAATATACCATAACAACTAATATTATATCAAACTCGTGTTTGTTTGAATATCATATATTTGAAGGGATAATGCAATATTTTGATTGAAGCAGAGTGGTTTGGAAATGATGTCATTAATGAAGAACAATAACAATTATTGAAGGAAATTGATTAGATAATATATAGCTAGTACTGAGATGAGTGATATTAATTATTATAAATTATGTATGGACGCATCAGGTGCTCATTATTATAGTACAGGACAAATTACAATTACTTACATAATAAAAGTGGCAATCAATCATACGTATCCCCACCACTTTGAGTCGTGAAATTTTCTATCAACTTCCAAATCACAAGGTTGCTATCCAATTAAATACACTGCTTTCAGTTTCAGCTTATCTTTAGTGTAGCTTTTTTGTAAATGGGCGAATCTTAATACTTGTGGATGAGCATGAAGTTAATAGTAACTTCAACTTCGTTAGTCTGAATTGACTGACTGTCTTGGAAATTAAAAGATCTCTGTCACGAGCATTGAGCTTGCAGTGAGTATAACATCCACCAACAAGATGACCAAATTCCAAATGCTACTTCTAACTCATCTTTGCCGACACTTTGATTCGATAGTGCCCTTGCACCCAATTTCGGACTATGCTACCCATCATAACTCATATATATATATATATATTTCTCTTGGAACTATGTTCAATTTTGGAACGTAGTTTGTCTGTACATGAATGAAAATGATGAATTAATATAAAAGAAAAAATATTAAAATAAAAAAATAAACTATCTTTATGTTTATTTTATTTTATAGTTTTCCGTAGTGGACATTAAACCTAAAGCCTAGCTGGCCAGCAATTTTTCTACTGAACTGGGCTCAACTAAAAATAAGGGATTTCTTTTATCACCCTCGTTTTTTTCCTTTTCACTACCCGGGAGGTTGAATGGCTGAGGGTGTGGAAATAAACAAATAGTGGTGTTAAAAGATAAATAAAAGGCCCATCGTAATCCTTACATTTTGATATGGACTTTTCGGCTTAATTTTTGAAGGTTTTAGGCCTATCTAAATGCGAAAGCCTACATTTGTTAATCAGTACATCTAATGAGGCCCAAAAGGGGGTGAGAGAAGGAAAAGAAAGGCGCAAACAATAATTTTAGTTGCCTTCGTCTCTGTTTCTGGTGTGGAGAACACGCGCAAATATTGAATTGTCGCAAACCACTGAACGTAAGCATCTCATTCCTGGATCGTAAGGCAGCAAACTTCGAATAATTTTAGTTGATGAGTTAGAACTTAGCAGCCTTGAACGATTTGACCAACCCAGAAAAGACTTGGAGTTAAAGTTTCGGTCGTAAGCTCATTCAATTTCCTTTTGGGATTGTTGTAAAATGGAGAAGGTGATGAATATACTGAAGCCAAAACCAAACCCTCAGCAGCTATTGAGAGATTGGCAGCGAAGGCTTCGCCAAGAGTGTCGCAACATTGAGCGCCAAATCCGAGGCAAACTTTTTATCTTCTTTGATTCCTGATTATGTTCTGTCCCTTCTTCTTTTTTGATTGCTCATTGATCATAGCTGGACATTTTTTTTTTGTTGGGGGGGGGGGGGGCGGCTTTCAATCAGATATACAGAGGGAAGAAAAAAGTGTTCAAAAAGCAATAAGAGATGCAGCAAAGAGAAATGACATGGGTTCTGCTAAGGTATTTACCAATTCAGACTGTTTCTGTGTTGTTGATTTACTCTTACTAGTGTCGTTGACAAAGTTGTAGTAATGCCATCCCATAATTAAACTGAATTTGAGGAAGAAGGATTTACGTGTCTGGTCACCGTAAACATGTTTGTAAGGGGAAGAGGAAAGTGGATATTGGAACTTAAGGTCGTTTTTGGATTTGATTGCTAATGATGCTTACTATGATCTTATTCAAATGGTGTTTACATATCTATATTTTGTTCTTTTTTATGAAATCTTATGTTACTATACCACAAAATACAACTACCATCTGAATTATCTTCTCTTGTTTTGGGTTTATGGTAGTGAATTACTCTTTTAAGCACTGACTTGAAAATAAGGCACAATTGAATTTGATATTTGTGCAAATCTGAGACTTACGGTACAAGATACAAGCATATCTACTGGGAAAATTTTTATTTTGCTTCTTGTGATACTTGTGCAATTTGCAGGCACTTGCTAAGGAAATTGTAGGATCTAGGAGAACAGTGAACCATCTTTATGAGAACAAGGCACAGTTGAATTCGATATCCATGCACCTTGGAGAGAGTGTTGGTAGGTTTTACTCTTACATATAGCTCTACCTCGTTTCTTTGTGTCGGTTACAGAATGGTGTTGCACATTAACATGGAATTTTCGGATCCTTAAAAGAAACATTCCATTAAATCTTGTTCGCGGTTGAGTATTCTTTCCCTCTGTATTATATTTTATATTGGATAATTTATTTCTTCTTGCTCTTTTTATTGCCATAGTGCCGTTATATTTTATAGTTATTTGAACTTACTCTTTCAAAATTCATGATTTTTGTTGCTTATGTAGCAATTGCTCGTACTGTGGGTCATTTATCTAAGAGTGCTGAGGTTATGAAGCTTGTTAATAACCTCATGAAGGCTCCAGAGATGGCTGTCACAATGCAAGAATTCAGCAAAGAAATGACAAAGGTATCTTTGCGACTGATATTACTGTTAGTGCAGAAGAAACAACACCAAAGTTCTTTTTCACAGTTGGTAGCTAAATTAATCTTCTCCTTTCCCATAAGTTCTAAAATTATGTTTATGGGATGGATGATGTGTTGTTTGACGCTAAACCTTGGGATCTTAGTGCAGCCCCCATCATGAATGATGTGTTTTTTAGCCCACATATTGATATGGGCATGTGTATTAATGTTTGTCCGATGGGTTTTTGATTCATTGGCACGATCACTTACCTTTGGAGGATGAAGTTTTGGGCGTTTGAACTAGGATTCATGGTTGTAGAGACATAACAGCTCCCAAGTATTAAGACATTGATGCATGATATATTTTTCCATGTGCATGCAGAAAATTTGTAAAGAGGCTTATAAATGATAACTATGAATTGAAGATCATAAGGCTTTTCGAGTTCCGTAGTCCTCTGAATCAATAAGAGGTGAATGGTTTTGGAAAGTCCATAAATAGTATACCGGCCGATTGTCCTGGTTTTCATGCGATCGTGATTCGGGGTACTTTGCTAAATTGGTGATGATGTGACAAGCATAATATCATGTTCATTTTATTTATTTCATTAAAAACGCCATAGATGGTGATATCAGACTACTGAGTACTGAATCATTGTCTGTGGTTTCCATGAACCAAAGTGGAGAGTTTTTATGCTAGTTTGATGTGCTGAGATATGCTTTACAAAATGCGGATCTTGATATTAGGTGTATAACTAATCAATAAGTATGGTTCGTATTTCTTCATTTGTAGGCAGGAGTCATTGAGGAGTTAGTAAATGATGCTGTTGACAATGCATTGGATTCTGAGGATATAGAAGATGAGATAGAAGAAGAGGTCGATAAAGTCTTAACTGCAATAGCTGGTGAAACTGCCGCACAGCTTCCAGAAGCCGCCAGGAAAGAAAAGGCGAAGCTACCTGCTCAAACGGTTGGAGCTACAGGGGAGGTATGTCTGACTCAATCCCTTACATTTCCAGCTAGTCTTCTCTGCGAGTTAATCTAATAATGAAACATACGAATTTCTTTAGGAAGAGGCTATAGCCGAGGGTGTTGATGACGAGGAAGAAATGGAAGAAATAAGGGCTCGACTTGCTAAAGTAAGGTCATAGTTCAAGTTACCTTGCGCCGCGCCCTGCCACATTAGAAGAAAGACGGTCTAAGATTTACCATGATCTCTTTATGATTGATAATAGACCGCAGAAGACAAGACCAGTTTTACTACTGGCACCGGAAAGAAAATGAAAATGCGGGGTTGGGATTATCTTGTGTATATCACATTGTAGATCTTGAAAGTGGATCGAGTTGTTGTTTTTGTTTTGTTTATATAATGAATGAATTGCGGGAATGGAAACTAAGCTAAAATTGGCTCTTCGATGATCTCTTTTCATACTAACCACACTAACACATGCTATGCTACGCTGTTGGGCTTTCCTTGATTCTAAAGTTGGGACGAAATGCTCTTTTTAATGAGTTTTCAGACGCATTCACATGTTGTTAGTTACACCTCACGGTCTATTATTATATTATATTGTCAAGATGTTTGTTGGTCGTCTTCTACGTTACTCATAATAAACCTGCGTTATAGCGATGGATGGTTGGGTTCCATGAACTTTGCTTTGACTCCAGTTGCGGAATTCAATCATGTCTTACACGCAACGCTCTCACCACCATGCTTACAAATTAATCTCCGCATCTTATTATCATTTTTAATATTGACGTGTTAAGTGCTTCTGGAGCAAGCTGTGCGTATATGCATTGATAACATTAAATAAATGTCATTGTTGACATGTGTAGTGAATATCTTATTTCGTTACTTAATTATTCATCGTAATTAGATCATCCATCCCTTATCTGAAATCGCCTACTTCTACTTGTTTAATTCATTAAAGATCCTTGTAACATTATTTCATAATTACTTTTTTCCTCCTCGTATTTTGTCACTTATTATTTTGGTAACTCCAATCTAAAATGAGGACTCTCAGTGGCATTGATTGCTATTAATTAGTATTGCATCTTAAATATTAATTAGTATTCAAATAAGAATCATTTAACATTCAATTTCTAATTAAAATAATGAGAGACCGTGTTAATTACAATCATTTGAGTCAACTCTCTGGTATTAAATATTATTTTCAATTGAAGTGATTCCTGAGAGATAAAAGATCATACTTTAGAAATTAATAGAAAGAAGGAAGAAAACAAATGAACATAAAGGCAGATTACGAGTAAAAAGTAAAGTAAATTTAATGATAATCAAGAAGGGAGGAACCGAAGACCGTTACATTTCCTTCTATCCTTCAAAGTCAAGCCATAGCAGCACTATAAATTCTGAGAGCCATTATCAAATTTACAAACACAAACAATGGCATCATCGTCAAACCTCTGCAAAATCTCCCTGTCTCTTTTGTTGCTTATCTATGTTTCATCTTTAACCGCCGCTTCTTATCCCAGCAACCACGTATCTTCAACACCATATCTTCCAAAAATGCAAGCGGAAAAACTCATAAGGAGCCTTAATTTGTTCCCAAAAGATTCAGTTAACACACAAGTCGGAGACTCTTCTCTTGTTCCTGGAAAGATCGTGGAGAAGAAGTTTACGTTTCCTAATCTTGGTGCTTCTGGGCCTTCTGTTGAAGAGCTTGGTCACCATGCAGGTTATTATAGCCTCCCACATACCAAAGCTGCAAGGTAATCCTTCAAATGTAAATCTTTCGTGATGAAATTTTGGTTTGCTATTTTCTCCCCTGTCTAGTATGAGCATGGTCAACTTTCTTTCTAATTCTTTTCTCTATTTTGTGGAGTTATTTCGTTTACTTTCTGTTCTATACCCAGAAGAAAGCAAAGCCGGGAATGAGAAAGTGGTACTAGATCCTAAGTCACATCGGGAAAAGTGAATAAGGGAGGAATGTCCGTTTAAGTAACTGACTAAAGAAAGTCAACATTGCATGTAACTGGAAAACAATTACTTCTTTATAATAATAACGGAAAAAGAAATGATTTTTCCACCCTTTACTGTTTTCTTAAAAGGAGGTGTTGTTGGAATTTTATTAACTTGTACTTCTTATATTTCCTAAGTGGTTACAGAGTGATAAATAATATTAGTTTGTGACATATCAGATGCATGTTATGTTATGTTATAGTTTTGCAAGATTACATGATTGTGCTTGAATTAGTGAACCTTTTAGATGATAATTGAGGCTAATATGTATGTCCGCTGTGATTTCGCAGGATGTTCTATTTATTCTTTGAATCTCGGAGCAGTAAGGATGATCCTGTTGTGATATGGTTAACTGGAGGACCAGGTTGCAGCAGTGAACTGGCTATGTTCTATGAGAATGGTCCTTTTCATATTACAGGCAACTTGTCTCTTTCGTGGAATGACTATGGCTGGGACAAGGTATCCCTCATTCCCGGCCTTTATATTTATATATCTTGTTTGGAGTCAGTTTCTTGTTTTCCCCTTGGCCTCTGTATCATACATATATGATCATTTTGCAGGTATCGAATCTTCTATATGTAGACCAGCCAACTGGGACAGGTTTCAGCTATACTTCTGATGAGAGTGACCTTCGCCATGATGAACAAGGTGTTAGCAATGATTTGTACGACTTTTTACAGGTAATGTAACATCCTCTTTTTAACCCATCTCCATTATAAAGGATAGATAAACCACGTTTCTTACAGTATTTTACAATCATATTTCTGCTCAAGTTAGTATGCTATTCTCCAATCATGGCAGGAATTTTTCAAGCAGCACCATCAATTTGCTAAGAATGGCTTCTATATTACTGGAGAATCATATGCTGGACATTACATTCCTGCACTGGCTTCCCGGGTTTATCAAGGAAACAAAGAAAAACGAGAAATTCATATTAATCTCAAGGTATTAATTTCTCTATCTCTTAGATTAATTATGACTTCACTAAAGGTTAATTAATCACTTCAGTTTTCTTCTCTTAACTTTTTAAGTTGATATGGTTAAACAGGGATTTGCTATCGGCAATGGGCTAACCAATCCTTCAATTCAGTACCAAGCATATGCAGACTATGCATTAGACAAATCATTGATTAATAAGGCCGATCATGACAGAATCAACAAATTGATCCCTCGATGTGAACAAGCCATAAAAGCCTGCGGTACTATATACTTGCCCCTGACTTCTTTTCACTCTTCACTCTAAAATTTGATATGGGAAAAACTAAATTTTTTACCAATTTATTGTGCTAGTAACATAAATTGTTTTTTCTTTTTTCATTAAATTTTATTTTTCAGGCACGGGAGGTGAAGATGCTTGCTTGTCTGCCTATTCAGCTTGCAATGAAATATTCCAACAGATTTTGTCCACTGCTGGTAACATTAATGTAAGAAAACATGACATAATAAGTCATATTTTAACATGTGAAAGTATTTAACAGAGATGAACATGTGCGTGTGAAGTTTATTGAGGTTTAATGCATTTGCCGTTGTACAAAATGCAGTACTATGACGTGAGAAAGAAATGTGAGGGATCACTGTGCTATGACTTCTCAAAGATGGAGACATTCTTAAACGAGAAGGCAGTGAGGGGAGCTTTAGGTGTTGGGGACTTGGAATTTGTTTCATGCAGTAGCGAGGTATACGAGGCAATGCTAACTGACTGGATGAAAAATCTGGAAGTGGGTATTCCTGCTCTTCTTGAGGCTGGAATCAAGGCTCTTGTGTATGCGGGGGAAGAAGATCTCATATGCAATTGGCTCGGTAATCCTCTCTCTCTTTGCTTTGGAATCATTTGGATCCTGAAATTCCTTGTGAGAATGTGTTTCAAAATTCTTCATATGCTTGCTTGTCATTGGACAGGGAATTCGAGGTGGGTTCATGCCATGGAATGGTCAGGTCAAAAGGAGTTCGTGGCTTCCCGAACTATACCATTTACAGTTGATGGGGCAGAAGCAGGGCAGATGAAAAGTCACGGTCCTCTCACATTCATCAAGGTTAGTGTTAGTGTTAGAGTTAGAGTGTGATCTTGAATCTTGAGATTTCACACTGTTGATTATGCTTTTGGTAACTTGGATTCTGTAAACAACAGGTATACGAGGCCGGCCACATGGTCCCCATGGATCAACCGAAAGCTGCACTCGAGATGCTTAGGAGCTGGTTGCAAGGGAAGCCGACCATGACAAACAGTGGAGATAATGTCTCTCCCAAATGATGGCCTTAATATACATACATAGTTTCTTTTGACGTGGTTTGAAATTTCCTGTTCTTAATGCTTCAACAATGCCTGAGGCTAAGGCAGTGTGCAATAAAGGGTCCACCAATTAAAGTTAAAATTGTACCTATTATTATTATTATCATCATCCAAAACACAGAATTTCATCCATCTGTCATGTCATAGCACAAGGATAGGAAATTTCAGCGCGGTGGCTTTCGAAAAAATAAAACAGAGTAAACTCTAGAAATGAAGATAAACGAAGGTTTAATATAAGGAAAAACGTAAAGTAATTTGGTATTGGAAGTATGGATTTAGATCATTAATTAATAAAAACACAAATTTTTATGAACAATGACAGACCGGTCGACAATTGAAAGATCATAGCTCCAACCTCGACAGTCACGCGGCAGCTCCTGTGGTTTCTGGGTGAGATGGAGTTTTTCCTGCTCAAGATGATCAAGAATGAGTTAGTTGAATGAATTGAAGTAAGAGAAGGGAGTCCAATGTGATTTTTGTCTTGCACAGACTCTACCATTGATTCTCATTACTCAGAATTGTAAAGTACCAATCATCACATTACGTTGTGCATTTTTCATCATTATCTGCTAGTAGACCATTACCGAAGCCACTCCCCTAACGACAAGTGTGTGTTAAAATAACAAATAAACCAGAGAGTGTAGCTCCCATGCTAGTGGTTTCACTTTTCTTGCATTGGAAAATTAATTTCCCTTTGGTGGTTTCATTGGAAAATTATATAAATGTTATAGTCTCTCTTATTTTCTATTTCAAAATATTTTATTGGCAAAAAAAAATATTAAGTAATATTATAGATATTTTTAAACCAATAAAAATGATGAGAGATAAAAAATGAAACTGATTTGTATATTATATCTTTTTTAAATTTAATATTTGAAATTTGAACTTATTCTAATATATTCAATGAAAATTCTTTTTTTTTTTTTTTTTTTTTATTGACCTCAACGTTGATTGTATAGTATTTAGACGGTTAAACGCAAAGGGGATAGATATAAAACGGCACAAGAGAAATAGTTTAGCTTCAAATTCTATTGGAAGAAAAAAAATCCAGTTTTCATGGTTAGTTTCCGTAACAAGTCTTTTTGACGATCAAATTGTATCGCTAGTTACTTGAAGGTTGACGTTGGTACTCTAATTTCTACCTGTCACTGCCTTGCAGAAACTGTGAAGCCATTCAATCTTCGCAGGGTACCAGTTTCAACGAAGCAATTTCCTTGAGATTAATCGAAAGCTTAAGCCTTCGAAGAGCACAGAGCATGGTTTAATCTGCCACCTCATTCTCCGCTATTTTCTGTTGTTGCTGTTATTTCATTTCTTTGGTGTTCATGGTAAACATATTTTGAATTCATGAAAAATGGGCGAAAAGTTTTGTATGAGGTATGATGCAATGAAAATATCAAACTTAGCTTTGCACGATTGGAAAAGTTAGGGTTTTGGTTAGGAAAAGGTTGCCTGTTTCTACGTAATATTTCAGTGTGATTAACATGTCAGTAATGTGTATGGTCGTTGTAACGCATCAGACATAAAAAGTTTGGAAGAGCAAGCATAAAATAGATATTTTAGTGGGTTCTTAATATGAAAAGTGTTGAAGACTTCAGAATCAGAATAATTTCTAATATTCCCAGCTCAAGTTTCCGTCTTTGTAAAGAAAAAGTCATTTTCGTAATGACTTGAAGATCAAAAGAGAATCTTCCTACTTGAAGTTATTTTGAGTTAAATTCTAAAACAGCTCCTGACGTGTGTCTCTTTATCTGCTTGGTTCAGCGAGTTCAGATCACAATACGACTTTAAGTGAAGATAAGGCGTCTGGAATTTTTTTTACGGTATAAAGCATTTTTGGGTAAAACATTGAACATATGGATCCTGACAGGTATAGTTCATATTCTGTTTATCACTTTCTCTATCACTTCTTCAAACAAGTTTTGTTTTGGATCGTCCCTTTGGTATCATTAATTCACAACCCCTTGTTATAAGTGAGTTTCGATGAAGAAACCTCATTTACCTTGTCTGTCAGCAGGTTCTTTTATTATATTGATACTGTAGTTTTGACTGCAATAGTTGATCATTAGTTTTGATGTCATGGTTACTTGCATTTCTTCAACTTTCCCTTTTTTCCTTTATAAGACATAAAGTGCTGGTGTTGTGGCATCTATTGTACTGGCCGTGAACTCTGTCTTATATGATTTGTTGATGCGGATGATATTACTCTTTGAAAGCTTTATTTTTTTTGTCCCTTCTAAAGAGATATCTATGGCATTTGATTTTCTCTGTTGCTCATCGATGATTACGATGAGTTACTCAGCTTGCTTCTTCTTGTTTTTATGGGTAGAAATATAAAATAAACTGCTATGGCCTGGTGGAACTGTTAGAACTGATATATCATTGAAAACAGCAATTGTCTGTATTTTCTGAATTTTGACACCTGGTAATTGAAAGGGAATAATTTTTCCTGTCTTTAGCATGAACTGGTTTTGATATTTTATTTAGGAAAACAAAATGACGATTTTTATTGACACTTTATGCATGGGTCTCTGCCCAATATATATAAATAAGATTCTATGGTGATTGCAGCATCGTGATGATTCTTTTTCTTTTTAATCTTAATATTGTACCTGTCAAAAACGTCTTTCTTATTGTTCATAATTGTTGTGCCAGATTAAACTCCCCCACTACATTTGAAATGCCTTTGGACGTTTTGGGTCATGAATTGCAGTTTACTCAGGTATGCTTTGGAGGAATCTGTTAAAAACGTAAGGCTAAAAAGTACTGAACACAAAATGTACATCCTTGAAAGTTCTTAAAATCATGTTAACTGTAATTCTTTATGCTGTTCTGTCATTGCTTCAGCTGCGAGGCATTGACATAATAATGCTCTTCTTGAAAATTGATTTTCTTGGTTACTTTTTGTCTATTCTCTTGTATCTTTTTATAACATCCTAGCAATGGCAATTATGATCATGGCAGGATCCCAACTCCAAGCACTTAGGAACTACTGTATGGGATGCATCACTTGTGTTTATCAAGTTTCTTGTAAGTTTTATATCCTCCTCGGACCTCACATGCTCCATAATGTACTCTCACTTTTCAGGAATGAAATATGTTGCTAGATCTTTAGTTTTTCTCTTGTAAATGTATATTTGAGCTGGATAGCTATTGATATTCATAATTATTAAAGCATTAATTATGTGTACTTTGTAACTTCTGGGTTTATTTATCAAGGTAAGAGATAAGAACAAGATTTATGTTTAGGGTAGTACATAAGCCTTGTAATTGTTTTCATTCTTGAATCCTTGACTCGGTGAATGTGATCTAAAATCATAGAACATACCTTTGTGATGCTTATCGTCATTCTTTTCATCTTCTATTCCATATATTCTGATGCTTTATTTTTCTGGATCGTATGTCTTTAACTCCAGGATGTACTGGGATGCAAGAAAGCAATATTGTATAAGTTCTTGAAACCCATTTCTCTCTCTTCTTTGAGAAGAGAATCTAATCCTTAAGCTGAAGTTAGATCCTTTTATACTAGAGCATCAATTTGGTTTTGCAATTCTTTAAATACTGTCATTTTGTTCTTTAAGTACCATACATTAAGTTGCATCTTCTATTATTTCAGGAAAAAAATTGTAGAAAGGGAAGGTTTTCTCCAGCTAAACTTAGAGGAAAACGTGTAATTGAACTTGGAGCAGGTTGTGGAGTTTCTGGTTTTGGTAAGTTTTGAAATTATTATTTTTGCTGAATCAATTTACTGTGCCTACATTTTCTTTGATAGAATTGGCCTAGTCTGACTGCATTTGCTTTACAGGCATGGCTTTGCTGGGGTGTGATGTTTTAGTGACGGACCAAAAAGAGGTTTTGCCATTACTTAAGAGAAATGTTGAACGCAACATTTCAAGAGTCATGCAGAGTAATTCTGGTTCTGGTGTGTCTTGAAACTCCTAAACGTCCTCACCACTATGTGCATGTGTTAGTTTATGAAATCTGGGGATCGAGTATCTTATTAAACTTTTGTGAAGTCAATTCTCTGAATAACAATTCGATGCATCTGCCACATTATAGGATGTACTTGTTCTTGGGGGTATTCTATTATTTTCTGGTTTTGAATGATGGTAGTATCTTACATGGAAAGTCGTTCCTTCTAGATTCATTTGGCTCAATCGAGGTTTCAGAGTTACAGTGGGGAGATGAGAATCACATCAAGGCTCTTGGTCCTCCGTTTGACTACATTATTGGCACTGATGTTGTAAGTATTTAGCATGGCCTTCTGCTTATAAAGTAGAGTGAATTTCCTTTCCTCATTGATAAATTATGTCATTAATAATCTGATAACTACTTCTTGTGAGATTCAAGTGATTGGTTCATTTAGTTTAACTTAAATTCTTTTGAAGGTATACGCAGAGCATCTATTGGAACCTCTATTGCAGACAATATTTGCATTATCCGGACCCAGGACTACAATTTTGGTACGGGTTTGTACTGTTATGCGCTTATTTCTTATATGATACTTAAATAACTTCACTTATCTACTTGTGCATGTTGGGATTTTTCATGAAGTTGGGCTGCGAGATTCGTTCTACCACGGTCCATGAGCAGATGCTTCGGATGTGGAGTAAAAATTTTGATGTGAAGACTGTTCCAAAATCCAAGGTATGCTATATGCTAAAACTGTGTCGGGCATTAGTAATATTACTTTCAGCCATGTTGATACGGGTATCATAGCAATACGAAGTTGTGCTGACGAATTTGACTCTGCAGATGGACGAAACGTATCAACATCCTAGTATTCAACTCTTCATTATGGAATCTAAACCTTCAGTAGAGTGCACGGAGAATTCAGGGCAAGTGACTCCTGAAAAAGTGGACGATGTTGAAACTGGCGAGGATGAAAAGAGCAGCGAGGGAGAGTGTGCAAAAGAAAAAGACCGTGATTTTGTTGGAGACAAAAATGAGGAACATACTAAGCCAAACCCCCAGAATGCAAAGCTTACTGACTGGGAAGCCAGAAGATACGGCTCCATGGCTGCGAGGATTCTGCGAGACGTAAAAATAACCTGATTATGAGAGTTGGTCTGGGGGATTTATCATAGTGCTCTTACGCTTAGAAAACTTGAATATATGTATATTTGATGTTTGTTCCAACTGGTTTTTAACCTCGAGCCCACCGTTTAGTACTGTTGAATTGTTTTTCTTGATCAGCAGGGGAGCTGGTTATCAATTTCTATGGAGTTTGGCGTTTGTTTATGTAACGTTGCTCCCAACTTTTGACGTCCGAGGAGTCTTTACAAATACGACACAAACTCTAGTCAATATCCAGCCATCAACCCAGAAAACACCTACAACTTACTCGCTTATCGCTATATATCGGGCGAAACTATCCATTCCCTTCAAAATGGGCCGGAGCGTAAGGTTTACAAAGAGCCCAACATCAGTGGGGTCCATAAAATTTCTCCTTTTGAAGACATTCCTTAGCACCAAAAAAAGAATGAAGAAAATATCTATACGATATGCAAAACGACAAGCCATAATTAAAATTAAAGAACACCATAACCGAATGAATTTTTTTCTACGATTTGTGATATACACGAAATTTCGTATGCTTAACTTTATTCGTTTAATCAACAAAGTCGTAGAACTAAGTGAGAACTTAACAAGAGAGAGTGACAGAAAGAGGGTGGATCACGAAATTGGTGTCAATAGCACCAAATCATTTTCATTGCTTTGACTCCAGCGTTTGCTTGCGTTGTTTGTTAGTGAGAGGTCGTTTTTAGCGAATCGAATCATGTATGTATAACTATTACTGGCAGTTCAATCAATTAATTAATAAACCATTCAAATTCAAAGTTGCATACCAATCTTTTACCAACCTTATCAAACAAATGGAAATATGCAAAGCGAGTGACTTGTTTAAGTTAAAAGGACAATAGCATAAGTACGAGCCAGTAAAATAAGAGGTTAATTGAAGTTTGAAGTTGTGCTGATCTGCTCTAGCTTAAATTTGCAGAGTTGACAGATGGAGGTTGTGGACAAAGGCTCTCAATTCTCTTCTCAGCTTAATGATCTAAGCAAACCGGTAGCCACAGAAGCTATGGCATGGCGTTTCAACTTTGACTGGGCCCCGCCCCGAGAAAGCCTTTGCCATAGTGGATGCACGTGCGCGGGTTCTGAAGTACTCTGAGACTGAGCCGCCTCAGTTGTGGGTCCCACAAACTAAATCCTGGAAGAATCCAACAGCGAGGCGAAGGCGAAGGTAAGGCTTCCCCGGGACACGTTTCGACCGCTCAGAATCTTGAAAGCCATTATTTCCCGCTATTCATACGCAACTTACGACGTCACCTCGCCTGTCTTTGTCCCTCGAATCTCACTTAGGACTTGTTTGACTTTTTGTGTTTTGTCCACCATTTCACTGCCCAACCTAACTCTCTTTTCATAAAAAACTATAAACCAATTTGGTAAAACGAAAGCCTAACTCCTTCTCTCAACTGAACCGGCGCGGACAAGACAAGTGCTATTGCAAACAAAATTAACCAACACTTGCTGATTAGCCACCCATTTTAAAAACGATTGCGGAGGTGCAAGCAGCAAAAGTTTCTTGCTTAGTTTGCCAACCCTTGAGTCAATGAATTAAGACGACTGTCACTCTTGTTCCTTTTATTCTACTATACATGAATATTGTATTATATAAAACGAAATGATTAACATTAACATATACCTATAATTAATTTGTTTGCCTGTTAGTTAATAGCTTGTTCATTTGCTGGACTTATCCTCCATACTATTTCATTTAGATGTCAAAGTAGTGCTGTTGAAGAGATTATATTAATGTGCAGCATGTCTTGGCCGATACAACACTTGGATCTCAGAGTCCATTTTTATTCAGTGTGGGCATGCATGTAAACTATTTAATAAATTAATTAATAGGCAACTCTGTGTGTGTGTGAGAACCACGGATCACTTCTGGCTAATATAATAATTAAGTTGTGGACACTGCCGATTCTATAATTGTACATACTCATCAAGTTGCTGGCAGCTGCAAGATATATATAAACTGTTGCAAAGAAAGCCACAGCAAAACAGAAACTTATATGTATTCTTTAATTTGGAATAATTTCTTCTAGTGGGCTGTTGCCATATATATGACCAACAATTAATATTATATTATATATATATACGCTTTCCTGATCCATTTAAAAATCAATAGCCCTGTTAACTACTGGTCCTTGTTCTCTCTATATATCACAATCAAAGCTACGAAATCTGGCTATTAGATTTTATATATTGAATGCATAAATTTGTTGAAGATATTCAGCATCTGCTTTACTCTAATCTGATGCATGTTGCTGATTACTGCCGAACGTGATAGTCCTTTCTTTTCAATCACATTAATACGTAGATGTGTATGTTTGTTTGTATTTCTGTTCAAGAAGGAGACTGCCTCTAAAAAGCGTCCTTCTTTTATACTGGATTAACAGCATCAGAGTTTAATTAAGTTAACTAATATTTTTTTATCACCATCAACTTGATTATATATGCATTCAAATTAATATTTAAGGGCATGGTATATATATATATATACCTTACTTGGGTCAGACACTACACGTACCCCTTTCTCTTTTTAATTGGCTTAGACTGGTTGATACTACCTTATTAAACATGCAAGATCACCAAAGAAGATACATTCCATACATACTTCTTCTGCTCCATATCCTGCCACCAGATTGATGCTTCTACTTTTGAAGTGCTTGTCACAACTTTATACAGCACCGTATTATATGAATCAAGGACTGCAATTTTGGGTTCACAAGCAAGAGATTTACTTCAATAGCTACTATCCTAAAACCTTAGAGAGAGAGAGATATATGCCTATATTTTAATTTTGTCCTGAATAGTGATAATAATGTTATCTTCTTTGTATACAGTTGCGTTTACTCTTTCGAATTGAGAAAGCAGGGCCAAGAAAAGTAGATGCACTGGAGGAAAGTTAAAGAAAGGGTGAGGGTGGGTAGGATGATGGACTGACTTTGTGTGTTTGACTAATTATATGTGTGGAGGGTGAAAAGTTCGATATTGAGATAATGATTGCCTTTAATTATTATTAGATTAGATAGATGGTGGTCAACGAGATGACTTATTGTAAACAATCACTATGAACAGTGTAATGAACAAAATGCAGGCATTACATAGGTAAGGTAACACGTAATAAAGACAAATATATAATTGCGAAGATATTCTAAGATCCCTGCCTAAATTAAAGATGCTGATTTTATATATGTTGCTTTAATCTATCAGATTAGCTTTCCCGTGTCCACTATATTTCCCTTTTAGTTTTAGTGGTACCTTCCATTTCATGTCGGCTTTCATTGGATTAAGGAAAACAAACGTACATACGGGGAGCACGTTTTGGAAAAAAATAATTTGAATAATGAATTTTTATTAATTAGAGTAATAGTGGAGATCGTTGTTTCGAGTAAAAAGATACTAACTAATGAAAATTATAATTAGGTAGTTTTTTTATGGTATAGCTAGTAAATACAAACACATTTGTCCGAATTCTAGTTTACTAAGTCATTTGATCCTCCGTTAGTCCTACTCCTATATGATCAAGAGAAGACATCACAAGCTCGATGCTACTGCTATGGCTGCTTTATTAAAAGAGGAAAATAATAAAATCTCATACGTAAAAAATTTAGAATTTAATGGATAAGACTGTACACACATATGCATCATGTAACATGTATTTAATTGGGTAATGTGTTATCTTAAAATTTCCATAATTAGGATTCAGAAAATTGCACACAATAGCTATATACAGGTGGTTGGCAGAACTATACATGTAGGGTTACGTTAGCAATGACACCACTTGGTCCATTGAAACAATGAGTATAGTATAAAATATAATCCCAGAATTTATTTAAAAATTCTTTATTGTATAAGAGAAGACAAAAGGAAAAGGAAATAAAAAGTAAATTAAGCTAAGCTTTGTATCGAATTAAACATTGGCCTCAAATAAGATGGTCTTACATTATTAATATATATTTCCCTTCATAGGTCTATCACTACCGCCAATGCAAGAATACAAATATAAGAAAAAAAAAAATACACCAAAATTTGATCCGTCAGTCACATATCTACTAATTTGGATCTTACGCCACAGAATAGGGTTTACTCTAATCGGATCTTATAAGAAAGTTATAAAACCAGGAAAAAAAAAAAGACAGAAAGTTAATTGCAGAATGATGAGTGCTACTATATATTATCGTCCTACATATAAAATCTAAAAAGTAGGGTCTTTGGAGGTCCTTAGGTCTCTTTTCCTATATGTGTTGGTGAGTAACACAAGGTTCCCCCAGTAGGAATGTAATGAAGTGGCAGAACAAATCTGTGTGAATTGTTTAGCCTATTTTTAACACGTGCTGGTGTAGTGCTAATGGCTAGGTTGCTGTGATGTGTCAACACTCTCAACTATAGCAAGCAACCATGGCACCGATAAGTCAATCCCAAACACCTGATGATCAGATGAATACAAAGCAAAGAATCAAATTCATGAGGACCCATCTAAATATGTGAACCTTATGATCCTTCTCATCACTTACCATGTGCAGATCACGCACAGTGGATTCCTTTCAAGTTACCAAACAGTTCTTCCCCAGTTATAGCAATGAAGAAAGACTCTTTTCGGGGAACAGAAAATCCTATCTATTAATGCGTTAATTTGTTACTATAAGAGCATTTTCGTTTTCTTAATTTATTTCATTAGTTTAAATATTTTTGAACATATTTATATGCAAGGCCTTTATTAACTGGATTGTTAATATCGACCATTCATAGGCATTACATCCATAGCTTGATAAAATGGCTTTTTTACTTTCGCAGAGTATCGTCAATGCATTACTGAATATTATTAATTAATTCTGGAGAGGGTCACTGCAGAAGAAAACTAGGCCATCGTTTGGTCCGATTGTTTGGAAAGTGTCACAATTCTGGTAGCTGTAGCTATCAACTCAATAGCCCTGTTATGTTTTCTCTCCTTTCTGTGTCACAAAACATTGGATGCTTTTGAGAGAAGGAATAGACCCAGTGAGGTTTCATATGGGGCGCCAACGTTGACAGATTAGAAAGTTCTATTAGTGTTGCTAATGCTGATAGATAATTAATCAGCCACAAGGGCGGTAATTAAATCACCATCTCATTTCCTTCATTTGACTTGTGCATCTCTCTAAATAATAAAAAAAATACATATAATATTTTTTAACTGTCCAAAACAAACCCGGGTCTCTTAATATAAGGTACAAACCACTAGCCACTTCAGGTTATCTTTTGAAAGTGAGACTTCGGATCGTCAAAGAGTTTAAAGTTTTCACCCGAGCAAGAGAGAAAGTGAAACAGAGATGGGAAGAGCTCCTTGCTGTGACAAGGCGAACGTGAAAAGAGGGCCATGGTCACCAGAAGAAGACTCAAAGCTCAAAGAGTACATAGAGAAGCATGGCAGTGGAGGGAATTGGATTGCTCTTCCCCAGAAAGCCGGTAAGATTAAATAGTCAAATCAGACAATTAATGTTAAAATAAAGATAAAGCTTTCATTCTTTACGCAAAGAGAAATAAATGCTTTGCTTTCTCTGATCTTGCTGCCTTTTTTCCTGTCGTGTTTCTTTATGATTTCAGGTCTTAGGAGGTGTGGAAAAAGTTGCAGACTGAGATGGCTTAACTATTTGAGGCCCAACATTAAGCATGGAGAATTCTCTGATGAGGAAGACAGAATAATTTGCAACCTCTTTGCTAATATTGGAAGCAGGTATCAAGACTACCATTTTATGTATTACACATATTTTAGTACTTAAAAAATTTTGCTCTCTCTGAACAACAATCCCATCTGAAATTATGTATCCAGATTCCAGATTGATATAGACTTCTTTCTTTTTCCCTTGTTTCCCTCTTGATTCTCAACTGTATGCTCAGGTGAAAGGTTGATGCAATTGAAATCTACCTAAAAAGGGTAAACATAAAGCATGGGCGCGAAAAAGGACATCAAATAGGTCTTACCATTTTAAAAAACCCAGCAGTTATCTAGAATCTGCCTATATATGGATATTTCTTTCTTCATGAATTCCATGTTTAGATCTAGCAGCACCAGCATCCAGTTACATACAGATGTTGTTTGGATCAAACATGTAGCTTGTTAATTTTTCTCTTTTGGAAGTAAGCGTATTAAATGTGCACAATTGTCATCATGCAGGTGGTCAATTATCGCTGCTCAGCTGCCAGGCAGGACCGACAATGACATCAAGAACTACTGGAACACCAAGCTCAAGAAAAAGCTGATGGGGTTGCTTCCTCCATCTCACAGAAAACCTCCATTTCCATCTTCTCTTCAGAACACTCAGTCATTTCCTTCTTCTCAATCACTGTCATCTTCAATGTACAGATCAGACTGCAGTTCTTACTATAGCCCTGAAACTGTAGCTTTCACTGGGCTGGAACCCATTTCTGCCCCTTCAAGTTATGCTAGCACAAGCTGCACAACATCCCATTTGGCCACCACGAATTTTCCCTTTTCCCAGAACCAAGAGTCCTTTATTTCTCCCATGCAATATTACCCTGTGAGGGGTAGTCTTCTCATGTTTGGAAGTGAAGGAAGTTGCAGTTCGTCTGATGGGAGCTGCAGTCAGATCAACCATGCCCGAGAGATTAAACAAGAAGAAATGGGCTTCCAGAATTGTATGTGCAGTGGGTTTGAAGATAGCAATAGGTTCATGTTTAGTTATGGAAGCAACAATGGAGGTGAAAATATTAACCAATTGGCTGAAAAGCCTGATGGATGTTTAGGGGAAAGCATTTTGGATTATGGGCTTGAGGATATTAAGCAGCTGATTAGTAGCACTAGTAATAATGGGTTATTTAACATTGATGAAAACAAGACACACGAGAAGGTGATGTACTACTACTGACTACTGAGTAGTGAGTCCCACTTATGACTGACTAAGTAAAATCAGAATGATATGATGGGGTAAGGGAGAATGGAGGTGGGAAAGATTCAGAAAGGACTTTTGAGTTTCTGGTTTTTTGTGTTTTGATGAATTGAAAGAACTCTTATTTTGACAGTACATGGTCATGGTAAAAGCTTCTTCTTTTAAGGTTTTTATTTCTATTATGTGTATATCTTTTTGGAAATGAGGTGTTAGATTTTTGTAAGGACCCTCTCTCTCTGCGACTCTCTCACACTAAGTGCAAGTGCAATACCCCAATGAAAAACAATGTTATGAAAACAAAAAGTTTTTTCTTTTTCTTTTTTTCTTTTATGGTACGAATTAAATTTATTATTACATTATTACTAGAGAAGAAAACCAACACTGCACTCTTCCTTCCCTCCTATTTTATGTTTCTGTGTGTATATGCGTACATATAAGCACGCTGAGGGGGGAAAGCAATGTTGAGTTCAAGGCGACCCTACTCTTGCTGAGTCCATTTTCTCCTTCATTCATCAAATTAAGGATACTGTTGAGCTTTTAATGGATACCATTTTTCAGAAACAACAAATTGGAGGACCTCACTGAAAGAATCTGTCGTAAACTAGGTCAGAGTCAAGTTGGAAATTAATTAACTTGTTTACGTACAACAAAACCTCAATCATATATAATAAACAAATTAAGACTAAAAGCTTTCAAGGTGGCAAAGTGTCGTAGAAGTCGGGACCAATATAGAGTTAATTTATTACATATATATAATCTTAGACTCGTTTAGCACAAGTTTCTCTAATTAATCCTTAAATTAGGATAGCCTAATGACTATCTATATATGAGGGCAAAAGCCATGAAATTTTGTCTCAGTTTCCGCGAAACATGTCGTTGTCGTCCATAAACTCAGCAAATGAAAGTATGAGAGAAACATTGTATGTACTTTGTATATATATATATAAAAATGTAATGTAATTTGTCAGTGGACTTAGAGTTACTTACCTCTTTCCGAAAACAAAAACTACTAATGGACTACCATGCACGAACCTAGTTCCCTCTATATTTCCATCGATCTTCTCTCATTCCTTTTCAGAGCCAAATAACAATCAAATAAACAGTTTTAATTAGTCTCTAATTCAATAGATACTTCCTATAGCGTTATTATATTTTATTTGATCATCTTATGAATATGGGTTATCCATCCTTCTCAGTCAGTGACCAAACATTATCGTCCGAATAAACCCATTTTATGAATTTCAAACCCTTCTTCAAGCTCCTGTTTACATAGTAAATATTTTTTTCCTTAAAAAAAGAATATCTAGAATCAATCTGCATATTACCTGTCATGATCTGTATCAAAGAGAAACATGAAAAACCCGAGAGTTGCTTATACAATTAGGCAAGAGATGTAAAAAGAAGATACGAAGGTATGTTATGACTGACATATATATATATATATATAGCTAGAAGAGGAGCTGGCGTGGAATGGTGTGTGACCTATACTGCCATCTTCACATTCTGTGTTTATTTGATATGGATATGGATCAGTGCACGAGTTTATGTGTCAGCCACAAATGAAGAAAAAAAAGCTGATGAAAGTCGCTTTATATTATAAAGGGAAGGGAATCCCCATTGGGAACCAGTCTCAAAAAGGTCCCAAAATTACATGATGTTACAGGATTTCGGTCGGATTTTGCCAAAGTCTGGCTTCATTCATTTATCAAATCACTGTCTACTGTCTACTGTCTACACCGACTGACTCAAAATCACTATTAATAAAAAGACAATAACAATTTTACTACGTACTACTCTTTAATTAATAAAGATCAGCAGATCCAAATCTTTAATTAATAATCCAAAGATTCTAAGGTGCCTCCCTCCCCCTCGGCTCACTGTCAAGGAAAGTTAAGTGCACAATTTGGTCAATTCTGATACAGCTGGGTTGCCACTGGCGCTGGCAGCCGCATTTTTTTTTTTTTTTAGAAATGTCTTTTCCCATGGAGCCTCAATAGAAGTCAAAAAGTTGTGCCGAAAAAGTCTGAAAATTGAATAGTAGTATATAGTATATAATAAATCGAATCCCACTTTAACTTTATTTATTTAATTAATTAATGACAATGTATTAGTTGGGAACAAACAAAAAGGATTAACGGGGGTATGACGACTTAAATAGTAGAATCCTCAAAAAAGGTATGAACAAATTCCACTTTCCCTATAATAACGTCAATATATATTTAATCAGTTTTAATTATATATAATTAAGTAGTATTTTGTTATTAGTTTTATACATCTTTCATCATCGATCCAGCTGGAATGGAGGACTCGTTGACCTTTGTCTGAGACCTATGCAGTCATTCAAGGAAGAAACTACTTAATTAAGAATTTAAAAAAAAAAAAAAACTGCATTAACACGTAACTAGTCTTTGTCTATATATTTTTATAAGGTTAAATTCCAAGTTAAAATCACCGTCCTTTTTGTAAATTTCAAAGAAGTTTATTCCTGTATATGGGCTGAGTTGTTATCAAGTGCATATACTTGTCAAATTACTAACCATTATTAACTACATATTTTGGTCGAGAGAGAGAATATATGGTTGAAAGCTTCAACCTGATATAACCAGAAAACATCAGATTTTTGCAATTTGAAATGCACCAAACAGTACATGATGGCCCTTATCTGATACAAATTCGAGCGTGCAAGAGATTCTTCCCCCTTTCCTGCTTCTTTTTTCTTTTCTTTCAAAACTCATTACGAGAGTTGCATGGAGATTATATCACTTATATTATATTTGTACATTTTTCTTGAAAAGCAATCTTGGCTATCTAATCGAAGCGAAATTTGTAAAAATATAAGTGCATATGCAGTGTAATAACAAATATGGTAGCCTGCACTTTCAGCAAATTAAGCAAAAAGTTTGTTCCCAGATATTTAACCTTAAAAGAAAAAACATTCATGGGGTGAAAGAGTCACCTTGTCTTTTTAAAGAGTCCTGAAAGTCCACCGTTAACATTTTACTCACACACACATATAACATATTTATTGGTTGCAGAGAAATTGAAGGAAGCCATGGCAGGAAAGTCAATACTTCACTAGCTGTGGAGCTGTCGTTAACTGGTATCAACTATTGTCAATAGTCTTTATGGGACGGACATCTTGCAATTTCTCCAGACTATCTATCATCCACGTACACAAAAAACTGCTAAACACCAACTCAGCCAACTAAAGTTACCGTCACGTGTCCCACTGTAGCAACAAAGTCTTAGTCGATCTAGAATTTAAGTCTTAAAAAAGTGACGGTTATGTTTCGTTGACTTTGTCTTTGTGAATAATTTGCACTCATTTGTTTGAACAGTGGAACGTCGAATATTTTAAAGTAAAAGTTCCGTCTGATAAGTGCTTCTACAAGATAAGCGAACCATCGTCATGGTTCTACGTAACAGAAATGGTGGTAATCTCAATCTGATTTTGACAACAAAATTATTCTTCGTGTATTGTAGAAGAAACAGAAGGAAGTGACATAACATAAAAACCATTGATACTAGAGCTGCATCCCGAGTAAAATCTACAGGGAGATGAAAGGTGGCTAATCTGAAAGCCATTCTACCTGCAACACAACGGACCGCAAGATTTTATTCCAAAAGCAGTACTAATGCGAACTCAACACACAAGAGCAAGCGATATGTAATGTAATGTAAGAGGTCAATTGTTATGTATGGGGCCGGCCCATGCATAACATCAACCATCGGTTTGGCAGGGTCACTAGTTCACTTCACTTCCTGATGACACAGCAGCTTCAAATGCTAGCTGCATATCTCTAATGAAAAATATTTATAGAAGGGGTGAGGGAACGTTGAAACCTGGGTTCCCAGGTTTGATGAGCAATGCCCAACCGAGCATCCCTACCTTGGGACTCAAGTTTGAAGAATACAGGTCAAACTATCACACGGAAAGGGTTTGAATACAAGTCCCAGAACCAGAGGCGGGTCCACAGATTAGGAAAGCCTCAGCTATTAAGAGACTGATTTAGGATTTAACAGGCCCATTGGTATGTTTGAATAGAGCATCCAAAACTAAGGGAACTCAATTTCAATAAAACAGGTCACAGGGAAAAGAACTAAATTTAAATATGGGAACCAGGAAATAAAAAGAAAAGTTGGCATACTTGCAGCCCAGTCGCAAACAACTTATTGATTAAATTACAGCCTAAAGTTCCAATATTTCTGAGATTAATTAGTCTGAGAGAACATCGGATTCAGGGGGGGAAAAGTAAATAAATTTCTTTTTTTTTTTTAAAAGGTTGGAACAAGGGGAGTCAAAATGTCTACCTGAAGGGCGAAGGCAGTGTCCCATCTCAAGCAGCACCAGCTGTTATACTTCCAATTGCTTTCAGATCAAAGATTTCAATCCAATATCCGTCAGGATCCTTAATAAACGCTATCCCTTTCATTTTCCCTGCAAAAAATTCCTCAAAAACTATAGAAACAGGAAACAAAGAAGTTTCTCGCCGTGAAATTATGAATGGAACAGTAATTCCTTTGCCAGCTAGACTAAAAAGAATTAAGACATTTTTGCCTAAATCTAAAACTTAAAATTCGTACATCATCGGTTATCATAAAATAGCATGGTGAAATATTAGTTCTCATACTTTTCAACGAGAGTATGTTAAATTTTCCTTGATCATAAGCACTCCCAGAATCGTGAACAAGCACCGGCAGATATGCAGGGAGCCAAATAACTAGCTATTGCCTAAATCATCTTTCTTAAACTAGACTGTCAACTTATTTTTTCCACCATATTAAGATATACTTCACTGCCAAATAACTTGAAAAATCAGCAAACACGAATATCTTTGTTCGCTTTAATCATCACAAAGCATCAAAGATGAAGGGACAGAAAAGTAAAAGGTCAAAACCAAAATAAAACTAGTCTTGGACTCTTCTTGTCATATAGAAACATAAAAAATAAAATAAAAACCAAGAAAAAGAATCCAGTCAGTCATCTAACTATATACCATACGTCAAACAAAAATAAATGTACGTTCATGAGAATCAAACCATAGTTTAATATGGTGATGCTATTCTTCACATAATATGTGGACACTACATGAACTAAGATAATTACCTTCATCTGGTTTCTTGACAAACTCAACTCCCAAGCGTTCAAATCTTTCACATGCCTTGTATGTGTCATCAACAGTGATACCGATATGTCCTGGAAGCAGAATGACAATAATTAAATTTTACCTCTCGTTTATCCAAAATGAGACAAAGGATAGCATCTAATACATCCAGAAAACAGCATTAAAAAATTGATCAATTACAGTAATGTTAGTATGATAAAAACAAAGTCATCAAAGAGTGCCCAGGAGCAAATCACCCTGTCAGCATTCTTGGTAATGAACAAAAATCCCCTCACATAGACAACAAGAATCTCTTGAACAGCTTGTGGGTAGGCATGTTCCAACTACTTTGCTTACTACATATTTTACTGAGTGTGACAAACATAGGAATGTCATATTTAACAGTAGATAAATATGACTTCAGCTATTCTATCTCAGTATAACAATCTAGAACGTCATATTTTACTTTAGAGGGCCAAAAGAACAGTCAGCATTTTCCACCATGGACTGACTTAAATTCAATCTCCAAATAAAGCGATCAAAGTTTTGCAATCAAATTCTTCGTGTCAAGATGTTTTCAAATTAGATATGACATTTACATACCAAAGCCACGAGGTTCTGAATTTCCGTTGTGGTATCCTTTGAATTCCGGATCACTTTCGGTACCCCAATTGCTGCATATTATTTCAAGGTGAGATAATTCCAAGAAACTGTGAGATAAAAAATATGACAATTTTTATTTCCTTACTGTGTCAGCTCAATCGTAGCCTTCTGACCAAAGGTCCACACTGTTCTGTCAACTGAATTGCTTGGCGCACCTGCTGGATCCTGCGGCATGAAACAATAAGAGCTTACATACATGCTGTAAGAAAAAAGATCAGGAACGTCAACATAAAACAAAAATACTCATGATTAAACTGCACATGTAGCTTCAAAGACACTAAAAATAGTTAACATAGAAAACTTTCTTATAGAAGAGAGTTGATATTGATTGACAGACACCTTGCACATGCATGTGGAAAATTCAGTTGGCCACTTCATATAAAACCATATGGTCGCTGGAAAAGGAGTGTAATAACATATGTCCTACCTCATAGCCCAAGAAGTAGAGGCTAAACTTCATCTCTGGAAAATCTAACCTCTTGAGCAACCTGATTCGACCAACAAATTATTATCAAGTTACATCAATTAGTATCACTGTCTGCTGATTAAGTAATTCAAAATAAGTTCTTAAGTTTGTCGCTACTCCTATAATATTTGCAGATATATCTTCAAGTAACACTCAAATAATCTGAAAATGATTAGATTTCTCTTAGTAATTACACATAAAAGTTGCGGAATTTTATGTCCCGAGATTGGTGGCATTGGAGTGCGTATTTCGAGCATTAATAATCAAGTGAGAAATTTCATCAAAAAAAGTCACTTACGACATGCCCAATACACGAGAATAAAAATCAAGGCTCACTTTTGGGTCCTTGATTCTAAACATCTGCAATGGAAAAGACATTTCAAAATTAATATTTGAGCTCTGATTCTATATTGATAATCGAAACAAAATAATATAGAGATATATGGCGTGGACGGGTAAAAGGCTAAAAGCTCACAGTTTGCTGCATAAAGTATCCCTTAGTAGCTTCATCAGGGGTTGCCTGGAGACCAGGGTTGTTGGCAGGTGACTCTTTTGGTTCCGCAGCCATCGAAAAGAATCGGAATCGACTCGGTTTCTGCAAAAGGTAACATTCACATGTGAGAACACTGGAATTATCGATGAAGAGATTGAAAGAACCAATTTTTGAACCTTTGTATTGGCGGTGAATGAGAATGGAATTGAATGCGATGAAAGAAAAGAGTGGGGTTTGTCGACGAAACGAAACTGAGAGAGTCGATGTAAGGTAGCGGCGAATGAAGAGAATGTTGCCATTGGTGGACTTGTTTTTATATGATTACTTTATTATCGCATTCACATGAAAGGGTAGGAGAAACATTTACTCTACCTTCACATATTCAAGCAAGCAGGCAGAAGGGAGGAGACACTATCTCACGGATTGGGTTGTTAATTTGCAATCGCCGCGCCTTATCTATGCAAAGCCCAATCACCCAACCCCGGAGAAGGTTGTAACAAGGCAGAAAGAATTATACTAAACACGTTGTTTGATAGTTTAAAATATTAAAGAAAATCAATGTTGCGTTTAAACAGAATTTTTTTAATCTAATCTTTTATACATTATAAAATATCCAAAATACTTTCTGATACAGGAAGTATAATTAACTAAGTGTAAATTACAATGAATATTTTAAACAAGTCATAGATTTAAATTTTTTCACAATACTAATGATGTTTAATCACATAGTTTTACTATTCTATTTTAACCAAATAAATGTTCTGCCAAGGAAATTCTGCATCCATAAAGTAACCGGAAATTTATATTTTTTGGTAGTCCCTACTTTTAGAACTTACAACGAAGAGGCTCTTTAATTGTAAGAAACACCTTTCCAATTACGTACTTACAACGAAGACTATATACGAGAATATCACACCGGACAAATTAAATGCAGAACAGTGTTAATTAATGTCAACAGTTAACATACTGTACAATCATGAAAACCACGATATGAACCTTGTGCTAGGTCCTTACTGCTATCTATTAACATGAGAATTCTGTAGACCTACTAAGACCCTTCTTGCTTGGCCGCAACATCTTCAAGCTTCCTCTTAAATTCGCCAGTCTGCAGAAGCAACAACATCATATTTAGAATAATATCCGATCCCCCAACGAATTCTCCCTTGATGAAAATTTCTGGAAATGTTGGCCAGTTGCTAGAAAGCGAGAGGGAGCTAAAAATTAGTTTATAAATGATGAAGGTATACGATTAAAACAGAATCCAAATAACATCTGACAGACAAAAGCACAATAATGCAAAACAGAAAGTAACTCGAGAAAAGAGGATATTTATGACATAAATTTTAGGCAAATGCTATCTCTTATCCAAGCATGCTATGCTATTGAAACTACGAAAATTTAACATATTCTGAACTGGGTGCAGTTCAATCCAGGAACCGTCAAGGATCCAATTTCTAAAGTATGTGACAAAGGTAATTCAGATCCCTTTAAGAAAAGGAGTTCTTCGCATTCTTCTTTAGGAATGAGAGAGGAGGAGAGAAAGGAAGGCATTGTTGAGTTGCTACTTATTGCTAGGTTCATCTTATTCCATCCCCTCAGTCGTACAAGCTTTCCACCCCAAGACAACTTATACCAACCCAACTCATACAGACATAGTCTTGTGTTAATCAAGGAAATGGGCAGGAACTTTGAGAAAAAAAAAAAAAAAAAGAAGTTCAATTTGCGCGAAGTGTCTATATCATTTGCTAGTATTAGAGTAAATTTCCACTAACAGTATTTCATTGCTTTTGGGATTCATATTCATATATAATCCAAAAAGGATCATAAAGTACACCAAACAGAGACAACTTACCTGACAGCTTTTACCGCACTTTTAAGCTCAGGATCTTCCAAAATATTTCTAGCACCGAAAGGAACGTCTGCGAGACTCACAATCATGGTAAGAATGCTATGAGCAAAGTAATTAAAACATATAACACCAGCAGCTTGATGGACAACTTCTAACTCTGAAGTTGATAGTTCAAACTAAAACAACATATAATTAGTGGTGGAGCTAGGACAAATATATTGGGGGTCCAAATATTCAAATGATGCACTTAAATATGTTGAGAGGGCCAAATACATTGCGAATTTTTTTGAGGGTGCTATATATAAAAATTACATATATCTATTAATTGTTTATTTTGGAGCCACGGGCTATAACTAAGCTGCACCCCTGCATATAAGTGCGATCATCATAGATTAATATTATACAGCTTAACTTATATAGCACCACCTATAGCAATTGAGGCAAAAGCATTGCACACAATACTTAAGGCACATGCATAACTATCCGCTTCAGTTTCATTCAGTAGCTTACTTCCTAATTTCAACAAAAGTAAACCATATCTTTCTTTGCGAGGCCTCACTCTTTGATTATCATCATTTGATAGTACCAACCAAAATTTTCAATTCGAAATTTTGAAATCGAATATTTGATGTAGTTGTCACGAAGAGACAAATTCGGGCTTGAGATACTCTGACAGTGCGCCTTAACGCATGCACACGTGCAGGTTTGACTAAGCATCTCTCTGTAACTAAGAAATAATTGAACATATGATGGATGCATTAAGATATAAAAGAAATACCATAATGTTTTAATACTTTAATAGCAAGTGAGTTAAATCCACGTCTAGGCACATCAGGTACGCCTTTCATGTAAATCATCACAGTGTTGTCCTTGATATCCTACATATGATAAAAGCTAAATCAGTCAACAAACTTGGACTGACCTCAGAAAGCAACGACCTAAGTTCTTCTTGGTGAACATGATAGAGCACAGCGGAAAGGTAGATATACATACCTGCTCCACAACATCCTTTAACAAAGACCAGAATCCTCAAGCTTCTTTGTGGGTTTAAAATCTGAATGAGAATCAGGATCATTGGAGACAGTTGTCGAGTATTTCAAACCATTATAGCAAACGCTTCCACTTATCTGCACTCAATTTTCAACAAGCAAGCGATGGGTGACTCAAATTATGGCATTGCATTAGAAACACAGAACTACAAATTGACAGTCAACTAGACACGCTGCCACCTTCAATCTTCAAACATATGCAGTACACATTTTGCAGTTATAATTACAACTGCACAAATTCATAATAATCAAACGAAGTAGTATGCTTCGTAACAAAATTCACAGTAATAGCTCTTGGGTTGAAAGAAAAGCTGCAACCACGCGGTTTCAAACATGATTATCATAGGCTTCAACTGGAAAAGCAAGCGACTGTGCAAGGCTAGAAACATTAAATCAAAAGAAAATTAAAATCTTACAATTCTATTTGAACCGGTAGCTTGTATCCCTGAAATTCCCTTCAAGAGAAGATTTGCAAATGGCTTCGCCATGAAGAGCGGGAAACACTCTCAGATTCAACCAGCATGCAGAAAATTGAAGCAGCAGTTCTCCGCCGAAATAGTAATTTTGCCAATTGAGTTGATGCTTCAATTCTACAAGGTTTTTTTTGTCATTTTCATCCTTTCAAAAAAAAGATCTGCGCCCATCCCTTTCCTTAGTTTTTTTTTGTCTAAATAGGCTCTTACTTATCAATTTGTAAAGCTTGGGCTTTGCTCGCTCATAGGCCCTAACGGAAATGGCCCAACATACTACAGCCCCGTGTTAATAATTGACCTTTCAATTTTCATATGATGCATTTCATTCATCATTTGCACCCTCGCAGTATTTGTGGTCGTGTAAATCTTCTAATGGCCTCCTACCTTTAAATTAAATGTACGAAGACAAGATGAGATTTTTTTTTTCTTTTTTATCTGAGACAAGATAAGCTTTAAACTTATGTCATGTTTAGGAAGATCACGATTCTTTTTGTTTTTAGATTAATTAAAATAATAATACATTTTTAGTTTTTGAAGAGTTGATTTTTTATAAGTTTTGAAAACTCAACTAGTATCTTTGTTCTTATCTTCATATTAATCGTGACTTGTCTTAGCGTGTTAAAATTGCATAGTACCATACAATCTAAGTCCAAAGCCGATATTATTGGAGTTGAAAAGCACAAGCAGTCAAATCGAGCCTATCTTGTCCTGTTGAAACAATGGATCCTCGGGGGTCCACATTTCGTTATTTCTGGTCCGTCTTCGTTAAATGTGAACCCGCCACAAAAGACGGACACCCCATAGATTCAGAAACCAGTGATCTCTTCACTCCTCACTGAAAAAAGGAAATTAGTGATCTCAGGAAGGAAAGTCTTATCTTGTCCGTTGCGATGCAGCGATCTGGGTTTGGCCGTGATGGCATTTATAGATCTCTCAGACCTTCCATTGTGTTCCCCAAGGATCCCAACCTTTCCCTCGTTTCATTTCTCTTCAGAAACATTTCCTCCTACCCCAACAAACCCGCCTTGATTGATGCAGATTCCTGCGAAACTTTATCCTTCGCCCAGCTCAAATCCATTGTTATAAAGGTATCCCATGGCCTTCTCCATCTGGGTATCAAGAAAAATGACGTTGTCCTCTTGTTTGCACCCAATTCGATCCAGTTTCCTGTTTGCTTCTTCAGCATCGTTGCCATCGGCGCCATCGCCTCTACCGCCAACCCAATCTACACAGTCGCAGAGCTTTCCAAGCAGGTGAAAGATTCCAATCCTAAGCTTGTGATAACTGTTCCTGAGTTGTGGGATAAGGTGAAGGACTTTAATCTCCCGGCGGTGATTTTGGGTTCCGAAAGCTCTTCCCTTGTTGCGTTCAATTCAAAAATTACGACTTTCAATGGGTTGCTTGAGTTAGCTGGGTCCCCATCAGAATTTCCGGCTAGCCATGTTAAGCAGAGCGATACGGCGGCGCTTTTGTATTCCTCAGGCACAACGGGTGTCAGTAAAGGCGTAATTCTCACACATGGGAATTTCATTGCTTCAGGTCTTATGCTTACCTCGGATGACGAATTGATGGGTCGGATGCACGATGTGTTTATCTGCGTTTTGCCAATGTTTCATGTTTTTGGGTTGGCACTCATTACGTACGCGCAACTCCAGAGAGGCAATGCTTTAGTGTCTTTAAAGAAGTTCGACTTCGAAATGTTTTTAAAAGCAATTGAGAAGTATAGAGTGACTAACTTGTGGATTGTGCCGCCAATTATACTTGCTTTGGCAAAACATAGCGTGGTTAAGAAGTATAACCTTTCTTCTTTGAGGCAAATTGGTTCCGGTGCTGCTCCTCTGGGGAAAGAATTGATGCAGGAGTGTGCGAGGAATTTTCCTCATGTTGTGGTTATCCAGGTAACTCATCAGTCAATTGACCATTGCTTGAATTCGATTTGAGCAAATTGCGATGCCGGTAACTTAAAAGTTTCAACATATCTATATGTAAGATATATAGTTCACTTCCAAAGGTTGTCGGCCGTAATAAAAATCTAAATCTTTTTTAACTTATCTCTAGATTAAAGGCTCTACAATTCATAGCCTTAACCATCTACTTGCCATGCTTTACTTTTAATGGAAGGGATACTTTCAGATTCTTTATTGAACCCATTTATCCATCGAAAGTGCAGGGAATTTCAGACACGTCATGAGTTTCCGATTGATTGATTACTACTCTCGGGGAACGACACATGAACATCTCAATGGTGGGATGGGACACTATTAAGTATAAGAACAACTAGAAACGTTTAAACTGGAATGCTTGATTACAATTCGTGGGGAATGGCATATTAATGATGGAAAATTATTGAGAACAAACTTTAAGTCGCATAGAAAGCGATGACATATGTAAATGCAGTGAGTATAACAGTAACAACTAAAAAATAATGTAAGGTCTTAAGCAAGCTGTAGTTTTCAGGTGTGTTGTGCCTTGTAAACTTCCATATTCAACGGTTCATTATTTTATCAGTTGCTTATTCTTGTGGTTTCAGGGCTATGGTATGACGGAAACTTGTGGGATTGTTTCTGCGGAGAATCCAAGATTAGGAATTCGTCATAGTGGTTCAACCGGGCTGCTTGTTCCGGGAGTCGAAGCTCAAATAGTTAGCATGGATACAATGAAGCCCCTCCCCCCTGGTCAATTGGGGGAGATATGGGTACGGGGTCCTAATATGATGCAAGGTAGGGTGCAATAGAGCAATTTTGACATTACTATATAATCCAATTATAGAATTCCTCCCTTGAAGGAGTAAAAGCAAGAATTACTATATGTATGTATTTATGTATGCATGCATGTACGTATGCTTGCTTGCCTTCTTATGTAAAGGCAGAGTCAGGTGGTACCCACTATTGACTTGCAATTATTACAAGATGCAGGACAAATACTTTCTCAAATATCGGTGTTGCCAGTTTAGAATTGGCATTAGAGCTTGGCAAATGGTGATGAACTTTAAGCTAGCACTCTCTGCCTTTAGAAACTTAGACCATTAAAGTTGGAAGTACAGTTTATCTTTGATAAAATAAATTGCAGTTACTTGTCAGAAAGTTATTCGTTAAACCTTGTAACATCTGTGAAATTTGAAGTTTCTGTTTTGATGAAGAGAAGGGGTCGCTCTGTAAAAAAAGGCGACTTCCTTTATCAGAATGCACGCTCAGTTGAAATGTCACTGTTTCTTATACTGTGCATGGAATATTTAAGAAAGAAATGTCACATTCTTTCTTTCATTTACTTCATATACTGCGGGCTATTATCCTGGACTAAATTTTCACATAAATCTCAGGCTATTATAACAACCCACAGGCAACCAGATTGACTATTGACGGGAAAGGATGGGTACATACAGGAGATCTTGGATATTTTGACGAGGAGGGGCAACTTTTTGTTGTTGACCGTATTAAAGAACTCATCAAGTATAAAGGCTTTCAGGTACGTAACCTAGCTGCCATGCATACAAACGTTGTGACATTTCTGAAATCTCAACTAGAATTCCTGCCGTATGTCTTGGTTTAGTATCAGACTGGTCAAGTGTAGTAATTCCAGTCCATCATAACATGTATGCAATTCTGTTTGGGTATTAACCCCCTCTGGTTATTCTTGAAAATGAATATTTATTTATGATCAAAGTGTGTCATATTAATGGAGCAAGTGTCATGTGCCTCAACTGTTTTAACTAACTAGGTTGCGCCGGCAGAACTTGAAGGACTTCTTGTTTCTCACCCTGAAATACTAGATGCTGTTGTCATCCCGTAAGTGATCTCTAGCTGCTCATGTAATGTAATGGTCAGAATCACATAATTATGTTATCTTATCATTACAATGAAAGCTAGCTGTGCTCACTTCCTTTCTGCAGATATCCTGACGCTGAAGCAGGTGAGGTCCCAGTTGCATATGTTGTTCGTACACCCAACAGTTCACTAACTGAAGAAGATGTTCAGAAGTTGATTGCTAATCAGGTAAAACAAAGCCAGAGAATGAGCATGAATTTACCGAAATTTACTTAAATGTTTTTATACTCAAATCTGCAATGCTTGAATGCTGCATTTGTTCTGCATATCCCTTTGTTCTTACGGTTGCTGGTGAAATGATCACATGCGAACGATTGGCATTCATGCACTTTTCATTGTTTTAACAGGTTGCACCTTTCAAAAGATTGCGGAGGGTGACATTCATCAACAGTGTTCCTAAGACAGCTTCAGGAAAAATTCTGAGAAGAGAGCTTATTGCCCAAGCAAGATCGAAAATATGAGAAAGTCCGTCCAATTATTGTCTCCCTATTATTTCTCGTATTTGGTAAAATTCTAAGATCGAATGCAAGTTCGGAGTATCTCAAAGGAGTGCATATGCTGTCTGTTCATAGTCGCGGTCAAGGAGCTTTGTACATTAATCTTTACATGTCCATTAAACACGAGAACTAGAACAAATTTGTTAATAGAATCTCATAATTATAGCATAGATCAATAAATACGATAAATATTTTAGAGACCACCTCTCTCTCTCTATGCTGTTCTTCATCTGAATTTGGGTTATATAATGAAATACTGCTTCCTCTTTGAATTTGAGATTTTTATGTTATGATCAATTGTTATAGCGTTCCTTTGGAGACATTACAAAGTAAATTTTATTATCAAACAAACTTTATTCCATTCAGCTATTTTACAATTGGAAATTAAGTGGAAATTTTTTTTTTTAAAAAAAAAAAAAAGGAAGATAAAATTTGTCTACATAGTTGACTTGACTCCCGTCATTCACTACGTGTTACGTTTTTTTATTGTTTTTTGATGTATATAGGCATATTGCTATTAGAGAATGAATAATTTTATGTTTAGCTTTTTTATTAAACAGTACTTTTAATGGTACCTAGTCATTAATCTTTATTTTCTTAACATTTTACATATCATATGTTAATAACATAGACGTGTGAGTATATATCCAAAATAATATTAACCACACCTACTAAAAATAAATAAATACTAACCACAACGCATATATTGCATACGGTTGGTTATTTTTCTTTTTTAGAACAATGGTTAGTTAGTCGACTAATGGCAGTTGTAGGCGTAGTTAAATCAATGTAAATTAATTATATCATATTTGATTATTCGTCCTTGGCCATATCTTATTTATTTTTTGGTTTTACATAAGGATATGTTTTTTGTTATTTGTATATGGGACTACTTTAAAACTTAATTTGTTTATGCTCAGCCAACAAAATATGACCATCTAAAATCCGTATTAGTCCGCCAAAACAAAGAGGGGGTTGTTGTGGGGGGGGGGGGGGGGGGTGGGTGTTTGAGGCAGCATGCATATGACAAATCCTGAAATTATAAAATGATTGATGAACCTCAGTAATTAATGATTAAACAAAACACGCACCAGAAATCTTGAAACAACTCGGATAAAAAAAAATCTTGAAACAATGATTAATACTCCAAAATCTTATGGCTTGAATTTTATTTTATTTTTTGGTACATTAAAGGGGCTAAAAGCCCATTATTATGTTGCTTTGATGTATATGGCTGCCGATAGAAATTACTGCATTCCAAAAACGAGGAAGGAAAAAAAATATGAAGAGCCATGAAAATATTTGGTAAAGTTATATTTTATTTAAAGTAAATTGTAAGAAAACAAATTTAGGGAGCAGTGAGCCCCATTTGCCATTTGTCCTCATGAAGATTCTCCCAACCCAAGATTTATTAAGACTAATTAATGAAATAAGGACTATAGTTAGGATTATCAATAATATTTTGGTCAAAAAAAAAAAAAGAATTTCTTAATATCATTTCACTATAATATGGAAATAATTGCCATCCATACCTTACTCCTTTCTTTGGGGGATAAATTACACATTGCTTATTTTACTACCAGTTACGTACATATATAATCAATCTTCTCCTTAGTACTACACTACTACTAGATATAAACTTGACATAGACATAGAATTTAAAATACAGATGTTGCCTAGAAGTCGCGTCTCTCTTCTGAGTTGTGCTTGGACTTGCCTTGTATTAATTTCAAGACTCAAAAACGAAATTAAGCTGTAAATCCAAAAAAAACAAAAAGCTCCTACGTCCTAAACCTTCCAAGCACCGACCATCTTTAATGGCGGTGTTATTATGATGATTTATATATTGTGTGAGTCCATTTAATTAAAACTGAAATGAAACCTAACTTGGCAAGCGATGGAGTTAACTAGTTCATGTATAATATATAAGGAAGAAATTCTCAATCATCGTATCTTAACTCCATATATACAGACAACTCCATGATAACCTAAGAAATTGAAACCCAGCTGCTAACACCACTGAGACAGATGAGCCAACGCTCAGTGTTACTACTTTGATTACATTACTTTAGAGAGAGAGTATATTCAGAAGCACGAATTAGCTAGCCAAGAGATACATCAGGTTTCATTATTTGTGCACCCGCTGCATGCAAGCTCTGTCTTTCTGCCAAAGAACTTAACTAAATATACTAAGCCTGTGGGGTGGGGTGGTCAAACTTACAACTTGAAACTGATCTCTTACCAGTGCATTCATTCATATGTGAAGAAGATTAGCAACAAATTTTCATTGCCCATCAAATAACTTATCATTATGGTCTTTATGTATTTATTAATTAATTTCTTGTGTGTGTTTCCATTTTGTTCTCCTAGGTGTGGGGTGGGAGCCAGATATGCATATTTTATATATTATGAGAAGAAAGGTGCAAAGTAATTATTATCGATGTGTAGAATAATAATAAGAAATATACGAACAGAATTTGACTAACGTAATTGTCTAAAGGTTCATAGCAAGCATATATACCATATCATACCTTTCCATGGTCTTCTGAACACAGACAAAGTTGAAGGTTTCTATCATATTTATTTTTCTGATTATAACAGCAAAGGCAAGGACAAAGCGAATGAGTAGTAGCCACTCATCACAAAAGCGTTCTCAAACAAAGTCTGCCAAGAACAAGCTGCTTAATTCCGACGCTTTACTATAGTCTATCCCAGTACAAGACTTTTTTGTGAGTACGTACAAGTGAATTATATAGATTGAAACTTGAAAGCAGAATCATGTACTCAAACGCTGGCTACCCACAAATTAATATTAAGGGAATCAAGCAAGACAATCCTATTTTTAATTAAATCACTTCTATTTTATGAAATGGTTTTATAAAATTGTTTAATAAAATTTTTTCACATAACCACTCTCTAAAATTATTTTGTCTTTAAGCGAGTCCTCTCTATGTTTTATTTTCGATTATTTGGTACAGTTGAAGTAAGTTCATTTTGACAATTTTAAAACATGAGTCAATAATAACATTCGATTTGATGTTTTGTATTTTCTTTAAATTCTGTTTTATTGGGTTGAATCAAAGCTTTAGTATTGAATTATTTACTTTATTAGGTTTTTTTTAGATGAACTATGGAGAATTTTACTTTTTTTTTTAATATAAGATTTCTAATGGGGTTAACATTGACAGTAAATTGATATTGAAATTTATTATACACCTTGTAATCATTCAAAAGTTTTTCCTAATCCTAGATATTAATTTATTAATATTTAACCATGTTTTGAATATTTTCCCATTAGTTTTATGAGAAATTTTTTTTACTTTCATGATTAATGCTTGAAATTATTAATTTTTTTCTTAAATATATCTATAACTTCTAAGCTTTGTTAGTACTTTGCCTTACTTGAACTAAAAATGAGAGTGTCTTAATTAAATCCCTAATATTAATAGAGTAATCTTAATTACCTACATATTCTCACCTAGCTATACTGCAAAGACTAAAATCAAACAAGTTATGGTTTAACACCCTTAGGCGAACTACACTTTTTTATTAAAAAAATAAAAAATAAATCTGATAATTTGTAAGTAATATTGCTTAACATCAACCATTGTTTCAAGTTTGAGCCCTTTTTAAAATTTATTGTAAGGGGATGCTAGATTAGGCTGGTTAAAAATGAAAACTTTTTTGAGAGTTTAGGACACAAGACTCATCTCCATATTTGGATCTGGATCTAGATCTGCACACAAGTATATAAATCTGAAGTCTAAACCAGCAATCTAAGTATACAAAGAAGGGGAACAAAGAGAAAGAACCTAGCTAGCTCAAGGAGTAAAAGCCATATCTGGTGAAGAGCGAGTATTTCCTGCAAGAAACAAGAGATAAACATCCACGTCTACAAGGGACGAAATTAGAAAAAAAAAAAGAGAGGTTATTTTATATATAATCAAGATGGGATTCATCTGCAGATGCACCTGCACCTCGTGCTTGGTTCCTCCATATATTATCCTTTTCTGTTTGTCTCAATGGTAAGGTTAAATTAAAGCATAAGGAGAAGCCAGTAAAGTGCAGGTGCAAATGCAGATAAAGGCCGCATATTGGCACCAAACAACTCTCCAAACACTTTCCCACACTCTAAAAATCAGGTAGCAGCGCTTAGAAGATTCCGACGGAGAGTGAGAATGAGAGGCACAGACACAAGTAGACCTCAGAGCGAGTAATACAACTTGGACGTAACTCATAAGGGGTTATTTATAGGCTCGTTTGATAATATACTTTCCAAAAATAAATTCATACATTTTAGAATAGAATTATTATTTTGGTATATTAACAGCCAAAAGTATACTTTTGCACACCGCTACTTCAAATTTTATAATTTATATTGCATATCAATTAAATAAATGTTATGATTCATTCTAAACATGGATTATAATTGAGTTACTACTTCATATCATGTTTTCTAAAGTTCATAAAAAAATATATATAAAACACTACCTAGAGCATCTTTACTACGATTTTATGAAGTGCTTATTGCAGTATGTATATGTATATATACAAATCAAGTCACTTATAAACTTTAAAACTCCATCAATATAGCATACCAACGAGTTATTAAAAAAAAAAAAAAAATTTATGAGATATGAGAATTTCTAGACTAGGGTTAACAGAGAATTTACTTTCTAATAGGAGTGTATAAGGTATCAAATTTTATTTTAGTATTGACATAAAAATTTGAAAAATTCAGTTATTTAATGTGAAAAAGAATGGTTAAATTCTTGATAAAAGTTGAGTTTGATAAAGTTAAAATGGTTAATATTTTAAAATACCTTGAATAGACATTCCCTAAAATCCATCTAATCGGTGTATATATGTATGAATCTGTCCTAGCGAAGCTTAATAGGCAAGATGGTGTGAGGAGTTAGTTAAATGTAATATTATTATTAGAGTGGTAGTGGCAGGAGTTTTTTCATTGTTGTGGGAATTGCTTACGCAAATGTTTTTATGGCGTAAAGAGGGGACCAGTTGAAACAAAAAATGGTCATTATACGTTGGGTTAATGAGAGGATAAGGATTCGAAAATCTTTGCGCATTATTTTTCTCGGATATCCATGTCCGAAAGAGCTGCGTACCTTCATGTCTGCCACACAAGCCAGGTAGACCGAGGCCACGTGACACAAAGCACCACATGCGCGTGGCATTTGATGTATAGGCTAATAGAAGACGTCCACGTGGAAATTGGACTGACACTTCACTTGAAATGACTATGTCACCATATGGCAGCGGGGTTATTCCCGAAAAGAGTGTGAGGGGGCCAAGCCAAACCAACATTGTTTCTCCTGTCACATAAATTCTAGAGTTGCTGCTACCGTGTACTATCCATCCACTTTATTAGTGAGAGTCAGTTGCAAAAAATAAGATAGCTAGCCTGTCAATGGGCCTCCTAATAATCCCCACACCCACACGTGTAGTCATACAATTGATTGTAAGATATTCGATCTCTATAAGTTATACAATTAACATAAATTAGACGATCTATAACTAATTATACGCGTGATGACTACAGGACATCTGAATTACTTACCCTTCTGCCTTGTTGTCACACTGTGAACGTCCAATCCCAAAACATAAACTCTCCTTCACACTTCACAATTCTTTATCCCATCTTCTCTATTCAATTTTGTCCTTTCAAATAACGTTACTTTTTAGTAGGAAGGAAAGGAACCAAACTTGTTTAAATATAAGGACTCTAGAATTAGAAGGAGTGATACTTGTGGGACATAAGATTTGAGTCTGCCTTCAATACATGTTTTGCACAAGCTCTCATTTCCTTCATTCTTGAAGAGCAGAGCACGTGTGCCTCCATTTTCACTTCGAATTAATATATTCAATTATAGGATAGAAGGATGCTAAAAACTATTAATTAAACATAACTCAACATTCTCCTGTCAGAGAGCTCTCGGTTTCTGGATTTGATGACATGAACAGCGAAATTCCTATTTCGATTTTGCCGTTTTTCAACATCTGTTTCTGGGACGCGTCAAGGGTCAAGTCGAAGAAGCTACTAGATGAGTTATTTTGGCTAGTGTTCATAGGTCAGGCTTCCACAAATATAAATGGCCCTACCTCACTTAATTAATCTCTATCACATTACGAGTAAACAAACAAATCAACACAAGATAACTCTCTTGTGGATAAGACAGAAAGAAAAATTGTACATCAAATCAAAAAGAAAACTATACATTTATATTTAGTTTGATGAGTGATTAGTTGGATAACTTGCATTGTGTAATCTAATTTGCAAAAAATAATGCTATTTAATATATTGAGACATTTATAATTAGATAAGCTACTGATAAGGGATTTGAATAGTTTCAAGATGTGAGAGTTTAAAGTTGTAACAAATATAAAATACAGCTTGCTTTTTGCACCACAAATCAATCTAAACTTTGAATCTGGAGAGTCTGGCCTGGCCCATAGGACAATCCTCGGCATAACATTTATTCTAACAGGATATGAGCCCAACATTACAAGCCCAATGAGCCTTCTTAAAATGACAGGTTGTTTCGAAATCCGCAGGTTCTTTCGAATGCCATCGTGTCCTTCTTTTCTCTGATAACATAACGCGTAACATTGTTTAATGCCTCGGCCTTGGCCTCAGCGACGGAAGGAAACTTCCCCCACCATCAACGTTTATTTAATGGAGACTTGGACTGCCCATTCCAATCACCACTTCCCACTATAATCTGCGGTTGCATAACTAAACCACACACGCACTCTGTCTCCTATAAAGTAACGCCTCTGCCTCTGCCTCGCATTCCGGCTCAACTCAGAAACCACCATGGGCGAGGTGAACCCCCACAAACCTTGCTGCTTCTCTTATCATTTTCCTTAACTTTTCTGTGTTTTATTCTCTCCCAATCTCACTCTTGTATTCTTCCTTTTCTCGTACCGCAGAAGAAGACTGAGAAAAACGACGCCAAAAAGAACAAGAACAATGACGGAAAGAAGGAAGAGAGTCTCAACGCTGTGGTCTTGAAGGTGGACATGCATTGCGATGGTTGTGCTTCCAAAATCATCAAATCTGTCCGGGGCTTTGAAGGTTCGGCGACTATTTACCTTTTAATTCCTCTGTTTTAATTTCAGTTTTCTGAAAATCCTTCTTCCTGGCTTCAGATTCAATGGCTTGGTTTGTTATTTTTACCGTTGTCGCTGTCTCAACTTGCTTTTCTCTCTCTTTTTTAACCCAATTAATTACATTTAAGCATTGTATAGTTTCTGCCTCAATTCCTCAGATTTTACAGAAACCGACGTGGAATATTAGAACATTACTTAATATTTGTTCTGTTTATTCTTGTAATATGCTATTTACTAACTGAAGCGACATTGTTGTTTCTCGTGCGAAGGCGTGGAAAGTGTGAAGGCAGAGAGAGAATCCAACAAGTTGACGGTGGTCGGAAAATTGGACCCCTCGAAACTCCGGGACAAGCTGGCGTCGAAGACCAAGAAAAAGGTCGAGCTCATCTCTCCGCTGCCCAAGAAAGAGAACAAGGAAACCAAAGCCGACAACAAGAAGTCCGATGACAAGCCAAAGAAGAAAGCCGACGGCGATGACAAAAAATTGAAAGAGGTTCGTTCGCCCACTGGTCCCCACATTTCATATTCGCATTAAAGCCAATTTCAGTATCTGATGAAAATTGACAGCCTTCAATTCCCAGAGTAGTGCCATTTCTTTTCTTTTATGCGAATTCAGAATTGGTCGTGTATCGTCGTATTCTACTGAATCAAAGCTTTTTGTTTCTTTTTATTTTTTGGTAGAACTGAACCAAAGCATTTACTATTATAGTACCATATTTTAGTTTTCGTTATTTAATATATGCGCTGGTTGTTTCATTTCTATATTTAAATTGAAATGGTAATTTTCTTTAATATAATATAATAGCCTCCGGTGACGACGGCGGTTCTGAAGGTTGAACTGCACTGCCAGGGATGCATCGATAAGATTCGGCAGACAGTGAGTAAGACCAAAGGTGGGTATGTCGAGACAATGACGGCGTCAGTGTCTTTCTCATTTATGAATTGTCCGATACGTTTACGGTTTTGACGGCGTTTGCTATGGAATTGCAGGTGTACACGACATGTCCATGGACAAGGATAAGGAAACTATCACGGTCAAGGGAATAATGGACGCGAAAGCTCTAGCGGAGAATCTCCACCACAAACTCAAGAGAAAGGTGGAGGTTGTTCCTCCGAAGAAAGAGAAAGAAAAGGACAAAGAAGGTGGAGCTGAGAAAGATGGCGGCGGCAAAAAGAAGAAGGGTGGCGGTGGCGGAGGAGATAATAATGAAGCGAGCGGAGGCGACGGCGGAGGGAAACTGGATAAGATGGAATACTATCCGGCACCGCCGTTTGGATTTGGATACGGATACGGATACGGATACGGGTACGGGTACGCGCCGGTTTACCCGGAGCAAGTGCATGCCCCGCAATTGTTCAGTGATGAAAACCCGAATGCTTGCTCCGTCATGTGATGATGTTTACACCTTGGAGTTAATTTTCTCTGTGGTTTTAGGTGGAAATTATTTGTGATTTTATTGCTTATAGAAAGTTTTCTTTTTTTATGCGATTAACTAATACTCATACCTACCCGAGAGAGTATGGCTGCCATTGCCAATTAGTATTAAGCATCGCAGAGTATAAATGATTAAATGAGCTGTGTGTCCATCTACCTTTTTAAGTATTGAGTATCATGAATGTTAGTAGTTAAATTAAATTGAATGAATGAAGGTGCAAAATTCAATTTTTGTTTCTTTTCGGAATAGGAATTCCAATAGTTGGAAGGCGTCCGGAAACTCACGCGTGGCTTTTTTGAAGGTGTCCTTATTAGATGTCCTACCTTGTGGGTGGAGAGTGATTTGAGTCCAGCCCTGCCAGTTTCTTTGGTGTCCTATCTACCTGTTTCATTTGTCGTATGTCGTATCTTTTTGGGAGGGGCATTTCCTGGAACCTAGGCCGCAGTGGAGAGTTTAAACCTGCCACGAGCACCACAAGAGTAGGGCCACACCCACACCATTTCTTCTTCTTTCTCATACTCATGCCATTCCGTGTCTAATGCAATTTGGCTGTTTCCTATTTAGTTGCGATTGGCATTACCATAAGCCAAGTCCAGGCAAAGTGAGAACCCGCGGTCAGTGGTGCGGTGAGGAATACAAATTAAGGCCATAGTACTGTAATAGTGATTATGAATGATATATGGATTTCCTCAAACCTTGTTGTGGATTTAATTATTCAGGCACAAAATCAAGTTAGGAGCCACGCTACCATATGAGTGATTTTGGGTTGCATGTGACGCGATTCAAGTATCCTAGAAGTTGCAAACGTGTGAGATCATGATGCGAGTTTATGCATGGAATATGTTGAAGACTATAATGATGCTAAATGCTCTCAAATCCTCCTCCTCCCCTCGGTTTTGTCTATCTTTGCGAAAGAAACGAGAACCTTCATAAAGGAAAAGGAAACAAGCAAATGAACAATACAAAATTGAACTTGAAAAAATAAAATTATCCAGAGACCAATTTGCTAATGACAAACCTTGGATTATTGAATGAGGACGAGAACAAAACTATTTAAAAAGGTTAAGAATATTCTCTCCTCTAATCCAACGTTTTGAAAGGTCAACCTAAACGAACCATCAAATACTTTTAGCCTTGTAATTAAACATTAATCGTGAGTAGGTGTGCTTTTTCTTTATTCGCCCAAACAAAAGTATATGCAATATTGAGATTCCTCCTCCATGTGTGGTTAAAAGGGTTTGGTTTTTCTTTTTTAGTCTTTCCCCTCGGTCTAGCTCTTTAAGGAGTGATGATTGCACGAGCTCAAACCCATGTGAGGATAAGCAGAGAGCGGGTAGAAGGAAAAGAGAGACTAATTATAAGATGGAAATATCTTTTTTTCCCCAAGTACATACATACATTTCAAGATAGTCATGAAAAGTCAGATCGAATGTGCCAATGGATCCTTCTTGGCCGTTGCCTTTTTCAATTATTATTTCCATTTCTGATGCCATTTAAATACAATAATTTTAATTTTCTCAAAGTGTTCCCTTTGAGTTTTAACAGATATATAGTGCAGATATTGCTTCGATGGTTGAAAGGTAAGTCACAAACAGCACGGTGCCTTAAATCATAAATCTAAGAAAGAGATAGGATTTATATATTGAAAGCTCAAATTCTCCTAAATTAAAGGGGCCACAAAGGAGCTGGCGCTGGCAGTACCTTGTCAATTCTAAGAAGGATTTGTTGAGGTCAGAAGACTCAAAAGCACATGTTCAGCTAACTGACGCTCGAGCAAGCTATCACTATCTATGTTCAGTTGAATTGGTTCTGCCAAATTTTCTCCTTCGTCTCCCTTTCCAGCACAAAAAAGGATATAATTTCTTACAGCCATTTCGATAATCATGTATGGTTATGCAATTCAGCCCTATTAACGATGATTGAACATGGCAATTGCCGACAAAAACTATTGGTCAAAGCCTTTTTCTTTTCTTCTCTAAGTTAAGATTCAGGGGATCCCACTGGTAAATGGCTATAATAATTAGTTTGAAATATATAGTTGAAGTTAAGATTGCGATGCAACGGAGCAACTTCTACTAGGGCTTCTTGGAACAATGGTGAGAAAAAAGTCATGCAATTGAGTGGGTGTTGAACATGCAATTTCCAAAGTTCATTGTCACTTTTTCTTTTCTATCAATAATATGACTGTAGGGCAAACAAAGTCCTTGCACGACTCTTGTGTGAATTTTCTCCCAATCTAGACAGATGATAGAAAGCAGACACAATTATGAAGATGGCCCCTGGCCCTACAAAAAGATATTACTTAGAAACTCTTTGGATCTTGAGATGGCAAAAATACAAAAACTTATTCCAATTCAATTCAACGAAGTCACTTTCATGCTAGGGCTTAATTTTTAAGTGACCGTTCTATAGAAAAATGGTAGATTGCAGTACTATCGGAGGACCCAAATATCATGTCATTATTCTCCCTATCGAGTCTTTGGCAAGATGGAACTTACCGCGAAGCCTGCTCTTTCTCTCCCACCTGCTATCGCAGGACTAAACTGGGGCCAGTGTTGTGGAAACTTCAAAAGGGGGCTTAAATCGAATTTTGTTTCCATTTAGTAACACTGCTTTAAATTGTTACGGCATTTTCTCTATAATATCTAATGACTAGGCATAGGCATGCCTGGAAAAGCAAGCCCATTTCAAAAACGATAAAATCTGCTTAAAGTAAATGAGTAACAGGGAAAAATAAAAAAAAGCTCTCAACAAATTGATTACCTTTGAACGAGCCCGAACTATTTCTTAAAGTGCGAGCAACTTATAAAGCAACTACTTTTCACCGAGCTCAAGTTATATCCATATATATGTGAATTTTTGAGCCAAAGAAACCAAGGTTGAGATTCTTTCCCTATTGAAAATAATTAGATTCTAAACGTAGCATTTATTTTTCATACTGCACTGGCAAGCAACACTTCATTTTAAATCCAGCATCTAAAAAGTGAATTTGTGAGCAATAACTTGCATCAAGAAGCTCGTCTGAAGAAAATAGAACATGGCGAGGTCGATTGATGGCCGAGAGCATAAGATGGGCTTTTTGAGCAATTTCTCCGGGCTTCGGCATCCAACCAACTCGACTGGATGTTCTAATCATCATTCGACTTTGGATTTTTTCAGCCCAAGAAGCAGAATCCTACCCAACTAAAGTCCATGTCATTCTGAGCCCACAAATATTAATCGACGACGTCGTAAATTCCATTTACAAAGCTGATAACAAAAAAAAAAAATAGACCGACATCTCATTGGGCTGTCGTTTCCTTCCCTCTTTTAGAATTTTCGCTTTACATAGAAAGAATCAGACAAGTTCACTAATCTCAGACCGATACGCAACTATAGTGCCTCGGACTGTAACTAAGTTGAGACACGTGGAAGCCCAAGTCCCGCACTTCTATATATTACTAACTTCTCTCCTTCAGCTGCAACCTCGAACTCGAACCCTAAGCCCCCGGAGCCGTTGTACTCACTCAGCACCAAAAAGCAAAACAACTCTGCTCTCGAAGCCGGGCCCTAGATCTAAATTGTTTTCGCATTTGCTGAATTCTTCTCCGATCTATTTCAAAGATGGTTTCTGACGCGAGTAAGAAAAAGGCAGCACAGAAGAAGGCGGCCGCAGCTGCCAAGAGAGGAGGAAAGGCGGCGGCGGCGGCAGCAGCTTCATCTAAAGCAGCGGAGGCTCAGAAGACAGCGGATAAGCTAGCTAATGGAATTGGGGATATTCAGATTTCCGATCGGACTTGCACCGGCGTCCTCTGCTCACATCCTCTTTCAAGGGATATACGAGTGAGTAGTATATGAAAATCTCTAGAAAATACCGTGTCCTTTAAGAATATTTTATCGTCTATCTCTAAATAGATAATAGAAAGTAAAAAACTTTACGATTCTATGCTTGCACTTTCACGTCTCTAGAAATTCCTAAGAACACAATCTGAGTCGATTATTTTTTATGCTGCTTGTTCTAGCTTTTACTATTCATTAAACGATTTGAATATGCCTTACTGGTACCTGAAGCGTTCAGACATCTTGATGCACGTGTGATTCGCTTCATGTATATTTACCTTTATCTTGGAACGTACTGGTAATATCTAAAAATGTAATAGTATGAAGAGCATGATCTCGTTTCCTGTCATGTATTGAGCGGGTCCGAATTCCTCCCTGTTTCTCTCTAATCCACTAAGATTTAGGTCGAGAATATTTTCATTTTTCCATGGGACATTATACCACAAAAATCTGGGTGACTTGCATGGCTTCCCGGCATTCATGAAAAGTACACCATTTCCCAAGGAAAAGGGAAACTAGTTATCAGGAGTTCTTACTATTCTGAAGTCCATTCCATAGTTTAAGTTTATTAATATATCGGTATTTTAAAGTGTAGTAGACATTCCTGGTTTAGCGAGTCTTACTTCTAGCTTATTGTTGCTAGCTTGGGTGCGCGTAGTTGAGCGCCTAGCTGAGCTGCCGGGTCTGTACTCTGTAGCCAGGGCATTCTACCATGTTGCCAAGGCCAGTTACTTGGTTTCTCCTTTGTGAATATAACCGATCATTCACCTTTTACAAATTCATTGGAGGGAGGTAATAATCGTGCAGTAAAAGAAAATTCTTTGTCTAGTTATAACTGATTGTTAAAGCTAATATGATCCGTCTTGTATTAATACAATTATTTGTACTAATCTTGCAGATAGAGTCTCTGTCAGTGACTTTCCATGGACATGATCTCATAGTTGATTCTGAATTGGAACTAAACTATGGAAGGTTTGTCATCCTTATCCATTGGCTTAAATAGTATGCTATAACTTACATCTGGAGTTGTTGACAGTTGTCTCTTGTTGTCAGACGTTATGGTTTACTTGGATTAAATGGTTGTGGAAAATCTACACTGCTCACTGCAATTGGTTGCCGGGAGCTTCCGATTCCTGAACACATGGATATTCATCACCTTTCCAGGGAAATTGAAGCTTCTGACATGTCTGCATTGCAGGCTGTCATAAGCTGTGATGAGGAAAGGTTGAGATTGGAGAAAGAAGCTGAAGCCTTGGCCGCACAGGTGTGTCTTTAAACTATAAATGTGTCTGAATGTTTTCTTTTACTTTTTGTTTGGATGGCTTGGCAACTTATTGTGGTTAACTTGATCTAGGATGATGGAGGTGGAGAAACTCTTGAGCGTATTTATGAACGATTGGAAGCTATTGATGCTTCAACTGCTGAAAAGCGTGCTGCTGAAATATTATATGGTCTTGGTTTCAACAAGCAGATGCAGGCTAAGAAGACACGTGATTTTTCTGGTGGCTGGAGAATGAGGATTGCATTAGCACGGGCTCTATTTATGAATCCAACCATTCTCTTGCTTGATGAGCCAACCAATCACCTTGGTATGATGTTTTTTTTTTTTTTTTAAGTTGTTGTTGATAAGCTCGTTTTGTTTTATGTTGGATCATTTGCTTTTACGCAGAAGGTTCTTTAAATTCTTTATTTACTAATTTGTAACAAGTCTATATCAAATAAAACTATGATCATTATTTCATCCTATCTCCTTTTCAAGAAGGTTCAGAATATGTTATTCAGTGTGGTTGTGTTTCAAACCTACGTCTCATATCAATCTGCTTGAAAACCAACATCTAGCACTGCTCTTCCTTGTTATGTCATCTTATGAGAAGTTTCTCAGTCCTGCTTCCTGGGCTGCGTCAATGCGTCAATTCTTTCCATAGATGTCTTGTCTTGTCATTCATTTTATGGGAGACTCATGTCTTATGTGGTGCAATGGTAAATATATAAAGTATAATGCCAAACTCAGGCAGGCAGATAAGCCTTTTGTTGTACCTTAAATTTGAATTCTATATATTTGCTTATATACTTCCTGATATCTGCATTATGTGGAATTCATCAATTTTTTGTTCCATTCTACAGATTTGGAAGCATGCGTGTGGCTGGAGGAGAATTTGAAAAAGTTTGAACGTATTCTGGTTGTGGTTTCACACTCGCAGGATTTCCTTAATGGTGTCTGCACAAATATCATCCACATGCAAAACAAAAAGTTGAAGCTTTATACTGGTAACTACGATCAATATGTTCAGACTCGCGCTGAACTGGAGGAGAACCAGATGAAGCAGTATAAATGGGAACAGGAGCAGATTGCCTCAATGAAGGAGTATATTGCCCGATTTGGGCATGGATCGGCAAAACTAGCTCGCCAGGCACAGAGTAAAGAGAAAACACTAGCAAAAATGGAACGGGGTGGACTTACAGAGAAGGTGGTCAGGGATAAAGTTTTGGTCTTCCGTTTTGTTGATGTGGGAAAGCTTCCCCCTCCTGTTCTTCAGTTTGTTGAGGTTACATTTGGTTATACTCCTGATAATCTCATCTACAAGAACCTTGACTTTGGGGTAGATTTAGACTCAAGGATTGCACTGGTTGGACCCAATGGAGCTGGCAAGAGTACGTTGCTGAAGTTAATGACAGGTGATTTGGCCCCTACGGATGGTATGGTTCGCCGGCACAATCACCTTCGAATCGCACAATTCCATCAGCACTTGACTGAGAAGCTTGATTTAGAGTTGCCTGCTCTTCAATTTATGATAAAAGAGTATCCTGGAAACGAGGAAGAGAGGATGAGGGCAGCAATTGGGAGGTTTGGTCTGACAGGTAAAGCCCAGGTGATGCCTATGAAGAATTTGTCTGATGGGCAGAGGAGCCGGGTGATCTTTGCATGGTTAGCTTGGAGACAGCCTCACTTGCTGCTTCTGGACGAGCCAACTAACCATTTGGATATTGAGACAATAGACTCATTGGCCGAGGCATTGAATGAATGGGATGGGGGCATGGTGCTTGTTAGTCATGATTTTAGACTCATAAATCAGGTGGCCCATGAGATATGGGTTTGTGCAGATCAGACTGTGACTAGATGGGAGGGTGATATAATGGATTTCAAGGCGCATCTAAGGGCGAGGGCTGGTTTATCTGACTGAACGAAGCAGAGATAGTGGGGCACGGGCTGCCGCCTTATGACCATCCTTATCACTCACTACCTACTACTTCATATAAAAATGTAGATGGGTGATGTTGCCTGCCTGCCTGCCTTCATGAGTTGGATTCCTCTCCAAGGGTGGATGAGTTAGTATGACGGTGATAAGTTAAAAATGGAGAATCTAGTTGCGATTCTTGAAGCTAACACGTGCTTCATCCACCTTCAATTGACATTTTTTTTTTTTTTTTTAATAATTTGCGTTAATTTTATCATTGTATTAGTGTATTGCTTGATTGTAACCAGGATATTAGATAACTGGCTATTGCCTATCTTGATATATTGTATTACGTGCCCGTCAGGCTTTTCCTCCCGTACACAGAACACGACTGTTTCATCGTATTTTAACTTAGTTTTACCTATTTATCCTTCAAGCAGCGTTAGTTCGTGGGGCTGCTAAATTTTTCGTTGGAGCGGATGAATTTTTTTTCCTTCTACGTGTGTTCATATCTTTTTAATTTTTATAGGACATGGAGTATCTTTCAAGAATTTAAGGAATATGCAAAAGGATTAAGAACCTTTTTTTACACAAAAAAAGTAAGAATTTAATCAAAGTATCTTGAACTTCAGCGTATGTAAGAGTATCTTTACAATGATTTTATAGATATATATATATATATATATATATATATATATATATATATATATGTATATATATATAGAATAATAATAATAATAATAATAATGACATGATTAAGAGAAGTAAATTAATAAAAGCGCAAGCGTGGTGAGGGAGAGAGATAGCAAGTGCTCTTAAATGCAAATACCTGTTATGTCAGTATCCAGGGGAGACTGAGGAGCAATGCCTCGGCATTATGGTGGTACCCAATACAGTACACCAACCGTATCTTTAATATTGAAATAATGGTTGTGATTCAAGAGAAGAAACAATACCCTGAATTTTAAGAACAGAGCTTTTCAATTATTTCATGGATCAAAAAGTGCCAGAAAGTTTCAATTATTTCATGGAGCAAAAAGTGCTCTTGCGTGGATTTGGACCAACCTTCAAGTTTTGATCACTTGTAAAAATTAGGATAACTACTAGGTCATCATTTGGGCACTTGAGATATTTTTTGGTCTCAACTCACGACAGTCTTTAACAGCAGATCCAAACATGTTTAGTACATGCTATAATCATTGCATCTGATTAGGCATGTCCATAGGTTAAGGTTAGGTTCGGCTGATTTGAGAGTAATTTTAAATTCAAACCGTACAAAAAAATGGGAAAAAAAAAAACATAGGTTAAATAACATAAAAAATATTAGTTAGTCATTAACAATTAACCTGGAATATCTAATGTTAACGATAATTCCAGTGGTGGAAAAAGTTTAGCCCAAAATAAACAAATAAATAATTAATTTATGTAATAGCTAGAAATCAAGTTGAGTTTTCATTTGCTTAATTAGTTATCACGAATAACATGGTTAAAATTTCACATATAGTTTATCACTTGTGGATTTTATTTTGGTAGTTTATAAAATTAACATGCCAACTAAGATAAGGGAAGTAAGTTTATTGAATACAATCTTTTAGAAAATTAAGTCGATAAGACAACCCATGTTGGCATGTTTTAGATAGTCACAAATAATTTTTCAAGCCAGGTTTGAATCCTATCCAGCATTCGGAGGAATTTTTTTCCTAGATACATAAATAAGCTGATATATATGGGCACAACCTAAAGATCATCGAAGAAGAAACTTAATCTTACTACATTAAAGCTAACTGAAAAATATATCATTAAAAAAAAATTCTGAGGTTGAATTAATCCCTTTTATTACTAATTGTAACCTCATATCACGAAGGAGTGAGTGTGTGAATTGAAACTTACATAACTTTTTGGTTTATATGTAAGGATATTGCAACATGCATGCAACATGAAAAAATATCTTGGAATAGCAATAGCAGTGCTTCTAACAGGAAATTAAAGAAACAGCCATATAAATTAATAATTAAGCATGAAAAAAGAGATAAGAAAGAAGAAGAAGAAGTGGATGTCATTAAAGATAGAAGTAATTAATAACAATTAGATCAAAGTTGGAGTGGCATGATATATATATATATATTGCTTGTTTTAGTTTATAATTATATTATATCAGTAGCTTTGCACCATGGCTTTACAGGAAACCCAGCTTTCTGAGTCTCCCTCTTGTTGCCACTGCTCTGCCAATATCATCTCAAGCTCGCTTGGCCTGCAAGGAATGGTTAGTGCTCCTTCTTGATCAAACCCATACTCTTCAGCCGATTGTTCCAACAGCCTCAAAAATGTTGGGTGGGTTAAACAACTCAATGGCACTACAAATCTCTTGGGTTCTTCCCCATCCTCAGCTATCACTGCAAAATGCCCTTCTTTAACATCCTCAGGCACATAACCTGAGTCACAAGCTTCTTCAATTTCGTATTCATCATAACAGGAACTTGATTTCCTGTTACCCAGTACTAAAAGACTCTTTTGAATCTTTTCAACTACAATCTTGAGCTTCACAATTCTACCCTTCTTTTTGATACAATTTTTTCTGACCTTACCCATGAGGAAGGAATTGGTTAACTAATTTTTGCTGTTTGATGCAGCAGGTTAAGTGGCTACGTTATTTATAGTGCCAGCTAAAGCTTAAAAGGGGTGAGAGAAGATTGGACGGAAGCAAACGAAGATTGAGATAGCAGGCAAGAGAGAGAAATTAAGAGGACATGGTCGGACTGAGTGTGCAGTTACGTTGGGGAGACCATTACACGTGCTTTAGTGTCTATCGATCTTTCAATTTACGCATGAAACGTCATTTTTTTCTCTAGTGATTTCTGCCTCCAGAATTATTAATTATTATTATAAACATTCACTCAGTAACTCTTAATTTCATATCTTAATAAATTCACAAGGTAACACCCTCTCCTACGTAATCTTTTTTTCTTGGGGGGTAAGTATAATGTTTTGACATATCTATCCAATTTTTTGATGTTACCACATCTAACTCAAACCACTTCAATTATTCCATATCATCTGGGATGGTACATTTTTTACTCTGCGGAAGCTGATGGTCCTCTTGGTTTCATAATTTTCAGCTTACGCATGCTCTCTGATCATGTGCTGTTTGTTAAAAAGTAAATGTCATGGTTGCTATAGCAGTTGCGTTTGTGTGAGTAAGAACTTTGGAGAAATGCATCCATACAAAAGGATTGCCCAGCATGGTAAGAACGGTTTGAAGTACACAAGGGAAGTGTTTCAGATGTCAAGTGCTGGAATACTAAAACCTAAAGTTTCTGTACGAAGGGTCACTTTTGCGTGTCAGAATGGGAATCATCTTGTTAGCTAGCTGACATTAAAAAATGTGGATAATATACTGCCTTGGTCAAAGTGTTCCATTAATATTATAAGAACTTACATAGCATGAAGGAAGTAAAACAAATATAATGTACTAATAGAGGTTGGCTCATGTGGTAACTGAAAAGAGAGCGTCGTCTCTAAGCCTGGCATATATAATGCAGTATCTATAACAAGGCGAGGTAAGCAGTTGCCAAAACTTTAAATACAATGAATGACCACTGGCACTATATGATTCTGATTAGAAACTCACTTTCTGTTTCCATTTTCTTTCTGATCTGTGTGTAATATTGTAAAAGGACTCGATGAAGAGACAGCAAATGAATCCAGGATTCAAAATATATGTGGTTTCTCATAATGATTCACTTTAACACGCGGAAAAAAAATGCTTAGTTAAATGCTTGGTTGCCAGCGCATACTGAAGTCCAGTCGTGGGGATGGGGTCCATCTCACTGATCAAATCATTCAAAAGCTGATATTTTTGGGTACTTTTATGCATAACAGTAGAAGCGGACCCTGTAAGGCAATTCATTCCAATCTATTCTCTCTCACTCAGAGAAAAAGGTCGCTGATGATGATGATGATGATGATCATGAGCCCCTACCTGGGAGAACTGCTGATAAAGAAAAGTAATGCTAGCTGTGGGATCAAATATCTAATTCTAGCTCTTGCTGTCGAGATATTTCCCTTTCTGGGTCACATGTACATCCAAAAGGGTCCACATGATGGTCGCTTTATGTTCTCCAGGCATCAATATGAACGATAAGATTGAAACTCCAGACTTTTTTCCTTCTCATTATGGGTGGAAGGTTCACTCGGTTTGATTAGTCAAAAAAGTACATTTTAAGCATGAAGACACAGAACGACATCATTTTTCATTGTGATCTATAAGTTTTCTTCTGGGAGAAAGACATATTCATGTGTCCGTTTCATGGTGCTGCAATTTGCGTGTTGATATTATTGATACTGGCTGGAAGAAACCAAACGGGGAAAAGAAAGGATTTTTAGACGGATGTGCTGCAATATTGTCTCTCAGAAAGCGGGAACCGTCAACAAGTTATCTTAAAACGACAGCTAAGGTAACACAACAATCTAACAGAATGGGACTATACAACAGTAATTTGTGATTTTCTTCGTAATCGCATAACAGCTAGCTAGTGTTGTTATTATGCAGCAATCATGAGACTATATTTATGAGAATTGTCTAGTATATCCAGTTACAATTGCCGACAAAGTGAAACTCATTTAATGAAAAACACAAGGATTTCTTGCAAACCCCTTTTCCGTGCCCTCCCTCCCTAATTTGATGAATTTCAATTAATAACTCCAATTATACCAACATGGAAGATATTTTGTGTCAAGAATAATGTAAGTGACAGAACTGTGCAAGCCAGGGATAGAAATGGAAAAAGAAAATAATTTACCTCTTAATTTTTACTACAAATAGGTTGCAATGGGTGAAATTATTAAAATTTGAAAGGCGTTAGGTAGCAGGTACCGTACTGGATATGGTTTTTATTCGCTTGTGTAACATGTGGGGCTTGCATATCAATGCACTCGTTCCGTAAATTAGCAAGAATCGTATAATAGTGACAACTGAATTTTTCCTATTTTTACGACAATCAGCGTATAGTAATTTATACACTTGTTAATTATCGTATAGAGACAGCTCAGCTGTTTTGCTTTTCCATGAGACTGCTTCTGGATAAACATGATCAATGCGTTATCAACTGGCTTCGTAAACTAGCAAGTGATTCCAGTCCTATCTCAAGGTGAAACCAACTTAAACATTCAGCTTCACGCGTTTCCATGAAGGATTAAAAGGTAGCCAATTTCACTACTTTTTCCTTCTCTCTTGCAATCCACCAAATGGAATTTTGCCAGGCGCAATTAAAAACGAAGGTGTCTCTGCTACGGTCAAACACAAATGATCACATAACTTGAATTCAACTGGTCTTACACTTGTTCGTCTTCAAAAATAAATCAAATTTTGTAACACAAATATATTTACATGTCCCTACAGCTTGAGTTACCTTTGCGTTACTCCTTTTATATTAATCATTATCATTATTTTAGAACTTTCACTGTGTCACAATACTATAAATGGGAGAATATCTTTCTAGTAACTTGCTCAACTTTCGACAGCTCTCACCAAAGATTCCCATTTGAGGGCCCATCACCCCAATCCATATGCTATGAAACAAAAATAATTGTAACATGAATATCGTACCACACCCGAGCAAGACAAAAGCATGAAAAAAATTTCTCTAAGAATTTATTAACTAGTGCGGTTAAACAGTTAAACAGTTTTTCTTTTCTCGGTACAGCTTACTACCATATGCGTCTAAGCTCGTCTGTCGGGGTGACCCCCTCATATCATATCATATCATATATAAACACTCAAACAACACATTCTGACTACTCGACAAACGTTACCTGTTAAATGTACATATGATGCTTCTGTTAGCATTCTCTTCTCTACCACTGCATTGCTTATATCTACAAAAAGAGAATGTGCTTAGAGAAAGCACATCTTGATAAATCATGAATACTTTTCTGTAGCTGCTCATCCTAGGTCGCTTTATTTTTGTACGGGAGCACCTTCATCTACAAAATGAGAAGGCTATAGAAGAAAAGAGGTATGAAGGCGTTGTCAAGTTGAGCCGTGTGGGCCTCCAGCAAACCACTTGCTGTCACTGCTACAAGTAGGGACAGCCAATGCTGCAAAAACAGATGGATCAAACAATGAACCAATAATCCTAACAGAATTTTCTCTGTTTTCTTTTTAGCAAGCTTTTCTTAAGTAGCTTTTATATGGAAAATTTCTTTCTTTGGCAAAAAAACCGATTCAGCGGGAAGTCTAGTCGACCCCATCGACTCTATTGATCTATATGCACCCACAAAGGAGCCAAAAAAGTGAGGCCTCAATAGGGCTTTGACACATGGGGGCGGGAGCAAGAATGTACTCCCTCAAGGGTGGACGCTACCGACACACTGGAGAAATAAATTTATAATGGTAGCATATTGAAGTACCAACATCTTTGGTTGTTATGGGAGCACGGGTCAATTAGGTCAGAGTTTCCAACGGAATCATCTAGGTCTCCAGTGATCGAAAACCAATCATAGTGAATTTACACATCTTACACGTGCCTAAAAGAAACCACACCAGCTAATTATGTAGGCAAATTAAGTCCCAATAATTCGCCACTAGGATCAACTTTACTACCCGTGAATTTGCATACTGAAGAGGGTGTGCATTGACACCATCTCCCACACACACACACGCGAGAGAGAGAGAGAGAGGGAGAGGGAGGGGGGGAGGGTGAAGAAACCTGGGTAAGAATATATCCAGTTGATGCTAGGAGTGGAAGTAGTAATGAGCAAGCAGCCAATACAGACGTGATACCAGCTGCCGTGCCTTCAATGGTTTTCTCTGGCAAGAGGAGAAAGCTAAACATTCATATTATGCAATGCAAGATACTGTTATAAATCATTCAAAAAGGAAATACTCACTGCCGGTTTTGCTCCACCTTAGAACACCATACTTGTGCCCAACCATTGATGCCTGAACAAAATAGAGAATCAAACGAGACACAAAACATAAACTACAGAGAATAATAAAATCCCACAACCGCTTTCCACTTTTCTAGAGAGAGAACTAGAATCACCATAAAAGATAAAAGAATATTTGCTATATTAACTATGGGGTGGAAAACCATCTCAATGTGAAAAAATTTTGTTATCAATAAAGAAGTAAACAGGCTCATTTATTTTGACTTCAATCATGTACTTATCGAATCATATAATAATAATAATCATTACTACAATGAGGAAGTAAATAATGGCAAGAAAACTCACCATTGTATCTCCAATTCCAAGACTCAAAATTCCCGCAAAAGGAGCAAGAGGTCGATCGTTAAACCCAGATGACATCCAAATTGGAAGCGCACATCCCAGTAAGAGTGAGAAATGACTGATTAAAGGACGTTAGATCAGGAAAGGAGACCAATTGGAGTTCTTTCGCATCCAAATAGGTATATTTCACAGTTTGAGCTATAACGGAAAGAAAGACAGAGCCTACCTAACAATAAGAAGATCAGAGTCACGATGGTCTGTGAAGGCATTCATAAATTGATCTATCGGTTGTCCCAAAGGCCAAATTCTCCATACCTTAGTTTATGGAAAAGAAACCAAGAAAAATTTATTAAAGAATATTCAAACCATTTAGTCTGCATCAAAGCACTTGCAAAATCCACACCCAATTTCTAGGTGGTGATGTGGATTTATGTCACCGGGATATCAAAAGCACAAAAGAACTGAGGTTGAACAGTTTAGTTGTTTCAAGTTTTCAATCCAACTTACAGTATTTATTATCTGCATTAATCAAAATCCGAGAGCAAGTAATAGACAATGGTTCCGATATGTGCAATCAGTGCCACAGCCTCCAAAGTTGCAATCAAGGTTAAAGAGTCTTCTTACGTTTTAACAACATCCCATTATTGAGCTAACCACCGACTTTTTAGACTCATTTTACCAAAGACTGAAAAAGTATATACCCCTTTTCTCTAATCATCTAGTGTTTGAAGGCAAGTTAGGATTCCTTTTTGCAATACTTACTCTTATAACATGTAACAAACTACGCAGAATGAACCTCACCAACAGTGTTGTCAATAGCCCGCCAAGGCAGAATGGCTCGCTTCCCAGACCTTTCCGCCAAGCTAAACTCCACGGCATTGCACTTTTCATATGGCGGCCAGAAAGCCAGCCATAGCATCAGCTATGGGCATATCCGGTGGTTATCATGGCAGATGCGATATTCAAAAGCAAGAAAATCACGACTTTAACCTCACTTTATTCATCTCCAACCAATAGGTTTCTTGATATTGGTTATTCGGTCCTTCTGTGGTTATATGCGAGCCTAGATGATAAATCCAGTATCAAAACAATATAATTATGTTAAAGTTTGTCACCCCTGAAAACTTATTGAACACACAACTCTTTTTTATTAAACCACGTTGGTTTTGTCTTTAGGTGACACATGTTTTATTATTATTATTTGTTTCTATTTTTGAAAATGGGTTGGCCCCATGCATTACGTGGGAATACCCGTCTAGTATTCTCTCAATTCTGGTCGACATCTTGGGCTCTCAACGAAGAACCTCAGATGTTGCAGAGAAACTGTGAGAGCATCACGTAGGGCTGTGAAAATTCAGCCAGAGCAGTGCAATAGGTTATCCTCCTCCTCCATTGAGATTGCTTGTTCTTAAAATCATCACAGACTTAGTCAATTAGCGATTTTCTTCCTCCAATGAGCTTCCTCGTTCAAGCATCACAGACTTCATCGTCTACACCAATTCTTGTGCTTCCTCAGTTCAGTTACTCTTTGGAGAACTATATTTTGTTTCGCATTCTTCGCCATTACATATTTAAACAGCTTTTATTAAATTTTATTTATTTTTATTCACAATTTATATTTTTTAATTTAAAATATGATTTTTTGTTAAAAAAACATATTTTAATAACCGGTATGTTTTAATATGGCTGACACCACACCACACCATCCACAATTGACAACAGTAACACTGCTAAAATTTTTGCCAAAATGAAAACATATTGCTAACTTGAATGCATATCTGGATACTTACTCGAATAATTTCCAGCAGCAGGAAAACTGCCAATGCCACACCGAAAGCTAGATCAAGAAACTTCGGCTGAAAGCAACAGAATGAAACAGTCAGCACTATATCTGGCAGATAGCCTTTACCATTGACCAGCATAAAATTTACTACCCAAGTAACAACCAACCATTTAGTCTCAAATCACCTGGAAGAGAAGAGCAGGCAAAAACATTGAAACAGCCATTAGGTGGTAGTATTTTCGCAAAAGAATTCTCTCAATCTTACTGTTCTTTGAAATTTTATAGAATCGCAAAACAGAAACACATATGACAGACGCCCAATAGATGCATAATGACAGTCGCTTGAGTGGTTCTGAGAAAACAAAGGAAAGCACCCTGCAAAAAGAGATTTCAAAACAATTCAATACTCTATTAATCTAGCTAATAAATATAACAATACACATCTATAATTTTTTATTTCAATCCTGATTCTATGTAAACCGGTTGGATGGGATTTTCTTATTAATAAGACGCATGAATTGGGCTTAACTACTAAAAACCTATCTAGAGCTCTAGATCTTAGTTGGATTAGGTCCCACCGTTCCGCTGAAAACATCATAACCACCAATCAAGCTGGCCTATTGAGGAACTTATCAGTCTGCTTATGTTTTTGACTATTTTAGAATGGCTTAACATTTCAGTACACTCCTTGAAGATGCACTCTATCTCCAGGGTTAGTCTGTTGTCCCTGTTATTCCTAACTGATAATATTTGAGGCCAAATTATTTGGATGAGTTTTTTCAAAAAAGGGGGAAAAAAATAAGTCTCTTTTTTAGCACTCCTTATAAAAGTCTTATTCTATATAAGGTGGTAACATGAATGTTGAACTCCGAATATACAAACACACGTTTAAATCAGATGATGACAGTATCCTCCACTTCACAGTTTCTGGTGCAATGAGTGACAAATGAAGTTTACTTCTGCTAGCATGACATCTATGATATATCTTGCTAAATGTATAGTTAGTAAAAACTATTTCTTAACTATAATCACCAACCATGATACCATGCAGCATCTGATGACATGACAATTGAAAACATAATTAACTGCAAACCAAAAAGTCAAACTCAAAGAGATATTGATAAAATACCAGAAAAAAGGATGCACATTAAACTTCTGAACAAACTGCATCCAAATTGGTGCAATTACAATCATGACCAATCCAAGTAAAGCAAAAAATATAAGAGATCTTCCAATCTCATTGAATCTTCTCATTTCAGAAGAAGCGGTCCATTCCCATATCTGGATGATATATCTGAAAGCTATTGGAAACAGCAGAAGGCCAAGCAACAGTCCCTGCAAGAAGAGTAAACAAACTCAACTCATCTAGCTAAACTATTGACAATCAATTTCATCACTTAAGGGCTCATACCTGGATTATAATACTTATCTCATTTCGACTAATTCTGTATTCTGTAGCAACCAATTCTGATCTTATCGTAAGTCCACATATCTGGTCAAAGAATGCAATCGACAATCAAATATATATTTAGCTGATTTGTCTAGAAGTGATATAATCATGTAAAAAGCACTAACCCTTGCAATAGTAAACAACAGCATATCACCAAAATAGTGAACAATGCCCGCTGTCACCAAAAGTGATTCCCCTAAGACAAGAGCGCAAACTAAGATTATTCACCCAAAAAAAAAAAAACTTTTAATCAACCACACAACAATGTTGAGATATGATCATCTACTGGCAGTAATGGACATAATTATTGAATCAGGGACAAAAGAGAAAATACAAAGAATTGCAGTAATAATGTTGATTTATAATGATGATTTAATGAGTTCAATTGCTGCCACAGATCTGATGTATTCACAACCATTCTCCTTAGGTAAGATACCACTGTGAAGTCTATATTGGTCAGTTGAAACTTACATTTCCCAAAGTTATTACTTCTCAATGGAGCTATATTTCTCAATCGAGAGCCATACTATATTTCTTCTCCTGACAAATAGTAAAATGACATACCACTAAAAGACTAACTAGCTAAGAGTCTAAGACCACAGGTGTAAGACATACCAATGGAAGCACAAGACGGGAAAGTACAGAGAAAATGCTGAATTAGCTTCACTGCCGCCAATCCATGACAAAAGACCCAGGATAGCTTTATGGTTGGGTGCAAGCCTGTAAAAGAAAAGGCAACGACTGTTTCAGCGGAATGAATTTCCTTATCTAAACTAGAAACGAAAATGACAATGGATGTCCGTTTAACAGGAATTTTTGGCCCAATATTCCGAAAAAAAAAACTGAACTTCTGTTTTTAATTCCAATGCAAATGATTGGACATATTCACTATGGATGTGGATACATAAACTTACCATTTTCAGGTGTTGCAGCAAGGGACACACAGCAGAAAACAGCTTGTAAGAACCCGAAACACAAGCTAAACCTCAAACCCCAATCACTACGTGAGAAAGGTGTGCGCCATAGAACCAAGCCAAGGAATATAAGCACACTCAAACAGCTAGCAGATGTTGCCCAGTATTGTAATGTCAGATACTGAAGTTCTATACATAAAAAATTTACATATATTATTACATTGACTTGTATCATAATGAAGTACAATTGGAAAGCCCATAGCATTATAAGAAATGCCGAAACCTATACACTGGATTTAATATAGACAAATTTAAAAAGAATGGATTAATGGTAGGGGCAATTTAAAGCAGAAAATAATCTAGAAATAAATATAATATTAAGTCATAAAACATGACAATTAATGAAAATATGATGTCGAATAGCAACTTTGAGGGCATTGTGGAAGTGAATATGAAAGAAAAGCTTGACTCCCCAGAAGCAGATGTAAGGAAACCATGTCGTGCACAACTAGAAGAGTGATTAACAAGGTAAGGGAATTAGTACCTTGAAATTGAACTTCACCCAATGAGAATCCTCTTGATAATTGTACCAACTTTGAAAGAATAACAGTAGGCAGAGTAACAGATCCGAGCAGTATCCCTGAGGAAGCACCAGGCCTGAAAAATTAAATGGGAGTGCGTATGCGATCTTTGAGGGAAACACAGATAAATAGATGGAATTGGAATTTATTTGATTGGTGAAGGTTGAGTGACATACCTGGCGGGGAAAAGAGGAAGGGAATTGGAAGTGTCACAGCGGATTTCAATGAAGAGGGAGGCAAGGGCGAGCAAGGAAAGAGCGAGGCCGTGGTAGAGAAGAGAAAGGGGAAGGGAATAGAGGACTCGGGAGATGAACAAGAGGACAATGACTCTCTCGCCGTTGAGGAACGACGCCGTATAAGAAGCCACGGCCACCATTTCAATGGCGCTCCTTAACAGAAACGTTGACGAAAATGAATGATGATTACAAGTGAGAGGAAGACGAAGAGGAAGAGGAAAAGGGAGCGGGAAGAGGTGAGACAGGTAAATCCTATCTCAACTCATCCTTCGAGAAATGACCAACACAGAATCACAGAGGCCGAAGCCTTTGGGTTCTTCTTCTCTTCGGTTGGTGATGGAATGCTGCACTGGTTTCGTCGTTCGTTAGGTTGGATGGAAGTCGTTTACTTTACTGTGGGCGGTCCTCGAGACATTTCCCAGTCCCGCACGCGCCTTTTTTTTTTCCATGCTAATGAGTCGTTGCTTAACCGTGTGATTACTTGTTCGTAAAGTCGCATCTTCGTTTATTCTCACTATTTATTTAATTTAATCCTGTTGGGCCTACTGGGCTTTCGCCGCCGCTTCTTGAAATTTTGGGCTCTTTTAATTCATTTTCTTTGACCCGGATGATTTGAACCATAATTCGTGATCAAAATAGAATATGTCCAGACGGGCATCCTATGGCATAATTGTAATTGTGTTTCTAATTACAATTATCATATTTTAGAATTTAGAACGAGAAGCTCAAACGAAACTTTGAATTACCACAATAATTATCTGGCGGGAATAGGGGAGGCACCAAAGAGCAAGTAAATGGAACAAGTGGACAACTCAAGCAGGGACCGTGGTCCAGTTTCACCGTCACCCTCATTGTCATACCAACTTCCCATATCACATTAAAAATGAAATTTTAGCTCGAGCGATGATGTTTCAGCAAACCTTTCCAGTCCACCATCATTTTTATTTCTATCATCTGATGCAATTATTGTATTAAGATGAATAAATAAATATCATACTCTGTCTTCAAAATTCATGATAAATTCACAAAACTAGAGTCGAAACATTAAAATGAATTATAAAAAGTATATAGCTAAACAAGATGGTGTACTATAATTCATCTTATCTTGTATTTGTTGTATCTCGTTTACACTGAAAGATTCGACGAAGAGGCATTCTTCTCCCAACGAAAAAACATAATAAAACGAAGACAAGAATACGATAACCAACAGCCATAAGAAATAAAACCAGCAGATTCACCCACTTGGAGTTGTTGTCGAGGGATATATCGTATGCACTTTGCAGAGCTTGGAACCCAGGGATCGTCCTTACTTGACCCACTGCAAAAGAAGTGCCTAGGTACTCATTCTCCAATAGCCCCTGCAACGCATACACAAGTAATAGTTTCAAAACAGATCAGAGATCGCATTTGCGTTTTGGAAGTCAGAAACATAAAACCAAGTCACAGCATCTATCTACTTGCCTGAATTGAATATGTGTGAAAAGCAATATAGGACATTGGATACATCCACACCGGCCCAGGCAAAGCATTTCGGATTCTAAAATAACCTGCAGAAAGCATCATGACCACCTGAAAATGAATTGACATAGTTCATGAAGGTCAGGTAATTGACAATGGCTTTTAACCTTTTTTATTAATAATGTCTAAAATAGTGTTCGATTCAATGGGTAATGGAACTCACGTGTATGCACAACAGAGTCAAGATACTCCAAAAAACATCTTGCCGTATAGTAGCAACTACCAGCATAAGTCCTTCATTCACTAACAGTGACATGAAAAAGTTAAGCACAAAGTACATTAACAAGCTGAACTCATCTCGCAGACCTATTAGGAAATAGAAGACGAGACTTGATGAAATGGAGATGAGAAACAGGAAGGGAATGCTGGACAGAAGTTGCCCGAGTAAAAATACTAATGCAGCAGAGTGCTGGTTTGATTCTTCGCAGGTGTATGTCTGCAAAACAGACAATAGTGTACAATGATTACAGACGCTAAATTATTTTAAGAAGACCACACAACTCTCTTCAATATATTCTATGAATACAGCAATTTCCGCATTTCATGACCTAAGATACAAATAATGTGCTGTTTATATCAAGCAATCAAAATGCTTTCAGTTTTCATAAAATTCCCAACCGTATTTACAGGGACATGAATAATGACTCAACCATCATTGTAAAATAATTGTTTCAGTTACGTGTCTCGGAATTGATACAAAATGCACATCAGGTCAAAGTTTTAACATGCTGTAAATGTAAAGTAATATAATAGGAGTAAAACCTGCAATAAGATTACCTTGATTTCTTTCGTGAGGACAGGCACTCCAGCAATACTTAAAAGTGAACAAAATGATACAAATACAAAAATTGCTGCAACTCTTGTCTGCAATGTAAGAGATGGAGAAATAAGTATTATGAGAGTATCAAGCCTTGTAGAGAAATATAAATGCAGATATGAATTACAAGAAATGCAAATTGAAAGATAAAATGCAATCATGATGTTGAAACTCACCACAACCGATGACAGAGAATGCCCCAATCCAGAAAATACAGTACCAATACAGAGAGTGAGAAGCATAATAAGAATGAGACGCAGCCAGTAATATTTCCATTCCCTTGACATAACCAATAATGATCTCCATGTCAAGACAGCTATCCGAGTAACATTACTAGCTTTGCCTTTGGCTTTGAGAGCTAGACCTTCCTGGGAAACCAAGAATGATTTAAGATTGTAAAACCTACTTGCAATATTGACTGCCCTTGAATGCAGTAATGGAGGGTATAGCCTGATATAAATCAACATAATTTATCATGAAAAATAAATATCTTATATACCAAGAAGACAAACATATGAAGTCATTTTATCAAGAATACTTGACTGCTCTTCAACAGAAGTTTGTTTACACTGGTTTGTCAATGAAACAGAGTTAACATCAACCTATCTTATACCCCATAAAATATGCAGAGTTTCTCAGAGTTTAATAAACTTAAATATGACTCGTGCCCCTTTTTCTTAATTGGCAAAGGGTAATGTGAAATTTGAGAAAGGATGAACGTGTGATGCCCTCAAAATAATGAGAGATGAAAGATCTAACTCAGATATCTGGCAGCATAACCATATCTGTCAAAAGTCAACACTAAGTAGTACTGAAATGGATATACAGAGCTACAAGTTGTCAGGCAAGAGTATGTGACAAGTAGTAACATTATAATAATACTACCTTCTCAGTGAGTTTCAGAATCATAGTTTCAGCAGCAGCTGCGTCCGCAGATGATTTGTAAGTGGCTTCAAGTGTACGGATAGCAACAGCAGTGTCCATGTTTACCGAGGAAAAATCTCCATTGTCGTCCTGTTATGATAGTTATGTCAATAAAGTAGCACAGAATAACTTAATCTGTGACTGTAATAACCTTACCAGCAGATCAATCGTCAACAAGTCTACTGGTAGTTACAAAATCCAATTGTGATGGGTTATAAACCCAAAGCTACATATCATAATCATGGGTCACATATCTATATACTTTTCTTCTGGAAGAATTCTTATAACCTCAAATCACTTCTAAGTTCTAGCAGCAAGCAAGCTAAAAGTAAAAAAATACTGCATACTGTAAACAATTACCTGCCAGTTTTTACACATAGCAATTATTCTGTCAAAATCTGTATTAATGGCGCGTAGAAAGTGGTCAGAAGGACTTTGCATGATTGGGCATGGAAATCCAGCATTTGAGAAGTGCTTCACGAAAATAAAGGATGGCAGTTAGTGATAGTGCCTCGTTTATTAGCAGAGTAGGTAAAAGCAAAGAAAGCAATTTCAATAATCATGAAACAAATATCCTCCAATAGTCATCTATCTATGCCGTAACCCATTACCCTATAAAGCATAAAAACCAACTCCTCATTGGATTTTACTTTGAACAGAAAATATGATTGTGTAACTAATTCCAGGTCAAATTTGATATCCAGGAGCAAAGAGTAGGAGGTAACTAACCTGAAGGCAAGCCAATGTTTCTCCAAAGAACAGGGTATTTCCATTTGAAAGCAGACAGATTCGGTCAAAAAGGCCAAAGACTTCTGTGCTGCTCTGATAAATGGTGAAAATAAGAGTGCAACCTGTGCTTGCAAGTTTCTTCAACGTAACCATCATCAAAAGTGCTGAGACACTGAAGAAAATGAAACAAGTTACTAAAAGGCTGTCAACCAAATAAACCATATAGGGGACATGCAGGGATACTTGCAAAAAACAAGGATAACTCTAAAACTATTAATTCTAATCAATTGGCTAATTCTGTGATCATGCCAGGGCAGAAACATATGTATAAATTTGGGATCTATATGAAGTGTACTTTGCCTCTATTCATCATTTACATAGCCTCAAATTGAACTGACTGAATTTGAGGAGCACATGAAAGATTTCATAGCACATCAACAAAACAGTTTCTAGTTAGAATATAGAGTATGGATAGTTATTTCTTACTCCTGATACAGTTTGGTATGTCAATCAGGAAGAATTGTTGAAACAAAAAGAAATGGAAAAAATATATACCTGTCTAGGCGATAAAGAGGCTCGTCTATAAATAAGATATGTGGTCTCATTACAAGTTCCCTGGCAATGCTAACACGCCTTCTCTCTCCACTAGGAAGACCTTTCATATAACAATGTCCACCTATAAGCTTATTTGCATAATCACTTAAAGACATCGCATGGATGGCATCCTCTACCACACTCTTTTTCTTACAAAAGAAACCAGGAAGTTGAAGCAGTGCAGAATAGTAGAGGAATTCGCGCACAGTGAGAGACCCAATCAGAGTGGTTTCTCTCTCCACATAACCCTGCAAATCAAAAGGCAAATTTCAAATAAAAGATCCCTTGGTAAGACAGAGAAAATGGCAACCATTATAAAGAAGGAAAAGAACAAGCCGCAATCATCTAGCTCACAGATTTCCATCATTTAATAAGAAGTCTAAAGAATATTAGAATGGTAAACTGATCATCTTGAACCATGTGCCAAAACACTAATTAACTTGTGCCAACAAGAGAATACAAGAAGACAGCAGATAACCATGGTCACTTTTTTTTTTTTTTTTTTTTTGTGTGAGTGCAAATTGCAAAATCATCATGGTTACTTTATTACAGAAAAAAGTCATATAAGTTTTCTCATATGACATCAGTTGACACATCAGATAAAGAATGATATGATAACTCGGCAACAGAAAGTGCATATTCTGACAATGAGGAAAAAAAAAAAAATCTCAACCTACACATCCAGGCATCATTGAAGATTCACACCTTGTAATCAATATGCCGCATGAAAGCATCAATTACAACTAATAATCACCTAAGAAAATAACCACCCAAGTTTATCAATATCAACAAATTGGAAAACCCAAACATTCAACAGTCACGAGGACATTGAACTCACGAAGGATCCATAAGGCATGGACAATTTTGCCCCATTCACAAACACTTCACCATACATCCTAGCTGAATGATCCAATCTTCCTGAGGTAAAGAGGAAAATCTTTTTTAGCATTGGGTATTCAAATATCCATGAGAAGAACATGATGAAACGCTTAGTAATCAAGCACAAAAGAAGCATGCTAGCTAACCTGCAATTGCACGTAACAATGTAGATTTCCCTGATTTAGCAGGACCCATAATAACTGTCATTGTGCCAGGTAAGGCATAACCGGTTGAACTCTTAATAACCTTATCTGAATACTTTCTTTTTCCCTTTATGGTAACAGTCAAGTCTTTCCAGACAACAGAAGCCCCTGCAACTTTTCGTGGAATAGCTGCACCCTCTGTTAGTGGTGGCGATGGCAAAGACCCGCTGTTGAGCTTTGAAAGAGAAGGAGAAGCTGGTGTTGTTGCAACATTAATTGAGTCGCCTCCTTCCTCAACCCTAACATCAATATCAGTATCTTCCCACTCTGGTGAATCCTCAAACGAGATGGGTTGTCTAAGTGAACCAGGTTTACGCAAGTAGAAGAAGTTACTTGAAGGCACCCTACTTGCTGGGCTACTTGCTGAGGATGACGAAGACCTATAATTATCCGACTGGGACTGTATTTCCTCCATCATGTTCAAATTTCCCGAAACTAAATTTTTGAGGACATTGTTTAACGGGTAGCGAGATATTTCTTGTAATCAAACTAACACAGCTGCATTGTAGTATTAATATTGCCTAGTATATACTATTTTCAAAATGTAGATAACTCCCTGTGCCAATAGCCTGTCATTTACGCAGCCACGTATAAAAATTAATAAGAAAATAGACAACCTAAGAAAAGAAAGAAAAACCAGACATAATTCAAGAATTCCATCTACTACTATAGTTTATGAAGAAAAACAGACCATACAATATAGATATTTCAGTTTCAATGTTGGGAAAGGTAACTGAAGGTCCACGGCTAGAGAAAATGACAAATTCGAACGAGTAAGGCTTTGAGATTTTAGAATTTATCTTTTGAACTCAACATCGGGAAAACTATTCGTTGATATTGAAATGCCAAAGTTCTGAACACTAATTAATGATGTAAGGCAGCAGAATTCAAAAACTATCCTCCAAAACGCTGAATATGTAATGCAATTAAATGCTTATGAGTTTCATTGACTTAACTCTTCCGCAAGGAAGAAATTTATTTCTAATGCAGAGCCGAAGAAATCTCACAGACACTGGCTTATCTGCTGATAAAATCTTTAAACAAAACCAATGTGGGGAAAAGATCATGCAGAACCTCATTAACTACGAGGCACTGGAGTTTCACCAAATAAAATTCCAAGCAACCCCCTTCATGTAAAGAAACTAACTTCAGAGTGATAAAGGGGCACAGGAAGGAAGAGGAAGGGAAGGTCCGGAAGGAGAACCCATGTATTCCAGTAGAGTATACACGTATGCCCATTTCCACCAGTGGTACAAAACCTATACGTGCTGCCAAGTAGAAAAGGAGCAAGGAACTAAAAAAGAACAGACATTTAACTCAGAATTTCTCATTGACTAATAAACAATGACAAGAAGCTTCTGACCTTGCTCTCACCTAGGCTAGAGAAACCTCCTTGATAAACTAAAAGTGCTAAACTATTCTTCTACCACTTCCGGATGTGGAAAAAACACTTTAGTACAATAATACAAATAAAAGAAGAAAAAGGAAACGACGAAGATTCCTTTATATGAACTCAGCAAACAGCGAAAATACTCAAAGTCACCAGCTGAATCCAAACGAGGGAGCTTACTTCCATTAATGAACACTAAAACCATAGGAAAAGACAAGAGACAAACCTGGATCTAAGGACGATATGAAGTTGGGAGGGACAGAGTGTGAATGTAAAAGCACCAAGTGATTGAGTAATGGAGGGAGCTCAAGTGATACCAGCAAGCAAATGGGTGGTTTCCGATTTGACCCGCCTATTTCGGGTTTTTGTATTGCTTTATCTTTTTCTCTTTTTCTTTTTTCTTTTTAGAATTTCTCTTTCCTTTTCTTTTCTAAGACAAGTGTAATGTAATGAACAGGTGCCAACGCAACAATTATATTGGACAGGAGGACGGCGTGCTTTTATAATTGACTGCTACTGCTCTACTAATAATAACATAATTAACACCAAAGCACCTTTAGTTTTCTTTCATTTTAAATTAAATTTTATTAGTTCTTTTATAATATAAATTATAAATAAAATAGAAAATGTTTGCTATAAAAGAAAATTAACATATTTCGAATATGGAACAAGAATGCTTCTATCCGATCATTATTTTTATAATAAAAATGTGTAAGAAGTTCACTTATCAAATCATAGCTAATTATAGATACTAAAGTCAATTAACTCATGTGTCTTATTATTATATGTTGTGCGTACCAACCAATCTTTCTTTTTCTAATATCTCACTAAGGCAGGCTATCGCTGGTCTTTGAGAAAACTCAAACAAACAGATAAGATTGTTAAACCAAATCAGTCATTGCTTGTTTTAAAGAGGTAATGCATTAAACAAATACTTCATTTTCCCATACATCAACTATTATTTGCTTTGGTTTAATAACAACTCAAACTTTGACAAAAGTGAGCTGAGCTAGTCATACATGACATTATTTGTCGGACCCATAAAACACATTACCTGAACAAAACAAATTAAATAGGAGGTTGAAGGAGACACCAGTGGTTGCCAAGGTTGTCTTCCTTTGCTTTTTTCCACTTTTTTTTTTTTTTTTTTTTTTTCTGGCTTGCAATATGGATATCGACAAAGTTTAGAGTATTGGTTTTTGTACTTTTGAAGAGGCTTGCGCTCCACTTCCTGCTGTCAAAATGCCATGATAGCCATTGTTGACAAAATATGAACTTAATGAAGTCTGTCACTATATGATAAAATAGTGTGAATCATATCATTGCAAATAGATAAAAGAGAAAGAGACCATTTTGAGGACTGGTATGCATGCTACATTACAAACCCACACATTTAATATGATTATAGCATTTGAATCTTATATGATGAATCCTGCAAACCTTGTTTGTTTCTCAAGGAAACGAGAAGACAATCTTGTGGTGGCCTTATCAATCATCACGATTTGGATAGAAGAATGTATTATTGTTGGGAAAACAAAAAAAAAAAAAAATGTTTTACATTTCAAAAGAAATTGAAACAAGAAAATGATATCTCCCATTTTGAAGAAAGCTGGAAAACAAGAAAGTTGTCACAAATTGACGACATAATTTTGGAGAAAGTTACGCTTGCAAGTATATAACTCGTTCCAAACAAAAACTTGTATTACTTGTCCCAATTTCACCCATTAAGAAATATTTTCTTTAAAAAAAGAGAAGAGAATTATTAGTTGGGCCAATTCTTTTTGTTCATGCTTTTTCTAATCTCACATCCTATATTTCAGAAGTTTAACCTACAATCTAAAATTACATTTTAAGAGTTAAATTTTTTATACTGTACAATCAGAAATTTTGATACGTGTAAAAGGAATTGACCATTTGACCCTACGTGTAATTGAGTGTAAATTAGGCCCAATAACTTAAAATGAATCAAAAGCCCATTTAGAAAAATTAGACACATCCGACTGAGTCAGTCTGTTTTTCCGTAAGTCCACGATAGTGGTAGGGTCCAATTCAGTTTTGCATTCGTAGGTCCGTGTTGATTACAATTTTCTCAAAATCCTTTTCCTTGTCAAACTAGGCTATTTCGGAGCTCCATAAAATTTCCAAGGATCTTCTCCAAGCTCTTCAATCTTCATTCTCTTATCGCCCAAAAGTTGTGTGTTTTGATCTTCAACTCAAACAATGTCTAACCAAGCTGAATCATCGGACTCGTGAGTCTGCTCTTTCTTACTTTTTTTTTTTTTTTCCTCTCCTCAGTATCTTCGAATTTGTTTAAAAGGGAGATTTCAATAGCATGCATGTTTTTCCGTTTTTTCTTTTTTGCACCCAAATACACGTAGTTGCCGTGCTTTCAAATTTGATATTCGAGTTTTGTTTGAATTTCAGGAAATCGGGGAAGAAAGACTTCTCGACTGCGATATTGGAGCGCAAGAAGTCGCCGAACCGACTGATTGTAGACGAGGCCGTCAACGATGACAACTCCGTGGTCGCAATGCACCCTGACACCATGGAAAAACTTCAGCTTTTCCGAGGCGATACAATCCTCATCAAGGTTGCGAGCTGACCTTTCTCATTTTCTTACTTTTGCCGCGCCGTATTCTTCGTAGTCAATATTAGCACAAATTATTTTTGTTTGTTGGAGTTTTTGTCTGTTTTGATGTCTTCAGTGGTTGGATTTTTATTGCCATTGTACTTCGGGCTGTGTTCCAACTTCCAAGTCGTCTTATATATATGTATTGGTTTGTGATTTTTGTTTTAGGGCAAGAAACGTAAGGACACAATTTGCATAGCTCTTGCTGACGATACATGTGAGGAACCCAAGATCAGGATGAACAAAGTTGTGAGATCAAATTTGAGGGTTCGTCTTGGAGACGTGGTATCTGTGCACCAGTGCCCTGATGTCAAGTATGGAAAACGTGTCCATATTCTTCCCATCGACGATACTATTGAAGGTGTTACTGGCAATCTGTTTGACGCATATTTGAAACGTGAGTTTCTATCTTGATTTTCTACTGACTACTTTGACTTCAGTTTCAATTGTTATAAGACTTCATAGGTGAATTTGATTTGGTCTTGCTTCATGAGTTGATCTTTATAAGAAGTCTTGCGTCATTATGACTAGTAACATGTGAATACGATAGGTCACTAGTTTTCTGGTCTTTCCTTTATGCCGATATTCCTTATGGTTCCATGTGTCTCGGTTACTCATTGTGCTGAATGAACAACTGACCTACTGTTCTGTGTACTTTTTGATGTTTTTCCATATCACCTGCTGTGTGAATGCGTCTAGTTGAGCATTTGGGGTGGGAAAGTTAACTTCTATGTTTCAACGATGATTCTTGTTGAAGAAACTAATTATTTGGAAAGGCTGTAATTTTTTGCATTTGTAGGAATTTTCTTTTTCATCTGATGATATTTTTGTGATATATTATGTCTTTTAAATGATACAGCTTATTTCTTGGAGGCTTATCGTCCTGTCAGAAAAGGAGACCTATTTCTTGTCCGTGGAGGCATGAGAAGTGTAGAGTTCAAGGTCATTGAAACTGATCCGGGGGAGTATTGTGTGGTTGCTCCAGACACAGAAATCTTTTGTGAGGGGGAGCCTGTGAAAAGGGAGGATGAGGAAAGGTTGGATGAAGTTGGGTACGATGATGTGGGTGGTGTTAGAAAGCAAATGGCACAGATTCGTGAGTTGGTAGAACTTCCACTGAGGCATCCTCAACTTTTTAAATCAATTGGTGTGAAACCACCCAAAGGAATTTTACTATATGGACCCCCAGGTTCTGGGAAGACATTAATAGCAAGAGCTGTTGCTAATGAAACCGGAGCCTTCTTCTTTTGTATTAATGGGCCAGAGATCATGTCCAAACTGGCTGGAGAGAGTGAAAGCAACCTCAGGAAAGCATTTGAAGAAGCTGAAAAGAATGCGCCGTCCATCATATTTATTGATGAGATCGATTCTATTGCACCCAAGCGGGAGAAGACACACGGTGAAGTTGAAAGGAGAATTGTTTCACAACTTTTAACTCTTATGGATGGATTGAAATCTCGGGCTCATGTTATTGTTATTGGAGCTACAAATCGTCCAAACAGCATTGATGCAGCATTGAGAAGGTTTGGGAGATTTGATAGGGAAATTGATATTGGTGTTCCTGATGAAGTTGGCAGACTCGAAGTCCTTCACATCCATACCAAAAACATGAAGCTTTCTGATGATGTAAGTTGATCACTATTTTCATTCTTGTGGACAGTTTTTCTTTTTGGTGTAAATTTGACTTGATGATTCCAGCGATAGTTTGGTAACCAGGATATTTCTCTAACAGCACTAATTAACATAGAAATAGCCTTGTAAAAGCATGTTATATGAATCCTTCCAACTGTAGGTTGATTTAGAGAGAATTGCAAAGGATACCCATGGCTATGTTGGTGCTGACCTTGCAGCCCTTTGCACTGAAGCTGCTCTGCAATGCATTAGGGAGAAGATGGACGTGATTGACCTGGAAGATGAGAACATTGATGCTGAAGTTCTGAATTCTATGGCAGTTACAAATGAGCATTTCCAGACTGCCTTGGGAACAAGCAACCCTTCAGCTTTACGTGAAACTGTCAGTAGTTTTATATTCCTTAAATCTAGAATACTATCAGTACGTGAGGCATTCTATCTTTATTTCTTGTTTTCTAATTAAATGTGTCTTTGTTTACAGGTTGTTGAAGTGCCTAATGTCAGTTGGGAGGATATTGGAGGCCTTGAAAATGTCAAGCGCGAACTGCAAGAGGTCATAATTTTTTCCTACACTCAATTACAGCTTGTTACTTTACTTATTTCTATAAATTTAATTTTTATAGTTACCTCCTTTGGTGGATGCAGACTGTTCAATATCCAGTGGAGCACCCAGAAAAGTTTGAGAAATTTGGTATGTCACCATCAAAAGGAGTCCTCTTCTATGGTCCCCCAGGGTGTGGAAAAACTTTGTTGGCCAAGGCAATTGCTAATGAATGTCAGGCCAACTTCATCAGCGTCAAGGGTCCTGAACTGCTTACTATGTGGTTTGGTGAAAGTGAAGCAAATGTTCGAGAAATTTTTGACAAGGCCCGACAATCGGCTCCATGTGTTCTCTTCTTTGATGAGCTTGACTCAATTGCTACTCAGGTCCTTTTCTGTCACACCATAGTTCTAGCTTTCTATAATAGTAATGATTTAGGCTCAGTCAAAATTTAATTCTGTGTTATAACCATATAACTGTGAGGCAGTTTTATTGCCTATGAATCTTTGGGGAATTCAGGCCGCATGTATCATTCATCTATTATTTTCCTTATTTTATGTTAAGCTTTTGTTAATATAACTCTCTTATTGTGTAGAGAGGAAGCAGTGTCGGGGATGCTGGTGGTGCTGCTGATAGAGTTCTGAATCAACTCCTGACTGAAATGGATGGCATGTCTGCAAAAAAGACTGTGTTCATAATTGGGGCAACCAACAGACCTGACATCATTGACCCAGCCCTTCTTCGGCCGGGCCGTCTTGATCAGTTGATCTATATTCCTCTTCCCGATGAAGAATCCCGTCATCAAATATTCAAAGCCTGCTTGAGAAAGTCCCCTATCTCGAAGGATGTTGATTTGAGAGCACTAGCTAAGTATACCCAAGGCTTCAGTGGGGCAGATATTACAGAGATATGCCAGCGAGCATGTAAATATGCTATAAGAGAAAACATAGAAAAGGTAAGCTTTCGATAAGGTTGATTGATAAGTAAGTATCTACTTATATCACTATGATTTTGTCTTTGTTGTCAACAATGTAAATGACTAATCTGACAAATAACTGAGGTCTACTGGACCACCATGAAGGTGGGAATGAGGAGTTTGATTCAGGATGCGAGGAGCTTCAACTGTGTCCGTTTCTAGTCGTAGTATTTTTAGGTTCAGGGACCATGTCCAGACTGAGTTATCTTTTCTGGAGGTCTCCTGTAGTTTGGATTCCAACTCAATGATTTTCTGCTGAAGTTTCTTTCTTGAGCAACACCTGTGAATTATCTTTGAGTTTGTGCTGATGTTTTTATCCTGCACATTTCAGGATATAGAGCGAGAGAGGAGAAGAGGGGAGAATCCTGAGGCCATGGATGAAGATGAGGAGGAAGAAGTTGCAGAGATCAAAGCTGCTCATTTTGAAGAGTCAATGAAGTTTGCTCGCAGGAGTGTTAGTGATGCAGATATACGCAAATACCAGGCATTTGCTCAGACCTTGCAGCAATCCAGGGGGTTTGGAAGTGAATTTAGGTTTCCAGGTGCTACTGGGCCTGCTGGATCCGAGCCATTGGCAACTTCTGCTGGCGGGGATGATGACGATTTGTATGGTTAGGTCTATGTTGTGTACTTTCAGTCTCATATCCTTCTCACTAGACGTGTCTGTAGACTGTCCCCTCAAAAGGGGTAACTTAACGGAGTCAGGTTTGCATATGCTCAATTGTCTGAATTACGACTACGATAACATAAAGTCCAGATGTGGATATTCTTATTATATATCATGGGTATATTCCCTGGAATTTTATGGGGAAAAAAATAGAGAAAAGAAACAAATTTAACATGTTGGATTGCTTTACCTTGGAATATGCGGATGCAGTATCATCATTTTACAACTCTCTTCCAATTTCATATGATTTGCTTCGCTGATTAGAATAATACCGCTGGCAGGTAAAGCATGTGTATGTCTCGTGGTGTCAAGTTACTTGCAGGCTCATAGGCTTCCAACCTGTATCAAACAATTTTGCACTTTAGAGTGGCAAGCATGAAACAGGGCATCGCGAGTTCGTATTTGTTACATTGCAGCTTCAGGCAACCAAAATGTGTATAGATGACCATGCTCCCTAATGACATGATCTATTTTTGCTAAAATTCTTAGTAAACCTATAGCTTTTAACTAATTGAATTAATCTTGTTTGGAATTTTTTTATAGGTAATTTTTCAAAGCCAATCTGAATATTTAAAAATTACAAAAGAATACTTTTTTATTGTCAGACAAAAAAAAAAGTAATAATCTATATAAAAAAAAAGTAATAATCTATATAGGCTCAAGTCATTCAAGTCTTAAATAGTCTTTGCATCTGCAATGGTCGATAATTACGGGTAGCATAATTCTATTGAATGTATAAATTATAGGTTCCACGGCTAGAAGACACTCTGTCAGCCCGCAATTGGTAGAGAGAAGAAAGAATTGGCAACAAACTAAGAAAAATGAGCGCAAAAAAAAAAAAAAAAAGGTCCCACAATGTGTGAAAAATGTAAAATTGCATATAAAAGTAAAAAAAATTATAAAAATATTAAATTATAAAAATAAATATTAAAATAAATTGATGATGTGAAGTAATTTGTGAGATCCATTTACGTAATTCATATAGATTGCATTATTAGAAAAAATTTTATTTTTAAGTTACAGATTATATATTATTATGAGACTTATTAAAAATTATTAAAAAAAAATTAATTATATAACTTTTATAAATTACATAATTAAAGATACTCTCATAAATATGATTGAGTCAAACTTATTTACTAGATATATACTATATATATCAGTTTTTCTTTGAGTGTATTTTTTTTTTTAATATCTCTTTCACTTTTTTTATTTATAAATTTATTAATATAAAAAAGAAACAGGGCATCAAGCCTGCAACAAGTACAACCAGTAGCAGCAAAAAGAGAGGGCTATCTGCTATCCATACTGTAACGTACAATTACACTCTTACATATACAAATACTCCTTTAAAGAACACTTCTTTAGCTAGTTTCGACTTGGCAAAATATTGATTTAGGTGAGATTACATCGTAGACATGTTGCAAGGATTCTCCACCCATCGTATCTCAAAAAATTCAAAAGAAAAAATTAAGCATATGCGCACGGTTACTGATATTTATATAAATATATATAAAACAATTAGGAAACAAACTTTAAGGTATAGAAACCACTCGTGATGATGAAAAAACAAGCCAAGCATCCTCCATAAGACAAGACATATTTCAAGGTTTGCTTGAACGCATTCCAGAACAGCCGCTAGAGCCTAGCGTCTTATAGTTGACGAATCTGCTTGGAGCTGATGAATGCCTAAATCCCTTTGGCAAGCAACTGTTCACTTGTTTCTCTTGGAAGACTTTTTGGTTGTGATCCAACTGTGGCTTCATGGTAACGTAAGTTGAAACTAGTGGTCTTGTAACTGTACTTGGAGCGCTGGGGGGAATAAGACGTCCTGCCATGGTTATGTTTAGACAAGATAGTGAAAGGAAGAGGTAAAGGGCCAAAAGGGAGAGAGGTACAGTTGTAGACATTTTAATTCGTTTGAAATGAACTTGTGCTTTGAGTTTGGAGTCTATGAAATGAGAGGTATATATATAACTTATGAAGAGCTGCTTATAAAGGGTTTGGAAATAAGTGCTTTAAATAGGCTCGTGAATAGCTGATGAAGACAGATATATACAGCTCCTCGTTAGTCTTTGTAGTTGGCTTTCTTTTTCTCTGTGCAGCAAGTGAGGATGCCCGTGAATTCATCTTATTGCACTCTCGCTCATACGTGTTATTTGCCCTCAAATGCAAGTAATATTTTCTTTTTATGTGCAATTACCACATGATGGCGCCCAAATAATCTGAGAAAAAAAACAGTGTCTTTTTTCTATTTTGGTTTTTCCTTTTTCATGGAAAAAGAAAAAGAAACACTTGAAGCAATTGGTGGATTTCAATTAAAGAATACTGTGCGATGCACCGAAAGAAATTATGGGTTCTTCACGTTTCTATTTATGGATGTTGATCAGTCATTAAAAGAATTCAAGACTAATAGCAACTTCTACAATGACAACAATTAAATTGGCAGGTAGGATTGGAAATCAAGCATCCCCAATCTTCTTTTTTGGGTAGCTCCCCATCCACAAATTTCTCTTGATAAAGTCACAATTTAATGCATATTGGTTCCAGTGCTTTTAACTCAACAGATGACATGCAAATACACAATACCAGCAAACCAACAAGAACCCGGTTCCCCTTTCTTCTTCCCTCCCATACCATTTCGAGAATTCATTAACTTTTATTATCTGTGGGGTTTGCCTGTGAGTGTGATAAGCAATTGGTTATGTTGGGTCTGAAATTTAATGGACATTGTCTGCACTGCAGGATGCAGGGTAACCACTGACAGTACTAGTAATTACCAACACTTAAGAACAGAAAGGAATAGAGATTCTACGATAGAAGTATTTAGTATTCATAGAATAGAAAAATAAACGTTGTGGAACGAACAACAAAAGGAGGAAACTCTGGCATTTATGGTTCCCATTCACCGTCAGGATAGGTGAAACTGAAAGAGGAAGGATTGAGTTTGCACGTGAGGGAAGGGCGAGGGAACTTCAGTGAGATCAAATTTCAAATTCCATTTATTATGCAATCGGCTCCAGAAGTCAATGTTGGTTCCCTATTGCTGATTGAGAAATTACCCTAGAAACTGCAAGAGCAACAGAGGTTCCAGACTCAAAATTTACTTTTCTCACGTGAAACATGTCACTGCTTCTGCTTCCTTCAACCTCAGAAGAGAAGGCATAAGCGGAACAAAATCTTAGGCCATGTGGCAGCTGTACATTCGTTGATCATTTTAATTTTAAATAATTATTTTTTATTGAAAAGAAAATGCCATTTGTACACTTAGAAAATATCTTTGGCTTGTTACTTTCACTTTTCTTTTTGGTTTTCCTCGCTTCGGTAATGACGGTAGATATTGGTCTGAGATTGGAAACGGGATAAGGGGAAGGGTAGTTAAATGGCCAGGGAATAAAAAGACAATGTCTTTCTTGACAGACAGAACAGTACACAACCATTTTCTGAATGGAGCTTCTAGGGCAGCATATATCATTTACTCCCTTCTGTAAGAGTAAGACAATTTCTTTCCTTTACTGATATTCCTATAACTAGCAGCAATTGGTAGTTAAAGTGGTTGTATTATAGTAAGCTAGCTGTTTCTTTTCTGCTTCCTTGTACTCGGGATTGAAATGAGACTACAAACTTCATAAAGCTAGCAGTTAAATATACAAATTTGAGTTGGGGTGAAGATTAATGATACCCACTTTATATCGGGCCAGTGGGGTTTTTAAAAGGGTGTTGGTTTTTCTTCTGTTTGGTGAAGCCACCATCCCGAACTGCCGATTAATTGCCTACTTTAAGGAAGAAGGTTTCTGCTCTAAATAATTGTCTCTTTAATCAAGGTAGATATGCCTCGTTTTCCTTATCTCTCAGACGATTGGGATTGTTGTTAATTGGAAGCAACCGAAGTAACTTGTCAAAATTAATTATTATTTGTCGAGAAGTAATTCTCCAACGAGTATTCAATGGTTAGGTAGATGATGTTGTTGCTTTAATTTGTGTTAAAAGTGTTTTGGTGAAGTCATTCTAGTTTCTTGTTTCTTTCTGCTATTCCAATTTAATAGGGTGAGGCGAAAACCCCAGAAATGAGTTATGAATTTTGTTTCGGTTGAATATAAGGTTTTGCAGCTTTGTTTTGCTGAAGGGTGGTTAAGTTCTGGCTGGAGACTGTATTTTCGTTTTAGAAAAAAAAAAAAAAAAAATGCACTTAACTGTTGTCGTTTGTTCCCAAAACAAAGAAAACATGGTCACATCTAATTCAGTCGGCATAACTTTGAGTTGAGATCTCCAGCACTAAAATATGTTTGGTGAAATTTATGATAAAAACCACGGTTGAAATCACAATTTTCAGTCAGGGAATAGCGCTATTAGACACAGAAATCAGGTTATTTTCTGGAAGAGAATGATTCAAGTTAGTACCCTCATGCAGGTCCCATAAGTATTGAGTTTCTACACCTGTTTTATCTCGTTCTCATAATATTCCAGTACAAAGATTAGCAAGCGAATTTGTTCTTAGAGAATTTGAGACGAAACTATTATTTGTTTTGAGTTAAACTTATTCTTTCTCCGCATTGTTCGATTTCAAGTGGAATATTTATTGTTTATTTTTCTAATTTTATTTCTGGAATAGATGTCAAGTCACCGGAACAAGGAAGGAGATTATCCACGGTCTCCTCTGCACTACCTGAGACAGCGGCTTCAGTGGCAGTGGCCGCAACTCTTGTTGGTGCAGCAGCCTCTCTTCTTGTAAAGAGAACCAAAGCTTCTGAGGCAACAGCGGTCAGTATCCATCTCCAATTACTAATTCTGAAAACAAGTTTTGAGATAAATCATGTGTACTTGTTGTTTGATGTTTTTCATAGTTTGGAAATTTGTAGTATCAGTTACTGAAATTTCTTCATTATCCAGGGCAGGCAGCATGTATAGATCATTCTGTGACTACGGATGCATGCCTAGCATAGAGATAGAAAAAACCTAAGTAGCTAATAAGGAAGATGGAATTCATCATTCGTGTCTCAAAAGTGTTTCTTTTTCTTGTGCTGACTGTTATGTTTAAATTAAATTCTTGAAAATAAAGATTCAGTTCAGAGAATGCCAAGATTGTGGTGGTTCTGGTATATGTCCAGAATGCAAGGGTGAAGGATTTGTGCTTAAGAAACTATCTGAGGAGAATGCTGAGAAGGCTAGAAAGCTTTCTAAGAATGCAGCTACTCGATACACAGCAGGGTAACTATTTTTCTCTATACTTGTCTCATCTTTAACTTGCTGTATTTACCCACTGAGCTGAACTGAATTGAACCTCACCAGGCTTCCAAAGAAGTGGAGCTATTGTACAAAGTGCACTTCAGCGCGATCCTGTTTGACCTGTGGTGGCAGTGGGAAGCTAAGCTACTAGTCTAGTTTTACCTCATTTTTCTTTTCTGGTACTTCTAGTTGAGAAGGCGCACATGCACATCCTCGACATATCATCCTTTCTGAGATCAAGGTTACAACTTACAAGTGAGAAAACTTCAATCATGCTCATTAGTCGTATACATCCTCCTACCTGTGCTTGTTGTAACCAGTGATTAACCTTGCTCTATTCAACAGAAAGCATGAATTTGAAGCAGCAAGTTTATTGATATTAACCCAAAAGTTTAAGTTGTTTAAAGAAAATCTATGAATAATTTTATATTATATTCGGTCCATGTAAATATTTCACTTCTTGTTTGTCACTTTCTCTCTCAGCGACTTGTCAAATTTCTCTGCCGTCCAACCAAGTTGGAATTCAGTGAAACAAAAGTAGCGTATAGCAAACGACAGATGGTGGTTACTACTCACTAGAGCTCCATCGCATTTCACACGCAACCCGAACAAAGTTTTGTAATTAATTAGTATCTGTTTACGTTCATCAGATTATAGATTTGACTTAGTATATTCTATATTTCCCCAAAAGGGACATGTCAGCTTGTCATGAGAAGCCCTACAATAATTGAGACTAAATAATATCAATCTACTGATGCCATCCGATCATGGAATGCATTTGGCGATATATTATGTCACTCAACATCGAGATCTGCATTTAGGTATTGATACAACTTGTAAACAAGTCAATTATATAATTCTGCATTTTGCATTGCTTACACAAGCCAGAATATTCTATTCCTATAGAATATATAGATTTCTTTGGAATTCAAAAAGCATTAAAAGAAAAATGGCATACATTTACACAGATTCTCATTATTAAGCATGCCACTTGCTAGATTTAACAAGCTGCACTTTTTACCTTCAAATTTTAAACTTGATTTTTCTGTAGAAGGCACTTAGACGTGGTTGGGAGTTGTATTTGGTGGAGTTGGGGCAGAGGCTACACGCTTGCCTCTCTCGGAGCGGCTGTTCTCTGCAAACTTTAGACTGTTGTGGTGCAAGCCCTTCTGCCTCTCTTCTTCATTCCACTCAGAAGTATAATAATATTCTTCAGTGGATCTCTCAACATCTTTGGAAGGAGGAGTGAACATGCCACCCCACTGTGGGAAGTGAACCAGAGTCACGGGAAGAGTGCAGCATACAATCATGATTCCCATCAAGGAGAGACCTGTAGATGTCGAGAATCTTGAGGTTGAAAAGAAAACCAACTGGGTCAGGCCAGAACCAAAGTTGCCACCTGCACCAGTTAGACCTGATATAATCCCCAGAGACCTCCTTGAAATGAATGGGATAATGCCAAAAGTTGCACCACATGCAGCTTGAGCTCCAATAGAGAATAGAATCATAGCCAATACAGAGATAGGAAGAGAATTGGCACGGCCAAGCCAAATGCAGAAAACCCCTCCTAGGGTTTGGAGGATCCATAAGGTCCAAAGCCTGCCTCTCATGCCAAACAACCGACCTGAAAAATCAGAAGCATACCCTCCAAAGGGACGAGCAACCAGGTTAGCCATTCCAAATGCAGCAGCAATGGTTCCAGCAGTGTGAAGCTTGAGATCAAACCTGTTTTAAGTTACATAAATGTAAATATATCAGACGCTCAATAATCTTAATTGTCGACCAGTGATAAACAAATCAAATTTTCTAAATGAAAATTGCAATTGTGAAAGCGAGAAAGACTTGATTTCGTGAATTTACCTATCAAAGAAATACTCAGCAATGACATTGTCAGTGGTCAATTCAACTCCCATAGAGTAGCCATAGAGGAGAACGAAAATCCATGTCCTGTAATTTGTTATGGCATACCACAACACCTGAAAACAACAGTAAATTATATTAGAAACGGATCTGTTATTGTTCAATTAAAGATTTTTCTTCAAATTTTGCAATTCTTTTTTCCTTAATTTTTGAGATGATGGACAAATTAATGAAGAGGAAGAGAAATTTGTCTTGTCTTTTAATTAAAAAAACCTTGGTGAACTTGTCTTTAGTAACATTTCCCTTCTTCTGCAAGGCACCGAGGTTTCCATCAGGCAAGTCTTGGCCAAGAGTTAAGACCAAAATCCCCATGACGATATGCATCCAACCAGGGATGAAGAAGGCAATCCTCCATGCAGTGAAAGGAGTTGCACCAGCTTTTCTTATCAACTCATACACCAAGGGCATTATAAGCTGAGTGGCTCCCCCACCCATGTTACCCCATCCTGCAGCAGTTCCATTGGCAAGTCCTATGATCTTGCTATTGAACATTGTGCTCATCCAGTATTGGCACGAAACAAAAGTGGCCAGTGAGAACCCAATCAAGAACCTTACTACTATGTAACCAGCAGCATCTTTCACAAATGACATGCAGAACACAGTTGGAGCCGAGAGCATGATAAGGAAGGCGCAGCCGTAACGTGGGCCTAAAAGGTCACAAACTGCACCCATTGTAAGCCTAGAGAAGATGCTCCCCGAAACAGAAGCAACCCCGGCATTCCCAATGTCAAATTTTGTGAGGTTGAGATTATCACGAATGATGGGAACAAGAGGAGCAGCTGCAAAAGTGGAAACGAAGCAAGTGAAGAAGGAGATCCAAGATAGGTGGAAGGTTCTCATGTGGGGGTTGGCAAGGGAGAAGAGTTTGAACACTTTGGCCTTGTGCTCTGAATCAACAGGAAGGGCAAAGTTGGCAGTTGTGTCAGTTGGAACCATTGGGGAAGAAACTGAGGAAATATAGGTTTGCTCTCTGCCTGTAACTCCATGCATGGAGCTTCCTGGAGATCCCTCAATATCAGCCATTTGGTGTACTGAATATTCTTGAGAGAAGATCTAGCTGTGTGTACAGTGCAAAACACAAAATTAAAGAGAAGGAAAAAGAGCTTGGAAGTTGCAAGTGCTGGAGTTATTTGTGAAGAGGAAGGAAAGAATAGGGCAGTATTTATATTATGGAAGCCGTTGACAATGTAAGAGGCAACAGGGGCCACTGGGATGCCCAACGGCTGGGAAGATATAAACAAACAATATATGACAATCCATTTCGCCACATATTATGAGTAAAGGGTCTCATCGTATATCCCAAAGGATTACCTTAATTTAATTAATTACCAGTCGCCATGCATATTAAATAATAGTCTACACGTGCTTGCGTGTTTTATTTGATCAAGTTTATTTTTTGTGTATTAGCTGTGAATTTGAATTAACCAGTGCTTTACATTCCGTTGCTGTTGCTGGGTGTCTCTCTATGTTTTATGCCTCAAACTCGCTCATTCTATTTACTAGTTCCAAATTTTGGCTTAGCATCATTCTTAAACATATCAATATACATGATTCGTTAGAAGTAAAAATTATATTTTAACAAACTAATTAATAGCATCATTTTGTGCCTACTCCAGTGATAGTCATGACTATTATAAAGTTTTACCTCATAAACCTATATATATACATATATAGTTTATAATCTTTTGGTTACAAACAGATCTGCACTTGAGCAACTGACATGATATATCTACTTCTACGATCAAGTTAATAAGCCATTTCGTTACCGTAAAATTTTAGGATCTAACAAAACTAATGAATACAATAATTCTACTCTACTCTTTTCTTTTCTTTTTTTCTTATACCGATGCATGCATACAATTATAACCATAATGAACCATCCTAAAAAAAATTGTAATAAATTAATTAACTTTTAATGGGCAAAACAATGAAATGTAAGAACTAGTAAGTCGAAACTATAACCTTCATACTTAATTTTAATGTTCATGATGTATTGAGCAGAGAATGTGAAAACTTTAAAATAGAGATTGGAGTTGGTTTGATCATATATATATATATATATATATTGAAAAGTGTAAAATAATTTGTATTTCAAATTTTCTATTGTTTTATTTTCTACTATATATATCCCACTTAGGTCGAAATGACAGGATATTAGCAGAATGCTATGGTGGCATTGTACTTATATGATACGAACAAAAAGAACTATCCTATACAAGTAAGAAAATATCAACTGTGTCCCTCCAAGTGTGACAACATTTGACATAATTTACTAATGCAGCCTAAACTTCAAATTGGTGATAGTTTCATTTATTCAGTCAAATTTATGCATCAATATATTATCTATTTAGATATTATTTTTATAGGAAATATCAAGATATTCAGCTAGTAGTATTGCTTGCTAGTTGCTTCTTTATACACGGCCGACGTATGAAATTCGGATGTAATATTTGTTTTTTTTTTTTTTTTTGAGGGTATTCAGACGTAATAAATTGAGAAGGAAATGGAGAACATTAGCAAATTGCAAAGTCAATCAATTATATATTGGCCTCTCGATGATCCAAATTCCATTCTACGTTTAGAGCCCTTAAGTAATTTTATTTTATTAGAAATTGAATGTCTTATATTGGACCCCCAATATATTAATGAAATATAGACTTGTGGGTTTCTTTATAAACTATAAATAAAATGAAAACTGTCTAAATTTGTTTGGCAAGTTGAAGTTTGCAGCATTTGATAGTGACAAAAACTATATGAAATAGAACCCAGCTTACCCTTTCAAGGGCTTTTAGAGTTCTTTGATGTATTTTTATTTGGACATTATTCAAAGCTACTGGCTTGTGGCTGAAAAAAACCGTAAACCCTTTTGTGCTTCTTTTCAGAGCAATTAAAATGTTAACATGATTGAACGACACTAATTAACAATAATGACTTTGTTCACATCTATATATCTCATAAGAGCTAGTATTGATCAGCCTACGTACATGGGACAAGGACGGATATGAGTATTGGCAGAAACATGTGTCTCTAGTATGAAAAACTCTTCTTTTTTTAATTGTTCCCCGTCTCTTTTTAGTTTCCCGGACTTAAATCAAGTCTAAAGTAGATTTTTCTTTGGCTAATATGTCCAAAACTAAATTCGACGAAGCAAGAATGATCGAGTTAATGAGTCAGCATTGAAAGGGTCCAATGATCTATTGGAAAGAAGATTTTTTTTTTTTTTTAATTTTTTAATGCAGCAGGGTTTTCCCTGACAAGTAGAGACTGAATCCGTGTTAGCCATCTACGGCTTTCTTGGAGGAAGAGCAGATTATTGAGTCAGCTAGAATATGGTGAAAGAAAAATCATGTTTCAAGAATCATACAAAAATCTTGATAAGATCTAATGCTAGAAACTTTTGGTGATTAGATATTGTTCCCCTGCGGCTGCGGACTCCTAATAAATCCGCACGATAGGTTAACTTGGCAAATATGCAATAAGTTGAGCGAACTTATCAAAAATGCATGTAAGGAAATATAATATGCGATCCTCCGACATGGCACCGAGCCACTAAGAATCCGAAGCCACTCTATTAAATAGGGACAAACAGACAGAAAGACATAACAGACAAGTTTGGAATTTTGATAATCTCACAAGTTAGCCCACTCCTGAGTCCTAGCGCACCACATAACATATGCTGATCCAGACCAGTACAGTAATGGCAGAGGCAACATCAAAATGAATATGGATATATAGAATAAGTTACCCCAAACAAACTAATAAACGTGATTTCCTGCTGAATGGATGATAAGGTCTACAATATCCAATTTCACTGTAGCATGATTACAAAGCAATGTAGATGCAAGTTTTCTATTATGCACATCAAATCAAATGCCGGTACTCCCCCTTCTTTGAACTGGTTTGTAAAGCACAACTGTAACATACTTAGATCGAAACCTATGAGTAAATCCCAGTGCCACAACAGATCTTGCAGCGTCTCTATCTCTATTCTCAATATAAAGATGATTGAGAATCACATTCTGAGGCGGAGGGAGAGTTCCTGCGGTGTCTCTACTGGCAGGATAGCTCAGCAATGTGTGTTGCAAGTGTGGAGGGACCATAGGCGGATCATGTGCCTCATACTCATTTCCATTGTATATATTATTGTAACTAGAATCTGGTGACTTTGGAACTTCAAATCCCGCAACAGTTGCTTCACCCTGCAGGTAGATTTTAACTTTAAGATCCTACTAGTAATGGAATTGATGTAATCATCAGGGGTGAATTACTCACGTGATCGTCAGGATATGAATTGCTCATCTTGGAATACAAAACAGCTACTAAAAATAAGATTTCATCAATGAGAAATTCAACCTGAAATATAACAGCCTTGCTTCCATAAGCACACGAGCAATTTTACTTTCATAAGCATGCGCAATAAATTTCTAGCATAAATCCATAAGATAACGCTTACATGCAAACTGGTAAATCTAACATAAAACCATTAATGAAAACGTAGGCTAATAAAATACTCGGTCTAAAAAACAGCCAAAAGTAGCATAAGTCCTAAAAAACTGCAAAAATTGTCTATGAACTGAATACCCCCGTAACCATTTCACTGAAGTCATCCACGAAACGAGACGTTGGTTAAAGCCTCAGGTCTCCTGACAAAGTTGATGATCACAAGAAATACAGGATACAAATTTGGAAGGAATAAGGGTATGTTTTCATAAGTGATCAAGATAATGGAGAGAACTCAAAGATTAGGGAAAGAAAAATATCCATTTATTACATTGAAGCCTAACTAAATTAATTAGTAATCAAACTGCAATTTTATTTCAATTTTTGGAAGACTCTACGTAAATTTTAGATCACTCTTCCGCAACTATATACCCAAGCCTCATTAAATGACATAGGAGCCGCCAAAGGAATCAATTTTATCCAAATACAAACTGCTCGTAATCTTGAGATACAACAAGACTAACTTAAAAGTTTAATCCTTATCCATGCACGCCAAAGAAGCTTCAAGAGAATCACAAAGTGAATGTACAATGCTGAGGATTTCAGAACTTCACAATCCAGCGATTGACTGATAAGGAAAGCTAAACTTTTAACCCTAGACATAAACTAAAGGTTTTCCCAATCTTTGACCGCTTTAAATCTTCCAAAAGGAATCCACACCACCATACTCTCCATCCCCTTAGACTAAACCGGAAAGTTCTAGATTATCGTCTCATTAAGTATCTGAGATACTACAGGGTCTTGAGATTGTAAGCTAATGCAACTATGTAGTTTCCAACTCCACGAGATGTCAACTTCATAGTAAGTTTCCCATTAGAAAGTATTGCAAGGCAAAGGAATTACATCTACTTCGGTAACTGGAAACTACTAAATGCAACGAAAGTAAAACAGGGTCAAATTTCACAAAATCTTAATGAAAAACCATTGTTTGTGAAACTACTTCATGCTAACAGATAACCAGCTGTATCCAAATTTTCCTTGTAAGGAGAGTAACAAAGTATTCATTCATTTACGATTACGACCATAATCCTTTCCAGCTAAAAAAAAAAATCCTTCGAACGAAAATTGGACTATGCTTTCTTTCTGGTAACTAAAACTCCACCTTAAAACCAAAATATCACTTCTGCAACTTCAACTGCAGTCACACCAAATATAGGAATAAATCGAGTAGAATCATAATCAAGACGAGTCTATTACGAGTTCTTGAATTCTCAACGGAATCAAACATACATATTCGAAAATGAACACGAAAAAAAAAAAAATTGCAACCAAATAACCAAAAACAGATAATAGAGTAGAAATATTAGTATGCCTTCGAACGAAAACAACATATAGCAAATCGACAACCCCGATGCACTAATTTAAAGCAACAAAAGTTATCAAGTCAAATGAGATGTAAAAATTGTTAATCACAAAGAAGCAACGATACTCGTTCATAACTAGCGTCGGATGCGGCCGGATGCTTATCTTATAGGGGAAGTATCCCTGACCAAAAAAAAATATATATGTATACATAGTTGTAAAATTTTAAATGCAACTGGGGTAAAATGAAAATCGTCAAACCCGAAATCCAAGGGGTGCTGATATTTAGGAATTTAATCTCAGTCCGTTGATACGGAACAGCCGAGTCGAGAAAAAAGTAATATTTTTTGAGCCGAAACAGCGCCGGTTGCAATGCAAAAGCGAAACAGCGGGGAATTTCCAGAAAAGTGAAAATTTGGGGGAGAGGCCAAGATAGGAAAGGAAACCCGAGCGCAAGGCCGCTAATGCCTAATGGTATGAACAAGAAGAAAGACGATCATAATTCATTCGTCCCTTCACCAATTTCGCCTTCTCTGGGCTCTTTTCCCGTCCATCATTTCACGCCTCCTAATACGACGTAGTTTGATGAACGGACTCGTGGGCCGGTCAAGTCAAGGCGTTGGCCCAAGGGGATTAATCTTTGCACCCGTTCTCTCTCTACCGTTCGCCATGGTTTGGGCCCTCGATCTAGGCAGGGAATACTGTAAGTTAGATTGGATTGGATTGGACTGGACTGTGACGTGAGGTTGACCCCAATGATTGGGCGAAGAAGCGTAGGTCACACTTCGAATTAACATAGCATATTTTTCATTTGTTAAGAGAGGCATAGAAAAGAAACGAAGGAGGACGATGGGATGAGATGAGGGGTGTCACGTGGGGACGAAGCATTTAAGAAAGCGTACGGACGGGACCACGGTGCCACGTGATGGGAGCGTGCAAAGAGCGATAACTGCAGGCTAGGCGTAGTGTCTCTCCTGAATTCATCTGATTCTTACCTCAGACAGAAATTTCATTCACATTTACACTAGACTCTCTCTCCATTGGCCCCTGCCTGCTTTATTATTGCTTCACCAATCAGAGACTTGCCAAACCCACCAACCCACCCACTATACTTTTTTCTTTTTTTATCGTCAAGATATTTGTGGAGATAATTAAGCCAACAAAATTCATTTTTCCCAAAAAATATAATAGTAGTAGCAATTAGAAAAGCCGCATAGCCAGGTTAGATTGTACGGAGTGGGCCGGTGCTTCTTTTCGGGTGGGGTGGGGCTTTGATTGAAAGAATCTGCCATAATATTTTCAACTTTAATCTATTAGCCAAAAAAATGAACTCTTATTCAGGACCGGCCTCTCAATCTGGTCCGCCGTTCAGAACTTCTAATCTAATCCATTCAAAATGGTAATGAAATCTAAACCAATTATATATAGACATTTTAATCCTTGCTGGCTTAATCTGACATAATAAAAAATAATGAAAGCGACCTTAAATGTGGTTCTTATTTTCTGTATTATCATATTATTTTTTAATTACAATAGGCAACGAGTTTTCAAATGAATTCCGCCTCATTCAATATATATATACAAATCTTCAAGAAAGAAATAAATCCATATTCTGAAACCTAAGATTTTTAGCCAACATATGAAAAGTTGACGAAAATACAATGGAATCGAGTTAATCGGGAATTAGTAAAATGGGCTCTCGAAGCTTGGCACTGCCACGGAAGAAGAAAAGATGGAATTATAAAAATTGTTTACGGAGTTTTTGGTTAATAAAAATATTAATTAGCTATACATATTTTCTTATACATATTTACTTTGAATTGTGAATTGCTTACGCTAGGAAGGAGATCGAGGGGGAACATTTATTTCCACTCAATAATGAACTAACAGAGACTTGAGGGTGACATGACAACTGGGCAGGATAATATTGCTAGAATGTATGATTAACTTGTGCAGTTTTTTCTACATTTTCTTTCGTGCTTATTTTTTTTTTTATGGGAAAATGGGTCAAACTTTTAATCCATGGGACATGTAGAGTATATTATTGCGAAACCTTGCAAATTATAAAAATTAAGGGGCTTCAGTAACAATATGTGCTATATATACTGATATACTTATTTCTTAAAATCTTTTGGTAACTTATTTATAATTACCAAAAAAAATTGTTGTAAAACAATTAGGTTCTTTTAAGTGTTAATTTTGTTAAGAGAAATTATATCTTTTTCGATGATCTTTCTATTTAAGAAATAATTAGTCTCTAACTATGATTAAAAATATTCTTAATGCATTATAGGAAAAAAAAAAACTTATTTTTAGTTAATCTTTGTTTGAATGTGTAGTTATATATACGTATATAATTAATTATGGTGATGTATGAAATTTCAAGCACGTTACTATCTCATTTTAAGAGTGGTCCTACATATAATAAGTTTGCATAGTGTGCATGTTCAAACGAATGAAAAATAATATCAGACTTCGTTACCGCAAATGCAATTTATGGTGAGAAAAGTGAGGATGTCATTTTGGTGCTCAACATGATTTTTTCCCCTTAAAAAACAAAGTGAGGGTGCCATTGTCATATGCCATCACTACTTTACAAACAACTACAAGTAAATAGATTGATCAAATGATAAAAACTATTTCAGTTTAAATAGGGAATTTAAACTATGTTAACACTTGATATTATTTTTTATATTTTTATAGTCTTATTCAATTGATGTTTTATATATTTAAAATATTGTATGTTTTTTATTAAAAAAAAACAGATATAAGAACTCCACTAATAAACTTAAAACTAGGGTTTAGCGAAGGATTAGGGTGTGTATAATCAACAACTATATAACACTTAGTACAGTACCATATATATATATATACAGCTAAGGTTCGACCAATGGGTATGGAGAAAGCAAAATGGCAAACATATGCGGCAGGTAAAATTCAAATAAAAAATGAACCAAGAAAACCACTTTCCTCCCCTCCCCTTCTCTCTCTCTCTATATATATATATATGCCTAACCTCCTTCTACTCTACTTTTACAATCGCAATGGCCTCTCTCTCCTCTCCCATCTCTCTCTAGTTTGGTTTTCTCCTCAAGAGTTAAATCTCAGGCGTTTTCCTTATAAATTATATTATTTTTCTTTCTATTATCCGCTGTGGCTTTCAACTGTATTTTAATATATATAGATATATATTTCAAACTTGAGACTTAATATTTCATATATATTTTTTTTATCATTCTTTCTCTTAATCACGTTTCCCTTCTATTGCATCTCCTTCGAGAGTCTCCTCAGAGTAACAGAATCACTCTTACACGTACGAGGATTCTATTCTTGTTTAATTTGGGTTTCTTTCTCTTCTTCTCTTCTACTCTTTGTTCCTCACAAAACGCTTTTCTTAGATTAGCTGGATTCGAAAACGATGTTTTTGATCCACAGGGCTTTGAATCCCATGATCTGTTTCGTTCTTCGATCTCCAGCTCGACGTTCTTAAAAGGATTTGTTTTAAAAATTAGAGAAATAGGGGTTTTGGCTTTTGTTTTTGTTCTACTTCCTGTTCCTGATGTGGTGGAGTTTCATCTGGGTTGAGTAGATTCCTTCCCAGGTACCCACAAAGACTCGTGGCCCGGACACAGCTTTAACCACTCGTAACGGGACACATAAATAAAAAATCTCAATTTTGTCTCCCTAACTTTCTCTTACCTTTCGATATGGTTGCCCCTTTGGACATCTATTGGGAGAAAAAAAAAATGGTCATTCAGCTTACAATCTTAAGCTTTTAGCACTTTCCTTTATAGCCACACTTTTCTTTCTGTAAGTTTCTTCTACAGTGATATTCCATAATCCTGTGAAAAGAGAGTTGCATGGACGGATTGACAGTCGTTCTTTGCAGATGTAGCATCATCAAGATTCACATGCAGAAGTAAATTGGTAGGATTAGTATGCAAATCCTATTAAACTCTCTCGATCTCTTTCTCTGCTAAGCCAAAGTTCTCTGGAAGTGAGAATCTTGATGATGCTGCATCGGCCATAAACGACTATAAAAATTGTATAAATAGTATTTAAAAAAAAAAAAAAAGGTATTGCCCATCAATCTGCAAGCAAAAACGTAAGTGCACACTAAACAATAGGTGACTCTATCTACTTTTTGTTGGTGTAGGTGGGTTTTATATTGTTTTTCAATTTGGTGGGATTTTTTTTTATTGTTGGTGGTACATAAATGGATATGGTCTTCTTGTGCTTTTTTTCTTTTCCTTTACAGAAATCGTAGGTTAGCTAATACAGACTTTGAGAAGGTCAAGTTGAGGCTCTGTTAGGTCCTTTGCGTGCTGACTTTTGCAGATCTATGAATATTCTTTCTGAGCTGCAGGTCGAAATGGCCGGATGCAAATGGTATCTTTTCAGTTTCTTGATTAAGGTGGGGATACTATTTTGTACAAATCTAGAGGGGAGATAATTTAAAGAGAAAGAGAGGTTTAAGATTCAGAAGTAGATAGGGTACTAAGTTGTCTGTGAAAATCATTATTTTAATGGGGAATCGGCTTTAGATCCACCATGAATGCATGCATATCTATCAAGTTCTGAGATACTAGGTTAGGTTTGCAGCTAGCTGGTCTATATATAAACAACTTAATCAAATCAAACCTTGCAGTTTGGTTACTATGGAGAGGAGGCAGTGAAGACGAATGAAGCAAAGAGATTTGTGGATTTGTTTGTTACCGATGTGATTCTGACTGTTATAAGCCAAACAGCTTTCTGGGCATTTTGGTTCCCGTTCCCACCAGCTTCGTCCTTGTCACTGTATATATATATATATATATATTATTATAATGTTTAATTACTTATGATCAGTGGACATTCTTCCAAGTGGGTGTGCATCTGTGGAACTTGGCAGATCATGGAAAATTGAAGCTTGGCTAGCTTCGGAACTTGGATATGCAAAATCACGGACATTATACATATTCGTCACTTCCATGATCCTTTTTTTGGCTTTATTATTATTATTATGCCTTAATCACCCCTCGCTCTCGTTGGTGGTCCGACAACAAAAGACATCTTAGCAAGTTGGACCCTCACCTTCTCGGTAAGCATGTATATTCATCTCTTGCCCAGATATTTCATTTCATATTCTTCCTCTACTATTATAATACTCTTCAACTGAAAATATTTTTCCTTTCTGGGAATAATTTTTCCATTTTTTGATTCATTAATATTCATGACAGTGATCGATGATTCACTTATCCAAGATCATGTAAATCTGGGCGCATGCTTCCATCACTGTCCAAAGTTTTGGTTCACATATCTCTGTCTTTCAATGGGGCTCTCTCCTGTGCTAGCTCAAAAGTGAAAGGATCAAAGGAATGGGAGAAGACTATTATTTCGTCAACTTGCCCTACTTCTTTTTTCCTTCTAAAGGACCGTGTGGAGAATATATACATCAGGCCCACTAAATTTCTTGACCTCTCCGTTCATAAAGTTTCTCTCTTTTGATGAGTCATTAATGGATGAGGGTACTATCTCTCGAGTAAACATTCTCCTGCTTAAATTTATTTTCTTCCTATCAGCTATACTGTGTAAAGATGCTATTTATATATACTCTTGCAACTAACTAATATCATGTTCCATGTCTCTAACGTATATATACTTAACAACTTCTTTTTGTGTATATGTAATGGGAAGTACTATACAACTTAAAGCCTATGACCGTTACCCAAATTTCCTCTCCACTTACTATATGAATTAATTAAGCCTAGAATTCTAGATGGCTTATATATAATTTATAACTTTATGTTTTCTAAGTATATCACATATATTTGCAGCTAGCCAGGGTAATTAGCGTATGATCAATCTTCGGTTGCAGGTTATTTAAAAGAGTGTATTCTATTTATATAATATGGGGAAGCTGTGCTCATGGTTGGCACATAGAGGTTCTGTTAGTCATTTCATATGGGTATACTTTTTCCTTAATTGCGTATGGAACTTCTTTATTCCATTGTTGAACTGCAATTAATCACTTCATATCTACTGAACTGAATAACTGGTTGAGACATGCGGTGTCTTTGCCAAAATTGAAAGTAGTAAAATTAAAATGAAATTGAAACAAATTGAGACTGTGGCCAATATAGAGCAACCCATTGCTAAAGAATGTTGTTGCTGTTATTAAGAATAAGTTGACGATCTGTTTTTTATAAATTTTCATCAGACTTGTGTTAATGGAAGTAATCATGGGAAAAACTTCCCGTCAGATATAGTAATTAATTTAGGCCAGTTTGATCAAATTGTGCTTAGTAATGATTTATTTTTTCGTCCAAGTACCTAGCTAGTATTTGTTGATCCTTAAAGTTTACACATTTCTTGGTTTCACCTCCTATTCTTGATACATTACAGCACTCATGATTTATATAAACAAGAAAGACGTTCATAAGAGGGCATATTGTAATCATGCTTGATCATTCATTGGCATCATGAATGTTAGCATTTTAGATAAAGACAAATTATTCCATCTTCACTCTTGTAGTAATAATCTCACGTAATTATATGTTTCTTCCGATCTGTAAGCATAATTACAAGTTATTGGTCTGTTATTTAATTAATCTTGATAACATCTTCTTTATGTAAGTTCCATTATATATGAAATATTGGCTTTAATATTGATACTAATTTTGTATATACTATATATTTCAAAACCGACATATGCTAGTTGTATAGGTTTCAAAAGGAAGCAATGTTACCTTTTTCCCAACTTTGCAATTTTTTGAGGCAAATCTTGCACGTACCGCTAGTTAATTTCTTCCTTTTTACAGTGGACATAATCACATGCCTGCATGTACTGCATTGCTTCCATCATTTCAACGTCTAGCATAATTCCATTGGCAAACAACGGAGAACCACACAAATGATCTGTTCAGTCCATTATTTAGGATATCTCTATAGTTTGGATGGTCACTGTTTTGTTTGACTTGTAATATTTAAGTTTCATTTTCATACTTCGTACAAAAGTTTCTGATGAGATTCCCACATCATGTCATGTTGGGACGACGAGGAACCAATTGGTTTCCATACAACTCTCATGTTTGCAAAAGGAAGAATTCTGAAGTTTTCTCTGTTGCTTTTACCATATTTTGCCATGATATGCACTCCTACTAATGAGTACATGTGCTGCGAGAATTTGCTCTAATATTCAAAATCGTAATAAAGGAAAGGAGGATATGGGGAATTGATATAGAGAAGAAAAGAAGCTTCTTTTCAGATCAACAAGAGAAGTTAAGCATCACAGAAACTGTGACTGGCTGGTAAATACCATTTTGACAGTTTCAATTCATACTTAACTAATTACCCAAAGATGTATATATATCAGTTTAATTGAGGCATTAGCTTTACTAAAACGATGTCAGGATGAAACCATAGATTATTGTGTGCCTTCTTCTCCAATAACATTCCAATGCATGCCTTTGGTGTTTACTGATTTCTGTTCTTTAAAGTGATCGATGTTTTGTTTCATTGTGTTTTAATGGCTTTAACTGAATTTACTTTGTCAAATATTGAGCAGGTCATCCTTGAAAGTTCCAAAAAGTGAAAGGAGAATCAATTTCCACCATATTAGGGATGCAATTTCAAACTTAAAAAAGAAATGCAATTCACCTGCAACTTGATCCCCGGAAGTCAGTCATATCCAGCTAATGTGAAAAGATCAAAGGAAAGAATAAAATGGTTGTGTTGCTGCGATGAAGCTGCAGCAAACTGCATAGGAATTTGAGTAAAGATGGGTGGCTTTGGATTTGGTTTCCCTTCTCTTGCTTGATCATGATTACAGTTTACCTGTAGGGTTTTGGTCCCCATGTATTGTACGTTATGACCCCATACCACTTGATGTACATGTGGCAGACATGCAACTCAGGGTCCATCTTGGACCCCAGCCCCCTGCCACAAGATCTCTTTCGACAGCAAAATCCAACCAAGTTTCAGTATATTATGGAGCCCTTTTTTTCTCTTTTTCATTTTCTTTCTTTCTTTGCTTTTAATTTATATACAATTTTCTAAAAAGAAAAAACTGTTGGGAGGGCTTTAAAATTACCATGTAGACTGAGTAAACAAAAAACACAGTAAAATTAGGAGAAGTTGCATTCACGAGAATAATAATGTTCGAGAAAGCACTAAAAAGATCTAAAGATGGTTTTATTATTTAAGACTAAATATAATTTCAAAATTTATTCTATTTATAAGAAAGTAAACCTCTCTCAATCACATTCCTAGAAATTAAAAAAAAAAAAAAAAAAGAAGAAGATATTAAACATATGATTGAACATTAAATATTTTATGAATTATTATGTAAAATTAATCTTACCAAGATTAAATAAAGAGATAAAATTTTAGAAGAAGTAAATAAACTTGATTAAATATTGCATTATATATATACACACACATACGCGTATGCTATGTTGCCTCATTTATTGTATTTTTTATTTTTCAATATAATGTAGTTTAACTTTTTTTTAAAATTGAATTTTGCATTGATAAAACTTTTTATATGGTATTAACAAACGACACGGCAGGACTGAAAAGGAGATCTAGATGCGGAGAACAAGTCATGAAACTCGAAAAGTCGCTACAACCTTGGTTTAGTATACAATTCATTCATTCCCTAAACCCGACCAAAAATTCATGTCTTCCCAAAACTGAGAATTGTGTCTCAGAGGGACACCGCAACATCTTCTGCCTTCTCAACCCTACCATACTCTATCTTCTTCTTCTCTCAGAACCCTCAGAATGGTTATGCTTATGCCTTTTCGAATTGCTTCGCAGAAACCAATTCATCATCTCATTCAAGTCCGATCTTCGCCACCACTTTGTTCTTGCTTCCAATTAATAAATTTCCTGTTATCGCTACAACAATTGGAGATTTCCATGATAAACCAAAAGTTATATAGAAGATGCTCAATCTTGGTTGCTATTAGTCTATTCTTACAATGGATTCTCTGACCGAGCTTCAGAGACTTCTAACTATATGAACGACAATGGGATTAAAATTATCGTTACTGGGCATGGACAGTGCAATTTCATTGCTTGATAAAATGTCCGATAGAAGTGTCTTATGTAGTGTTTATAAGATTGGAGAAGCCAGGGGTATAACTGACCAAAGGCTATTAAACCTGATGATGCCACTAGCTTCATTGCTGACTTAATTTACAAATATGCCTTAAACATTCTTAATTTTAGTTAAAGATAAAGTACAGAGATGTCTCTCAGTTGCTAATTGAGCCTGACATTATATGTTATATGCGAGGGGTTTCAGTTGTTAAATTATTATTATGGCTCCTGCCGCATAAATTGCAATTTTCTGGGTGCCGAAGACATCATTGTTTCTCTCTCTGTCTATCAAAACGGGCATTTGGCCAATCTTTAAACTATGTGAACTTGGGCTAATGGGATATAAAGCACTTCAAGGGAAATTATGTTGTACCGTGGAATAGAATTGTGTTCATTAAAGTAAATTTGAAACTTTTCACCTGATGCATACACCCATAAATTTCATCCAAAGAAAGAAGCATTGAAACAGCTAGAAGAGAGATAAAAGTTTTTTAAGCCTTACTATACAAGTTGGACGGGACATCGAAAGATATCTAGCTACTCTCATACGTGGAAGGAGGAGGAGGGTGGTGAGGGGTGATTGTTGTTAAGACTAAACAAAACAAAATTGTCCTGCTACCTTTGAGGAGCACCGGAAAGGATGGGATCATTCATTGCTGAACCATGCTTTCCCAATGCCGGAATGCTCAGAGAACGTTTTCTCAATTTGGCTTTGCCAGAATGTGATAGTTTTCTCTCATGCTTTTCCATAAACAACGTAGAATAGGAGCAGAGGGGCTCCGAATCAGGCTCAGTTCTTGTTCTAAGGAAGAGATCCAGGTTCTGACGATACTTATTCCCCTGTGTCTTAGTTCCTTGACCATCCAAAATAGCAGAAAGCTCACTCTTAAACTCCTCATCATCTGAGCAGTAGCCATTCTCCTGCAAGTCTAGCATTGCCAAATCATCATACTCTTCATCAGATTTGGTGGATTCCTCATCAACTGAACCTATCTGCAAATAAATAAAAATCAACAAGCAGTTAAATAAAATGGACATTATAATTGTGCTAAAAATTGGCCACCGGCAACTTGAATCGGTCACTGATATGAAGAAATCAATGCCGAGCCAATAGTCAATGTCGATTCATTCCAATACATGAAAACTCATCACCATCAATAAAAACAACAACTGATCATACATTTGATACAAGCGCTAGCGAAGGCAATACCAGAGATAACAAAAAAGCTAGAAGCTGTACGGTGGGGTAAATTTCCCTGATTGAATAAACATTTTAGTTAAATCAATTAACGAAGCTATAAAAACTAAATCTACCTCCTCATGGTCTTGTTTACGACTACAATCACTAAAATCCTCATCACTGCCCGCCTCTGGTGGATCATCAATTTCTTCATCACTACCATGCACTGAGTTCTCCTCCTTGAGCTAAAAGAAAAAAAAAAAAAAAAAAGCCAAAATTAACCAACAAAACAAAATAATAATGATAGTACAAACTTCCTATATTCTCCACCGACGCTAACAAGACCTTAAAATTCAACTGAGAAATTAATTGACATAATGTTCTGGTTTACCTCTTTAGCTGGTCCATCAGACAGCCTCGGTGAGCTGCAGCCAGAGGACATATATCTACTACCAGTATCAGTCCAATCTGCCCTAGACTCATCTACACTTCCAGCATGACTAGTACCACCATCACTAGGCCACGCACTGATCCCATACAAACCAAATGGAATATTTACAGGCTCTGCCTTACCAATTCGTAAGGGTCCGTACATTGGATTTCCTATTCTGTTCTCTAGTCCATGGCCCCATATAGGGTTCCCGTTACTGTCGACTGAATTAACAGGCCACGCCTTGGCAACAGATCCATCAGTATTAACAAGTGCCATCAGATGCCTTGAAGAACCTTTTCTCTGGATCAATTGAAACATTCCTTTGGAGCTCAAGGAATTGGCTGCACATTGATTCCTATACTCCTCATCAACAACAGTTACAATATTTCTAGTGGGATCATACAGAGGTTCCCCAGCTTCACGCCTTCGAAGACAGCTGAAGACAGTTGCATGGATGGCTGCAACACTCTTGTCAACATTTGTATTGTTTATTTTGGGAACAAGATGCTTGTCAGCACGCTTACAGAGGTAATCCTGGATTGTTCGTATGTTTCGAATATACTTTACATATTTATTTTTGGCTGGGTCCAGTGTCATATATTTTGCACGTACGGCAAATCGTTCCAAGTGCTTATCCTCATTTGTAATGTATATCATGAAGGGTATGATTGAAGGATGTTTCTTCATAAGCCCCATCTGCATGAGGATTTTAGTTATTATTAACGAAACAATAGTAACATAGAATGGACAAAAGAAAAAAGGAAAAGATGAAAAAAAAAAAATGAAGGACTAAATAAAGGATATTTGACATACAACAAAATTGAGGCTCAAGTGAACACCCTCAACAACAACGGACTCTTTTCGCTCTTCCCACGAAGTGATTAGCCTATCAAGACTGTCAATCACCATCTCACTCTGTGCCTTAAATCCTTCAATAGCCATTTGTTTTGTACTTGGGAGTTCAGTAGTAGCAGAGCCCACCTCTGATGACCGGGTATCAGATTTCTTAGAATTATGACCCTCATTTACTTCATCCTTGGGAAGTGCATGAGATACACCAGCCAGCTTTTTAGCTTTCCTTTTAGCCTTTGCTTCTGCAACAGCAATAGGATCCAAATATTCGCCTGCATGGTAGGTAGAAGCCCATAACAAGGGGTTTTCTTTCTCATTAACAAAACTTCTCATCATGTGTCTAATAGAGTCAGTTGATACCACTGTTGTGATTCCCAACCTGCTACCCTGGAATGAAGATTTAAAGGATGCTCATGCTCTTGAACCACAAAATCATAAGATTTTCAATTTCAAAATTATTACTCACTATTAGTTAAATATACTACCACAAAATAAGTAAAAACTGGCAATAGATATTTGGAATTGCAAAAAGACAACTACTTCTCTATGCAAAGATACCAGCAATGCAGACAAAGTGGATTTGCCACAGCCACTAGTGCCACACAACAGCACTGTCACAGATTCCTTCCGTTCTCGGATTCTGCAACCAATTACATAAACGTGAATAAAATAGGAGTATCTATAATGCACATAATAAAAAAAAAAAATCACTGTACCCAATTACAGAAATTCAGCAGGGTGATCATTTAGAAAATCAAGAAATCTATCATAGTTTCCATTTCTTAAGTTTCTTGGAAGTCTAAGACAGAAATTCACATAAATAAAAAATGCTGTCATTCAGAATACAAGAACATCAAACTCAAATTCAGAGAGTGCAGCAGTTTGGAGAACATAAGTGATAACATACTTTGGAGGCATACCAAACTCAAATGAATTTTCATAGATTTAAACAATATATGTTGATTAATTTTTCCATGTATAGGTTGCATCTTAATGGCTAGAAATGCTACATGTTTAAACCATATGTTAAAAGCAATGTACACTTGGAGGAACCTGATAGGACTATAAATTCAAGCAAATACAGCCATGTCATCATGCGCCATCAATTTACCAATAGGGGAAAAAGAAAAGCATAATAAGCCAAAATGGCAGCAACTAACATCATTTTGTCCTATTAAAGAGCAATGTGAAGACACCCAAGGCCCTAACAAAACGTAAAAGACATCAGATGTCACTCCAAATGGACTTCATGAAGTCACATAGAAAATTCCTGCTAATAGACACTTCAAGGAAGAATACAGAAGCAAGACATCCATAACATATTTACAGACGCTCCAATTAATATTGCGAGTGGAAGTCCAATAGGCACATCAGGTGTCACTCCAATGTACGAAATACTCGTATTTAGACACTTAAAATTCATATAACACCCAAAACAATATTTAAAAGATAAAATTGCATTAATCAGATGCAGGAACCATATTCAGATGTTTTTTTTTTTTCCCATTTCCTTCTCCTTCGGTTACTTTAGATCAATAAACTCCCATCAAGGCACAAGATGACATGATACTTATACCTGCATGCCAGAACCAAATCTGCTCTCTGATTGGGGCCCACATACTTATACTCCGCCAGAGCAGCACAGACAATATCTAAAAAAGTTTCTCTCCTAACAAATGCAGTGGTGCGTCTCTTGTACAACTCAAATGGTACACTTTTCTTTTTATCATCTATACCTGAGGGTAAATGGTCACCAACATCCACTTTACCCAGGCAAAAAGTAGCACAGCGACCCAAGTTTTTCTCAAAATTTCCCTTAGGAGCATCTGGATCCGAGATTGCCACCTCTTCGGGCAGCAAAGCATCAGTAGAACTCTCACTCCTTGTCAGTTCAAAAACCCTTTGGCTGATCTGATCAGATGAAAACATATTCAGCGTAACTCTAAACAAAAATTCCCAGGCAACAGTCAATGGTAGACGCCGTATAAGGTGTAATGTAACTATCAATCACGGCTATGTACAAGTTATAAACAAACAACAGTCAATTGGTAGATGCCATATATAAACTACTCGTAGGAAAACATCTATTGAGGTTTCTTTGCATTACAAACTCTAGAGGAAACAAGAATTTCCTAGCAACATAAATTTCTCTTTATAACTAAACGAACATAACCCACTATGACCTATTGAGTAAAGCAAAATTGAAGAAGGTCAGAAGATGACTCATAGCCACTCACCTGAATCATCCCAAATTAGATGCAAAAGATTTTGTTTTAAACGCACCATCACTCACCCGAGCAAAGAAATAAAGAAAAAGAAGAATGAATTCAGTTAAATCTTATAGTAATAGGCATACAGAAATCGTCCATTGATTCATGAGTTAAATGGAGATATCCATTGATCATCTCCATAGGCAGAACAAGGGACACGGAAGAAAAGCGGATCCAATAGCTAAGCAAGAAATGCATTCTTTTCAAAATAATCATAGATCCTAATGATGATACAGGACCAAATATTTAACCAAATCGTGGCCCTAGAAATGCAAAATGGTAAAGCCTTTTGGAACGGGCTGAGCAAACTATGCCCGGACAGTCTGAGAACACAACTATGAAGTCGTTCGATTGAGAAATTTTATAAAGATACGAGAAATCCAGACCATAAAATACCCTCAAACATACATGGAGCAAAGGTTTGAAGATCTTCTAACGAATGAGGGGAGAATTAAACGACGGCAAACCAAAAAATAAGTACAAATCTTATCAAAGAGATTCTTATTTTTTTATATATATTATATAGTTAAAAAAGGGTAAACTAACACTTACCAGATCAATTACGAACGAAACAGATAAATTAATAAATTATCGAATTGAAGACAAACCTTAAAGGCATGCCGCGCTTTACATCCCATGAGCTGCAGTGTGCTCTGTAGAACAGAACGTGAATACCGAAATGACTCCTTGCCGTTCTCTTTCTTCTCACCCTCGTCCAGCACCACTATGTAAAGTATTTTCCCTCCCTCAGACATCCCTACAAATTCATTCATGTTGAACAATTCAGTAAAGGAAACGGATCGTACGCATGCAAAGGATGATCAAAATCAACACAACCTTGCTAAGTAAGCAAATACATTGAGAGATAAAAAAAAGAAAAAAAATAGTATAAAAGTCGGTGTTGACGACAATTATTCGATGTGGGCCATGGTAGCACATTAGAAACAAAATTCCGGGAAATTTTGCAGAGAAAAGGAAAGCATAACAACTAGGAGGAGGGCGAGTAAAAGGTAATAGTAGTAGTTTAGGAGACGAGAAACGAGAAAGAGATAAGGACAATGCAAAGAGCAAAATAATGGGATCGGTAATGTAAGCGATTAAACCTGAAGGTGCAATTATACTGCGCAAATTTGATGGAATGAAGCGCTGAGGAACGAAGCCGGTGAAATGATGAGAAGATAGGGACGAATAAGCACTAGGGTTTGCTAAGCGCTGCGATCGCCATTTTGAAGAGCAAGTCTCTTGTCTCTGCAACGCGATCTCTCGGCATTCTGTGTCACCTGGCGTCCACGCATCCCACCGAACGACCCTCCACGAGTCCCTCCCGTTTCTCTCTAACACCGCTTTCTCGCTCCAAAAAATACAATTCCAGCGCCAACAAAATGACGGATTTCGCCTTTGGACTGTGCGCGAATTTCAACGCGGGAGGCCGCGGCTGGGTATTTGAACCCTAGCAGTAAAACAGAGTTGGACTTCCCTGGTGTCCGACAAAGGGGGATCAAGGAAGGGCAGATTCTGTAATTTTAATCCGTCGGTGGGGTCAGTGTATAAAGCCAATAACTTTGGGGATAAAGTAACGAGTCAAGTGAGAAAATAAAGTTATGAAATTACCACAAACCGGACCAAGTTACCAATGATGCATGTGACTATAGATTGTCAAGTTATGAACAGATGGAATTGAAAGGCACTCTTAGTCTTGATTTGACCAAATAGCTAACGTGGCAGTCTCGTAAATGGAACTAGAATTGTGGGTGTGTTGTCAAAAGTCGCGGCACCACAACGCACGGATACACGTGTATATTAACGCAAACGAATTGCAACACACGTGGACAGTGGACCATAGGCCAGCAGGCACGGATTTCTATGGGCTAAGCTCCGAACCAAGTTTGGCGGTGTCTTTGCATTTATCCGCAAAATAAAATAGATTATTCTTACTCGCTAATGTTATTAATTTTATTTTATTTTAAAGTGGGAATTGAATTCCCTTTTTGCAGGGTCGGACTAGAAATTGGCTGGAGATATGAAGATATTCCTGTCGTTGAAAAATAGTGTTTACTTTGAAATTGGATCAACGAATCCCATAATGGAAAGCTACCATCATTTTCCCATTAATCATTGCATTGCATTGCATTGGTTGAGTTCCCATTTTCCTCCAATTTATTAAGTATATTCATAAGTAAACAAATCAAAATTTGCCCCTATTAGTGAAAGACACACAGAATAATTTTTTTTTCCTTATCTGTGGCTACCCAATTCATTCCGTACAAATTTTAAATCTTTGTCGTAAAAGTGTTTATTCTGCCAATATAATTTGAATTTGCAGTGAAAATTTGTTTTATTATATTATTCCAGAATAAATATTTTAATACTCAAAAGTTGTACTGCTCTCCCATAACTATATATTCAACTGTACAATAGAACCATTTTGCAAACTCAAGGACCGGTGTGAATTCGTAAGTGAAATTCGGCTTGAATTTCCTCCAAAGATAAAAAGTAAAAGCCCATATTGGCTGGGTCCAATGGGTTATCAAATCTCTAGTTATACAATGATGCCATTTTCTTTTTCTCTTTTTTTTGATATGACAATGATGCCATTTCTACCATATATGTTTGAGTTATTTTTGACTGGAAAAGGGAGGGTATAAAGAAAGTTGTCAAAGAAATCATTACTTTTTTTAAAAAATAAAAAAAAAATGCTATGTTATTGAATGATAATAGAAGGAGGGTACTAATAGTAATGCCCTCGGGGAAAAAATAGTGTTTGTCTATCCTCATTTTTTAATTTTAATTTGAGTAAAGCACATGTTACACAATTTAAACGATGAGAGTGACGGGTGATAATAATGGTAAGAAAGATAGAGAGAGGAAAATAAAATATGAAAAAGCAAAGAGTGGGGTTGTCTCCAGAAATAAAAAGGAATACTAACGGGGGAGACTTTGTTCATTGGGCATGTGATATCACGCTTATGTTTGATTAGTGCTTGAATGTGGACTGGCATGGACGCACCAGCCATGTGCTTTGCTTGTCATCGCTCACACTTTGGGACTCCAAGCATTCAACAATGGAATGGAATGGAATCTTCAAATTTAAGACAAGACAGACAGACAGACATGGACCATCTTATCATTATCATTCATATTCATCAGTACCTTTCATAACACCCAAACAACGCCCTTTACATATGGATCATTCACTACTTCCCATCTACATTAAATACACATCAACGTACTATATCGGACCACTTTCAACCTCTTTAGACTTCAACAAATAATACCCTTGTCTGTTTGGTAAAATAATTCTTTTTTAATTTTAGAAATTTTAAATTTTATATGTTTAGTATGAATTTTTAAAAATAAAACCTAAAAAATATATGAATTCATCAATTATAAAAACATAATTCTTAAATTTTATGAATTTTAAAATATATATAAACATTTTTAAAATGTTCAACATCCAAAAATTTTAATAAAATTTATTTTTTTAAAAAAAAATATTTTTAAAAAATCCATATTAAAAATAAAAAACAAATTAAGATTAAAAAAATAAAATCCTTTTAGCAAGTAGACCCTAAGTTTAAGCACGATTCGTCTGACTTGATTAACTAAAATACAAGATAGGACAAAGAAAAGGAAATCTTTTGTTTCCATTATCAAAAAGAAGGACTGCGAAGCTAGCATTCATAGACATCGGACGCTTTTGTACTGTCTTGGCCTGGATTCTTATTTTCTGAAATGGAACGTTACCGCTTGCTTCCTGAAAGCCATGTTCTCTAATTCAACAATGCGTACAGCTTATTATCAATTATTGGTTACATATCACCCAAAAGCGGTAAAAACAAAACAATAGCAGCCTAAAGATCAACGTTGACAAAAGCCAAAGTCAACGAAAACGGAAATGGAATGCTATCGTTTCACCTTCGCGGCATCGTGTATTCTCATTCAACAATACAAAACAACTAGAATACTCAGCTCTACTAATTTTCTACGCAAAACTGTATCTTGCTGAAACCCTAAAGTCCAGTAAATCAGAAATTAAACAGTAAGCCCTTGTGGGGGAGAAGCCGCGGGAGCCTTGGGCTTAGCTTTTTCTACCACGATGGCCTGCGTGGTCAATACCATTCCGGCAACTGAAGCAGCATTCTGCAAAGCACACCTTGTTACCTTGGCGGGATCAATAACTCCAGCCTCCACCAAATTCTCATATTTGTCTGTCATAGCATTATAACCAACCTCCCAATCACTATTTTTAATTTTCTCAACAACAACTTCACCTTCAATTCCAGCATTTTGAGCAATCAATGCTGCTGGTGCTACCAGTGCCTGCGTGGGAATGTGATGCAAAAGTCAGCATTTCTTTTTAATAATATAACTTGATCAGATAATAAGGAAATGCAAAAACAGAAATCCGTTCTCCCAAATACAGCCAAAAAACCTAATAGTATGTTGATATGAAAACAAATTTAATCATTTGATTCTTCACTTTATGTATCACTTCGCTTTCAACATTTGACTAGCTTTATGTTGAATGCTCACCCTATTTGGAATAGTCAAGTGATTATATAAGCATGCTGCTTGAAAAAAACTAAAAAAGATTGACATATCTAAAAATGCCTAAGTATGCATTGTTGTTAAGGTAAAGCGGTAATACACTCATTTCTATCAAAATATGTGCGAATTAACAGGCATTCTCACCTTTTGCACAATCTCAGCTCCTAGCCGCTCATCTGCATCTTCGAGCTTGTCCTTGATAGCTGGAACAAGAGATGCCAGATGAACCAATGCAGTACCTCCACCAGGTACAATTCCTTCCTCAATGGCAGCAAAAGTTGCATTCTTGGCATCCTCAATACGAAGCTTTCGATCCTCGAGTTCAGTCTCTGTGGCAGCACCAACTTTAATGACGGCAACTCCACCTGATAATTTAGCAATCCTCTCCGCCAGTTTCTCAGAGTCATAGACTGAGTCTGTCTCCGCTAACTCCTTCTTTAACTGTGCAATCCTTGCTTGCAACTCGTCCTTCGATGCCGCATCAGCAATAATAGTAGTGGAATCCTTAGTAATGGTAACTTTCCGAGCCAAACCAAGCTGCTCAATTGACGTGTTTTCAACATTCAGGCCCAGATCACTGGCTTGGAACTCAGCACCTAGGAGTTTTAAAAATACAAAATAGTGAGTCAACTAGAGCTAAACAAGAACAATAGGCTTTAAATGATTTACTAATTGACACTCGAAGTAAAAGTACATGTATCCCACCAGGTTAACCTCAGCAAAGCAAATTTTGTCTAGTACGAAGTTTAGCAGGCAAAAAATACTTTCATGACAAAAACGCCAATTCATCACAGATACTACAAAAAAATTATTTTCCCGCTCCCAAATAATTTAACAATTGACCATATGGTTGTTTCTTTGAACGTCGCCTACCCCTTAGAACCATATTTAAACCAACAAATGAATTCAAGATCTAGCCGTGTTTGCCAAAAACATGGTTCTGGGCTGTTGGGGGAAGGAAAACAAAAATGTCGTATACCTACTTTTATTAAAATAATCATAAATTTAGTGAATCCATATCACCTATTCGCAGAAGAAATAAATATGGTCACTGAAATTCACTATTTATTGCGGAATTGGAGTTCTTCATAATGGAACGCAGCAGGTCCACATTGGAAAAGCACGACCCCAGGTTTTAAACTAGACTAGCCAAAACTAGATATTCTTTTATTTTCTTTTGTCAGACTAACTAAACCACTTAATTAAAGAAATCTGACGTACCTGTCAAAATGGCAATGTCCTGAAGCAGAGCCTTTCTCCGCTCACCAAATCCAGGAGCTTTTATGGCAGCAACATTAAGGATACCCCGCAATTTATTCACAACAAGGGTAGCCAAAGCCTCACCAGTGACATCTTCAGCAATGATAAGCAGAGGAGCTCTCAATTGAGTAGTTTTCTCTAACAAAGGAATAATGTCTTTTATTGCTGAAATCTTTTGATCAGTTATCAACACTCTTGCGTTCTCAAATTCAACTATTAACTTCTCGAGGTTTGTGACAAATTGAGGAGAGATATAACCTCTATCGATCTGAGGTCATCAAGAATAGAACAAGAAGCAGACTGATGTAATTAGAATCAGAAACTGAGATGAGAAGAAATCATTAAATTAGATAAAGCCCTACTACCCTGAAAAGAAAGGCATACCTCCATTCCTTCTTCAACTTCAACTGTTGTCTCAAAAGAAGATGATGACTCAATGGATAAGACACCATCAGGTCCAACCTTGTCAATTGCATCGGCGATCATTGTTCCAATCAGCTCATCATTTCCAGCAGAAATAGAAGCAACAGCTGTGAAACCATCAAGAATTATTACTACAACAAGAGAAATCACGCGACAAGGCAAAACAAATGGAGTAGAGCTAGAAAGATGACAAACTATTACCTTTAATATCATCTCGGCCTTCAACAGCCCTGGCTTTCTTTTCAAGCTCTTCTATCAGACCCTGTACAGTTTTATCAATTCCTCTTTTAATGGACACTGGATTAGCACCGGAAGTCACACTGAGAAGACCCAGCTTAATTATTTCTCGAGCAAGAACCGATGCTGTTGTTGTCCCATCACCCGCAGAGTCATTGGTTTTACTTGCAACCTTCATTGAAGAATTTATAACATTAGTGTGCAAATAACAACAGTGATAAATCCTTTATGAGAGATTCAAAGGGAAACCTTCCTTTCATTTCTTTTCTTTTTTTATTTTTATATTTTAAGGTGGGCAGGAGGGATAAGACTTCAAGTAGATAGAGAAACGTGTACCTCTCTAATCAGAGCTGCACCAGCATTTTCCATGGCATCAGCTAGTTCAATGGCTCGAGCGATGGTCACTCCATCATTAACTACTCTTGGATTTCCAAACTCATCTAGGACAACATTTCTCCCTTCAAGGTTCAAAAAAACACATACTACTCAGCATCTATCAAACTATTTCTAAAGTATTATACTAATTTATATTGCAATAGTACTTTAAAAGATTGGGTTGGAAGCAGTCGAAGGGCAAATGATGTTGACGAGTTGAAGTGGCAAGTAGAATCATAATCTATCACAATAAATAAAGATGGCTACATTTTTCCTAGGCGAACACCTACAACGAGAGGATTTCAATTTATAGGCCAGACATTATCAAGCCCACACCATAAAGCGACCATCTTTTGGTAAATAACAGAAACAGAAGTAGAAAAGCTTACCCCGAGGCCCAAGTGTAAGTCCAACAGCATCAGCGAGTTTATCAATACCAGCCTGAAGGGCTCTTCGAGAATTCTGGTCAAAGGCAATCTCTTTCGCAGAAGCCTTGACCACAAACCGATTGCTCGATTGCCTGTAATTTATCCTTCCATTTGGTCTCTTGCTCAAACTCTGCGCCTGCACCGTTTTCAAAAAATAATACACTTCACTAGTGAATTAAACAACACGTTAAAATGTACAACCACAGCTCAAACATGAGCATATACAGAAAAACTTACAGCAAAAGTATACATTAATATATAGGACATATGCATACGCAGAAAATCTTGCAACTAAATAAACCGAACAGCGTTTTCATTTCACTATTAAAAAATACGAAAATCAATACACTATTGCTTCACCGAGGAATGGCAAATTGAGCTTATATTAACTAAGGAGTTGGTTAGGCACCAGATAAAGCACTCAGATCAGCTTAAAAACTCATTCAGAAAGCAAAAATGAAGATACGGTAATTTCCATTTCCAGATGGTTTTCTATAAACAAGCAGAAACGGATGGGAGAAGAGGCCGAACAACTTGAGACTCGCACCTGTTTAGGAGAGCGAAGAATGGAGGCCGAGGAGATAGCGTTGGCTGAGGCCATCTTAGAGGAAATGTAATTCTGCTCGCAGTTGAAGGCCTTGCGAGTGGATAAGGGAGTCGACAGTGAATGAGTAAGGGAGTGCGTGAATTAGGGTTTAGCTTTAAGAAAATGAACGAGTTTCCAGAAGATTCCTTCTGTTCCAAAACCTTTTCCACTTGGTTCGGGCTCGGTAGAGGTTTTTCTGGGAATTTTGCATTTCAATGAAATAAATTTCATTCGTATTTAAAAATGTGTGGTAAAACAGAAATAAAATTGGTTGATGTTATGAAAAACAATTAATTTTGGTAGCTAAAAATAAATAAAATTAATATTTATACAAAATAAATAGGTAAATGCAATTTAAATATATTTTTGTTGCTAAATACAATTTTAATTATAGTCAAAGAGTCTTGATTTAATTCACATTGTTATTGTTGTTATTTTTTTTATCTGACTTCACATTGTTGTTGAGTTTTTTCTTTTTTTCTTTTTTTATGGAAGCGTTGTTATGAAATTTAAATTGTATAGCTGTGAATTCTGCCTTTTATCAATTTTTTTTTTTTTAAAAATTCTCCCATTATAGTGTTTTGGCAACAATTTAAGAAATTTAAATGATCCATACACATCATTGAATTGAACCCTTGATTCTACACTGGTTTGGCAACCGATTCAATAGCTTCTCTTTGATCTATTAAATTATTCTTGGTGTCATCGTGTATGACAGTTACTATTTGAGTTTAGGTTTAACTTCTATACTATACAGACTATTCCTGTGCCTGTAACTAATATTTCTTACATTACCATATTAACCGACTAAGTAGCAACATAAAACGGCAAAGGTTTGACTTCTTTTTTTTAGCGACTCAAATAGAGGTGTTGTTTTGCAAAATCACGAGAGGAAAACGATGATAAAATAAACAACTAGAACTCTATTTTAGTTTCTCATTGATGGAGGTGTGGATAATTTAGCTTTTTACCTTTTAATTTTTTTTAAAAAAATTCTTGATGTTTATAAAAAAGATCTAATTTGATCCCTCTATTAAATTTTGTCAAGAATATTAATAGAAAATACTAAGTTAATAGGTTAAGTGATGATATAACCTTTTAATTGTCACTCTATTTACTAGTGTATTTTCTTAGCTTAACTTGAACTTAAATAAAACAAACACTCTAAATAACCCAAAACACACCGTTTTTGGGTGATAAGAGCCTTTAAGGTTCATTCTAATTGAAGGGGTGCTGAAAGAAAGGAAAAAAAAAAAAACAAGAGTGTTCGGTGATTAAATGAAGGAAAGGATTGCAATGAGGGATTGAAGCAAAGCAAGGCAATTGTTCTAGAAACATGCAAGGGAGGGATTGAAGCAAAGCAAGGCAGTTGTTCTAGAAACATGCTAGAAGGGGATTGAGTGCTTGAGAGTATCAAAGAAAGTAGAGAGAGAAAGGAAGCAGAGACACCACACTCACACTCACACTAAGGTCGATGAGAAGGGAGAGAGTGAAAGATTGTGCCAATTAAAAATTGGGAGCATCAGAATTGAGAGCTGGAGGGTGTGAAGATGAGGAATTGAAGCAGAAATTAGAGAAATGGCACTGTGTGCATAAGAGTAGGTGAGGTGATATCGGCAATACCCAAAGGCACAGTACAAAATGATGAGATAAACATTTAATACACGTATCTCAAACTTTGTTCAATTCTAAACACTTGAGCATTAGAGGCTTGCACCAACTACTCTTCTCACTCTTTGTTTGATTTGCATTGATCAAGGAACTAACTCTACTTAGAAGTTCAGTTATCTCGTTCCAACTTAAACAAACTCGCGAACACGAGGAATTGATGAAGGAACGGCATCGTGGTTAACTTGAGCATAAACTGAGGTATCAACTTTCTCCATCGTCCACAGTGATTCGATTTCATTGTTCAGTGAAGTGCTTTTGAGTTTATGGGTTTCATCCAGAATTTGTGGAAGAACTTTGGCAAAGATGTTCCAATCAACAATGGAGGTTTACTTATGGTTGTTTGGTTCATATTTTTCTTTGCGGCTATTGGCTAGACAAAGGAGAAGAAGCTTGCTGAAATGAAGTTATAAAAGCTAGGTTTTATCCTTTTTAATTACTCTAAACGGTGAGTTTAGAAGGACCAAATAACTTTTTTCCGCATTTTGAGACCTAAAACGGTGTGTTTTGAGGTTATTTAGGATGCTTGTTTTATTTAAATGCCAGCTCAGAAATGCACCAATGAACATGTAGCACTTAATTGACTATATTAGCACTTAATGTGCCAACTCATTATTTTCCGTTAATATGTCCTACTAAAACTTAACAGAGGGATCGATTTATAGATTTATTTGAGAAAATTAAAAAATAAGAGACCAATTTATTCACACGCCTAAATAGAAGGACATAAAAAATAAGATTTTACTCTAAAATAAACCATTTAAAGATGCAATTAAAAAATAAAATAAAATTTCGGACCATGAGTTTAATTAGAGGGCGTGTATCAAAGAGTTAAACAAGGCAGGGCCCCTTATCAACGTCCATCCATATAAAAATTCCATGACTCTGATGGTTGGCACAATAGCAAAATTGCACGTTAGACTACTTTTCCATATATCATATAATACCATTGAAAAAATAAATAAATTAATTAAGTCAACAAACATATTGGAGGCATCAAAACAACCCACACGAAAAATGTGAACACTGAATGGGATAATTGCAACTGCTATCATCAATTTAATCGTCCAAGGGTACGTAAACTATAAGATACATGTTCGAATCAATTCTGAGTAATTGAAGAAGAGTTGCTTGTTGAACCAACATAGAAAAACGCGTGCAACTTAGACAGCAAGCAGACAAGATGGGCAAAAAAATTCACAAATCAGCCTGCAGACCTGCAAAAGCTTGATTTGGTTGGTCATCATCATCTTGCACTCAAATTTTGTTGAAATAATTTTCTACTTTTCAATAAGACAAACATACAATAACGTTGCATGCTAATGCTCACTTGATTTCTTGCACAATAACCAAATCTAAGAGCATTTTCCAATAGATTACATTTATCATATGGCTTCAAAGGACATCTTAAACACGGTACAGCAGTACTAAAAAAATACATGATTCTTTGGTCGAGTGCTACTTCATCTTCAATGTTTTCAAGCAATAATTTTTTAAATTTCAAGGTAGGTGCACAATTTAGCTCTTTCCTTCTCAGAGTTCGAGTCCATTTATACACAGTCAACATTGTGAAAATCTATTGAGCTAATTTATCTCCCTATGGCAGCTAATTTTTAGCAAACCTTATCAGACAAGTAGTGTTTATTTTCAAGATAATCTAGAAAGGCATCAGGCTAAGGTTATAAATTCTCATTGTTACTTGAGAGTCCAATAAAAATCACCAGGTCCACTTCAATTTAACAGAGTATATGCCAAAAAGATACTTGTATGCATACTAACCTCCTTCAGGATATATTGAATTGTAATGGACCTCTGCCCAGAAGCTCAAACAAATTACTGCTCAATATATATAACACGAGCAATTAGGAACAACTGTCACTGCATAACTCACTTTATCCAAGTTAAAGGGTGAATTGTTCTCTCAGTAAAGATGGAAGATAGCTGTACCTCGTTTCGACATTTCAAAATTAGGCAGAATCTCGATATAGCATGTGTCCTTGAATGATGTTATGACAAATATCTTAACTCCATACTGTAAAACATAGTAAGAAAAATTAGACAGTCAGATGAGCTATTCATGAGATTGAATAACAAAGTTGTAACTCGGATTATCTAGCCACATGCATAAAAAAGTTTAGGTTAAGATTCCAGATAGGATCACAGTCTAAACTCAACAGACTGAATTCCTAGGTATTAAAGAACTGAAATAGATAACATAATCCAATCTATTGCTTTATAACAAATGGTCAAAAATTTCAAATTGGAAATGTATGTTTGGGGTCCATAATCTCCACTTTCAGTAATGCATTACAATTGCAATAGAATGAATTCTGCTTCAAGGCCCCCCGGGGGGGGTGGGGGTGGGTGGAGGAAGAGAAACCAATTAGAAAAAGAAAAAAGGAAAAGGTCTTCCAGAAAGGTTACAAGACTGTTATATAGGTATTATATATCCAGTGGTCCCACTTCTTCCATTGTTCCTGCTAGGTCTGTGTCAAGCTACCCTCTTTCACCAAAGAAATGGGGACAAAAATGACATTCAGATCCTCAAGTCCAACTGAATATATCAATTCTTTCTTTCTTTTTTTTTTTTTTTGGGGGTTTGTGGGGGGGGGGGGGGGGGGGGAGGAGTTGTATAAAACAAAAATTTAAGTGGCTGCTAAACAAATTTTAAACAGAAAAACCATAAGCATAAAGGTTTTCAACATCCAACACCAGGGGGATCACAGAATCAGCAGATAAATAATTTAGAAAAATTAGCTGCGACAAGTAAATAATTTACAGCGGACAACCAGTTAAGAGTTGTAGAAGAATGTATGCAAGTCATATATCGCAACCATAAGAAATTAATAGATAAGTTGCCAAAGCATACAGAGTCAGCAGCAGCCTGCAAAGTAACATGATCTCCCCACTCACCATTCCTGATCCCAATAGCAAGATAGTCAAAGGTAAGAAACAAATATTTCAAGAAAGAAATTGACTGATTAAACTGGAAGAAATAGAAATATACTTGGACATCTTCTCCAAGTAGTCTCCATAAGCCATAGGAACATATCCCTCATATATCTCAGGGTATAACTTGAGCTGATCAATAAAAAATATCATATTATATTTTAACAAGAAAGCATCATGATTAACTTGAAAAAAAAAAGTTAATGAAATCAAATCAAATCATCACATTTGAATACACGCCTAACTATAATTTGATAAAAGATTGTAAACCTACTTGATTCACAATTTGTTCCCTCACAAATTTATGGTGCTCAGGTGTTCGATAAATTTGATCTGATAGCGCCCGAAACTGAAAGCATTACAGACCTCTTGTAACACAATGACTAATTCATTATTCAAATTGAAAGTCCAAAAGAATGTAACTATCTCAGTAAGTCCAAACTTTAGAGTTATGCTTGAATCTGTGGTCATACCAAAGCAGAATATACAAGGACAATTATGTTCTCATTTTCTTACAATATGGCATGTAGACCATCTGGCTGATGCAAATTTTATTACTTCTAAAGTGAAGAATAGCACCGAGTAAACATCATGTATATATGCATGCTCAGACAGAAAAGAATTAACCTGACAGTTGCCATCTCCTTCAACTTTAGACTCAATCAACTCATATAGCTGCAATCTATGAATGATAAAAACAATCTCAGCTTCTTAAGTTTAGGATAACAAATTTAAACAACCAACCAACAACTATGAATAAAAGTTATCATGAATTAAAAAAATAAAAAGAAAGAAATAGAAGGTAAGGAAAGAATATGAATAAAATTAAGCATTACCTATCCAATAGCCTTTGATGATCTAACGTTGCTTCATCAACTGAAGGTATTTCTCCATTGATTCTGGGGACATGCTGCATCAAGGAAAACGAATATACTCAATTACAGACCACCACTTAGAAGATATCGAGCTGAAGACATACCATATGTAACCCCTCCCAAAGAAAAATAGTGTCAATAATCTATCCTCACTGAGCAATTGATATTAGCTCTGACTGCCTAGATAAGAATTCAAATAGTGGACTCTAGAATACAAGCAGTTAAATGTATTAACGACACTTGAGAACCCAAACTTACTGGAACGGGAATCATCTGATTCAACCTTTTCCCCACTTCATCAAGAGTATATGCATTCATCTGCTCCAATGAATAGAACCACTCATCACCACAATACGAATTCTTCTCAGAGCTAGAATATGAACTAGAAGGTCCCACATCATCTGCCTCTTCTTGATCACTCTCCTGTCCTGCAAATTTTGCAGAAAAGAAACGCGATACAGTAAATTAATGCAGAAAAACTAGAAACTATTAGAGATAGCAGACCAAGAATGTTCAAAATAAGATATACCAGGGTCATAGTTACTCATTGGATGATTAAGCCACTCTTGTGAGAAAGCAGATAGCGGCAGATTTTCAGCCCATTCATGTGGAGGAGCAGAAGCATCTGCCATTGCGAGTTGTGACAATTGTTGTTGAAGGGCATGGACCATTAGCTCATCATTTTCTATATTGCTGAATTCAGTATCATAATTCTCTACCTTGAAATACTGCTCATGATAGCAATCAGAGTTATCTTGAGAATCAGTACCACAATATTCATAATTAGAATATGGGTCGCCATCAAAAAGCTGCAGGCCCCACTGTACAACATCAGGATCTTGCTCGTAGGAAATCATCTCCACAACAGACAGCTTCTTAAGGCAAAAGACATTTGCTCCAACCAACCATATTTTAATCCAAGAGACTCTGTTTAGTATATCTCGACCAAGCTGACAATTCTTACCCAAAGAGTGCAATTAGCCTCAGAAAGTCATACTGCAGCCTGCCTTCCTATGAAACAATCATTGAACCAAATTATTTCCATTTCAAAGACCAGAAGATTGCTATAATGTGTATAATAACAGAGATGAATGCAAATGCCTATCTAATATCTTGCGAGATATGTGGATGATTACTAGATTCCTTGTTCAGAAACCATTAAATCTCAATTTTCATACCAAGAAGAGGATGTCATTCAACATAGTCATTAAATTATTTAAACCTATTAAACGAAAAGACTCACTCATTGACCATGCTATACGCCTGATCTCCTCCAGTAATATGAATAAAGATACCCGAATACTCTTGACTGTAATAAACATTCATTTGAATTCTGTTTAATGGAAGAAAGATGACCTAAGAATTTTGAAATTAATTCTAGTTGAATTTAAGACAAAACCCTCAAAAATCCAAAACAAATTGCTAAAATAAATGTACAATGAGTTGCTTCAGATATGCCAAGTTAAGAGACAAGCAGGCGTACAAATAACTCGAGCATCTGGTAATGGTTAATTACTTCCAAAAGGAATGCAAAAGAGTAAAAAATCATTTCAGCAAGCATTTCTTCCATATTACAGAAAAAAAAAATGCTAAAAAAAGGTAGATATCCGCTAAGTCGAATACATAATCTTCGAAAGTCCGATCCATTAACTAACTTTTTCCTTTTCCCAGTAGCCAAACAGCAAATCAAACATTTAGAAAGCGTTTTTCAATCTGAGCAAACTTCACAAAGAAAACAAACTATCCTCGAATTTGACTGAAAGCATCTCAACTAAAGGAAGCAATCGGAAACAACATACAGAAATCAGAGGAAATGCGCGGCGGAAATGCATTGTTTTCTTTTACCTTTGGATCAAACCACAGAAGAAGCAGATCATGTAAAATCTATCGAGACAAAAGAAGCTAATGGCTCTGAGTTCGAAAAAATAATAGTTAGCTAAATTTTGGAATTAAAAAAAAAAAAGATTATTATATCAATAATGCATATCATTGAAAAGGGAGCGAAGTGAGAAAAACCAATAGGCGTCACAGAATGAGAAGAGGGGAACATTGGGAACTGAAAAGTATCTTTCTAAGCTAAGGGCTTCAGAAAAGGCCAAAATGGTAAAGTGACAAACATCACGAGGTTTTGTTCAGTGTTTCAGAAGCGAATCTTTGAAGAGTGAAGACTGTACCGATGAGAGAGAAGACAGGGAGAGAGCGTTTGTTCTTTTCCCCTATATATGCACCATCAGGGATGCTAATTTGTCTCTGTTTTTTCAGAGGAGAATCAAACTCAAATAAATCTCTTAAATATTATTTAGCTATTACTTAAATCACTAGCTATAAAAAAAAAGGTTATTTGAACCTCCCACCACATATATTAGTTTATTAGTTTGTGTGATACTATAGTAAATAAATAATAGAGATTTGTACTAAAACTTAAAAAAAAAACAGTTTCAAACAAAAAAAAAAAAAGCTTAAAAAGAGCTAATGAGGTTGATAAAATAATTGTTTATTAGTCGTTATTTTTATATCAATATATGTGTTAGTAGAGTTAATAAAATTAAGTTATATAATAAATTTAAATGAATTTAAATTCTTTTAAATATATGAGCAAAAGTTAAAATGAATTAATTAATATGTGAATAATATTATTGTAAGAAATTATTATTCAAACTATGTCATATTCTTTTTTTAAGTAATAATATTACACATTAACAATTAATAATTATGAAGTATATGGTGACTTAATAACTTAATTCTTGAATTTTGGCTATAACTTGTTTTTCTTTTTTTTTTTACGTATGAGCGGAAAGCAATGGAAAGGGGAAGGGAATTATCTAAGATGAAAAAAAAAAAAATTGAGATATATCAAACTTAACATTTTAGTATTTAAAATTAAAAGAAGTGTTATCGATTGGATTGAATTTTGGCTATATCTACATTTCGGATCTTTGCATGTGTAACAATTTTTCGAAATTAATAACTTTCAGTAGAATTTGAGATTTTTTTCTATTGACAATATAAGTTGAATGTGCTATTTTCTTTTCCTGAATTAAGGGTTAGATTTAACTAGCACACTAACTTGATATTACCATCTTTTGTTTTCTTTCTTGCAAATGGTTCATGAAAATAAAAAGCATGCAAGTAACTCGTGCTTATATGGATTGTGGCAATAAGAATTCCTTTGGTCTCTCCTTAAGCATTCTTTATTTGTAGATAATTTTTCATAAAATATTGATTGAGTATTAAATATAAGCTTTTTTTACCACATAGATTCAAACTATGGCAACATGAATTAATTAAAACGATAAAGCTAGACAGAGAATCTATGTCTATACACAGATAGGGCACCAAATCTTTGCTCGAAAGTCTAATCGTTTTTAACATTTTTTTTTTTTTTTAAGTCAAGATGGTTGCTATTAATTTGGATAATTTATAATTTAAACTAAGAGTATGGTTGATAGTGGAATCAAATCTTTGGTGGTCCATTTCGTTTACGTTTTATGCCGATAAGTGGTAAAATAATATTGTTTGGTACGAGGTTGGATTGGATTACTAAATGGATGTCATTGTCGGGGACCACATTTTAGGAATAACATTGCACAGTAACGAATGATGATTTCATATACAACAACCTAACTCAATACGTAGGCAATGGATTGTGTTTAAATTGATTGAAACATGCAAATTTAGGATAATTATTATTGTTTTAACGAAATTACATATCGATCAACATTACCTAATTAAAAACATAGTAATTATAAATTTTGAGCTGAAATTCTTTTATTTGATTTTATTTTTATAATGACTATTGTCCCTTTTTTTTTTTTTTGGGTTTGAAATTGGTCTCGCACGTCAACGGTGGAGACGTCCATTGAAGTTTCTGCTGCAATGTGTGTCGGCTGTCTTCTCCTGATTCCCATAGTTTCGGCAAATCTTCCTCCCCGCCATTTCTTCCTCCGGAAAAACTAACCATCTTCGTACACCCAAATCTTACTCTCTCTCTCTCTAGGCCTCTCCCTATGGAGATTTTCATCTCTCTGCATCCAACCCTGCTCGTTTGAATCTCTGCTTCACTGTGAATCAACCCAGGTTCACAATGAAATTACCCATTTAGTTCTGAATTTATTCTCTCATCGTCATTTTTTTTTGCTGAGATAGTTTTTTTTTTCCTCGTTGAAAGTTAAAAAATGAGCAACAGAAATGGACAAAACATGATGAGAAATGCTGGTTTGGTTATAATCATTTCATTAAGCTTCTTTCTGGGGCAAGTTTATTGTCAGGACAACTCAAACAACGATGCTGTGGTTCAGATCTTCGCGGAGTCCATCTACAAAAGCCTCTCTAATTTCACCTCCATCTTCAAGGACGAAATCAAACAACGTTTGGGTTTTTGCATAGTTGATGTGTGAGCAATCCTCCCCCACTCCCCAACTAAAAAAAAAAAATTGTCTTCATTACTTTCATTTCCATTTTGTTTTCTATTAAAACAGAAAATTGCCATTTTCTTCTTTTCTGTTCTCCCTCAGGGACGCTGATTGGGATGGAGCATTTAATTTCTCCAAAAATTTGAATTTTCTGACCCAATGTGCCCAGAAAGCAAAAGGTATATGGAGTCCAGCGTAGACTGTAACTGCGGTTGACAAGAAGAAAAAAGTGGAGTATTTATTATGTTTTAAAATTTATATTTTTTAATTGATGGTGGCTTCACAGGAGATATTACACAGCGCATATGCACTGCAGCAGAAGTTAAGTTCTATGCGGGTAGTTTTTCTTCGGCGGCATCATCAAAGAAAACTTCGAGCAACTACTTGAAGCCGAACAAAAACTGTAATTTGAGCTCATGGGTTAATGGATGCGAGCCTGGATGGGGCTGTAGTGCTATTCAGAAAGTTGAACTAAACAATTCAAAGGACATACCAACCAGAACTAGTAATTGCCAGCCTTGCTGTGAGGGTTTCTTTTGCCCTCATGGCATAACTTGCATGATACGTAAGTATGAAATACGCACGCACTAGGCTGTTTAATTTGATATGTGTTGTTATTCCTAACTCGTTTTGTTTGGTTTTAGCTTGCCCATTGGGTGCTTACTGTCCACAGGCACAACTGAATAATAAAACTGGAGTATGTGAACCGTAAGTAGATAGCGTTTGTAGTTAATGTTTATTATTTTTGGCATGCATTAATATTTATCAACAGAATCGATCTGCAGATATCGTTATCAGCTACCTCCCGGAAAGTCAAATCATACTTGTGGGGGAGCAGATATTTGGTCGGACGTTATAAGTAGTAACGAGGTATTCTGTTCGGCAGGATCATACTGTCCGACTACTGTCCAAGAAAATCCTTGCACTAGGGGGTATTCATAATTATCCCTCAACTTAATTGTTCTTAGATTTACACAACATTCTTCTCAAAAGACCTTGTCATCTGTCTATTATATTTTCTCTTCTCCTCTTCTTTTGTGTAATGGACCTGGACCTGGACCTGGTCTTATCTTCTTCGCTTACGTTGCAGGTACTACTGCAGGACGGGTTCTACTACAAAAGACAGTAAGTTCCCAAAATCCTATATATATTTGACTTGTTAGAATCACTGGCAGCCGTTCATTCTTCCGTTAAGTGTGACTGTGATGTTATTGCAGGACCTGCATCTGATTGTACAGTTTAATGGCTGGTTTTACTATACGTGATTTCAAAATATTGTGAAATAACATGTTGGAGATGCCAGCGTGTACACATTAGTGTAATGGATAATATATTATATATATGTACTAGATAGGAGCTCGTAAATCTATATGGCATTCGTGCATGTGTTTGTCATGGAACATTTCTGGTTACTGGGTATCTTCTTTTGCACTGCCCATACTTGTTTACTGTATCTGGAGTATGTATCTGTTGAAATGTAATTTTACATAGAGTTTGAAGGCTAATTTTCATAGCATAATGTAATATCGCAGTTCCAGTGATCATTTCTATTTTTTTCCAGAATGTTTCAAGTTGGCTTCTTGTGAACCCAAATCAGCAAATCAGAATATTACTGCATACGGTGTCATGGTTTTTGTGAGTATTCTTTACTCTTTTGTTATATTACCATAGCATTGATTACGGTCTTAATTAGTATAACGTTAAATATCTGATCATACTTTGTTAACCACTCTTCATGAGCTTGCTTGTAAATAAGACTGGTAAGCAAATTTTCCTTCTGGAGCAACCAAACAAGTCACGTGATTGATTAATCTCTTTCTCTTTCGATCGAGTTGGCTTCATAGTTGTTTATATACACTCATGCAGTTACCGTTTACTTGCCATTGCAGGCTGCCTTGATGTTTCTGCTTGTTATCATGTATAATTGTTCTGATCAAGTGCTTGCAACTCGAGAAAGAAGACTAGCAAAATCAAGAGAGAGAGCAGCTCAAAGTGTAAGAGAATCACAAACACGTGAAAAATGGAAATCTGCAAAAGATGTTGCTAAGAAGCATGCAGAAGGACTGCAAGCACAATTCTCAAGAACATTTTCTCGAATGAAGCAGCCAGACCAGAGAGGTATTGGTTCTAAAAATGAATCTGCTGAGCAATCAAAAGGAAAGAAAAAAGACAAAAGCAACCTCAGTAAAATGATTGATCAACTTGAGGAAAACCCTGAGAGTCAAGAAGGCTTTAATCTTGCGATAGGAGATAAAAATATCAAAAAGCAAGCACCAAAGGGTAAGCAACTGCATACTCAGAGCCAAATTTTCAAGTATGCGTACGGTCAGATTGAGAAGGAAAAGGCTATGCAGGAACAAAATAAGAACCTGACCTTCTCCGGAGTTATTTCAATGGCTAGCGATATTGAAATCAGGAAGAGGCCTACAATTGAGGTTGCTTTTAAAGATTTAACCCTCACTTTGAAAGGAAAAAACAAGCATCTTTTAAGAAGTGTGACTGGGAAATTTTTTCCTGGCCGGGTTTCAGCAGTCATGGGCCCATCTGGCGCTGGTAAAACAACATTTCTTTCTGCTTTAACTGGGAAAGCACATGGATGTACCACAACTGGCTTAGTTCTTATAAATGGGAAGGTTGAGTCTATTCAGTCATACAAGAAGATCATTGGATTTGTTCCGCAAGATGATATTGTGCATGGAAATTTGACAGTGGAGGAGAACCTGTGGTTCAGTGCCAGATGCAGGTATGTAGTTAGTTAGTTCCTTGAATGACTCTGAAAACTGGGCCGATAATACTTCCAATATGACCAAATACCCGTGTCTGTAAATAAGAGGCATGGCAGGATTGGACTTATTTTCTAGTTACTCTTACTTTTACAATATTTTCTTGCTATTGCAGACTCTCAGCCGATCTACCACAAGAAGAGAAGGTTCTGGTGCTTGAAAGAGTGATTGAGTCCTTGGGTCTGCAGGGAGTGAGGGATTCTCTGGTTGGGACAGTAGAGAAACGAGGAATCTCAGGAGGTCAAAGGAAACGAGTAAACGTTGGACTGGAAATGGTTATGGAACCTTCGCTTCTGATTTTAGATGAACCCACATCTGGCTTGGACAGTTCGTCTTCTCAGTTACTGCTTAGAGCACTTAGACGTGAGGCTCTTGAAGGAGTTAATATATGCATGGTCCTTCACCAACCAAGGTAATTTAAATTTAAAAATCAAAATCATTCAGTATACTATAATGGACAAATCATTTTATTTACCTCCAACCACCTAAAATAATACTTTCTTCTTTATTCCTCATTGGGAGTTCCCAGTTACACTTTGTTCAAGATGTTCGATGATTTTATCCTACTTGCTAAAGGTGGCCAGACAGTTTATCACGGACCAGTGAAGAAAGTTGAAGAATACTTTTCTAGTCTGGGAATTGTTGTCCCCGATCGTGTCAACCCTCCAGATTATTACATAGACATTTTAGAAGGAATAGTGAAACTCAATGCAAGCTCTGGAGTGAACTATAAACAACTACCGGTTAGATGGATGCTTCATAATGGTTACCCAGTTCCCATGGATATGCTGAACAGCGTTGAAGGAATGGCTGCCCCAACTGGTGAAAGTTCACATGAGGCAGCTAATCCTGGAGTTGAAGGTGGTGGCGATACCTCTTTTGCTGGAGAACTTTGGCAGGATGTAAAGACGACCGTTGATATAAAGAAAGACATCATACAAAATAATTTCACATCTTCTAGTGATTTGTCCAATCGGAATACCCCAGGAGTGCTGCTACAATACAGATACTTTCTTGGAAGGTAAACTACAAGAGAGATTACAGATTCAGCTAATCTTCAGAACTTTATTTTGTTGTATACTTTTATCCCCTGCAGGGTTGGTAAGCAACGGCTACGAGAAGCTAGAACACAAGCTGTAGATTTTCTAATTTTGTTACTAGCTGGAATATGCTTAGGAACACTTGCCAAAGTGAGCGATGAATCATTTGGAGCTACTGGTTACACATACACTGTCATAGCAGTATGTAAGTTCCCATTTAATTTCTTAGTTGCTATTTCATTTGCCAAGTATACTGAAGGCTCTAATCCCCTTGTCATCTTTGCTTTCTTACTTACTTTCAGCGCTCCTGTGCAAGATTGCGGCTTTAAGATCATTTTCATTGGATAAGTTGCACTACTGGAGGGAGAGCGCTTCTGGTATGAGTAGTCTGGCTTACTTTATGGCAAAGGATACGGTCGACCATTTCAACACAATTATCAAGCCTCTAGTTTATCTATCAATGTTCTATTTCTTCAACAATCCTAGATCATCTGTCATGGATAACTACATTGTCTTGCTATGTTTGGTGTACTGTGTCACCGGCATAGCTTATGCACTGGCAATCTATCTTGAACCTGGTCCAGCTCAACTGGTGAAATGAAATCATCTAAATCCTTTATCCTAGTATAACAAATGATGTCGAGATCTCTTAACTTTAGTTACATGTTTTTTGCAGTGGTCAGTATTACTTCCTGTCGTTTTGACTCTCATAGCAACTTATGACAACGAAGATAACAAATACGTGAGAGTTGTAGCCAACTTGTCCTACACCAAGTGGGCTCTTGAAGCATTTATAATATCAAATGCAAAAAGGTTTGGTTTCTTATCTACTTCCCAATACGCCTTTGTCTTTAGATTCTCCCTTGTGCTGATCTCTGTAACTGGATTCTTTCTGCGGTTTAGATACGCTGGAGTTTGGTTGATAACACGGTGCGGTTCACTCTATGCCCGCGACTATGATCTCAACCATTGGTATCAATGTTTAACTGATCTCATCCTAATGGGGATACTCAGTCGCATTATTGCATTCTTCTGCATGATAGTCTTCCAGAAGAAATAAGCCAACTCTACTATTCCATTATGCTTTTTTTCTTACAAAACAAAATCCAAGGTAGAGACAATAGCTTGTGATACAACTTGTTCTTCCCCTGACAAAAGGGACAAGTGTCGAATCATCATGCAGTTGATTGAATATCTGAGCGATAGTCTGATCGTTCACACCAATTTAGAGAAGTAGATAGCATAGCATAGCATAGCATAGCATTGGACTGACTCAATGGCAGCTCATCTCAGACCTCACTAATGGTTTGCTATAGAGCCCCTGTTTATTTATGTACGGTTTTGATTTTGATAATAGTTTAACTATAATTTTTTATCTGGATGTGCTATTTTTAAGGATTTATTCACTGAATGATTGATGAGGATTTGGAATGAATTGAAGAATTGATGAGGATTTGGAATGAATTGAAGAACAAGAAAAAAACACGTAATGGTGAATCAGACTGTGAAGACGGGGCTGGTTGGCCCAGCATTTTGATGGATAGGAGAAAAATTGATGAAGTAACCATTCAAGTATAGATTGCATATCAAGCACAAGGAATTCTTAACTACAGTACAGAAATAGAGATCTAACAAAGGCATACGACTTCCTTCCACTCAATTCTCATCTCAGCAACCTAACACAACTTTAAACCAAAACAAATTCGTCCAGAGCCAGAGCACACAAAATAAAAATAATCTCGCCACAATGAATACTCTCCTCATTCTCTGAATCAAAACTTCAAATCCTAGTTGTGATCGAAGAAGAATCAGAACTACAGAATGACCAAACATTGAAAACTGAAAATTTATACTCATGCATTCAGTACGACCACATAGGGAATGAAAGAGTAAACTAACCCGAACGAAGTAAAGATGTCTTGACAAGTGAACAGTAAATGCTTCTGCTCCTTTCGAATTTCAGCGACGAGCCAAGTTGAAAAAGCCGCAATTCTGCGCTCAGAGACAGTGAGAGAAAGAGATTTCCTTCTCCGGTGGTGGCTAACCGTTAATTTTGTCTCCGCATCATGTCCCACCCACAACCATCACAGTGCCTGATGAAGCAGCTGCTTAATGAACATCCTGAAAGCTCCCTCTCATCTTCTAAGACAATGCTCCACAAAACCTCTTCATTCTCTGCCTCTGCCCGTCCTATTCAGTTTCAAACGGCTGCAACATCAAGCAGCCTGATCAGCAACTCTTCCTTTCTCCCCAAGCTTTTCTCACTCTCACCAATACTCTACTGAAGGTCGCAGCCCCCCATTTACGGGTTGTTCTAAAGTCTCTTCCAAGCGTTGGGGTACCCTCAAGCTCAGCTGCAGCGCCGCTTCTTCCGTGGACAGTCAAGTAGATTTCTCACTTCGCTCCCGCTCTCAGATTGTAAACCTCTTTCATTAATTGCACTTTTTTTCTTTTTTCTTTAACATTTTTTTCATTGTAATGTATATGAGAAAAGTGCAGCATGTGAGGCATGCATTTCCAGAAGTTTTGATTTCTTTTACCCTCGAATAGGTATCATCTATTTATAAGACACAATCCAGTTGGGAATTGGGACTGTTACTGTTATATATAGTTACCAGAAATGATTTAGACATATATTATTGTTACATGTTTCATGTGTATTCCCAGAAAAATAATGTACGTGTTCCTTTTCCAAGAAATATATATTACACATATATGCCACACCTTTTTTAATCTTTTTGTTTGTTTGCAGAGAAAGAAGAAAATAACTAGGCAGAAAAAGAGAGAGGAACTTGAAAGAGAGGTATTTGCATTCATGCTGCTGCTCGTTTTGATTTCATTCTTAATATAAAGTTACAATATGTTTCAAATTAAAGAACCGTGCACCGTGCATTAACTTTGAGGAAGAACATAAAATGTCTATGATTTATAGGCAGGTAGTCTAAATAATTGATGATTTAGCACATCTAGACATAGAAAACTCTTGGTGCAGTTCAGAGATCTAGATGAGCTTTTGTTGAGGAAAAGGTTTTGGTGCATATATATATATATATATATATCTTGGTCTATCTAACTATTCCGGTTGACAATACTGTTAGCCAGAAGTTAATTAAAGCGGTGCATGCACTTTTCTTTCAGACTATCTAGTTTCAACTTTCAGGATACCATATTTACCATTCCATAGAAGATTACTAACCCATATCTGTCATAGTAATTAATTAAGGAGGGAGTAGAAAGGATTACCCTCCCTTTAAAAAAGCTGCGCCTCAGTTCCTCTTGTCTTAAAGTATAATTCAAACTTAGGAACTGTAAGTTAGCCAACTTTGCCAATAGAGGGGCCAGAAATCAATGAGGACCATAACTCTTTAAGGACGCCGCTTTGAATTAAGGAGAGGTATAAGATTATTGAGAATAAGATATAATTTAGATAACTATGATCTTTAAAAGTAAGTGATAGCTTTTTAATCTAATAACCAGGTCTCTATGCTGCAAAGCTTGTTGGATCAAGAAGAAAAGGTTCATGAGATTTTGAAGATGGTTCATAATCGACCAGATGGTCCAGCCATACCCATCCCAAATTTTCTGCCTCCTAAGGTAACATGTAATCTTTGGTGAGGAAATAATGCAGCATCATTTCCTTCTACATATCAGCCAACCTTCTCGCTTCTCGAACAAGAGCTACTACCTGCACAAAATTAATTTTTTAATTTAAAAATCATCTCTTCTGATTACATAATAATCAGGATCCATGAAAATAATTATTACTTATTTTTGTTTGTGAGACAATCAATTTGATAACTCTGCTATATATTTTCATTGGTTTTTGATTAAGCACCAAGTATTATTTCAATCAGAAAATGATTGAAGAAACTTAGAAAAGTTAACCCTGTAATTTATGCAGATTAAAGAAATCTTAGCTGAGCTAGTCATGGTTGAGGGCGAGATAGGTCGCCTTGAATGCCAAATAAGCCAACTGCAAGATTGTTTAAAACATGAAAAGCAAGTCACCAAGGAACCAAAATCCAAAGCATACGATCAAGGGAATTTGAGTAATTCCAGCAATCATTTATCGACTGCAACAATTCCAATTGCAATTCCTAGTCCTCTACACAGAAGTCTCCATGAAAGGATGGCATTCGAGACTAAGGCACTTCATTTCATAAGCAAAGCAATCAAGGGTGATTATAATCACAGTCACTTCAGTTTGAATTAAAAAACATGATATCTGAAAAATTATGTTGAACAGAAAGAAAATCACTTTTCTGAAAGTGTTAAGTTTCAAGATAAACTTCTAAGAAAAAGTGGGATGGTAAAGCCAGCCTCACCTTTACGAGACCTCCGCCATCCATCTCCTAAGGTAAGAAAAGCAAGCCTATTCTCATGGATTCATGCATGTAATCTTCTATGTCTTAATGACAATACGGACAGGTTCCTCTATATTGATATATTACTTGGAAGTAAAGAAAAGCTAAACCTTTCATTACACTGCTTTAAATAAATCATTGATCAAAGCCTTGTACATTCCATAGTATGATGGTATTGATATATATATGATCGTCAATGATGAAAGTTTTCTGATTAGCAACCACTTTCTCAGCCGCGAGAACGTAATCAGGAGATGTACTTAGATTTGTCAACGAAATCTCTATTGGATCCACTTCTATCAGAAGAGAACGACCTCAAGTGGCAACCTAACAAGCTGTCAGAGAGCATTATGAAGTGTTTGAATTTTATTTATGTGAGGCTACTCAGAACATCAAGAGCAATGGAATTGGAGAAATCAGGGCCAACTTTGAGCTCTATCCACTCTTCTTTAAGTTCAAGGAGCTTCAGGGTTGATCCTAGCTTAAACCCAAAATCAAGTCTTACGTTGCAGAGAGAATCAAGGCAGCAAGACCAATATGGTATCTTCAATACTGAAGAGTCAATTTCAAGGGATATTGGTCCTTACAAGAACTTGGTTATATTAACCTCTAGTTCTATGGATTCCAGATTCATATCAAGTCCTTCTTCTATTCCACTACTCAGACAATTAAGGTATGACATAATACTAGAGACATAAGTCGGTCCATTGGAGAATTCATATCATTAACCTTCTTATTTTTTTGTTTTGGAACACAGGGTCTTGATGAGCAATCTCCAGACAGTCGATCTGAGAAGCCTCACTTATCAACAGAAACTAGCATTTTGGATCAACTTGTACAATGCTTGTGTCATGCATGTATAGTAATAGTATCAAAAGTTTTATTCTGCCTTTCTTTTATTTGGATCTCATTATAAGTGGTCTAGTTAAATTTCTCTATCATCTCTACTTGTTTAAGTTAACATTGTATCAGCAGCTGTGCGAGAACAAAACTCTGCTGCTTCTCTTGTAAATGGGAAATCTAGGACGTGCAATTAATTTATTCGAGTTCGTGTTTCAGGGGTTTGTCCAATATGGAGTGCCATCCACCCCAGAAAAGCTACAAGCATTGATGAACAAGGTATAATAAAAAAGGTTGTGAAAATTGTCTGCTTGTCCTGTTTTAAGAAACTCAAACTCTGTCCTCATCTGGTTGAGGAAATATTGTTGATTATTTGAAGTGCTTCTATGCAGGCAACGCTCAACGTAGGAGGTAACACAATAAATGCTCAAGCAATAGAGCATTTCATTTTGAAGAAACGATTAGCTTCTGCACGCAAGAGATGAATCTGATACAGATACGCTCTTTCATCTGTTTTTCCTTTGGTGGTTGTTCTGCTACTCACCAAAAATGTGTCTTAGGTACATCGAAAGAGCAGCGAATGGGAGGAAAAAGAATCAGTTATTCGCCAACTTTATGGACAGGAGTCAATGGACCCCAATGCTAAATTCGCTCTTTCTTGTGGAACTCGTTCTTCACCTGCGGTTAGTCCTTTGGTTTAAGAGCCTAGATACATCTTTTCGGACCCAAAAATAAATGCTAAGCAGCAGAAGATGCTAACGGTTGAGGTATATATATACAGGTGAGAATATACACAGCAGACGGTGTTACAGCTGAATTAGAGAAATCAAAGCTAGACTATATCTACAGGCTTCAATTATGGTGACAAGTACGAAAAAAATAGCTTTTCCAGAACTTGTGCTGAGGAACATGCTTGACTTTGCAATTGACACAGATTCATTGGTTTGCAACCAGTTACCCACATCGGGGACCTTAAGAAAATCAATGGTGGATTGCTTCAGGGGCAAAGGCAATATCACTGTAAAGGCATCTGCCATTGTTGAAAAGATACCATATGACTATGAATTCCAGTATCTTCTCGCAGTATAAAATATAATTAATTTTTTTCTTTTGACGAGTCACGATAAGCTTTAGCAGAAAAAGTAAACAAGGGAAACTAGAACTATTGATTGGTCCTTCTTCCTTCTCTTTTTATTTCTTAGACTGATAAAGAATGGGGAACCAACCCAACTTATGAACATGTGGTTCATTAGGTGAAATTTGACTGCAACCCTCAAATAAATTATTTTTTCACCTATTGCTGAACACGTCAGACCTTTATCAGTTCATCCTCACACGTAAGTTTGGTTTGTGAAGACTAGGAAGAGTGTGTCGGCAATTAGTTGGCCGTTGATGTTATTCAAGTCATCTAGTATTCCAGTTTGTTTGTGAATTTGGCACCGTTATGAGTATTAGCTTTTCCTGCCCTTGTTGACCCCTTTGTCATCCAAGAGATAAAACCACCAACAGAATAGTAAAAGTTAATAGATCTGTGTAGATCATAATTGCATTTATATTTTACATTTGACAACAACGATTTTCAACTCAACTGCCTCCGTCGATGATGTCCTTTATTAACTTTATTTCAACATCATCCACTCCCAAAATTGACTTTTTCTACTTCATTAATTTCAGAAAAAAAAAAAAAAAAACAAACAAAGAGACAAACAAACGCCTCAGCCTATGTTAAATTATTCAATCGTGGCGTAGCTTTATATTATAAAATTGACAGTAAACTTTTCCAACAAAAATAGATGATCCCTTCTTGCCCAAAAATATATATATAGTAAAATTACCATTTCGATTGTAACACTAACACCCGTCAGTTTATCTCATTAGAATTGAATAATCATATGTTTAACAATATAGTAATTGCAAAATATACAGATTCCACAACTCGTGTCACAATCAAATCGCCAGACCGAGTCTCTCCAAACACCAATAATCAAATAAATTAAAAAGAAAAATACAAAATCAACAACAATCAATGATTATTCTTTTATCAGATAAAATTCAAAAAATATAAAAGTCACCACGTTTGAGATTCTCTCTGACCCCATTCAATGGAGCCCACACCCTTGGTCAACTCACCGAGCAGCCAATGAGACAGATATATCAGTAGGCATCCTCATATTGTCTGACCAGATCCTTGACTCCAAATATAACTTGGAAATCTTTCCAACGACGCGGCCCATGTTAAGCCTCTTCTCGGGATCCACGTGTACGCAATCTAAAGCTACGCGTGTCAACTTCTCTGCGACCTGCACCGGGAATGAGTCCTTCAGCCTCCTGTCCAACCAGTTCCTTAGCCTTCCTTCTACGTTAAGTCTACTTCCGCCGTCACCTCCTCCAGAACCACCTTCGATGACGACCCTCGCTGTATCGATCACCGACTTTCTAATGAAATCCCCTGTCTTCTTGTCGAACTTGTATTTCAATGGCTCCTCTCCTGATAACAGCTCCAACACCACTACTCCAAAAGCATACACATCGTCCTTCTGGGTCGCCACGCCGGTGGACTGAAATTCCGGCGACATGTAACCTCTTACACCCTGGAATTGCACTTTTGTGTTTCCCGATCGTTTCACAAGCGACGGAGAAGAGGACGGATCCTCGGTGTTTTCTCCTAACTGTTTTGTGATTTCATTTTCTTCGTCGATTTCACCACACATCAGGGTTGTACCAAAATGACAAATCTTGGCGTTGAAAGAAGGTTCTGTCACGATTATACCACTGCTCTTGATGTTATTATGCACGAAGCTTATGTTTAAACCTGTTTTATTGTGAATATAATCGAGCCCATGTGCTAGATCTGTAGCAACCTGCATTCTGGATAACCAAGTGGATAAAACAGTGAAGTTGGGGTTTTTCGAGTTTCTCAGACAATCAGATAGGTTGGCCCCATTCACGAACTCATAAACGAGGTAGATGTGTTCGCCGGAGATTGAAGCACCAAGGAGCTTAATTATGCTAATGTGGTGACTTCGGCAAATTAGGGAGAGGCGTTCTTTGAGGTGGTTGGTCTCAATTTTTCGTCGGAATTTGCGCTGAAAGACAATAGCATCTCTGCCGCGGAGAGTGCAGCGCCAAGAAGGGGTGGAGGAGGAGGAGGAGGAATAGCGCTTGGCGAGGAAGTTGTTAGTGGCCGAGCAAATTTCTGAGAAGTGGTAGATGTGGGGGTTTTCTGGTAGGCTGTCTCGAAGGGTAGTAAGGGAAGTCCGGCTAGAGGTGGAGGTGTCTGAAGAGAGTCTGTAACCAGTGGAGCTCGAATAAGCGGCGCTGCTGGTGTATGAGGTTGAGGGATCGGAGGAAGAGGTGGTGGCCAAGGATGGTTTAGATCTGGATGTTCTCGGCGTTGGGACTGGGGTTGAGGTTTGCTGGCTGGCTTGAGAGCGTGGAGTTCTAGAGGCTCGAGGGCTTGAGCTGGGATTCGCGGCGTTGATCGCCATTTTGGTTTTGCACATATGGGAAACAGAGCAGCAACAAAGGGAAAGAAGAACGTAAACAAAATAAAATGGGGAATTAGTTATAAGTGAGAATCTGTGGTGAGCTCGCAAGTTGACGAATTTGGGTTGACAATTGGACGCGCTGCTGTTGATAATGATTTTTTGTAGTTTTTAATGCTAAATGGAGTAATTGGAAGCAGGAGCAGCTGATGAGATGAGACGATGATGGTTCTTAATCCATTCCATGCGAAAGAAAAGTAAAGTGCAGGGACTTGGGCAAACGAAAATCGGCTGCTTTTGACACTGCGGATTTTATCTCTCTAACCATGCAATGCAACTCGCCACACATCTATCCATCTTTTTCCACTGAGTTTAATTTGGAAGAATAAAGAAAACCGTGACAGCAGTTGACTGTTGAAGTTGGAAGGGCGGACAGAATGAACAGAACAGGGTTTTGAGGTTTTCCTTTTGACTAAAAGGAAAAAGAGAATACGTAAATATATATAGAAAAGTTTGAGTCGGATTAGGATCATTAATAATTGGTTATCATCTCCTATTCCTAAATTGGTCTGGAGACATTCTTAATTTCTCGCAACAGCAACCTGGCTATCATCTGCTCGCGAATTCCCCTTCTGTGTTTGATTAGAGTAAGATTAAATTAAATACTAGTTTATATTTGTGAAAGGAATAAATTAAGTTTCATCGTATCTTGAACATCATATTTCAGATTCTGGGCACATTGACAAAAGCAGCACAGCTCAATTGTGCACGTTAACTTTATAATCTTCTCACAATTTCTTTTTCATATGTTAAATAAGCCTACACATTCCGTACCATTATCCTATAACGTCGAATAATTACCCATTATGGGCGTGCGTCCATGATTACATTACGTCATTGATGACGTGCGTATAATAGATGTCGGTGCTGCGTACAATCTATCTTATCTATCAAATTTATCACACAAGACAGTATCATGATTGTGTACATATGTCAATTTTTAACTTTTAACTTAAGCGTCCAACCAAATTATGACTGAAGCTTTATCCTTCTCTCTTTAAATTTTAATTTTTTAGAAGCGTTGATTTTAATTATTATTTTTAAAAAAAAAATGGTAATTTTCCCTTTCTGTTCGCTTCTCTTCTCTTGTGCAGTCAGAAGAGGAGAAAAGTCACGCATACTTTTCTGTTGCAAACCACACGGTACTTCTACTTTTATTTAAACTGAATGGTTACGTTGTTTGAACTCTTCTTTTCAACAGTCCTATCATATGATGGATTTTTTTAATATAACAAAACTCGAGATGAGGAAGCATTACCAAAAAAAAAAAAAAAAAACATTGAAAACACACAATAGTCACTGGTCATCCATCGTATGGCTAATTTTCCTTATCCTTCTCTTTGGGTAATTCTCTTAAATTAATTGTTAATCTCCCTATAAAAAAAATGAAATAGATCTGCGGGGCCCAAAGGGAAGAAATCGTTCTGATCCTAAGTAATAAGGTTCTGCGCATCCATACCAACAGACAATGTCTTAAAACATGTATTGGGCCGTTCGTCTGGTGAAGTTGACCACAGAACCAACTATGGATATGGTCGGAACACAGATGAGCTCACATCAGACAACGAGACCAGCCTAACCATTACCCAATCCAATATCAATAGTCCTGCCAATGGGCCAATAAAATAGAGTATGGGCTAATATATTTCTTTTTTCTTTTTGATAAAAATTATAAATGATTTGTTTATCTGGCATACGAGACACATAGCATCACACGTGGACGAAGATATTGCACGTGCATGCGGCGGATGATAGATCGATGAACTAACTAACTCATTATTAGGCCAATCCGAAAAGATTGAACATGAGCCGAGTGAAGCCAAGGGAAAGCCAACTTTAACTTAAACAAGTAGCAACCCCACGACAAATTAATTAAAGGCATTAAATGAAACCCCATCCCCATGCACCTTCAATAAGGACAATCAATCTATTTAATTCCAGTTTCGTGTTACTATTGATTTCGATTTCTTTCCTATTTTGGTAGGCAAAAATTTAGGAGTATTTTACAAGCCTCAAACAAGGCTTACAAAAAGAGCCCAAGCCATCTGAACTTTCTTATATTCTGTATTTTTTAAAAAAAAAAAAAAATCCAACATAAAAAGTATATAACTTTAAGTAAAAAATTGAAAATTGCATGGCAGAGTGAAGATTCCATTCTGTTTTAATTTATTAAGTTTGAGAAAACCATATCTATTTTATATCAATTTAACTTTGATAACGACTTAGGAAAAAGAGTTTTGGAATTATGGTATAGTTTCTTTGTAAGTCAAAGTTGGAGAAACAAAATTCAAAACTGGAGGCTTAATTGTGCACACTCCGGACTTTGTGCAGTGAAGTAGTCTATATAAGGAAGCGCATTAGCAGTCCTCACTCATCAATCGATCGTCTCAATGGCAAACCTCGTCTTCCTTGCTTTTAATCTCATAACCCTTCCTTTGTTCACAAATGCCATCTCCTCCTGCAGTGGCCCATGCAAAACCCTCAACGACTGCGATGGCCAGCTCATTTGTATCAATGGCAAATGCAACGACGACCCTGATGTTGGCACCCACGTATGCAGCCCAACCGGAGGTGGCAACTGCCAACCCTCCGGCACTCTAACCTGCAAGGGAAAATCCCACCCTCAGTACAGGTGTTCTCCTCCGGTTAGCTCCTCCACGCCAGCAATCCTCACGCTCAACGACTTCAGCGAAGGCGGTGACGGTGGCGCTCCCTCTGAATGCGACGAGAAGTACCATGATAATTCGGAGCGAGTGGTGGCGCTTTCCACCGGCTGGTACAGCCACGGCTCACGATGCGGAAGAATGATTAGAATCACGGCTCGCAATGGAAAAAGCGTGACGGCCAAGGTGGTGGACGAATGTGATTCTGTGAATGGATGTGACAAGGAGCACGCAGGTCAGGAACCTTGCCGGAACAACATTGTGGATGGATCGGAAGCTGTGTGGAAGGCCTTGGGGCTCAACACTGATGTGGGCGAAGAGCGTGTTACTTGGTCCATGGCCTAAGCTAATTAAGATCGATTGAACCCGCACTTAATAATATATGGGATAATAATAATAATAAAATAAATATATCCCTTGTTTTGAGGGGGAAGAGGACCCTGCCTCCAACGCACGTATTTTACTTCAATTAAAGCAGTTATGATTCCGTCTTAGCTCCTAAATTGAATTATTCACTCCACCTTTATATTTAATCTCCTTACAAATTTCGTTATAGATTTTCAAGATTTTGTAAGCAAAGCACATACAAATTATAGTTTAATAGGTTAATTAGCATTAGTATTTCACGCTAATAAACATAAATTTTGGGCTGGGCGTCATCCATCTTTTCTGGGCCTGGGCCATACTGGAAGAAATCTTTCCGATAGCGGAGCTGAACGCGTCCACGTCTAAAACGGTAACCATAGAAAGAACAGGGTTCCAATCATAATGGGCTCACCTCAGACAACAGAATCAGCCTAATGATTTGCCAATCGAAAGGTGGCGGTAGTGCAAATGGGTCATAAAAAATAGAATATAGGCTCTATAAAATATGTACGTCTGTATATATATATATATATATTATTTTTTGTATGATATTATTTGTTATTAATTTAATTATAATTATATATTATAAACTAGGCTAATTTTTTTTTTATTTTCGTTTAAAATGTGTGAATACTGATTAGCATTAGCCGTGTTCAATAGGTTTTTGCCTAAACCTGATTTCTTTATTAGCAAATATTAAAATAAGTTGTTAATTTATGTTTTTTATTTTTTTCCCCAAAGAAAAAGAAATAAGAAAAGCAAGCACGTGGGCGTGGGCCGTGCAAATGAGCATTGTAGCTAGTTGCTTTAATTTTTGTCAAGTGCGGGGTGAATTGTCCTCTCTCCTCTTGCAACTTTGAAATAGAGAACATGTTCCATTTCAGAGAGACCCCACCCGCTCTCTAGATGCTTTCGAGTTTGATGTCATTAAACAAATGAAGGGTCAATGTGATTGAGAAATCGTCCCCTCTGCCTTTTCGTCAAAATTTATCGATCCTACACTCCCTACCTATATATAGATTCCCTTCCCTGCTTCAATGATCAATTAAATCAAAGTCCCAAAATGCAAGACACTACACCCACTTTATTTTAATTTCTTGACCTTGAACGCGCAACTTGTTGTACTACTGCAAATTGTCTCGCACTCGCATTGACTACAGCTATTAGCTGCTAGCTATTTGGAAAAAGATAAAAACGATCGACAACATTATTGGTCAAATAATAAAACACACATATATGGGATAACTCTATTTCTTTTCTAGTTAACTTTTTTCAATTTTTAGTTTACCCAAAATGCAAATGAAGACGAGTCGTGGTTATGATTCGCGAAGGGACGGGTTTTGACGTCGAGGGCAAATTAAGACGAGTGGCAGTCGCGTGAATATACGGAAACACGAGTACCAAAATGAAAGCCGAGAGAGAGGAAAAAGAAACAAGGACAGGACAGCGACATCCACTGAGGAGAGTTAGAGTTCTTGCTCAATTCAGGGCCTGCATTGGATTTACTGTGCTGCTGTAAATGTAGACCACAGCAGCTATATAGGGTTTCTGTATTGACGTGATAGGATGGCGTCACCCCATTGCATTGCCCCTTGTTCCTTTTGTAGTGTTTTCTTTTTAATCATTTCACATGCTATTATATTAAACTCTACACACCGGGACTGGGACTGGGACTGCCTGATCAAACAATTTCTTTTTTTTTTAAAAAAAAAAAAAAGAACTCTACCAAACTGGTGTTATTTCAAAATTAACAATTCGCCGTGAAGATAATATTTACGTATATACTAGTATAGTACTAGCTGGCATATTCTTATTTTGTTTTCTCTGTTATTTTCAGCAATTACTCTGAGTTCGTATTAATTCTTTAATGGGTTAGTTGTGTTAGAAAGGATAAAAGAGCAGGTTTTGAGGCATCAGATCAAAGGTTAATGAGTACTACCCCAGCCCTTTTCTTGATTAAATATGAGATCCCACATGAGACCTGACTGGACCACATCTAAGTCGTGTAATGTAAGTGTGTAGTCAATAAATTCTTCATTTAATTTCACATCATACTACTACGAACCGATCGAAGGCAATTCTTAGACTTTTCAATCACTTATTTTAAAAACTGATGCTATATAACTATATGTTTAATTTGTTTATACATATTTATTTTTATAATATAAAAAAAAAGGCTGCAATGTACGGGGCAACCGGGGATTACGTCACCTGCGGATTGTACCCTCTGTAGTTTTCTCTTTTTGCTTGTCGATGTCGATGGCCGGCCAGCCAGCCACCTCCACCTCCACCTCGGGGGTCGAAAATGACGGACAGAAACGCGGGCACCATATATGCTTACAGATAGAGATGCAGTAAAAAAAATTATTCAGTGAGGTGGCTTCGAATGTCGGACCAGTGGCAGATCTTTTGGTTAACGGCAGTGGTAATATCTCCATTTACCGATAAATCAAAAAGCTGGTCACACTAAATTCCTAGCGTAAAAAGCCTGTTCCCATATTCTCCTTCTTCTACTTAATTTCCAGTCACTCTCCAACTCCCCATCTCCGTTATCTTGCTCAGTAATTTATTATTTATTTATTCTTCCTCATTAATTAATGTCCGTTTTACTCGTAGTAACCATTGGATGAAGTTGGAAAATAGTAATTAATTCTAGGAGAATATAGCAATAGTAATAATAATAATGCGTAGCCAACTCATCTCCATCCAATCAGATTTAAGGAGCGGACGCTGTTCTTATAGTGGCCTGTCACTCTATCAAGATCCAATAGCTAGCTCTGGCCGGAATGACCCATGTGGTCCGACATGCTTCTATGACCCGAGAATGGCACATCGCATTTCTTTTTTTGGTATCCAATCTATCATTTTCTATCATTCATCAACAATTACATTTCTGGAAATATTTAGTTATCAATTTTTCTTTCGTGTATCATCACACATTTTGAAAGAGATATATTTCGGTATGTTTTAGCTTTCGTCTCTTCAAAATAACTAAAACATAGACAATAAGTAAAAGTCAAATAGATTTATCTTGCTTTCAGAAAAAAAAATCTTGTGTTTGTCTTTTTATTTTGACAATTTAAATAGATAATATCTAAGTTTTAAGATATTTTTATATCTATCAGCTACAGTTTTATAAAAATAAAAAATTATTTAGTACTTAGAAATACTTTTTTTAAATTTTTGTATAGAATAAAAATATTAGAATATATTATATGTAATTCTTATACGAGACCGTAGTTACATATGCAGTTAGAATAATTAAATAACAATAAAAAATTTAAACCTTTGAGCTGTGTTTTTAGAGACCCTTTATTTGTAATTTGTAATTATATTATATTATATTATACGAGCAGTGGAGCTGACAAAAGGGTAATTTGGTCTGCGTAAGTGTGACAATGGCTAGTAACGAAGAGAACTGATTCTCCGTGAGACGAGGTGGTCCGGATGAATGTGAATCCTCCAATTTACGGATGGTACTTGTGTAATTAATCTTGATAACAAAGGGCGTCTCTCATTACTTACACCTTAATTTCCCTGAAAAATATATATATATATAGGTTGTTGTAAGAAACCTGGGTCGAGGGGAGGGAGGGGACCACGCGGGAAACACAATTTGTTCACGAGAGCGACCCTTTTCGTCACCTCACCTCCAGTTACTCCTTTTTAACGGCGACTTTACGTTAAATTTCCTAAAAAGCGCTTTGGACGTTAAAGCTAACGGTGGATTATCTCTCTTGCAATCATTGCGCTTCTGCCATCCATACCTCCACTCCACTTATAGCTTCCCAGCATCCACAATCAGCAACTCCACCGGAATCTCTCGGATACTCCGAAGAAGCACATCGATCTTATTGGAATTTTGACCTTTTTTGGTCACCGGCCACTGGTAATTCTTTTTGGAGGTAATAGATAAACTGCTTATGCTTAACAAGTTAAGTTATCCTTCTCAGCGCTAAAATTCCGTTTTTGTTAGTTGGTTCTCTGGTTGGTGGAGTCGATGCAAGGACCATATTTATGGTGTAGCTCACCTGGCTCAAAGCTACTTACTTTCTTCTGAAATGTCCTTTTTTTATTTAATGGGTGAGTGTAGTTTCTAGTTCCAGACTACTCACTTAACATAGGTAGCTGTGTCAGTCTTTGGATACAACTAACAGCTTTGTAATATTTTACTATCGACTGTGATGAAGCTAAATTATCTAGCTTAAAGAAGGCTGCATCACCCCGGTAAGCTTGCGAGAGTCAACAATTGGATCGGCCACAGAGGGAACTAGGGTTTTCAGTATGTGAGTGTGAGGTGCTATCTGGATCGTCCTTCTTGTTAACGTATGTAGAGGGCTGTAAAATGCTTTAGGTTTTCCTCTTTGTTTGATTTAGAGGTTTGGTGATGAGTGGTAGTAATTAGGATGGGCTCATGTGGAAGGAGGGTTACCGACAGAGAGATTGGGATGTTGCACTGTTTGTGATAAAGTATGAGGAGCTGTTTGAGTGTGAGAGGTAGGAAAAGGGTTAGCTAGCTTGCTCCGGCTTGTTCTTCGATTTTTGTTATGTCCTAAACAGATGAATCTCTGCCCGTACAAGGTATGACAAACGAAGCTACCTCGTCGATATGTTCATGTTATTTTCTTCTACTTCATATCTGTTAGTTCCCTTTTGCTTGAAAATTTGTTCCATATATATATAATATTTTCTTAATTTTTTATCATGCTAGTTTGATTCTTCCCTAGTTACTTGTTGGCGTTTGTTAATAATGCGTTCTTGTTTAAACTTGGGTGGTAATTTAGATTAGACTACTCCTTTGCTTATACTTGTTAAGGCATTAATTCGGTTGACAGTTACCGCAGGCGTGAAAACGATCGAGATTATAATGGGCTCGGATTTGGATCTTGAACTCTTGAAAGCACGAGGGCGTGGCAAACTTGTAAAAGCACATTCCCCGGCTGAAGAAATTCTTGTGTCATATAAGCTATTTTGGGTAGAGTAGCTAGTGGTAGACTTGGTTGGGTAGGTATGAGTAGCCTAAGGCCTGAATCGCACGTAACACAGCAAATCCGGCGTGAGAAGTTGAGAATCCAGCAATTGCAAGATTTTCCTAACAATCTGGAACAATCATCATTACACCCAGGATTAAACTCGGATCTTGTTCATGTTAGAAATGTTAGAAATGCCAATATGCTTTATGAACCAGCCTTCTATTCTTCAGAAATGGTCAATATTTCCCCCGCTTTGAATCCTTTATTTGCTGATAGGGACGCCGCAATGACATGTCAGGAACTGGGTGCAGTGCCTCAGTTTTCTGAATCGTTTCCCCATTCATCCGACCCAGCATCTTCCAGCATTCATGCTCCCTCCAAAGAAGGTGCACCACGTAACTTTGGCAGTTGGAGAAACAGTGGCTCACATCAAGGCTATGATTGGATGGTGAATTATGCAACTAGTTCTGTGCCAAACGAAACCATCCCGAATTCTCTTGTTGCTGCTGAGCTCAATAACGTGTCTGCTTATCAGCAATACATGAAGCCTAGCTACAATGAACTCAACGATGTACAGTGTTCTCTAAGCAACATTTCAATGTCCAATCGAGAAAGCCAAAGGCAGTTTGGGGGAACACATAATCCTTCTGCTTCTCCTCCACTGTATCACAACACTTTACAGGATATTGTCAAGTCAGCTTCTATCAGTGCCCAAGGCTCAGAAATGGCTTCAGTGATACAGCAAAATGGCCATGGCATTTGGGATGGAAATGGTAGCGAGCTTGTTCTTCTTCCACACACGGGCTATGAAAATCCTAATTATCGAACTGGCCATGATTCCCTTAGTTGGAATAATAATAATAATGATAATAATAATCCATTGGGTTTTACAACAAGAAAGAGCGAACAAGACTCGGGACCTGTCCTCAGTGATTCAAACCCTCATGGCTTGTCTTTATCACTCTCATCAAATGCACAGTCCAAGCTTTCAGTTTCTCAGTTTGGAGAAGGGTGTGGCTCAGAGAAATCTATATTAAAACCCTCTGTCATTTCTAAAGATTCTGGCAAGTCAATTCAAGACATAGTGGGAGGGACACCTTCAAATGCTGGTTATCGAAATGTGGGCCCTCTGGGCCCATTCACTGGATATGCAACCATTTTGAAGAATTCGAGATTCATAAGGCCCGCCCAGCAGTTGTTAGATGAGTTCTGCTGTAATTTCTCTTGTCCAAAACCAAGCAAGGCGCGCGATGTTTCTGAGAGGGTCTCTAGAGAAGCCAGTGCTTCTGCTGAAGCTTTTAACGCACCTGACGAAGGGATTGGTGCAAGGGCTAGTTGTTCAGGCGCTTCGTCTTCTATGTTTTATAGTTCAAAGTCAAACGAAATGAATAGCGGTGATGGCGGAGCCGGAAGTAGCTTGTGTCCGTCATCTTGGCCGGAGTATCAACAAAAAAAGGCAAAACTCCTGTACATGCAAGAAGAGGTTGGTTAACACTGGAATGCCCTATTTTTTATGAATTTATTTTTGTTTTACATGTTTCTCGAATAACTCTGTCAGAAAAAGCAATATGGTTGATGTTTCTATGAAGCTACTAGTTGTTGGGTGTCAGAAAAAGCAAAAAATATTTTTATAGCACCCTTGCTTACGCTTGAATAGTTCTTTTCGTGAATCAGCCTATCTATGTCTATATGTATATAATAGAAAAAAGCAATTTTTAACTCCTCGTACTAGGATTTTGTGCGTATTATACCGTTTGTATTTCCGCATGGTGCATTCTTTGAAGGGATGAAAAGAACTCCTTGGTTGAGTGAAATTTGAAGTTAGAGCAAGTCTCCAAATAATTCATACATTTCAAATGATTGCCAAAATTGACTAGACCAAAAGATTAAGCGGGATTGTTTTGTTTAGATTCCTTGTTGCAATGCCCCTCTAGGCACCTTTTGTATGCATATTAGAAGGAAGTTCCGGTCCAAATTTAAAATGGAAAATAAAATTTATATAATTTCAAGCCCAAAACAATTTGGTTAGGAAGATTGATTTTTGCACACGGTACACAGTTTTTAAGATTTGCACCCTCCTATACTCGGAAACACAAAAATGAAATTTCTGTGCCGCAAAAATTAATTCCCTCTGGTTAATGGTTCTGTACGTCTGCTTTCCATCCTATGCAGCACTACCTCTACTGGGTGGTTTCAGAATTTTATTTTACTGTGTTGAATATACGTAAATTAGAAAAAGATGTGAATTTTATTAGAGATTTATTTCTCCCATTTAAGATTGGTTTTGAATATAAAAATCGTAAAATGGATTCCTTGATAGCCGTATGTAGAGTTTGGCGATTTAAATACTTAGTAATCAATCACATCCATCTCTCTCTGTTGACTGTGTTCAATTTGTTTGTTTAGTGCCTAGCTAATTGGTGATCCAATAACCATAATGGCCCACTTCCCATGTTAAAGTGATTTAATATTCTTTTGGAGGATATGGCTGTTGTAACATGCTTTTGGGTTGAGATTGATATGATTATTGTCCATTCCTGATAAAGGGAAAAAGAAAGAGGTCTCATCAAATTTTATCCTCTAGATTGATGGTTGATGCACCGTAAGATATTGTCTCTGTGATCGGTAGGTTTTGTTCGTTAGCTAGTCTTCCCTCTGGTCAGGACCTTTGTTTGATTGGTATTGTTCTTCTCATCTTGTTCCCCCCTTTTCCACTGTTGGTAATGCCATATGTTTGGGTTTCAGTTACCCTTTGAACTTGATTTTTCTTCTATTCCTTAGTGTCTCCATTTAATGTAAAGACTAATTTACCCTCCTCCTGGAATTTCTAAAGAAAATTGAAGAGGTCCAATGCTCTTATTAAATGATGTGTAGTATATTCTTGTGTTTAAATTTCATGTTTTAAATGGTAGAAGACCTCTAATTGATGATTTGGTTTTGGTCGACTGGGAACATTTGTGGAGAAAATGCTGTCGGCCGGTTAATGTAATTCTTTATTTTTTTATATTTTATATCTTCTCATGGAATAATGTTTTGGAGTTAATTAATTTCCTGTTTGTACAGCTTCCTGTAACTATAGGGTTCAAGGTATTGATGCAAATTGTGTGAAGTAGTTTCCATGTCATCCATATTATCTTTATTTTTAAATATATTGCATATTTAATCGCTCATTATGATTCTCCATTATTTGTTTTAGTACAAACCTAGATTTCTTGCATTATTATTAATTTGTTGGTGTCATTTCTTGATATTCTACCTGTGAAATTTCCATCATGTCATTGAATTTGGTCTTTTAAGCCAAGACAATGGATTGAATTTTAACTTGAGGCAGATTCATGACAGATGAGGAACTATTTTGCCGAATTGATATTTTGTTACTTTATTTATTCCCGGCTTATGCATGCATGCTTGTTACTGATAGGTTACAAGAAGATACAAACAATACCATCAGCAAATGCAAATGGTTGTTTCGTCCTTTCAGTCAGTAGCGGGGTTAAGTTCTGCTACTCCTTACATCTCCACAGCTCTAAAGTCAGTGTCAAGACACTTCAGGTGCCTTAAAAATGCAATCACAGATCAGCTCAAGCATATAAGAGAAGTGTTAGGAGAGGATTCCTCGGCTGGTACAAGTAGTAAGCTTGACAATAACAATAATGCGGCAAGGCTAAGGTTCATGGACCACAGCTTTCTAAAGAACAAATCCAGCGGGGGTAACATGGCCTTTCTTGAACCCCAGCACCATGTCTGGAGGCCCCAGAGAGGTCTACCAGAACGTTCTGTGGCAATTCTTAGAGCTTGGTTGTTCGAACATTTTCTTCACCCGTATGTCCTTTTTCTTTCTGTTTTATATATGTGTGTCCCTTCCTCCCTCTTTTCCTAAAAGAAGAAAATAAATTATAATTTTTCATCTTTCTTCCAACTCCTAATTTTAGGTACCCCACGGACACTGATAAACACATGTTGGCTACTCAAACGGGTCTATCAAGAAATCAGGTGGGGCTCTACTCCTTTCATAATTTATTATCATGTCTATTGCCTTTTTCGATTTGGTTTCTTTTAATTGGCATCATGTCTAATTGTCTGTCGGTACATGCACCCGATCGTGAAAATTGTTTATATCCCCGGCCATCATAATTTAATTTGCAAAATAGAGCGGTTAATTTTCTTTTGTCCTGGAAGCTTACATGATTACTTTTAACAGTGGTATAAAGTAAATCTTTTTGACTTATACGAACTCAGTGGATGAAAATACTAGTGCTGCTGGCCGAATAGTGTTATGATATAACTGACTAATATTGTAGGTATCAAATTGGTTCATTAATGCTCGAGTCCGTGTGTGGAAGCCAATGGTTGAGGAAATACACTCGCTTGAGGCGAAAGGCTTGATGGGTGCTAATCAAAACTCGACTAAGTGTGAGGGAATTTGTGCCAACGAAGGTACTAGCCAGTCTAGAGTTGATCAATCTTCAAACAAGTTTGGGGCACCTGAAAAGCAAATGGAATGCTTGGAAATGGGATCGTATGCGAGTGGTAGGGACGAAGAGGGGCTAAGTGCAGAAGATTGGAATCAAGAGAAGCGGTCTAAAATGGACTGTGAGATCACATCTAGCATGGATGGGACGCTGATGGGGTTTGTGCCATACAGAAGGGCTGGTGCTGAGGTTGGTGGTCTTGGATCAGTGTCACTCACATTGGGTCTGAGACATGGCGTTGAAGGTGCACAACACGTACAACAGCACGAGTTACAACAAGAGGATCAGGTTAGACATCACTTTGGAGGGCAGATGATCCATGACTTTGTGGGCTGATTGTGATTGCTTGGGAAGGGAAGGAATATTGGCAAGAAAAATCAATCATAATTGTTTGGTTGACAATGAAAGGGGATGAAGATTGCTTCTTTTGGTGTGTCGTTTCTTCATCCAACATGGCTAGCTAGGGCCTGCCTGATTTTAGCACCCAATCCTTTGAATGTATTAACTTAAGGTGAATTAATCAATAATAAGCTTGGGGGAGGGGAAGATTGAATTAGAAAAGAAAGTAAAGAGGTGTGAACTTTTAAAATTAATAATGCAACATTAATTTAATAAAATGTCCTGGGCTAATTGACAATCGTCAATGTGTTCACGATTCCGTCCTCTTATAAATCTGTATCCAGTCCAAGTACACCTTTCGATTTGGGCGACCAACCGACGCTATGAAAAAACGTATAGCAGAGGGGAAATTAATAGATTAAATACGTATAATCTTCTTGAATAATCAATCAGGTCAGGGCTTTAATACCCAAATACATATCCCTCCAATAAATGTACATCAAATAAGTAAATTACTTTCATAGTCATTATTTTTATTTTGAATGAGTGCGTGTAAGTTAATTAGAAGCCAGGGAGAGCGAGAGACGAACACCGCCTAAGAAATAGAGAAGTTTAATTGGGAGGAAATAGAAAGAGAGAATCATGCATGTATAATAATGAAACATGAAACGTTACATAATATATTCGTGACATCTGATATGTCTAAATTACAGCATTGCTTTTGAACTTAACATACAGGGGCACGTACGATATATATATATACACACACACTGCAACTGCATACATTATATAATCTCCTTATTTTGCTAATTAAACTTGAACCATTTTCTGCCACAATTAAACAACGAGCGTACGCATCCCTCTGTATGTAATTTACTTTACAGTCAGCCACTTCCATCACCTCCATTATCGCCGCCGCCATGGTTGTTATAGTCCGGAATGGGGATATGGTGGTGGTTATCCGTACTGCTTCCTCCATAACCATAGCCTGGATTCTCATTTGCTTCGTGATCCATGGAAGCCCTTTTGTCCGCAGCCAAGCATATGCCCACCAGCATAAGAAGGACTAGGAAAAGGGTTTGAAGCTTCATCTTCCTCCAGCTGTTGCCTCCTACAAATTAAATACACAAAACCAGATTCAGGGAAAGAGAAACTGAAATCAGTTTGTAGTAATTAAGAGTGAGATTAAGCTGCAGTTATAACCTCAATTAGCTCTCCGGCGTTGGTGAATGAGATTTACTTGGAGAGGAAGGTAACATAGGTTTGGCTACTTATATAGAGAAGCATAGCGATCATGATGAGATTGACAGTTAATATTAATTTTATGGATAGGATCTCCACCAAATGAGGCAAGATAAGGTGGGTTCCCCAAAATATCATAAAAAAATATTATTCAAGATTGTCACAATGATATGGGCAGGGCCATAAATAGGAAAACTCCAAATGTGGAATTAGCTATATAGATGATCATATACTCAGATAAAGTCAACGACCCACAATATGTAGTGCTAATAACATCTATCGGTTTGATTGGTTTGTTAATTGTGATTCACAGCACAAATATAGCTCTGATTGTCTAAGATATTAATTCACCCCAAATTGGCCACTGAATCAAATACTAGCATCATATATTTTTATTTTTATTTTTATTTTACATTTTAATAGCAAATTAGTGAAGGTTACATGTTTTAACAAAACACTTCCATTATTTTTTTGGGAACAAAGTGAATAAATTTTATTACAAAAATCAACTGCACATATGTAAAGGGGGTATACACCCTCTTAGCATATGAAAAAAAATTAAAGCACCCTCGTATAACTTTTGTACATTTGTTATTGCCCTAATAACAGAGATTTTCATCCCACCTTCCAGTCATTGAAACTTTTATAGCAAAAACTATCACTAGTCAAAAATTCTTCTTAGAAGTAATGCTTTCCAGGAAATCCAAACAGTATATATAGCTGCATAGAAAGCATACATATATGCAAATGAAAAATAAAAATAAAAAATTACTTTTACTTTTACTTTTGGTCACATGTTATATGTTACAAATATGGAACAGCCTTCTTTTGATAAAATCTTTCTAGTGATAAAAATGAGAAAAAACATCTTGTTCAGGGAAACGAATTTCAAACTGTCCCCTCGACTTTGTGTTTGTTTCTTCGTTCCCTTAATTCATACATAACATTTTGGAAAGTTTTCGACTAACCATCACTTGTTCAAACTGCTATATGCAAACGATCATCAGCTGATATTTTTATAGAAAGAAATTAGAATATTTCTTTTTTTTTTTTGTTGGGGGGTGAAGATAGTAATAAACATTTTCCGCTCTAACGTTTGATGGGCTACATAGAACCAGAATTCTTTTTTCCTTTCCAAGAAAATGAACCAATTATAGGCAATAGTGTTTGTCCTGATTTTAAATTAAAAATGGAATTCGTCAGAATCAACCCTGTAGTCTATACCGTACAGTCATTGAGGTTGCGTTTCCAAATTTGAAAGAGAAGGTTGAAATCTAGAAGAACCTAAAATGATCAATAGTAATATATATCTCTCTATTAATTAATCATATATATATATATATATATATGTAGATATATGCGACAAGTTTTCGTTTCCAGCAACATCTTTCCCATTGTTTGGGGTGGGACCACATTGCAATTGTAATTGCCTTGAAAATATTCTTCCTTGCACTACTTGCGGACCAAATTCAATTCATCAATTAAACTATAAGGGCCTAATTGGTTCTCTGGATCAATAATGTAATATTTACACTTGTATTGCATTATAAAGAATATTAAGTTATGTTTAAGTATGAATTTGCCTTAGAGGTAGTGCCTGGTCCGAAATTCACCTCTTGTCATCATATGTTTTTCTCTCTATCAAATTTCGTTCCATTTTACCATGCGTAGGTATAAATAAGCAGAGCTTTTTCTAAATCTACACCTCACCTGCAAGAATTCCAAAATAATATGATAGATAGAATGGTATGAACTCGCCTTAGTTAGTGCATCATCAGTTACATCACAATCCATTTTTATACGCGTGAACCAGAACCAGGACGGTTCCATTGAGGGGTTTTTGGTCAGTGGAGACCATCAAGGATGCTGAAGTGACGTATCAATTAGACCTTAAACTTTGCTTAATTAATAATCTAATAATGCCGGGTAGACCATTAAATATACACATATATATATGTTCAATATATTTGCCCAACAAAACCAAATTAATCAAAATAAACAAAACTATAGTCAAGGCCGCCTGTTTTGAAAAACCAATTGAAAGAAGTAAACCCGGGTTTCTTAAATCATCAAATCGTCTGTGATTGAAGCAGAGTCTGCAGGACTCTAGAGCTTCATTTTTATAATGCTTGCACGGCGTCATTTATTACATACCTTTCCTCATACTGCCTTTTGTAGATTTGACTTTGACAAGGCCATATGCCCGACTGACTGATACAGATAGATTATGTTTCTTTTGTTACGTATCTTTTCTTTTTGGTATACAAGCTATGAAAATTAAGAAAGCAAAAAAAAAATTGTGAATTTAATTAATTAGACCTTAATGTTTTGTTTATTTATATATATTTATATATATTTTGGTCAATTGAACAAAGTTGAATTATTTGTTGATAGATGAATATTTAGTGAAATGGACTCGAAAGTTCAAAACATTGAATACCATATTCATATTCGTTCATCTTTTTCACATGTGTCATTTTTTCAACTGAAATTATATTATGATGGTAATTAAGTAGGTTTTAATAAGGTTTGAATTATTAACATAAAAACATGTTCAACGTATTAACGGAAGTTGGCTAATTTGTAAAGATTAGAACTATATTTTTACAAGGGCATAAATTTGAATTTTCATGTTGATATAAGAATTTTGATGGTTGAATATTTTTATAAATACTCTTTTAATTTTCAGATCTGTCTTAATTCATCATTCACTTTGCCATTTTTAAAATTCCAAAAATATAAAAAGTAATAACTCTTGCAAATTATATGAGTTGCTTTGTTGCGATTACAGATGAAAAGAAAGAAAACTTTTTTCAAACCAAGATTCGTCATCACAAACGAGAAGTCTTCCTCCAAGACTCAAAAGGATTTCGTGGAAAAGAATAAAGTACGCACGAAATAAGGACATAAAGTGGAATCAATATACACATGAGCACGTGGTTTAATAATAAACGTATAGTAAATGAAACATAGTTGGTGGCAACTTCTTATTGCTTATCATGCAGTATTACAAAAATGGTACCAATTGGTCTAAAATGAGAAACTTACAAAACTTTCTTCATGGTCAAATGCCTTTTCATACTTGATCACTTCTCCCTCTCTCTCTCTCTTCATTTTTGTCTGTCTAGAAATCTTTATAAATAGCTCCTGGCTCTAACATATTTGATCAATCTAAACCAGAAGGTATATGTACGTAGAGCTAAAATGAAGGTTTCCCAAGTATTCTTTTACAGTTTGTTTGCAGTATTTGTTTTGTTCACCTGCCCAGCAAGATCAGCTAAAGAAGTTGGTAAGGACAAGTCGACCGTGCATGCAAATGAAATACATATATATGTTATGCTTGTCCATGTATATGAACACTGGATCGCTTTATGATTTTTGATGGTAATATATATGCAGAGGATGAGAGTGAGTTTAATTATGAAGAAGGGAGCGATAAGGGACCATCACGATGGGGATACATTCGACCCGATTGGCATGATTGTAAAAATGGAAAAATGCAATCCCCGATTGATCTGCTAAATAAGAGAGTTGAAATAGTGCCTCATCTTGGTTTGACTCATACCAAGTACCACCCCTCCAATGCCACTATTAGGAATAGGGGCCATGACATCATTGTAAGTAATATATATGTATTCTTTTTAATTTTAGTTAATTATTTTCTGACTCTCTTTGGATTTGTGAATGCAGTTGGAATGGGCAGATGGGGCAGGCTATCTTGTAATTAATGGAACTAATTATGTGCTCCAACAATGCCACTGGCATTCTCCTTCTGAGCACTCCATCGATGGCAAAAGGTACTAGCTGATCTTTCTTTCCTTTGATTCTTACCTCAGTACATATATTATATATAACAAACACATGCAGTTAATTAATTTGGTTCTCACAGGTTTGATCTAGAGTTACACATGGTACACGAGAGTTCGGCAGGGGAAACTGTGGTGATCGGAATAATGTATAAGATCGGAAAACCAGATCCTTTCTTGTCATCGGTAAAATTAATTATAAGTGTGCATGCTCATAGTCATGCATGTTCCTCTTAATTTGTATGTTTCTGTCTGATTGTATTGTGACTATGATATATTTTGATTATTTTCAGTTGACTGATCATTTGAGGGCGATTTCCGATACGACGGACGCAGAAAGAGTTGTGAGTACGGTTGATCCAAACGACATAAAAATAAGGAGCATACATAACCCACATTACAAATATATTGGTTCCCTTACAATTCCTCCTTGCACTGAGAATGTTGTGTGGAACATCGCTAGAAAGGTTTCCTCCTCTAATTTCAACTAATAATTCATTAACCGTATGAATTAATCATGTATTCAGCACCCCTTAATACTTAATTAATTAACCTGCATGCCTTTTTTATTAATTGACCAGGTGAGAACTGTTTCTAAGGAACAAGTTAGATTGCTTCGAGTTGCTGTTCATGATGTAAGTTAATTACTTCTGCGACTCTCTCTGTCTGTATATATTAAATAGCTTGGCGTAGACAATTAATTAATTAACGTGTTTTCTACTTTTGCAGGAATCGGATACTAATGCGAGGCCATTACAACCAACAAACAATCGCCTGGTGCAACTTTACAAGCCAAAAGATCCTGAAGAAGATTAAAACTAGTCCATGTCCATTTCATTATATTTTAGATTATATCAAGTTATGATCGCATAGAATTCATTTGAGTATCCTGCTATATGTTCAATAATTGAGAGTTGATTGTTGCTTTTGCTTTGAGTATCCTGCTATATATATATATATATTCCTCCAATGAGAAAAAAGGTCTTCTATTGAACAAAATAATACGGTAATTAATTAAGGAAATAGGTTAATTATTTTTCTCCCTGCCTTTGGGCGCGTCTGTGTTGGTTAAGAACGAAAGAATTACTAAAAAACAAACTCAGCTGACGATCTTAAAGCACCTAATAACAATCATTTCATTTGACAATATTCTTCTACCAATGTAATATTTGCAACCTTGGTAGGCCAGCTACCCCGTCTCTCCCCTTCTTTGGCAGAATTAGCTATTATAGCATCAGCCCAAAGTTGTCCAATCAAAATCCTGCACAACAAACAAAATTATATTCAAGTTAATAGTAATCAAAGATTGAATACAAAACTGACTTGTTATCTCTCTCTCTCTCTCTCTCTCTCTCTATATATATATATATATATATATCGGCTAGCTAGAAACATCTTTCCATTTTCCAGGAACCATGCATACAGTTAATCAGACTATTGACGGCTAAATTAATAAAAAGATAACTGTGAATTGTCAGAAGTAGAAGTCAACGATAAAATTAGTAGTTTATGTCTGTACGTCCAGACGCGCGGTCGTTAATTAGGTTAGATCGTGAGGAAAACAAAGCCTACTGATGGAATTGTTAGGGCATGCACCAGCTTCGAGGTTATTTATATGAGGAAGATTTTCCTCGGCAAGGTTACCCTAGAGTAATTATTATTCACACAATTTTTTTTTTTCTCGTACCATACTATGTTTTATATACAATTTCACTCTATTTGATTAGTGAAAAATATTAAATAATACTGCAAGTAATGATAAGAAAGTGTTACAAATAATTTTAACCTTATGATTACTAGGTATACTTTTTTTTTTAAAAAAAAAAAAATTAGTCATGCAATTTTTAGATAAACATATGGAGTAATTCTAGTAAATTAATAGACATCGTTGGTTTTTCTCGCAAGTGGATGCTGAAACTTCACATATTGCACTACAGATCCCACCGAGGCACGATATATATATATTATATATACTGCAAACATAATTAAACTTGAACCATTTTCTGCCACAAAAAAAAAAAAAAAATATTCACGTGCATCACTCTGTATGTTATTTACTTTACAATCAGCCACTTCCATCACCTTCATCATCACCGCCGCCACTACCACCATGGTTGTTATAGTCCTGCCTGGGGATATAGTGGTGGTTACCTGTACTGTTTCCTCCATAACCATAACATGGATTCTCATTTGCTTCATCATCAATAGAAGCCCTTTTGTCCGCAGCCAAGCATAACAGCATCAGGAGGACAAGGAAAAGGGTCAGAAACTTCATCTTCCTCCGGTTTTTGCCTCGTAGCTACAAATTAAATACGCATGACAGCCAAATTCAGGGAAAGATAAAATGAAATCAGCTTGTGGTAATTAAGAGTGAAATTTGAAGCTAACCTCAGCTCTATCCTGCGTTGGTGAATGAAATTTACTTAGAGAGGAAGGAAACATAAGTTTAGCTAGCTACTTATATACAGAGAAGCATAGCGTTTATGAGATTGACAGTTAACATTAATTTATGTGTACAGAATCTCCACCAAATGAGCCAAGATTAGATGGGGATGCCCAAACTTATAATAAAAAAAAATATTATTCAAGATCAATTAACAAAATTTGAAGTTGTCACAATTATATTGGCTGCAGGGCCATAAATAGGAAAAATCCAATTATTAGAGTGCGCAGTGAAATCAGATATATAGACGACCCACAATGTAGTGCTAGTAATCCACCGGTTTGGTTAATTGGTTTGTGATCGATGTACAGCGTATATAGTTTTATATGATTGTCTAAGATATTTATTCACCTGGAATTGGCCATCGATGGAATCAAATACCAGTTTCCCTTAATTTCTTGCTTTCATTTTTATAGCAAATTCAGTTCCATTTCTCTTAACAAAACACTTCCATTTTTAGTCACGTGTTGGTTATATAACAAAAATTCATTACAAATATGTAACAGCATTTTCTGACAGAATCTTCTAGTGATTAAAATGATCGAGAAAAAACATTTTATCCAAGGAATTAATCAAATCTTAAAAGAATCGTCTCCTCTTTTTTCCTTAACTTTGTGTTTGTTTCTTGGTTCCCTTAATTCATATATAACATTTTGGAATTAATGCTCTTAAGTTTACTGTACAAACTATATGCAAATGATCATCAACTTATATATTTGATGACAGAAACAAATTAACATCTTTCTCTTTTATATATATATATATATATATATATATATATATATATATATATATATATCTTGGAGGATGATGAATAAAAATAAACATTTTTCGTTCTAACGTTTGAAGAAGTAAAACCAGAGTTTTTTTTCCTTGCTAGAAAATTGAACTAATATATAATTATAAGTTCCTGATTTCAAATTGAAATTTATTTAGCACTGGGTCAATCCTGTAGGTACCGTACAGTAGGTGAGGTTGCGGTTCCAAATAAGTGTCGCCTAATTTAAAGCGTAGGGTTGAAATCTAGAAGAACCCAAATGATCAATTATATCTCAAATTAATTAATCCTGTATATGCAGATGCGAAAAGTTTTCGTTTTCAGCAAGATCTTTCCCATTCTTAGGGTTGGGACCATATGGCAATTGTAATTGCCTTGAAAATATTCTTGCTTGCACTACTTGCGGACCAAATTCAATTCATCAATTAAACTATAAGGGTCTAATTGGTTCTTTGGATCAATAATATAATATTTACAATTGTATTATATTGTAAAGAATATTAATTTATGTTTAAGTATGAATTTGCCTTAGGTAGTGCCTGGTCCGAAATTCACCCTTGTCATCATGTTTTATCCATCAATTTCTTTCCATTGACCATATAACCAGAAGCTTTTCTAAATCTGCACCTGCAATTCCAACGAGGAATGATTTATGCATGGAATTTCCAAAATATGATTGATGGAATTGTATAAAATCGCCATTATAATGACATCTGTTACATCACAATCCATTTTTTATATATGTGCGTGTGTGAACGAGCGACAATTCCATTGAGGGGTTGTTGGAGCGAAGACCGATCCATGAGGATGCTGACGTATCAATTCGACCTTAAAATTTTTCTTAATTAGTAAAGTAATTACGCCGTTTGGACCATATACATTTATTTGTTCAACATTTGCGCAACAAAACCAAATTAATCAAAATAAATAAAACTATTGTCAAAGCCTGGGTTTGAAAAACTAATTCAAAATAATAACGCAGGCTTGCTAAATGATGAAATATTTCTGTGAAAACTCAACCTTGTCTTTGAACCAGAGTCTAGACTCTAGGGCTTCACCCTCTGCATATACTGTGCTTTGTACGGTTTGACTTTGAAAACGCTGACTGATAGATTATGCTTTTCTTTGGGCATATATTTACTTTTTCGTGTACAAACTACAAAACTAAGAAAGCAAACTTATAGATTTTTAAATTAATTAATTGGACCTTGATGTTTCGTTTCTTTCAACTTAATTATGGATTATGAAATGACACAACATTACAATAATATGCAGGGGATTATGCTATACTATATTAATTGAGGTATCTATTTTGTATTTATATGTAGTTTCGACAATTGAACAAAGTTGATAAACTAAAAACACCAAACTAATTCATTGAATCAAAGTTCAACAACCCAATTAATTAATATAATACGATGTCCCCAGTTTTGGCATTCTGACGGTATATACTATATAATCATTTTTTTTAAAAAAATAAAACCCCTTACCATGAACTTGTCTGGTCAGACTTGATAACTACATATAGTCAATGACTTCTTGTTAGATAATACATTATTTCGTGACTTGGACTCGAAGTTCAAAACATTGAACATATTGTCAACAAATTCTGGTTCATCGTTTTTACATGCATGTGTCATTTTTGTTTTTACTAAAAGCTAATTAAGTAGGTTTCAAAGGTCCGTATGTATTATCATTCAAAACATGTTAGTAATTCATCATTTTCACATCTACCACTTTTTAATATGCAAATAATAATAATAATAATAATAATAATAATAATAATAATAATAATAATAATAACTCTCACAAATTATACGAGTTCTTTGTTGAGAATATAATACACAAAAAAAAAAAAATCAAACCAAGTTTCGTCGTCACAAAGAAGAACGAAGTCTTCCTCCAAGATTCAACGGTCTTTTTTTAAGTTTTCTTGGGAAAGAACTAAGAACGCATGAAATAAGGACAAAAAGTAGAATCATGATTCACATTAAGCATATGGTTTAATAATTAAAGTGGTAAAAGAAACGTAGTTGGTAGCAACTTCTTATTGCTTATCGTGTATTACAAAAATGGTAACAATTGGTCTAAAATGAGAAAGTTACAAATGCCTTTTCACACTTGATTACTTCTCTCTCTTCATATTTGTTTGCCTAGAAATCTTTATAAATAGCTCCTGATTCTAACATATATGATCATCTAAACCAGAAGGTCTATGTACATAGAGCTAAAATGAAGGTTTCCCAAGTATTCTTTTACAGTTTGTTTGCAGTATTTGTTTTGTTCACCTGCCCAGCAAGATCAGCTAAAGAAGTTGGTAAGGACACGTTGACAATGCATGCAAATGAAATACATATAAATGTTATGCTTGTATCTATATATATATATATATATATATATATATATGAACACTCGATCGCTTTATGATTTTTGATGGTAATATATATGCAGAGGATGAGAGTGAGTTCAATTATGAAGAAGGGAGCGAAAAGGGGCCATCACGGTGGGGATACATTCGACCCGAATGGCATGCTTGTAAAAATGGAACAATGCAATCCCCAATTGATCTGCTAAATAAGAGAGTTGAAATAGTGCCCCATCTTGGTTTGATTCATACCAACTACCAACCCTCTAATGCCACTATTAGGAATAGGGGCCATGATATCATAGTAAGTATTATATATATATATATATACAACCGCATGAGCACTGCAGCATTCTTTCATTTTAATTTTAATTAATTTTTCTCATTCTTTTTGGGATTCTGATTATTTGTGAATGCAGTTGGAATGGGCAGATGGGGCAGGCTATCTTCTAATTAATGAAACTAATTATGTACTCCAACAGTGCCACTGGCATTCTCCCTCTGAACACACCATTGATGGCAAAAGGTGCTCTTTTTTTCTACCTCATTTTATCATATATATGTATATATAACAAAATGATGCAGTGCAGTTAATATTATCGTGAGGATTTGGCTTTTACAGGTTTGATCTAGAGTTACACATGGTGCACGAAAGTTCGGCAGGGCAGACTGTGGTTATCGGAATTATGTATAAGATCGGAAAACCAAATCCTTTCTTGTCATCTGTAAGGGCATGTCTAATTACTGTGTGCATGTTCCTCTTTGTCTGTGTCTGACTAATTAAATATGGGTGACTATATATTTTGATTATTTTTAGTTGACGGAGCATTTAAGGGCGATATCCGATGTGACGGATGCAGCAAGAGTTGTGGGTATGGTTGATCCAAACCAGATAAACATGAGGAGCATACAACCATATTACCAATATATTGGTTCTCTTACAGTTCCTCCTTGCACCGAGAATGTCATGTGGAACATCGTTAGAAAGGTTTAGACTCTTAACCTTATTAATTAATTAATTATATTTTATTGTAATTCAGCTTAATTAACCTAACTACCTAATTATATTGATCAGGTGAGAACTGTTTCTAGGGAACAGGTTAGTTTGCTTCGAGTTGCTGTCCATGATGTAAGTTACTATGACTCTCTCTCTCTCTCCATATATATATATATATACATATTGAAGTAGCTGGGATGCCTTTGATTTGCAGGAATCAGATACTAATGCGAGGCCATTGCAACCAATAAACAACCGCCCGGTACAACTCTACGAGCCAAAAGATCAAGAAGAAGATTAAACTATATGTAGTCCCAAGGCATTTGATCGATCGAGATGATCTGATGCTTTGCTCGATAGCATAGAATATATAATGCATTTGATTTGCATTAATTATTATTTGAGAGTTTGATAGTTAATAAATTGCTCTTGCAAATAACATATTCATATTCCTCCAATGAGATAAAGGTCTATATTGACAAATAGGTAATTAAGGACACAGGTTAATTCTTCCCGTCTTCGTTAGTTAAGAACTAAAGAATTTTCAAAAACAAATTCAGCTGACAATGATCTTAAAGCTCCCGACAACTATTCGTTTAAATCGTAACATATACAGTTGCCTTATCAAATTTGATACTAATATTCTTCAACAAATCTATTCTGCAAACTTGTATTATAATTTAATAAAAACATTTATAGGCTACTCCGTCTCTCTCCTAGCTTCTTGGCAAAATCAGCTATTTTAGCATCAATGCAAAGTTGTCTATTAATGTAGGAGTGTTATATTATTAATCAAACATTGAATATAACAAATTCATGATGTGTTAACTCTATTAATGTATTATATTATTAATCAGTTATTTAAATGATGATAGATTGTCACCTGCAATATTTTTTTTAAAAATGAAAAAGAAATCTCCTAAAAGAAACTTCTTTCCTTTTTCCAGGAACCATACAGTATATATATAGCATATTAATATATTATTGTTGTTAATGAAAATAGTCTTATACAATAATATAATAATAGAGCCATTTGGACCATAAATGATTGTATAAAGCCATTTGTTATGATGTTGCGTTTAGTTCTTCTCAAGCTAATATATTATTGTTGTTAATGAAAATAGTCTCATATAATAATATAATAATAGAGCCGTTTAGATCATAAATGATTGTATAAAGCCATTTGTTAGTTTCGATCCTTTAATGTATTTATGGTGTTGTGTTTAGTTTTTCTCAAGCTACACAATAACAAACTCATAAATAGAGAAATAAAGCATTAAATTCAACAACTATGATTTGGATTAATAGTATAAAGTTAGAAAAATTCAACAATTTACAAGTAAAATTATTAAAGTACCCTCAAACAGTTTTAAATAGTCATTTTTATTTATATATGTCATATGAATATCCAAATAACTATATAAAACTATTGTTCAGGCCACATTCTTGCACTTAGACGGCTCTAAAGAGTCAACCATTTTAGTTTTTTACCAAGTCTCTAAAAGATTTTTTAGAGCTGTTTTATATAATTTTATTCATACTTAAATAACTTTACAAAACCGTTTTGCTACGGTTATATCAATTTTTTAAAAAAACAACTCTATAAAACTATTTGGAGCTAATAGAAGGAAGTAGATGAAGAGTGTATTTATTTTAATGAGGGTTATTTAAGTAATTTTAATTAGTAGAAGAGTATAATCATAAAAAATAAGTGTCAATTAATACCTATATTTTTTTTTAAATATGTGAATTAGTTAAATCGAGAAAAATAATATACTATCCAGTCTGTTTGTACGTACACACAATTATTAATTTGGTTAGATGTGTGGAAAACAAGTCCACCAATATTTATAGTGAAATTTATTGTTGGTTAAACATTTTGTGTACTCTAAAGCCTAAAAACACCATACGCCTTCGTATATTTATAAAATGCATGCCAACCACCAATAAAGTGTTGGTTTAAGAGAAAATAGATTAAGGTTCTAAAACTTTTTAAATTAAACGTATTGCAATTGAAATTTTATATATGTGCTTATTTGAAGTAAATTATTATTTATTATTTTGATAAAAATTTATCTTATACCTAAAAAGTATAAAGATAACTTGGGTATAATAAAATTCCCCACCACATAAGAACCTCAATGTCAATTTTCAATCTCCTCTCTTGGCCGTATTCATACACCTTCGTCCATAAATAGCAGTAACTCCTGTCTCCACCATATATATACAAAGAAACCGACTTACAGCCATAAATGTTCGTCTACGCTTACAATTTCTCTTATATATATATATATAATCTTCTTGGTTTGAATCCTAGATTGCACAATCATACAATGAGATCAGTAAGTTTGGTTACGATGAATGGAGCTCCATATATGCATTAAAAAAGAAAGAGTTCTATCATTCATACTTGCATTTGCATTGCTGAGAAATCTATTTTAGGATTAGTTTTGTACGTTGGAGAAAACCCTTCAGTTTGAGCGTGTTATATATAAAAGTAATGGCAATAAAGTTGTAATTTAATTAGAGAGTTGATTTGATTTACAATGTATATTTTTAATAATTTCTTAATTTCCATGTATCTTCCTCTTGCGTGGTTTTTAGGCACTAAATCACGCTCAATGATCATAAATAGAAGTTCAATTATAATTATGATAAATATATTTACACTGAAAAACTATGTTGCATGCACAATTAAGCAAAGGGCGTGATGAGAGGTGCATGCTTGTTAATTGTTTCGTACGCTTACAAGGCCATCACATTTGTAATATTGTTAGGAGTTTAATGCCGTCTCTATTATAAGAAACTAACAAAAAAGGAACAATAAGCAAACAAAACAAGATATATAGTCAAAAAATAAATTGCACTGTTCATTAAAAAACAATAAATAAAGCTTACGATCAAAAATAAAATAAATTACTAAATTACGCAAGCAGCTACTATTTGATTAGCTAATGTAAGGATCAGAAATCCTTATGATACAAACGGTTTATAGTTAGATACTTAAGAGGCCACCTTCAATCAAAACCTGCTTTCTTTATATATAATACAATGGCTAAAGTTTAAACATACGTTCTGCTTGGTGATAGCAGCAGATGCTAATTCTGCTATATCACAAATAACTTCAACTACTTTCCATTTTTTTTTTTTTTCAAACAACTTCAACTACTGAGTTTTAAAAATTAATCTTTATGTTATTGTCTGACACTTCTAACTCCTGTGTTATTTCTAGTTAGGAGACATAATATCATAGCAAAATAAAGAACTAGAGTTTCAAATCTGTCAGATTTTCATGGTCTTCTCTAAATATGAGACCAAGAGCCAATGGATTTGAACTTCATTTGCCTCGATCAAACTGGTAAGCAAGAAAATGTGTAAAAAACATGTAACAAAGAGGAAAAGTAAACTGAAAAGACGAGCATTAAAATTAGTGGGAACAGTGATTACTATATATTCTGCATAATATACATTCTTCCAATGATTTGTCTTTATTGAAGCTAAGTGATCCACAAATCAGGTTGTAGACATAATTTTCCAGTACTTATTCATTTTGTGGTTGTGGCTAAGTCATTCTTCCAAGAACTTTCATGATATCATCCATAGTTGGTCTATGCTGGGGATCATCTGCCACACAAGCCTTTGCTAAAACAGCCAAACATAAAGCTTCTGCAAGAGGATAATCTTTCAGATTAGGATCCATGAGACCCCTCAGTCCTTCAAAGCAACCTCTTTCACTGTCTGGCTCTCCCAAAAAACCAATAGAGTCTTTGAATGATTTTTCATCAATGTTGTCTTTTGCTGCGATCAGTTCAAGCAAGACAACTCCAAATGCAAAAATGTCAACCGTCTCACTAACTGAGCCGTGGAGAAGATACTCTGGTGCAACCCATCCTTTGTGATTTTCTGTTCTATCATTTCCTCTGGCAAGTTTAGTAGCAGAAGCCATTCCAATATCTGCCAATTTTGCTCTCCAGTTTGCTGTTATGAATATATTTCTACTACTAATCTTCATGTGAGCATAGGAAGGAAAAGCACAGCAATGCAAATAGTGAAGACCTGTTGCAATATCAAAAGCTATTTGTGTCCTTCTGTGCCAGTGAAGGGGATTGCATGGATCAGATAAACAGTCCCTCAAGCAGCCATTTTTGGGCATTTCAAAAACTAAACAAGACCAGGAAAAATCACTCTCGCTGTAACAAACACCAAGTAAGGTCACAATATTGATGTGATTGATTTTAGAATGTAAATCAATTACGGGGCGAATGTCTTCAAACCTCACCCTTTTGATCATTACCTCAATATCATTGAGTAAACCCTTAAAGGTTGAACCATCAATCTTGGTTTCTTCACTGAAATCTTTAGTTGCCTTTTTGAGTTCTTCTATGCTGTAATTGAGCAAACGGTACTTTATTCCAACTAGAAGATCAGGAGACAGGCATGAAGTTAAAGAGGCTGTACCCGTTTGGGTAGATCTAGGAGAGCTACCCATCGGTGAGCATGAGTTGAGGGAGTTTGATACTGTGAAAACCTTGAGATTTTCACTTTTCCATTTCCTTAAGCCCTTCATCGAAAATCCACATGCAAGCATTAATATAAGCAACAGGAACGAACCAATAATAGAGCTTGCAACATACAAATGAGCAGGTTTTCTAGCTTCTTGTTCCTTTTCCGCTGGAATTGTGTAAAGAAATTCAGGAGTTGGGGGTGGAGAATCTGGAAGTTGAGAAATGCTGATTGGGGTAGCACTTATTGGAATTAACACAGTTGTATCTGGGAAAAGAGGGTCCAGACGAGCTAGGGTATTTACTTCCAAGAAATCTTCCGTTGAGATGTCAAATTTCTGACTCAATTGGTTTGGATCATCACCTTGTATTATAGGGTATGTTATAAGGTACTTCACCCTTTTGCCACTAGTGAAATTGTCAGGGCATGCACATCTAAGAGGCACATAAAGTACAGAACCAGCTTCGAGATCATTTATATGAGGGAGGTTTTCCTCGGCAAGAGTTTTAGATTTTAGCAGCCCCTCAAATACCCCACAAGCAACCTCTGAAAATGTTGTAGTTTCTGGGGTTTTATAGGTTAAATTGGCTTGATAAAACAGGCCTACAGAGCAGGAACAGTTAAAAGGAAGAAGAACCTCTTTACCTGGTTTGAGCACCTGGGAAGAAGATGTGAGATTGTTTATTTGAAGTAGCCCGTCAGAGCTCATATTGAAGAGCTTTGAGATATCTGAAATGGTTTGGAAATTCTGGTTAGCTCTGTAAACCAAGAACGTGCTGCATGAATCATGGGGTAAATTACAAGTGTATCTTGACCCTGAGTTGCTGTTTTCTGAAGAAGAACAATTTGAAGGATCGTAATACTGCTGAGCGGAACTGGAACTTATGCAGATCCAGGCAACAAAACAGAGATAACAAATCATGATTTCGAAGATCAACGACATAAGACCTTCTATTAAGCCAGTGTTCACTGGTAAGCGATTGTTAAAAATGGATGAAAAAGAGAAGCTCCTAAAATAAAGTGATTATTTCAATCATTTTTAGCTGATGTAGACATGATTTATATTAAAATGTGATAATGTTGAACAGTTGGATTCTAGAGCTAGTCTCCAGAGATGGGTGACATGGAAGATAATCATTTTGACTAAAAATTATGTGTTAGTTTGTCAACATCCACGATCAAACGCGTAAGCAAAATTAATTTAATTAAGGAGCCGGCCGAAAGACACATGACTACTCGAGAATAGAAGACAGATGCATACTGTACGTGACATGATTATGCTTTAATATATGTTTTATGTTTTATTTGTTTCTTTTCAATCCTCTGAACAATATGATATTTGGCAGGCAGTTTACAGCGAGCCAAACCCTTTTTTTATTAGGGAATAAATCGCACTGAATGGAAAACACACGCTAAGACACAATCGAGAAAATAAAGAACATACAAGAATTTAGGTGCCTTAGGATTGTCTGTCTTTAGAAATACTTCAATAACAATTATTTACTATCTGAACAAGAATTATAAGGAACAGTAACACTCATCCATAAGAGCACTCACAATCAAATACAAATTATCACTCAAATTTGCTTGTAGATCCTCTCTCCGTGGATCATCTTCTATACTCATTTATAAACAAGATTCACTGCACTTTTTTTTTTGGATGGATCCTTCACATTTTCTTGTGAGTTGAATGATGAATCTTACCTACAAGGTAGTATGCAAGTAGGGGATCACTCTTTCGGGATGGATCTTACCTACAAGGGAGTGGATCCCTCAAAAAATTAGCTATTAGGGTTTGCATAAGTCAGATTTAAGAATTTTTCTTTTCTTTTCCATAATACTTGGACTTTGTTTTAGGTCAAATTGTTTATCGGATCAGAAGTCTGGGCCTCCTAATTTTGTCAGTTTATATTATGGAAATATTATCAACAGCCAATGAATTAAAAATCACGAGAAACAAAATAATAGCAAGTGTTAGTAATAATAGAAGGTGATGGATGGAACAAATCTAATAATTTTACACAGACGATGTGAATTTAATTAGAAAGAAGCATAAAGAATTAAACCCACATCTCTTTAGAAGAAATATATATATATATATATATATATATATACTTGTGCTAACATCGGATTGTATATACTTATCTGTGGACTGACATATTAAAATTATTCACTCACTGTATGAAACCATACACAAATTAGCTTTTTTAATTCAGTACAAAATTATTAATCCCGAATGAGTAGCACTTATCATGATACGAAAAGTACAAAGGGCAGTTTGGTCATGCAGCTTCGAGGGTTATGTTTAATAAATTTCTTATTTTGCAAATATCCTAGAGATTTTTCTCTAGTTTTCCCTCGTTTTCTCGGGAGATTGTTTATCGCCATCGTTCCCTTTGATATTTGTACCAAATCCAAATCGACTATAGAAAGCCCCGTTCATACGGCTCAGTCAAACCTGCTCTGCATTGTTGTGCGATCTTTAAATCTGAATATTTATTTGTTTGTTAATCAAGGCGAGGGGGACTGATGTTTATTTTAGTTTAACTTTTAGTTCCTTTTGTGAGGATTCACTTGGAACATCTCCGAAGTACTTATTTTTATTGCGCTTATGTTGCTTTGGTCGGCATCAGAATAGAATTTCATTGGATGTGAGCAGCTCTTCAGTAAATTCTATTGTAAGCCAAAATCTTCTTCTTCTAGTAATGTCGGTTGAGTTTTACTAACCACTTCTCCAGGGAATGTATTGCTGAATTTAGAAAGTTTTAGGGATTGAAAAAGGAAATTTCTGCAAAGGTAGGTTGGAGCTGTAAATGTTTTAGTGATAGAGTTTCTAAGCAGCTCGTTTTGCATAAAATAAATGCTCCATTCACCGTGGGGTGGTTTATACTTACCTTCTTCACGATGATGTTAGTTTTGAAATATTCATGTCTTATATATGCAGTTTTTTCTCTTCCATTAAAAAATTTCACTTTCTATTATTGTTAGCTTGTTTGGTTTGGCCCTGCATGCAGAGGATTTTATTTGGATCTATGAATTTGGATGGTTCACTTAAGTGAAACATTAAGTTATTTATTTTAAATGGCTAGATTTCAATTATATTTCCGTTGGCATTATCCTGTATGCTTTATTTTCAAGAAGTTTTTTGGTAGATGTTAATAGCACTTGTATATTAATTTCTTTGTCCATAGATCTAAAAATTACTTTCCATATTTCTCGCAATTTTCAGCTGAATATATGGCAAATCATATGCATTCTAGTCGCAAGGCTAAGGATGACCGTCTTGATAAAAGGAGTTTTGGGATTGAGAAAGGACCAATCAACTCAGGCTTTGCTGAACTTGATACTACTGGTCTCAGAAGGTCTGCTAGATAAACATGGTTAAAGAAGATGGTTCCTACCAATCCAGGTACTCGGAAGTCTGAGCGACTTGAAAAGAAGAGTGCTCCAATTGCTGCTGTCAGAAGAAAATCTGAAAGAGTTGTGAAAGAGATACCAAGTCCTTTGAGGAGATCTGAAAGAACTAAGAATCATGCTTCTTCGACTTCTTATATCCTTTCAGGCTCATTAGATTCAAAGCAGAAAAAGCAGAAAAAAGAGAAGAGTGTAGAACAGTTGATGACATTTGAGGCTAAGGAAGTCAGTGTAAATGAGAAGGATGTTGACAGAACTGCTCGGGTAATAAACCATAGAAAGGATGCCCGTGCTTACCGGGCAATATTTAAAAGGAAACAAATTCAGGAGAATGTCAAGCATCCTCTGCTTCCATCTGCTGATGCCAAAGTCCAGGAGTTGAAAGCCAGCACTAGTTTGATTGGGCCTGTGAAAGAACCGTTGGAAAAAAATGGTGGAGTTCAGTTGTGCAACACAAGGTGGAGATGCAACTCAGGGGAAACCCATGAACCTGAAGGTGGAGGTTGTGTGGAATGGTCCAAGGGTGGTAATTTTAAAAGGAAAAGGTACTCCCTAGCAAATGATAGGAAATCATTTTACTTTATGCCTTGTATGTTATGAAAGAAAAGAGTTTAAAACTGTTACAGATTTTTTTTTGGTGCATTCTGTTGGTTTAAACGTGCTTAAGGGGTTTAACATTTGTATTGTTTTAAATACAGTCGTATGAAAAACTATTTTTCTTGTTGAGTTTGAAACTCATCTTCTATGACACTCTGCTTCCTATCCTATATTAAGTATCTTTTGTTCATTGAGAGTATTTTATTTCTCCTGAAATAGTTGAATGGGTTGGTTTTGGATAGTGTCACAGATTGTGCAGTCTTGAGTGTCCTGTATAATGTGTCGTATATGGGCTTGCTGTGTGTATTCTTCCTCTAGTATGTGTAATCTTCAGCTCTCAAATCTGTGAACCTTTTTTCTGTGATTTCTTACAATCTTGAAAGATTTATTTGTATAACGTTCTCCTGAGTCCTGTCTCTAACCTTGTGATTCCTTCTTATTGGTTGCAATGAGAGTGGTCCCCCTTTGCTATAAGCTATCCGCAACTATGAAATATCCCTATTATTTCTATTCTCCAAACTCTTAATATAGCTATTTGTATAATTGTGCATGACTATGTGGACAAAACCTCTTTGGTAGGACGTAAAACATATGCTCAACCTTTACGTCAATCGTTCAATGGTAATTAATGTCATTTTAATTTATTATATCTTACACCCACCTCCACCCCCTTTTAACTTTGCAGGGTGGATCAAGATCCAATCGTACAGCAAGGTTTCTCCTGTAGTACCAAATCCAATAAGGAGTCAGTTAATCCTTCTGCTACTGAGGTTAGTTAGATTTCTTTCTTCCTGATCATTTTTTTTTTTTCCACTTTGTTTAGCCAATGCTAATATGGAAAAGTCCCGTAATATGTAATTTGTATTGCAATTCAATATCCAATATCATTTCCACTAGAAAGTTAAACATAATACAAAGAGAGCATAAAAGTTATAAATACTCTTAGAGCTGAATTAATGACTTTTAGATGAATGGAAAAAATGCCAATGTTGTGTTTTGATGGGGTATTTGAAAATTTCTTGTGAATTTAAAATGTATCTGACTAAATTGTAGCATTTCTAATACTTGAATCTATAAAATACTTTGTTTATGTGCACTCTATTGTGAAATACATGTAATTCCTTAGCTCCAGACTTCCTCGACCTTTTAACCAAAAATGCACTGTAAGCTATGTTGAGACTTTGAAAGTCACTAAAAGATACACTGTAATTTTGAAAATACCTCTAAAAATTACTCCAACAAGGTAATTGAAAATTAACATTTTTAAATACACTAAAAATACATTATAATCTACAAATACCCCATACAAACACACTGTAACTTCACTTGTTAGCTATCATTATTAGATTTCTAGTACAATAATTCTTGCATTTTAATATGGTGATAAAATAAATTTTCTTGCTAACAGACCATGTACCAATGTTCTTTTCAAGTAATATCTCTCTTAGTGCTTGATCATTGTATTTATATTATAAGATTACATGTTCAGGTGCTCCTTGATGTTTGCATGAGTGTAAGATCCTCTCTTTTAAAAGATTTTCATTCCTTTCTCACATAAAAAGCACACTTTGTTGAAGTGAGAAAAAGTATCTTCCTGCCCCTTATCCTCCCATTTTAACCATAGGAGGTGTGTTGCTATGCTGGCATTTTTAAAACAATCCTGAGATATTCCAAAATTAAATATTCCAATAACAAATACCAGGATATTGAGAGTGATGACCTACTAAAGAAGCGCAGGAAAATTACTAATAATGTTGTTGATCAGCTTTCTTCAAAATCTGAAGGTGAAGGAAAAATATCTACTGGAAACAAGGAAGGTTAGTTGTCAGCAGTGATACTAAGTTCACCTTTTCATGACCTTTTATGATTTTTCATGCTTATGAAGTTGAGATAATTGTAAGAATTATTGTAGCTTTTTTCCCCCCTTATGCTAGCTTCTGAAACCCCTACACAATTTTGTAGGAAACTCTGGAGATTCAGTGGGTAATGCCTCAGAATTCTTGCCTAGTTCTACTGTTTGTGTAATTAATCCAATCCATGCAAATAACACTTGTACAACTTGTTTGGCCGATTGTATATCAGAAAGACCTGCAGCTAATAATGTTGAGTCTGATGAAGTTAGAAAATTGCGTGATGAGCAGAGGTGCTTACATCTTTTGCTGAAGCCGGAGATTGCTAAGCTTTGTGAAATTCTTCATCTCCCTGTATGCAGCTCATTTTTCTCTTGAAGTTTTACTTGATGTTTGTTTGTCCTTTCCTTGTCCGTTGTCATTGGCACTGATGCAATTTATTTGTCAGAATATTATCATTTTGATGAAATGTGACTTAGGACAGATTGTTTATTGATATTTATATGTGTTGTTCTTTGCTTTTAAGCAGTGTGTGGATCAATATGAACAGAACTATTCCATGTGTTTCTGTAAAGCTTTGGTCATTATGACAGATTAGGACACTTACCTAAGATTACTAGTATTACATACCTTATTGTTTAAAACTTGTTACTTTAGGTTTATAATTATTTAGGAATGAAATAAATTATGTCTTTGATTTAGAACTCTAAGGATCCAAGATTGGAGGGTAACGTAGTGGCTAAGTTGAATTTTGAAGAAAATGTTGGAACTTCTGGTTTTGGCTGTTTATGAGTTTCATATACTTTATTTGTGAGGTTGTAGTCATGTTTTAATGGGGAATTCTATGGGATTCTTAATATTAAGAGAAAGGAGATTTCTTATGATAGAGGAAAACTAATATAAGGTTGAAAATGGCTGCTATGGTGCGTGATATTGATCTTTACAGAGACTAAAGGAAGAAAGATAGAGAGGTCAATAATTTTAGGATCTAATAATGTTTTCCTCATCTATATTATATGTTGAGACATATCAGGTCCATATGTAGTTTTATTACCATAATGAATTGTAAAAGGATGGACGGATGTGCTTTGCCAATTGAATTTAAAGGATTGCCCCTGAATGATATTCAGAGAATTGGAAAGGGCCAAACTATCGGTGTGTTTATATTCTTTATTTAGTTTTCTCTCTTTGTATCATTGTAATGGGCAGAAATAGACATCGATAAAGGCTTCACCATTTTAGTGTTAGACTAGCATGCAAGATTATGAATGTAGAATTTATGGATTGTTAGATTTACTGCAGACCTTTTAAGAAGTTCCACTTTCCCTAAAAGTCTGAAGCATTTGCCATGGATATCTGGAAGTTATACAGCAATCTAATCTTATTCGAACTCTATTAATAAATGACCATCTTTTGTTATTTTTTGGCTTCAAAATTTGATGTGATATTATTCATATCTGACCTGTATTAGCAGCTGGAATTTGATTTTATTTTAACTCATCTTTTTTGTGATGCAGGATAATGTAAAAATTATTGTTGACAAATTTCTTGAATATGTTATGGACAATCACCATGTCCATAGGGAGCCAGTGTCAATTTTGCAGGCTTTTCAGATATCTTTGGTCAGAATTTTCTCTTGCATATTCTTGTGTATCATTCGTTCCCCCCCTTCTCTCTCCTCCTTTTGAGCGTCTTTTGCGTGCTTATATTTGATGATCTTTGCAATTTTTATTAATTATTTTCTTTGTACATATTATATATTATTTGTTACTTCACAATCTAGGCCCCTCTCCCTTTCCTGTAGTGATTATGCTTCTGCCATTTAGACTTTAATGTTATGATGAATTGGGATTGTGCATTTGAGTAGCTTTCACATTTTTTGGATGAATGTTATAATTGTTTTCTCCTACTTTGTGCAATGTGGTTGCCACATCGGCAACCTATTTAATGAAGGTAAAATTCTACTATCTCATCTTTTTGTGAGCACAAATATGCATTTACTTGTAAATGTATTCTAATTAGCGATACACCAAATAATCTTTGTTTGGAAGCTTATGGGCCTTCTTTTTGCTACCTCTTATTCATGTATGATATTTGCATGGTTGCTTTTAGTACATGTATCTGACAAGTTTTTAATGTATTGTCTATTGTGCAAATTTCAGTGTTGGATGGCAGCTTCTTTGCTAAAGCACAAAATTGATCACAAAGCTTCTCTTTTGCTTGCAAAACAACATTTAAATTTTGACTGCAAGAAGGAAGAGGTGGACTATATTTGTTCAATGTTGCAGTGTCTGAAGACATTGTTTTTATACCGTACAGGAAATTCCGATGTGGCTGGCTTGCCAAAATCTTCTGAATTATCAAAAAAGCTTCATTCTTGTACAGGAGTAGCCCCAGAGGTTGAACTGGCAGAGAAAGATATTTCCAAAAGTATAAAAGAAATTCGGAAGAAGTGTCAAAAACAGCTGAAGAAGCTTCATCTTAAGCAACGGGAAGAGAAGGATAGGTTGAATGCAATTATTAAGGAACGTAAGGCTGAAGAGGACCACAAGTACAAACTAGAGTCAGCGGCTATTCGATCTCTTACTCCTAATAATGTGATCAGGAAAAAAAAGCTTGAGGATTTGGATGCTAAATATGCTAAAATAATTGAAGATTTGAAATGGCAACATGAAATACATCTCAAGGATCTTGAGACTTTGCAATTGGCAGCAAGGAAAATGGTCCAAGATAGGGAGGCCACTTGGGTGGAACAAGTGAAGTCTTGGGCACAAATTGAATTGTTAAGCATACTTCCTTCACAGAAACTTGGGAGTGGAGTGGAATACTTCCGGACTAGTGAACAACTTCAGGCTCACAATAGTCAAAAGAATTTGAGCCTTGTGTCTGATGAGATTGCTGATGGGCAGACCAATAAAATGGTCCAAACCATGGCAAGAAATGGGATTGGATTATCTGAAACTCGTGAAACGATTTCTCCTGTTACTGTGCCACATAGTAATCCAGTTGAAGTACAAACTCTTGTGGATAATAATTTTAGTGTTAAGGAAGTGGACACTATGGTGCCAGAAGGAGGATCAATATCTAGAAATGAGGACCATAATAGAGCTAAAAATGCATCTGACAGTCAAACAGATATTGTAAATCTGCACTCCCATTCTAAAGAACATAACTCTGGTGGAGGCTCCATTACGGCAGATGAAAGGGAAGTACTTGCAAATTTCATTTCTCATGATTGTAGGGAGGATGAAGTTGCATTCGGTCTACCTTCATCTGTTGAAGAGATATGTGATCAAGCACTGTCAGATGTTCCTGGTAGAGAGGTGGCTGTTGAAGTGCATAGAACTGGAAGTTCAACTGATGGTCTGGATGACGTTCCTACTAATTTGGGGAATCTTGATAGGACTACATCATGTGATCCTAATTTTGAAATCTCATTAGGAGAAGTGGAACTTGTTGGTTCCCAAGACAGTGTGGAGAAAATTGTCTCCCTTGATGTGCCTAAGACTGGCAGTTCTACTGGTGGTCCTAACAAAGTTTCTTTGTCTAATAAGGGAAATCTTGATGGGACTACATTGTTTGATCCTGGTTCTGATATCTCATTAGGAGAGGTCAATGCTCTTGGATCCCAAGATGGTGTGGAGAATATTACCTCATTGAATTCACAATCATCTGAAATATGTATCCAAAGTGAAAGTACCATTTGCATGTCTAAATGTGAGAATGCTGCACAAATCCAAAAGGCTGATGACAGCAATGATTTAAACAAAGCTGTCACTTTGGATCCGCTTTTGTCTGAAGAAAGAATTGATAGCGCCACAGTTTCAGGAATGCCTGGGACTGAGAATTTGTCTGATCACACAGATACTGTTGTCCTTGTTAATCCTCCTTCATCAGTTGAACAAATTTCTGATGGAGATGTAATAAATGTTTTAGATAGGGAGTTATCATCAAGAATCCATGGAACTGCTTGTCCTAGTGGCAGTCCAGATACTGTTGCCCTTCTCAATCCACTGTCATCAGAGCAACAAATTCCTGATGTAGTCTCCATAAGCACACCTCATGGAAGAGTTCCAGCTGAAGTCGCAGAAACTAGTCATGAAGTGGTAGAATGTCACAATGACAGAGAATGTCAAACAGATTTGGATAAATCTACCTCATCATTTCAACAGGAAGGACTGTCTAGAACTGTGAATGAAAACATGTCCCAGGCGGCTCCAGCAGTAAGCTCATCTCTATTGCAGCCTGTAGTCCTTCCACCCCAAGCTCCTCCAATATCTGCAAATGAGGTTCATAGTCCTGCAGTACAGCGATTTGACAATTTATTATATCATCAATCTTTGCCAATCTCCTCATGCTGACAAAATAACCTTTATTTTAATTTATCCTACACGATCTGAATAAGGATATGAAAACTTTGAAGGATTTTCTACTATCCATATATTTATTTATGGGATGTTTTGTTTGCACTTTTATTTTCTTTATTTATTTATTTTTTACTTCAACTCTGAATGTTTGAAGATTTTATTTTTTTTGGTAAAATACTACGAGTCATTGGGATTTCAGTGAAATGCCTAGAGTTGTGAACCTGTCATGAAACTTAAAATAATAGTCTCTAAGATACCTTCTTGTATATTAGTTAGTCTGTTTTGCTTAACCATTGCTTTTATACTATTGCCAGGCACTACAAAATGCATGTACCTCTTCACCTGCATCCTCTGGAGCAGTTGATGAAGCTGCAATAGCTGGAGAAATACAGCACTCTTCCCAACAAGTAGAGCCAGTACTGTGTACAGTTGATGTTGTACCGGCTAATCAATGTAATCATGAGTCATTGGTCATGGAGCCACCAGAGCAAGGGCAGCAATTAACATCTGCAGAGTATCCTTCTTCCAACTATCCACTGAATTTACCTTCAACTACAGTAATTGAACATCAGCCAATCAATGAAGATAATCATTCCGGTGGTGTTCCTCAAGAATCAATTGAGGCTCCAAATCAAGCTGTTGTTCAGCCCACCTCAAATCATGAGTCGTTGGTCATGGAACCTCCATTGCAACAGCAGCTATTACCATTTGCAGAGTATCCTCCTAGCAACCAGGATCCATCTGGATTTGAACGTCAACCTATCAACAAAGATAATCTCTCCTGCTGTGCTCCTTTGGAATCAATTGAGATTTCGAATCAAGCTGTTGTGCAGCTCACCACGTCATTGGTTATAGAGCCTTCAGAGCAAGGGCAGCTATCACCACCTGCAGAGTGTTCTTCCAACCACAATCCCCCTAATTTACCGTCACATACTAGAATTGAACATCAACCAATCGATGAAGATAATATCTCCAGGCATGCTACTTTGTCATCAATTGAGGTTCCTAATCAAGCAGTTGTGCAGCCTGCCTCAAGTTCAGAACTTGATTCGTATGCTTCTGTCGCTAGATTTGGAACACAGTCTTCAGACACAAGAAATATGTCAACTTCTGAGTATAATATTCATCATCCTACACAAACTGCGAGCGGGTCAGGTTCCAGGACTACTCCACCTTTGTATCGTGATCCGCTCCAAAATGAATTAGAAAGAATACGTAAAGAAATAGAGCAAACTGTTAAATTCCGTGAAGATACGGTCTGTTTCTCTTTTCTTGAATTTATTTGCTTAGTCGATACTTAGTGTAGGTTTTCTCTCTTTCATCATACTATTTTCTTGTTGTAGCAGAAATTGCAGTTTAAATCTGAATTTGAGAAAGAAATGGAGGAACTTAATAGGAAGTATGAGATTAAATTTCACGAGCTTGAGGAAGAATTTCGGCAAAGAAAGAAGAGCTTGGACGCTAATCTTAACATAGTCGTCATGAACAAAATCTTGGCAGAGGCTTTTCGGTCTAAATGCATGGATCTTAAAGTATCTAATGCCTCAGGAATACAGCAAGGTATATTTCTTAATAACATCTAAATTTTAATTATGTTCTTTCCCTTGACTGAACATTCTGTGAGAAATCCTAGTCCCACTTAAATTCGGTTCATTTAAGTTGCCACAGCGGTGAGGATGGTCATTTCCTTACCATATATTGTAGTCTTATCGAGAGAATAAATTTCTACTGAAGAATTATTTTTGAGACTATATTTTCTGCATGTGAAGATATTCTTACAGAAAATGTTGTGGGATTCCTTTTGGAGTATTAGGGATGACATATGCTTCTTTTCATTATCAAGTAGTTGTATTTGGGTTAGTTCTTCCCTTTGCCGAAAATAAGAAAAGCAAATATCCGCGAAATGTAAGTAGATAGGCCTGCAGGACAGGAACAGAGGAGCATCGTTCTTCCCATCACTAGGTAGTACTATGGTGGTCAAATCCATCCTGTCCTGCCCGTTACCATTCCCTTCTCAGCCAAAAAGAGATTGCATGTGTGGGTGCCATAATTGTCGCGGTTGTTGTGGATGTTAGGTAAAAGATGATGTATCTGCATTTAAAATTGTGCTTTCGTATATGTGTATATGCTTTCATCTCATATTTTTCGCGTTCTTCTTGTTCGTGAGCTATAGGTCACTTAATATAAACATCAGTTTTGGATGCTTGCACTTTTTTCTTTATTGTTACTTTCTAACATCTCTTATGTCAGATGCAAGTTTGCAGCCAGTTCGGCTCTCAAGACAGCAAACTGGTATTAGACCCTCCCTGGTTGCTAGTCCATCTTCCTGTGGAATTCCTGCAGCCAGTTTGCGGAATACTAGTACTGCAACATGCTCCCAGACCGTGATGCCAACTTCACGGGCTGCTTACGATACATCAACAATTTTTTCCAATGTTTCTACAAGACCGCCTCATATCAATTCCATTTCTCCATCAAGCGGAAATCTTCAAGTTGCTAGTGAGATACGTGCCCCTGCACCGCATCTTCAGCCTTATAGACGATCGACCCCTATGCCTGCCCCCAGTCGTCCCACCCTTTCAAATGAGATGCCAATTCATCAGGCTTCTACTAGTATTGCTGCAACTCCTTCTCCCTTGTTCCCTCAACTTCGACCCCATCCAACACCTTCAGCCCATCAATCTCCTAGTAATGTTGCTGCAACTCCTCCCTCAGTCCCTCAACTTCGACCTCGACCAACTCTATCAACCTACTACTCGGATCCACATAATAGGGGGCACAGGTCAGATAGAGCAGGGGGGTTGCCTACTGCTAACTTGTCTCCCATTGAGTTACGCATGGATGCTAACAGTCAATCTGGTACAAATCTGCCGAATATTTTGCCACGGTTGTCAGATGGAGTTACACTGAACGGGTCCCAATTTGGTACTGGAGATAGAAGCATGCAGGTTAACTCTGCCCATCAAGCGACATCTCTTGACGTAGTCTACTTATCAGATGATGACTAACCACTAAGAAAAAGGTTTGTTCTTTTGATCTTTGTCCTAACACTATGCCATCATTATAGAGCTCCTTCAAGCAAGAGGGGGAGCTTCTTTCCTTACTCTAATTATTGATATTGAAGTGTACATATTTGTAATTGCACTGATGTATTTTCTCTGACCTAGCAATGACTCTTGAGCATAAACTGGATAGTGGTGCTTTTGACATGAGATACTTTTGATGCGTTTAGGCTGTATGACTCACCTGAAGTAGCTATATCTTGGAAAGTCGTTGCAGTCTACTTTGCTACTTGACGAAAACTCGAAACTCATACTTGTTACTTCAGTCAAAGTGCTAGGAAGTTCGAAATGGGTGGATTAATTCCTAAAATGCTAGGCCCGAGGAATTTCCCGATGTGGGAAAATGTTCTTTCCCCCATTTACTCTTTCAACCAAATAAAGCTGTTCGATAAAAAGGAAGCCATAATAAAGCTGTTCGTACTACAAAGATGAGCAATATTAAGTATGATAATATGAATCGCTACCTGACCAAGACACTTAGGAATGACAGGGAAATGGAAATTAGCACCACAGTTTATCTTGTTCAAGCTCTAATTATTCTAATTAAGAAGGTCCGGCTGAGGATCCAAGTCTAACATGGGGGAAGGGGAACACCATCCCAATTCTTGAGGCATTCAAACAGCGGGTCCATCATCTTTCCCTGATTAATGGCAGTGAAAACTTTATCAAACTCTTCTCCTGGGGACTTGGTTTTCTCACCAGTTGAAAACTCAGTTTGCAACTCCTCTCTCACAAACTTATAAAGTGGATAGGATCTGCATTCCTTGATTCTGTTAGGAATTGCTGAACTCCCTTTCTCAAAGGCATTTCTCGCAACCTCTACTTGTGTAAGACTTTCTTCAGCTCCTCTTCAAAGGCACGGATCTTGAGAAAGATGGAAGCCTTCCTATCTTTCAAATCATCATCACTTATCAATGCTTGTTCCACAAGCACTTGCCTTGGTCTTGGCATGAGAGGGTATGTATAACTACATGGATTGTCTCTGTAGGCAAAAACATATTCAAGATCAATCACTTCGAGCAAATCTTTCTCACAAAATCTTGAAGCACAAAGCTCCCCCTTGACGCCTATAGCCAGGACTTTTTTAGCCACTTGGCTCACCGTATTCTTAACAGTTTTCTTCAAGTTCTCCTCCAAATGCCTCAAATCTATAGCTTGGCAAAGAGTGTCTAAGTATGTGGAAGACACGAGCTTTAAGATCTCAGTAGCTTCAGCAGTTTTCCTTGCAGAGATTAGTCCTAATGAGTTGACATCTCGGTTGTGTTGCTCAGCACTTTGGACGTGATTAGTAATGTGGTTAGCTAGATATGATGCCATTGCAATCTCACCGCCCTTCATTCCATAATCCAAGCTTGGAAAGCGGCCCCCAGAGAGATTTGAAGGTAAACCATTGTTGTAGAAATCATTAACCATCTCAGACATTTGAGCAAAAAGGAGTTTCCCAATTGCAGCTAAATCTAATCTTGTGTTGTCCATGGAAACACCAACAGGCGTACCCTGAAAATTGCCACCATGTAAAGCTCTGTTGCTTGATACATCAATCAATGGGTTATCATTCAGAGAGTTGATCTCTCGCTCAATGGTTTTTGTTGATGAACGAATCACTTCAATTTGAGGACCTAACCATTGTGGTGAAGTTCGAAGAGCATATCTGTCCTGCTTAGGCTTTGGAGGGGATTCATGTTATGCAACTCTTGTGCTGCTTTTACATAAGCACTTCCATGCAATATGTGTTCCATTATTGCTGCCGCTTCAATCTGACCAGGATGGTGCTTCAGTTTGTGTGTCAAGTGGTCCATAAACTCTGGCTTGCCTTGCATAACTTGAGCAAAAACTGCAGACATAACTACAGACAAAAGGGATAAGATATTGGCCTCAAAAAGAACAATGGAGCTCCAACTCCAGTTCCACTAACAAGTGCAAGACCCACAATTGATAGAAGGCTTGGCGAATACCAGCTGAACTGAGAGCTTCTGGTGCAGTAAGGGACTCACCATTGGGTCCAACAGCCTTTGAATTAGGCCTTCCCGTGAGAAGAGCAGCAATATATGAAAAGGGAATGGAATCACGTCCCCTAAGGCTGAAATTGAACCACGCAAGGACAAGGGCAAGCATGGTGTGATGCCGTGGTTGAGTTGTTTTGCAATGACTTCAAGTATCTCATATCTGATGCCAGAGTAGCCTTGAAGGAGCGTATTGATTCTTACCAGCATTGCAGCTCTTGTTGCACTGTGTGGCAAACTATGCCTCTCTTCACTCCCATTCCCCCACCAAAGATTCCAGCATTGAGAAACCTACGACGACAACAATACGACTATCTTTAACAATCTATTTCTATTCTATTTTCTTGCTCTACCCACTCACCGTCACTGACCATGGGCACGGGCCATTACCACCTTAGAATATTAAAAAAGAAACAACGATGTCACATCCAATGACAAACCAAGTACGTTTCTTATAACTCATCGCTTGTTGGCGAAGCTAAACAAATTGAGTTAAGAAAATGCATATACATATAATTTATGATTGAATTAGCGAATTAATATATAGTAATACCTAATAAGCTCAATTTGGAGCGCAACTCCTTGGTTAGTTCTCCTATGGGAGTTGGCTCCAAAACCAGTTGTGATGCCATAACTATCAATCCCATTAGTCATGCTGCTCTCCATCACCCACTCACTGCTCGCCTTCACTCCCTCCCTCGCCGCCTCGTTCAACTCCCCTCTCTTTTGGCCATCGCCGCAACCTGCCCCACCGCCTTCCGGTAATCTCTCGCCATCCGCTTCACCTCCTCAAAATGGCTCCCTTTCAACGACTCGGCCGCTGCTTCCCAGTTCAAATAGTCCTTGTCTCCGCTGCGAACGACACTTGCTGCTGTGACAGTGACATTGACATTCTGCTCAATTCTGATTCTGAAAAATAAGATGCAAAAACTGGCGTTGCGTTGGTGGACGAATTGGTTTATTGTTTAAAGTTTTGCAGAGAAAAGAAAGGAAAATATTCACATTTGGTTGATGGAGAGGTTTTGTTTGTTCACTACACTGGAAAAAGAAGAGACCGAGGCAGAGGGGGATACTCTTAAATAGAGAAACAACGAATTCAAACAGCAGAGTGTTGGCGAAAGGCCATTGGATCGGATCTTCACGTCATGTCATTGTAGGGTTTCAGCGCTTGAATTGAAAAGGAATGCTCTCTCTCTTCTCTCATGCGCTCATGGTTTGGGTTAAAATTAACAATTAATTCTTCGCTCATGGTTTGGGTTAAAATTAACAATTAATTCTTTTGATACGTCAATGACTTATCATTAAATTAAATATTCCATATTTAAAATAGTCATTCATTCTGAGTCGTACGTTCTTCCTAGACTCACCACTTAATTTGTGCTAACTGGCGCAGCATCAATAACCCAACAAGTGCATTTAAGCGATCCATCTGCCCGTTATTGTTAACGTCATTCCAAACAAAATGCATTGCTCCCCACAGGATGGCAATTCTTTTGGCACACCCCATATGATAGAAATAGGGATTGGTTTCAAACGCCTCCATAAGGTTAACAATATGGGCAATTCTTCTGAATGCACGTTTCATATGTAAAAATAATGATAATTGACATTAATTGATTATTCAAGTGTTTTCGCACAGGCTAACCGTTCATTCCCATTCTTTCGTGCTGTTTGAATTGACTAATTTTCTGCTATTCTAGAATAGATGGAATGGATGAACTAACTTGGAGGAATTCACAATTATGACGGATACTCACCAATTACCAATCAATCCATTATATACTAACTTTCATGGTCAAAAAGAAATTCATTAAAAGGTATACTCCTACATACCTGCCCATTAATTAATTCCCATGTTACCATTTATTTAACCCAACTTTCTTACCAAGAATCGTATACGTACCCACCCTTTTGATTCATAAAAGGCACTTACTATTGGTTGGGCATTCAAAGGTTCAAGACAACGAAACATACATAGGGAGTTGAAATATGCACTTCACAAACTAAGAGATCTCATCAACCAACGTAACTTAAAAAGAAGAACCCCACTATATATTCAACACTCATCATATCGCCCCAAACTTCCACTTATGTCTTCCCTCTTGTCTAGAGGGCCCCTTCCTTGTAAAAGAGAGAGAGAGAGCTCTATCTTTACGAGTAAAGTTATTCTTCTCCATGAACAAGCTGGAGACCAACCCCAAGATGGTGGATCCTTTTACATTTTTAACTCCTTTTGAGACCATCAATCCAACTGTGGAGTGTGGAGTACAGATAGAATCTCCAGAATCTTTAATCTTTCTCCTGCTCCTAAATTTACCACACTTTCTGGGGCAAGTCAACATGAAAGGCATAAAGCATTTTTTTTTTTTTTTCAAGGGAGCAATAACCCCTCTAACTCTAATCATTTCTCTTAATAATAACTTGTTGACTAAACATGTTTAGATTTAGAATAGACCATATTTACCCGTGACTGTGAACAAGTTAATGGTTGAATCACAGCATAACCGAGCTAACTCGTCAATGAATATATATGACAGCATCTGTCGCTGTTCATATGATATATATATATAAACCCCTTCAAAATTTGCTCTTGAGCATTTATATTATGATAAGAAACAGCAGGCTGCAGGCTGATGCAATAGAATTTTTTTATTGGGGATAATGAGCGATTTGTATTTTTTTTTTCTTTACATGACTTGCTAATCGATATAGTTAATTTTAATTCTTATTATCTGATAGTTGAATGGCCATGTATGTATATATCTTTAATCTTTAATTTGTGTCCAGATGTATGGGGACCTACCCTCCTGATTTATAGGTGATATGAAAAGGAATTTACAGAGAGAGAGAGATAGAGAGGTTGCGATGGTTGAAAATTTTATATGGGAATTAATTAAGCTGCTTTTATTTTTATGTATATATATATAATTTGACAAAGAAATGTTGGGATTCTGAAACTGTTTGGTTTGGGTCCATATCCATTATCAACCCACTTGGTGGCTAACCTTAGCCTAAGGTTAAGGCGCGCACACATACAATACATAATGTTGGACAACCAAATTGAAATAGATCAGTAGTGATACTGACTATTGAATGAAGAGTATGGGTATGGTCCAAAAGCCAAGCTATCAGAGTGGGGGAAAAAGGCCACGCGTCTATGTTCCCTATCAAACTTAACTTTATTTGGTTTGACCCAAATTAACAAGGTATATTCCTTCAGATAAAAAGAAGAATACGCATTACTCTGCCTTGACCTCGCCGGCATGCAAGTTGGTTGAGCAAGCAAAGGACTAGCCTGTACCATAGAATTGCTAACTAGTGTGTTAATATATAACATGGTGGGGTTGCATCCTAACCTAATTCATCAGATCAGATGAAATTATACGACATTGGCCATTGATGGGCGGAGTGGAGTAGGACTTCAAATCGAATACATGATAACATAACCATGTCTCTCTAATGATATCAGCATCACCCACTTTGACAAATGGCTGCCATATATTACGTACATGGATCCTTTATGTTACATCAGAGAGGAGAGTGCTAGCTTAATTTCCCTTTTGATCATGTTTAAATTTAGAACTTAAGGCCACCAATTAGCCTAGCTAGCTAACTAACTAGTAGCTACAACCACTGGTTTAATTTGTTTCATTATATAACTTGATTCAGTTGGGGCCAATCAATGGGTGTTGTGTTGAACTTGAACCCCTCTCTCTCTCTCTGCTCATGTAGTTGAGTCCAAGACGTTTCCTTCCAATTACAGAAAGCTCCAACTTGATCGTTGCTTCTTCTACCAATTAATAATCATGTGACGTACGTTTATGTCTTTAATTTATACTAGAAAACAAATGATGTATAGGCTATTCAAAGTACCGAGTCAACGTCCACTTCTTTTTCTTTTCAGCAACATCTGATTCAAACGTTAATTTTTTTTTAAAGAAATTATATATATATATGTTCTTCTGGTTTGGCTAATCTCAGCTGAGAAGTAAGAAGAATCCAAACACAAAATATATATCTAATAAATTTCTTAATCGATCATGATGAATTATATTACAAGTTAAACCAGCTTGATAAAGACAATGAAGTCTTCAAATACCTGGAACACAAATGGTAGAAATTGGATGAATGATTATTATTGAGCAGAGGGAAAAGGAGTGGCAGTAGGTTGTTACAGTGAAATCACAAAAGGCAAAGGATATGTTATTTGAAGATGAAGGTGAAGGTGGTTGACAAAAGCACTCGCCTCATCCCTTTCTAGCAACAGTAGTAGTATTTGGCTGCCAGCTTTCGTTAAATGTTATCAAAAACATGTCCATAGGCATAAAATATGCTTTGTTTATGCCTGTAACCCACTCACCTTTGTGTTATGATTCTGTGGCCTTATATGGAAACATTCATTCCACAATCCCAAACCCACAAGTAATCATCTTATGTAATAATGAAAATTAATGTCGCGACAACTTTTAATTGGTGCTTTAAATTTTTACTGTCGACCATGTAATCAACGGCATTATACTACTACTTAGACTCACAAATGCTAAATTTTTACGACTCAATGTGTGTGGCCACATTAATCACAACCGAATCTCGATAAAGTTAAACTTGACATTTCTATATTCGATATTTAATCATTAATTAGGTATTACTTTCAAGTTGAAGACTCAAATTATCCAAATATATTAATGCCTAATGGAGTGGTTCGAAGGCAAAAATTGAGCCTTCCGCCCATGCCTCCGAGTCACTCTAACTCTGTTCATTTGTGCTTTGAGCGTTTAATGATAAAATTTCAACGGTTTACGTGGGTGACTAGGTGGTGTGGTGTGGTGCTATTATTGAGAATAAATAAAAAACGGAAGGGCAGTTTTGACTTGTGAATTGCCGGAAAATTAAACTGAAATATATAATACGTTCAATTTTTCTCATTCAATTTTCATTCCATCTCAGCAAAAGCTGCTGCTTACGACTCTGACCACTCCCCTTCTCTTCGCTCCCGTTCACTTCATCCATTAACAGAAAGGTCAAATACCAAACCTTCTCTTTCCCTCTTCCTCTCACTGCTACCATTATTATTTTTATTTATATTTATTCTGTATTACCTTTTCTCCTTCATCTAAACCTCCTTTCACTTGCTGTGCAGCTGTATCTCTTGATTTTCAGAAGCACTCCTAACCCAAAGCTTCTACGCCACCTTTTATGGCATGCTTCTGTTGTGCTCAAAATCACTCGATATCTTTCGTACATTTCAGTTTCTTTTTCAGAGCTTGGTAGGTAACTGCTTAAAGATCTAATTGTCAACCCTTTTGGGAAGAGTATGGAAAGCAAATGGAGAAAAGTGAAGCTTGCCCTTGGATTAAATATGTGTGTTTACGTTCCTAGAGCCATAGATGATTCTTCGGCCTCCATCAAATCTGGCGCAAGGTTTTCCGATGCTTCATCACTTTCTAATGTCTCACTGGACGGTGATAGCTCCAATTATCGCCCAACCACTCCGACGCCGTCGTCCTCTGGTCTCCGGCTATCGAAATCCGGAACCAAATCCTCCAAGGTTAGCACTTTCCGATTAAAAATTAAACTCTTTTTACATGTTGAGAAAAGGGTAATTACAGATTTAATCTGTTATTGCCTTCTTTTTCTTCATCCTGTTTCGGCTTGTACTGAATCCCCACGGTAGATTCCGTTTGAAGCTTTGGACTATCTTGGTGAGTGAGCCTCATTCATTGTTTTTTAGTCCTATTATTACAGGGCATAACTAAGACAATTTACCTAAATAACAAACTTAATTAATATTGATTGCCATGATTAAGTAAACATCAATACTACTCCATATAAAGCATACTCTGTCATTGGTTTTTGCTTTTGTCTTGTCTTTTGACATGGGGTAGCGTAGTGGGCATATCAGAATGCGACGTATCTGACTATTGTGGAGACGGTTCTTGTTTTCAATTCAACCATGGGTTGTGATTAGGGAGGGGGAGGGATATAGTAATAAAGAGGAGTGGTGATAGTGCATTTAAAGGACCAGTTTCTCAAATTCGAGGGTTACGTTTATGACTATTCTTCTCCTTTGCTTCTAACTGTATTCTTTCCATGTACTCTGTTCAGTCGTTTTTATCACTGCAGTGACCTCAGAACCGTTGATTCCGAAATTCTCATATTCAAAGAAGGCGATTTTTTAAAAGGGAAAACATCCTAAAGCAATGGATCATCTTTGATCTCCCCTTCTTTTGATGACACTTAAGCTTTATTTTTTTCTAATTTGTCTCGAAAGCTTCAATAGTGGATTTACAATTTGCCTTGTTACTTTTTTTGAAAGTCATTTGTTGATTTTGTTTTTAAATTTCCCTTCATGTCCCCAGAATGTTTGACCATGGATCGTTGACCTTTTTTTCCACTTTATTAAGTTGTATATGTATGTATATTTGCCTGGTAAACCTCGAGGTTCGATAAAACTAAACTTCTGTAGTAAAGATGGGTTACATTCCGTTTCATCTTTTTAGGCACTGGTCGTAATACTATAGTAGTGGACCTGCGTCGAGACAGAAGGGGCAGCATTAGCACTATACTGTAGTGTAAAAGTGACCTCTGCAAATTTTGTAATTATCAATGAATACTTTATTGAGTCAATGCTCAGATTCGCAGATTTATGGAACTTAGTTTTCTTTGTTGCTTTATTATTTCTTTTTGTTCTTAATTTCTCGTTTCGCTTAGTGGTACATTAGTCAGTCAAGATAATTGGACTGATGTCCCCATACACAAGGAAACTTGCATTATTATTATTAGTTGTTGTTTCCAAATTGGGAATATCTCTCATCCACGGCCAAATAATAAGTTTAATTTCAAAATACGCAAGCTTGCCCATAGTTTGCTGTCCTTTATCAGTGCCACGCAGCTTCCTTGACTGTTTAGGAGTTAGCATTTTGAAGTTATATCGAAGCTTTGGATGGAAAGTGGAAACATCCTTTTCTTCTCTCAATATTTGCGGAACGTATATACTGTATTTATGACATTTTTATCCACGTTTTCTTCAGGGGCCTTGTGCAATATGCCTGACAGCAATGAAACCAGGGCAGGGCCATGCCATTTTCACCGCAGAGTGCTCTCATTCTTTCCACTTTCACTGCATTACATCTAACGTAAAACACGGAAACCAGATTTGCCCTGTCTGCAGAGCAAAATGGAATGAAGTGCCTTTCCAGAGTCCTGCTTCTAATGTCTCTCATGGAATGCCTCGAGTCAACCAAGTAACTTTTCCACGAGATGATGCCTGGACGACTGTCTTACATCGGCTTCCTTCCCCACCAGGGGATGCAGGTCGACAGATATCATCGATTTATCATGTTACTGAACCAGCTATCTTTGATGATGACGAAGCCTTGGATCAACAAACTTCAGTTGCCCATAACAGAAATCAGGGTGACTGCAATACTTTAGATACAGTGAAGATTGAAACATATCCTGAAGTTTCAGCTGTTCCAAAATCAGCTTCGCATGACAACTTTGCTGTATTGATCCATCTCAAAGCTCCCCATTCAGGGAGAAAACAAAATAGTGGCAGAAATGATTCTGAATCATCTCGTGCTCCAATTGACCTCGTTACAGTTCTTGATGTAAGTGGTAGCATGGCTGGTACTAAGCTTGCATTGCTGAAACGTGCTATGGGTTTTGTCATTCAGAATCTGGGCCCATCAGACCGGCTTTCAGTCATTGCCTTCTCCTCCACAGCCCGCCGCATCTTTCCACTTCAGCGGATGACTGATACGGGACGACAACAGGCATTACAGGCTGTTAATTCACTGGCTTCAAATGGTGGGACAAACATTGCTGAAGGCCTGAAGAAAGGTGCCAAGGTGTTTATAGAACGGCGGTGGAAGGACCCAGTTGGCAGTATCATATTATTATCTGATGGACAGGATACATACACGGTTAATAGCAGATTTCTTTCAACAGATTACCAGTCACTTGTGCCAAACTCCATTAATCGCAATAATGATGTAGGCTTGCAGATACCAGTACATGCATTTGGCTTTGGTGTTGACCATGATGCCACTTCAATGCACTCAATCTCAGAGACATCTGGGGGCACGTTTTCTTTCATAGAAGCTGAGGATGTTATTCAGGATGCATTTGCACAATGTATTGGTGGCCTATTGAGTGTGGTGGTGCAAGAATTACAGGTGAGAGTTGAGTGTGTACACCCAACTCTTCAACTTAGTTCAGTAAAGGCAGGAAGTTATCGAACCAGTATGATGGGCAATGCAAGAATGGCTTCTATCAGCGTAGGAGATTTGTATGCTGATGAAGAAAGAGACTTTTTGGTGACAGTCAATGTTCCAGTTGATAGGTCGAGAGACGACATGTCATTGTTGATTGTAAGAGGTCTTTATAGAGATCCAATCACAAAAGAAATGGTAGCTTTGGGTGAAACAAATGAAGTGAAGATCCAGAGACCTGAGGTAGCTAGAGAACTGGTTGTGTCAATACAGGTAGACAGGCAAAGAAACAGGCTTCGTGCTGCAGAGGCAATGGCCGAGGCTAGAGTTGCAGCTGAACGAAGTGATCTGGGTGCTGCAGTTTCTATCCTGGAGAACTGTCACAAGGCATTATCTGAAACTGCCTCTGCTAAAGCTGGTGATCGGTTATGTGTTGCTCTCTCTGCAGAGTTGAAGGAGATGCAGGACAGAATGGCAAACCAACGTGTGTATGAGCAGTCTGGAAGAGCTTATGTTTTGTCAGGATTGAGCTCACATTCATTGCAAAGGGCAACTGCACGAGGTGATTCCACAGACAGCACCAGCCTTGTGCAAGCATACCAAACCCCATCCATGGTAGACATGGTCACCCGTTCCCAGACCATACTTTTGGGGACCCCACAACCTCGACGTGTTCTCCGACCTGCTAAGTCTTTTCCTCAACGGCATTCAGGACAATAATCACCAAAACACTTGGGAAATTCTACCCAGCCTTTACAGTTGTGGAGACACTTGACACCTTTAAGTTTCCTCTTTTACATAATTTCTTTTTCTTTTGATTCTGGTAAGGTGGGTATAATATAATGGAAAGGAGGGGTTTAGATGGGTAAAATTCTTAATTTTGCCGGTGTAAAACTGTAAATGGATAGGCAGAAAAATTGGGGCTCTGAAGACTGAAGATTTGGGTAAACAAGGAGAGGAGAGGCTGGATATTGCAAAGTGTGATTCTGGATGTACATAGAATATTTTTGTTCGTTTTACTTGTGCGTTGTTTGAAGGAGAGAGGGGGTATAGCGTTGCAATTCTGGAAACACTCTGGGTAATTTCTTCACCTGAACATACTATATCAATATGATATGCTTCCTGATTCTTTTCATTAGCATCACTCTTTGCAGTTTTACTTTTTGTCTTGGGGATGTTTCTGTTCGTTAAGAATTTCCAACATAGAATAGATAGAACCGTGATTTCCAATTAACAAGGACCCAGATGAGACCCAGTTACGACGGTTTCAAAATCAGATCTTTGATCGACTTATTCGCCGCATAATTATAAAATTGTTTTCAAGATGCAATTACCATACTCATGTCGTTGAGCTGAGAGCGCAGGCGCAAAAGACGACATCGTTTTACGTGCCGTCTGTCATGTGATTGTCATCCCTTTTATTATTAATTTTAATACAGCTTAGTCTCAACGTAGGAACACGTGTTTAAGAAAGTAAGCAAGGGTGGGCACCTTTGGCTTTCGCGTTGGTGCCAAGCGCTTCAGCTCTCACTTAATGAGATGGAGCGTCGTAATTAAGATCAACTCTGTAGAGCTCTCTCACTCTTGCTCCCCCACTGCCAATGCTTCTTCTTTCTTATACTTCTGGTGAAAACCAAATATCAATCCTACCTGCACTCTCAGTTTACAATTCATCCATCTTTTCGCATTTCGAATTCCAATTCAAATGATTGCATTTTTGGTTTCTAATTTCGTCCTCCATAAGTACCAGACCTAAAGCTTCATCCAAAACGGCAAATGCTACAGTTTCTGGATTGATGGGAGTGATACCACACACTGATCATCAGAGCTATTCGTAATCTCTACTTATTCTTCTTTTTGAGGTATGCTATGCAGTGTTTCTTCTGAAATGGGCAGCGAGTAGCATCCTTGTTTACTAAGAGTGTAAAAGAAAAAAGTTGTGGCATTCTTGTTTGGTGTCACACTCCTACCAAGTTTCTTTGGTACTTTTTTTTTTTTTTCTTTCATGGGCATTTAGTACTGCAGGTGTAATGATTTCGTGATTAATAAACTTTCAGTAATTTGAGTCACTGTTGTTGATTGTCTTTTATATGATGATGATTATATTCTCCATTCTGAGTTTTTGACGCTCGTAATCACTGGTGGGCCCACAATAATACAATTAATTTATTAAACAGCCGACAAGTTGTTAGGTCCCCGGACCCAGCTTTAAACCGTGAGTTGAAATTTTACTTTTCGGATCCCATCTGCAGGTATGGCTTCGAAGCAAAGCTATAGCCGTTATGTATATCTCCGCTTTCCTTTTCTTCCCTCTATTTTGATTTTTCTTTTCAAGTACGGTCTTCGGATAAATGACAAAGCTTTCAACTTTTAGCCATTAACTGTAATTATATCGGGCAAAACTCCAAGTTTCTACTACAACACAATAACACTTGCACTGTGTCGTGTGTATGAACACGGAAAGGAGTGTCAAACCAGCTGGTTCTGGATTTAAAATTATACCGTTAACTGCTGGGTAGATGTATTGCGGGTTGAGGGGTCCCTTTCAGTTTGCGAATTGGTCGCTTTCAGAGAACTGATGGATGGTTCTATTTTTAGCTTTATTTCCTCTATCTTCCCGTCTACTGTCATTTGTCTGTTTATCATTAGCCTTTCCAAATCCTCTTTATCCATAAGTTGTGATAGATTCTGTCTAGTAAAATCTAATATAATTTTGGAGGCATGGTTTCTTAATTCCTTGGCTTACTTTTATCTGGGACACATCTCGGACCTGGAAGTTGGTGTATTGAGTAAGTCCGCATCAGTGGTTCCGGTTACTTTCAGTTCATTGAACTAGTTAATCCAGAAGAAGGAAAACTACAATAATTTGCGAACGGAAAAGACAGAGAGACCCTGCTCGCCTATTTTTGTCTATGACTCGCACTCTCTAACGAAGATCAAAGCTTGTTTTTTCACATTCTCTCATTTGAACCGGTCCTGCTAAAGAAGCTCAAAATTTTGATTCTTCCTTCAGTTCCGGACAACCCACGTGCACGCTCCTGATTCTCAAATGTTTGCGGTAGGAAATTGTGTTGGGTTCTTGGTTATTCTCGGTGCTTTCCGTTAATAGACTTGTCTGCGATTTGGGAAGCTAATTCTCTAGCCGTCTGCAAATGTAAGGAATGAATTCTATCTGTCTAACGGCCTGCATTTATTGTTTGATGTAACAGTCGCAGCTGGTAGTTTCAGGAGCATGCGTCCTACTTCTGTTCAACATTTATGCAATTTAGTTGTGGATTAATATGACACTTGGTGCACCTATTCCTCACCGAATATGACTGCTATTTCTCTGAACTTTCAAAGCTTTCTTTACTGTTTTTAATACTTATCTGGGGAATGCTTAAGATAATCTTTATACTCTACTTGTATAACCGAATCAGTACTCTGCAGTTGGGCCAGATAAACTTCATTTCGAGTGTTTGTTGGCCAACCACAATTTTTTTTCTCGTGCCCACCTATTTTACCTTTTTATATACGTACACCCAGAATTCTGGCAGAAAAGTTAGTCTCTTCCCCCGCCTCATTTTCTGCAGCCGAAAAATCGCCCTTCCTCTTTTTTTGTTCTTCTGCAGCACAGAATAAGCATGACCGAAGCTTGAGTTTTCTTGGTTGTTTCTGGATTGCCGTCCAGCTTGTCTTCTTATATGTATTTATTTATTGTCATTATAAAAGGGCTATGCTGCAGATATACCAATTTTTTTGTTTAAAAAAAAAAAAAAACCCTTAGATTAGTGTAGTTGCGGATTCTGATTGAACCAAGCAAATTTGAAGAGTGAACTCGTTCTGCTGAATGAAGGTTCTCTCAGCTGATGTCACATAAATTCTGTCTGATTAAGATCTGCAACATGGCAAAGTAGATTCTGTAATAGAATCTTAAGATTATAATAGCTTCTTTCAGTGGCTTCAGTGTCATATTACATTGCCCATATTTGCTTTTAGAAATTAGTCAGTGTATTGGACATATCTTGAGACAATGTTTGAAATGTTAAAAGATTACTGCTTGGTAGAATATATTTTTTGGGTAGGTCATACTATAAATCTAGTATGTTCATACTTCTTATACATTGTAGTTATTTCTACGTTCTAGCTCTCTCTCTATCTTTAGCGTATTTCACGTTGCTTATATCTGCTGATGAATTTATCACCATGGAAAATGTCTAAGATGTGCCTTCTTTCATAAACGAGGAATAAGATTTGTCTAAGGTTTGATTCCCTTTCCTTGTAGTATATGAGTGTATGGAGCGGAAAAAATGAAGCTGCAACACGAAGCCACTCTTGCTCTTGTTATAAGTATACTCTGCATTCAACAGACATTTTGTGGTGAGTGTCGCAATTGCTAATACGTTTGGTATTGGGGTTTTGATTTTTGTTTGTAGGATATCTTCCATTTTGATATAATTGCACTTAAATCCAAAATGTATGCATCGCAGCTTATACGGGGCATTTATTCCTGCAACGTTACATAAGCCATCATTAGTTTCTAATTGTGTTCTTTCAATAAATTAAAGCATCCAAAAGCTAAGTTTTACAAGTTGCTTCTTAGTGATAGCCTGATAGGTAACATCCAACCGAGTCATAATCTTTCTTATGTGGTAATTTTTACTGACAGTTGAACCTTCTGATTATTCTGGTGCAAACAAATGGAATTGTAAGTGTTCTTCTCTCCAAGTGAGCCAGAACTATTCTCTTGCTAATTGTTCTACATCATGTGATTGCCATTCAGGTATGTTGGTGATGTTTATCGCATCACCAAAAATTTATCCTTTTTCACCTTTTTATTCTTCATTATGCTTAGACTATCTTTATCGTATTGTATTTGCTTGTCTTTGACATAGATGGCGGAAAAAGTGCATCTATATGGACATGTACATGTGATCCCAATGGGTTCCCTACTGTGGCAGCAGATGGCCAGAGTCCTACTTGCTTTACCTCATGCAACTGCACCTGGGGTATCTCTCCTTCCCTTCTCCTCTCCTCTCTCTTTCTCTATAGTCCTGCATTCAGATATCAAATTTCTTACAAAAAGCTATTTGGATTTGTTCATGCTAAACCAGTCATTATTGTGCTCAAAACTAATATCTCTATTGCCTACTTGGTTGATTAACTGCTTTGTGGGTGTGTCCTGGAGACATAAAACATGAGCTTCCATAGCTGACCAAGTTTTCTTACTGTGAAAACTGTATCACATTGATATGTTTTTTTTAGTCCAAACATTTTATATCCTCCCTTTCTTTCGAAAGTATGTGGCTTAGATTGATGAATACCTCCTTATCATTTTATAAACCGTTAATGGCTTGCCCCTTGATCAAGGTGCTTGTAGACTAAATTTATGATTTTTTTTATGCTCCACAGGGACTCTCAATGCGTCACCTGTTTCAAAGAAGCACATTTCAAGCAAGATTGTTGTGGTTATTCTATTAATATGTGTTATATGCACAACCATAGCATTTCTTGTGTCAGTCATGTGCTATGTTTGTCGAAGGGACAGGTGTCCTATTCAACAACCAATATTGTCATCAGATAAGGAAACAAGTTGCAATAGTTCCACCAACTTAATTAGTCATAGGACTTCTTCAGTTCCAGAAATCAAAGTTACTATAAATTCTCCTATCAATCGTATTACAGGTAAGTTGGCATCTCTTGTGACTGCTGTTATTGATGCTAATTTACTGAGTGAAGTTTGCTTCCTTAACCTATCTGAATCTATATGCAAAATCCGAAGTTCCTCTCATTGCCGTTGTCATTCAGTAGAACCAGTACTTTATTTACCATTTTCTTTTTACGTCATGTAGGATGCTTTGACAAGGCCTCTTTCTTGTTTGGGAGGAAAACAGAAACTTTACGTGGAACTATTATTCAATTTTCGTTTGTTGAACTGGAAACTGCCACTGAAAAATTTTCTGCTTCCAACCTTATTGGACTTGGTGGAAGCAGTTATGTATATCGTGGTCAGCTGAAAGATGGCAGTATTGTGGCAGTTAAGCGACTAAAATCTCAAGGAGGGCCTGAAGCAGACTCTGAATTTTTGAAAGAGGTTTGACCTGGTTTTCTTCCAGTCTTCATTGTTGACCATATAATGTCCAAAGTATTGAGATTAAAGATGATGTGAAAACTTTTCCTTGGTCTAATCACATCATTGAAGTCAACAATGTGTTTATTTATGCAGATCGAACTGTTATCTAGACTTCATCATTGTCATCTAGTGCCTTTGCTTGGATACTGCTCCGAAGTAAAAGGGAAACATGTTGAGAGGCTACTAGTATTTCAATACATGACCAATGGCAATTTGAGGGATTGTTTGGATGGAACATCTGGAAAGAATATGGATTGGGCTACTCGTGTTACAATTGCAATAGGAGCTGCAAGAGGCTTGGAATATCTCCATGAAGCAGCTGCTCCAAGAATTCTGCATAGAGATGTCAAATCAACAAACATTCTTCTCGATGAAAATTGGCAAGCAAAAGTACTAGCCTTAATTATTCTATATAGTCGTAAAAACTTGAGCTCTGCTAAATTGGGAATAATACACTGAAAAGAATTTCTTGATAATGGTAGTTCCTAGCTAAATTTCTTAATCATTTCTCCACTATGAGTTCCTTTTGGAAATTTGTGCAAGTGTTTGCTGATCAGAGAAATAAAGGGTTGAATTAGTCAACTACAGGTGCAATTTCTCTCTAGAATTATTGGTAATATTTTCATCTCATCATCTTACAGATAACAGATCTTGGTATGGCTAAAAACTTGAGATCTGATGACCTTCCAAGCTGTTCAAATTCTCCAGCAAGAATGCAGGGGACGTTTGGCTATTTTGCACCTGAGTATGCAATCGTTGGGAGAGCCTCTCTTAAATCGGATGTCTTTAGTTTTGGGGTGGTTCTTCTTGAGATTGTTAGTGGTCGGAAGCCCATTTACAAATTCACAGGCAAAGAAGAAAGTCTTGTCATATGGGTAACTGTGAAATCATCCTTATGAAATTTACATTAAATTGTGTTTGTTCTTACGAGGGAGATGCTCAACGTGCTGAATTTTATTTTCATACTTCTAACCCAATGTTATATGAAGAGAATCTTCAATCTTGGCATGTATTAGTTTAGACATCTAACTTGTATTTTCATCTATCATCTTGTCTTTTGCTTCCTTGGAATATTCATAATCCTGAATTTGCATGGATGAGTATATTGATAATGACTTGCTTCAGCATAAACTTGTTCCATGTTATGCTTAGAGAAGTCAACCCAAAAATTGACCTTGTAAATCCAAATATTGATAGAGCACGCATAAATTTGTTCTGTTTTAGGCTACTCCTCGCCTACAGGATAGTAGGCGAATAATAACAGAGTTAGCCGATCCACAACTGAAAGGCAACTTCCCAGAAGAAGAGATGCAGATAATGGCATACTTAGCAAAGGAGTGCTTACTGTTGGATCCTGATAATCGGCCAACCATGAGTGAGGTTGTTCAAATCCTTTCAACTATATCACCAGACAAGTCTAGGAGGACAAGAAATCTTCCGATGAGCCTTTTTCAGGTAACCTTTGTAACAATGTGACGTCCTCAGTTCTTATCTGCATTGCTTCTACGTTTATTTGTTGGTTCATATTTTTCAAACTTAACTCCTGTGTTGTTTATTTGTTGCATCAACTCCCATCAGAGATCACCCTCCTAAAGCATGAAAAATAAACCTTATCCTGATCGTATTATTCATCTTTCTGGACATGTACATGTAATTGTAAAGGAACCTCAGGATGCAGAGAAGCGAAGACACGCTCCATCTACTAAATGTTCAACTCGTTATTCGTTACCATTAGATATTGACCGCAATCTTTGTGCTGGGAACAAAAATCAAAAAGCGGATGCAGTTTCAGCTGAGCGTATGGAGAGTTTGATCCTCTTGACTTCAAAAACTGAGACTTGGCGTGCACTGCATGATGAAGCTGAAGTGGTAGACATAACTGAGCCCCGTTTTGAATCATTTTGCCTGACAAACATCAGCTCCACCTGATAACCTACAGCTGTCATGGGGCAGAGAAGAGAAGCAAAAGGCCGAACTCTGAGGATGTAGATATGGGTGTTGTTAGATGAGCACAGAAATGTGTTTCTCGTATTCTTGTACAGAAAATCATAGGAGGTTTTGATTCTGCTTTCTTTAAAGAAGAATCAGAAAAGATACTCATACGGTCATAGTATAAGGTTTTGTTCATTGAAAAAAATATCTTGATGTAGTCGTATTTTGACAATATCTTATCCAGATGCACATAGTCCCCCGATTGTTCTGCCCTAATGTTAGGGGAACACATGTGACTTACTTAATTACCTAAGGGTCATAAATCGAATCGAAGGGTAATTCAACAATTAAAATGACTGTGGATTTATGGCTTGGTGTGAGCGTCAGACATCCTCTGCCCTGTCTCAGTGTCCCTATAGCCCGTGATTATCTTGAAGGCATGGCAAAACATGGTTTTACTGTTAGGTGGACTTTGAATGGTAGAAGAGAAGTATGACTTCCGAGGAAATTGATGGCATTAAAGTTTGAAAGTTACGTAAGACGCATGTATAAGAAACTTAACTTATGTCCCTTATCGTTGAGTGGTAGAAAGCAATCATTTTAGGTGGGTGATGGATCCTCCACCTCCGAGCACGCCGCTGCTAGGTCCAGCTCCCCCTGCTGGAGGAATCTTGGATTCATGGTGAGGCACTTGCACCTGTCTCTGCTTACGTTCGGCAACTGGTATTAAACCAGAAAATGGAAATTCTTTCTTTTAATTCTTCCAAGTTTTTTTTTTTTTTTTTGCAGCTTATGGCTGCTCAGCTGCTGTGGTCTATTTAGTTGCTGCTGTCCTCCCCTCTTCGAACCAGGGCCACCTCCTCCCTAGTGCTGCTGCAATTGCATTCCAGTCAAACATTTTTACTTTGAGATTTTTCTTCTTCTGTGCCGGGAAATTGGTAAAATGCCGGAAAAAAATGTCTTTTCAATGTAGAATGTTCCTTACGGTTGTATCTGATTCTGATGTATGAGGGAAATAGCAAGGATTTCTTCAATTCTATGTTTTACCTTAATTTTTCTCCTATGCTGCTTCTGTTCTGTATCTTCAATCTTTATGTCCATGATCCTTATTTATTTTTTTTTTTTCAAACTATTATTAAGGCTGTTCGAACATTTGGAAGAGGCACGTCATCTTCAATCATAATCATAAACTGAGATGTGCTTTCTTTTAACTGCCATGGATCACGTCGGTGAGACCATGAAATAAAGATATTAAAGAATGCGCTCCGATTGAAATCATTAAAATTTATAATTAATATTTAAACTAAATATTTAAAATAAACTTTTATTATTCATATTAAAAATATTATGAATTCTTACCTTAAAAAAGACAATCTTAAATTCATTCTCTGCTAATGGCATGAGATGTATATATGATATATGAAACTAAACTTATCAAATTTAGCGTGAATCATTTCTGTTAATAAGGTTTTTCAATTAAGTATGTTATGTTATAATTTAAAATTAAAATTTCTTAAAATGTTGACGTGGAAAATTAACTTTGACTAATATAATATACCTTTAGGTTGTTTTTTTCTTGAAGGCCACTGCACAAGACAAGTTTGAGAAACTCCGAGGAGCTGACCTAGCTAACTATTCGCCGTCTCCGACTGCTCAGAAAACAAAAGCGCCTCTTTCCAAGGACGACGGCATTCATTGGGTCTAGGGATGAGAAACAGTCTAGGCTGAGATAAAACTTGGATCACAAAAAATTTAACGAAGTGAAGCTCGGCTCATTTAGTTGAGTTAATTTTTTTGGCTTAAGCTTAATTTATTAAGCTCATGAGTTTGAGTTAGATCATAAGTTAAATTTGATTAAACAAAATATAAAATTAACCAATTAATCATATAAAATAAAATAAAAATCACACAACATTAATTTATATATCAATTTTGACGATTTGTTTTTAATTTCTATTATTGTTAATTATTTATTAAATTTTAATTAGATAAATTAATAAGAACATACTTCTTAGTTTTTATTATTTAAAAACATAACATTAAGTTATATATCAAACTTCTCATCCATCCATCCATTCATTCATATATATATAATAAGTTAACAAACTTCTGAGTTAATAAATTGAAGTTATGTTGGTTTAAATTAGCTCATTTAAAACTAAAATTGTTAACATAAGCTCCACTCGTTAGCTTTTAAATTGAGCTGGTTTAGCTCACAAATTAACTCAATATATTCCAATCTTAATTGAGTCCAACCTGATTGCGGAGGTTTCTTTCCCTCCAATGCAGTGCAGACAGACCTATTTGCTTGTATGCCGCGCATCTTATGTGGATGTTTTTGCATTTGCTATATCATAATCATGTTTGTATCTGATCATCAGTATATTGCATTTGCTAGTTAGAATTTAAAGATATACAAGATTGGAGAAGGAATTATGAAGTGATCATCTTGTTGGTTTACCTTGTTATAATTTATTTATTCCTACAACTGGTGTTTGTTTTGAATTAAGGGCATATATATTATGATGTATATATAGATGGTTAGGTTGAGTACTGTGGGTCACAGACCATGCCCAAATCCTTGGGGAGCATCAAGGTCGAGTTTATAATCGGTATTCCAGTCTGTACTCTTTATCAAATTGCATTGATATCTTATCTTGGGGAAGCTGTAACCGACCCATCCGTGTTCTTCATTAAAGCTACCACAAGTGTTGTCTCCAATCCTCCCATTCTTTATATATTTTCTTTTTATTCATGGATCCAAAAAAAAATATAATACAATACAATAAAAAAGTAAATATAGTCTACTTACATATATATTTAATTCCCTTCTCCATCATTTTATATGACTGGGAGCACCAAATCCTGAAAATTTTATACGTATTAATTGATACCATCTATGCAGCCGATCACCTAATAATTTATTCACTGTAAAGTTGGTTTTGATGAAAATATATATATAAAAGAAACAAGTATGTGTTGATGGAATGAGTCACAAGAGAAGTCCCATTTAATGGATATACATCTCAATGATTAATGTTTTTTATCAAATAAAGTACACTGTAAGAACGAAGAGGTTTCAGTTTCACTGCGAATTAAACTAAACGACAAGACAAGCAGAGGAGTTGATGTTGATGTTGATCGTATATGGGGCAAGTACGGAGCTAGACCTTGCGAGTTTTGTGTGATTGGGTATTATTATAATGATCTCTCCTACTAATCCACGGCCATAAGCTTTAAAAGTGAGTTGGACAAAGGCATTTATATCTGCATTCATAAGTCTTTCATTTTTTAAACTGAAATGCATGCTTGCTTCACGGGACAAGAATGGATAGAAACGCCACTGTCCCTGTCCCTGTCCCTTCCAAATGGGCATTTTCATTTATTGGATCAAATGGATATGTTAACAGATATGATCATGCTCATGCTCATGCTCATGCTCATGCTCATGGCACTGGGGACGGATATATAACGAAATGCCTATTTACAATTGGAAGCTGTAGAATTAGTTGATTAGTAGTATTTTGTGGGATAAGGTGGTTTCGCAATCAATGGAAGCTGACCCACAACTTAATTTTATTGATTTATTATTGGAAAAAAAAAATCTTTTATCCAGTTGTTAATTGGGTCCAGATGGATGCTTTAGACTTTAGTGTGATCTCTCCGAGCCGAGCCAATGGTTACTACTTGCAGTCACCGACGGCTTCTTTGTTCTCCTTCGTTATTACGTTACCTATGAAAAGTCAAAAAGGGCTCGCTGCCAACTTGCCTATTTTGTTTAAGCCTTTCTGTTCTTATTATATCAGTGATGAGAGTGCTATTTCAAAATTTATAATCGTCCATGTGTATTCTGCTGGTAAAAAAGACAAGTTAAATTCTCAGTTCTGGAGTTGTGCTGAACCGGCGCTTCTTGCTGACTTGTTACGACTTGGATTGGCACGAGTGTAAGCGTCAAGGAAAAACACGTGTCCAGATTCCATAGCAGCGTATCTAACGTAGTCAACTCCTCCTCGGATCATTCACGCGTTAAAATAAACCAAAGAAGTATCCGATTCCCCTTTCCGACACACACTCGTTCTCTATCTCCAACCTCTTTGGTTGGACGCACCTACATGACCCTGCCCATCTGGCCCTTCCTCATACATGGTGATGCTTTTGCACCTAGTCAAACATCAAAGTCCGAACCACAACTTTGTAATCGCGTGGGAAAAAATGTCACTCTTCTTTCTTGCATAGGCTTTTTCGTCTCCCTTAGATTTTCCATGTCAATAGGAATGTGATTTATCTTTTGTTTCCTCTTTATATGATCCCTTTTTAAAGTGGAGTGACACGAGAGATAGATACTCTGGAAGTCGTTCTGCATTGCCTTCGTGATCCAGTTTCCATTTTCAGTCCTGCGAGTTTCCTAGTGGGGAACCAAGAAACAGAGTGGAAGAAGAGGCTACAACTGCAAATGGAAGATATTAGTTTCATGTGATACGGCTTTCGCTGCAGCGGAGCAAAATGCTTGGCAATCTATGTCACTTCAATTTTGCGCTCCTTCCCTTCCCTGTTTGTCGGAATACCTGTAAGAAAATCTTACCCATGTCAAGTACTTAATTTATTCAGTTGAACTATATTTTTAATATGCTCAGTCTGTTCTAAAGTTCAATTTTTTTTTTTTTTTCCCACCGGTGGTTGATTTCATTGTTTGTTGGGATCTTCCTTTATATGCTCTTCGGTGATCATAATTTCTAACTGCAAATGGTGTATGAGCTGCCCTTCCTGTTGAATTGTTGGCCTTAAGATATTTTCAAAGTTTTTAATATTTGGTGATGTTGAGAGAAATAAAAGTACCAATGTGATAATTTATTGTCGATAAGACTTTTTCTCCGTAGAGGTCTATTTACAGGAAATGGTGGAGAAATTTGTCGCATGTTTGACTTTCTATAGGTTTATTTCCCAGTTGGTATACAAAGTCTTGTTCACAAGAATCCTAATTTAAGCTGCCATAGATGCGTCCTTTTCTGATTTCTAGTCTTCCGGCCTACAATATATCCTTGGCCAATTATACTTGCATAAAGGCTTGACCTTTGCGAAAGTTGATTCAGCAACTGACATCTGTAAAACTGGGGTTCCTTGCTCTCCAGATTTACTTGTTGACTGAAGGGAAGTTAATACTTCTGAAAGAGCAGTATGGGTTTTGGTAATTCAAGATCTGTAAGGTGCGTCTTCTTCTTGATATCCTCCTTTTTCAATCGATTTCATCTTCTATAAGCCTCTCATTTGAGTTTGACATTTTAGATTTCAAGAGGATCCTGAAGTAGCACAAGTGCCTGTAACTAACGGTGAAAATGAGATGAAGCTCATGTACAACATTGATGGAACACAAATACATGAGCCTAGCTCTAGCACCAATAAGGCTCAGAAGAAGGCGACAGGTAAGACTGGAAAGTTCTTGAAAGCTAAAGTATTGTCAAGAGTATTCTCAGAGGATTATGAGAGAGTGAAAAGAAGAATACTAGATCCTCGGGGACAAACCATTCAGCGGTGGAACAAGATTTTCCTGGTAGCATGTTTGGTATCCTTGTTTGTGGACCCGCTCTTCTTTTATTTGCCAGTAGTTCGAGATGAATTATGCATTGATATTGGAATAACTCTTGAAGTTATCCTCACAATTGTCAGAACAGCGGCGGATATATTTTACATGATTCAGATTTTCATGAGGTTTCGTACAGCTTATGTTGCTCCTTCTTCCCGGGTATTTGGGAGAGGAGAGCTTGTTATAGATTCTTCTAAGATAGCATTTAAGTACTTATGTAAGGGTTTCTTGTTAGACTTCATTGCTGCCCTGCCCCTTCCTCAGGTAAGTTACTATAGTTTTTCTTTATCTAAAATGGGAAGAAGGTACTTTCAACTTTGAAATTCTAAAGCTAAGTATTCCTTTCCTTTCTCTTTATTGCAGGTGTTAATTTGGTTTGTCATCCCCAATCTTAGGGGTTCAACCATGGCAAACACAAAAAATGTCCTACGGTTTATCATCATTTTTCAGTATCTCCCGCGACTCTTTCTGATTTTTCCACTTTCATCACAAATAATAAAGGCTACAGGGGTTGCTACAGAAACAGCATGGGCAGGGGCTGCTTACAACCTGATGCTTTACATGTTGGCAAGCCATGTAAGTATAGAAAAATCTGCTTTTTCTTATTTACAAAAGCAGCTAGAAGTTGCCAGTGAAAGTATAAATCATAATGCTCAACATACTCATACTTTCTTTCTGTTTGGCATTTATCCCATAAAGGTTTTAGGAGCTTGCTGGTACCTTCTATCAATTGAGCGACAAGAAGCATGCTGGAGAAGTGTCTGCAATCTGGAGAAATCATCTTGTGAATATGGATTCTTCGACTGCCACAGGGTTCAGGATTCCCGCAGAGTCTCGTGGTTCACAACGAGTAATGTCACAAATTTGTGCTCACCAGATGTTGACTTTTATCAGTTTGGTATTTACGGTGATGCAGTAACATCTCAAGTTACAAGCTCGGCATTCTTTAATAAGTACTTTTACTGCCTGTGGTGGGGCCTAAGGAATCTGAGGTAAGCATTAGAGCCCTCATCTTGCTTTCTTTCTGGCATTATATCACAAAATTTTAACTGTATAGGAATATCTAGAATTTAAAGCTGTTTAAATCTTACTAGAAATTTCTTTATTGGGTTCCGTTCAAAGGGTTATCTCAATTATAGTGAAGAATCTCATTTTATGTTTTTGTGATCGGTGGGTGCAGTTCCTTGGGACAAAGTCTTCTTACTAGTACTTTTGTTGGAGAAATAGTGTTCGCCATCATTGTTGCAACCCTTGGATTGGTTCTGTTTGCATTGCTCATTGGTAATATGCAGGTGAGGCATTGAACTTTTTTGCATGTAGAAGATTTTCTCTTTGATAAAGCGAAAATGGATCCCTGAAATTATCACTTCGTTGATTAGAATTTTTCATCTTCATATGTCGACTTGATTCTAAAGGACTCCACTAATAAAAGAATTGTCATTCCTGCAGACATACCTGCAGTCAACAACTGTCCGGTTAGAAGAATGGAGGGTCAAAAGAACTGATACAGAACAGTGGATGCATCACAGGCAGCTACCCCAAGAACTAAGACAATCTGTGCGGAAATATGATCAATATAAATGGCTGGCTACACGAGGAGTAGATGAAGAGGCTCTTCTCAAAGGGCTTCCCTTGGATCTTCGGAGAGACATTAAGCGCCACCTTTGTCTTGACCTTGTCCGAGGAGTAAGTTAATATACCTCGAGTTCCATATACAACAACATCCTCAATTCTTGCTTGCTTCTGTTGATTAGTACTAGAATTACAGTTATTGATTGACTTACTTAATAGGTTCCTTTGTTTGATCAAATGGATGAGAGGATGCTAGACGCAATATGCGAAAGGTTGAAGCCTGCATTGTGCACCGAGGGTACCTATCTGGTTCGCGAAGGCGATCCAGTAAATGAGATGCTCTTCATAATTCGAGGCCATCTTGATTCTTACACCACCAATGGAGGCCGCACTGGATTCTTTAATTCATGCCGTATTGGACCTGGCGATTTCTGTGGCGAAGAACTCTTGACATGGGCATTGGACCCACGACCAAGCGTCATTCTTCCTTCCTCCACTAGAACTGTCAAAGCCATCTCCGAAGTGGAAGCCTTTGCTCTCATAGCAGAAGACCTCAAGTTCGTTGCATCTCAATTTAGAAGACTGCACAGTAAACAACTTAGAAACAAGTTCAGATTTTACTCACACCAATGGCGAACATGGGCTGCTTGTTTCATCCAATCTGCATGGAGACGATATAAGAAACGAAAGGAAATTGCACAACTCAGGGCTAAGGAAAATTCAACACGTACAATTGCCGAACCCGAAACCCCAGCATTTGTAGTAAGGCTGGCCAGGAGCACTAGAAAAGGTGTCACTGCGCATCCTGGCACAGATTCTGGAGTAGTCACCTCTTTGCAGAAACCTGCGGAACCCGACTTTTCTGTTGACGACTGATTTTTGTACATCGCTTCCTTACTTGCAGTTCGCTGGGTGTTGTTTATTTTATTAATTTTTTTCATCAATTGTTCATAAAAAAATCACATCACGTCATAATATCAATTAGGAATTCCTGTAACAGTCGAATTCCAAATCACACCCAGTCACTCTGCCGGTGACTCCAGTACTGGGCTTCATATTAGCCCGAAAGACCAGGCAATATAATGGGCCCATTTAAGATTAAGATCTACATGCCTCAAGGCCTGAAACGAAGCCCGTTTGTGCGTCCGTCGTTGAAGTGACCTTAAAAGTTTTATTCCAAAAAGCCTTCATTGAAAATATGAAAGGAAAGTGTGTAGCTCAAATCGTTTTTCCAATTTGCTTTCTTCCCTGATCTATTTGATTTCTTTTTTCAAATATTAAGTGCGCAAGTGTTATATGTAATCTCCACATAATATTAATAATCAGCCGCAGGAAAGGAACATTTGACTGAACGAAAGGTATCGCCGATCGAGCTTAAACTGTGAAAGAGCTTTCAATTTCAATTGCGAATCTTGTTAAGCCGATGATGATTACAATGCGGCACCGACGAATGACTTGCAATTTTGTCCAAGGAACAAGACAAGTAGTCCTTCCTTCCTAGAAAAATGGGACGACGTACAAAAGCCATTATAATTCCACGTTCGTGTTCCCCTTTCATAGTGTGTGGCACTGGTTGTGCCACTAACAATATCAGCTCAGTTATCCACCATGTGAAAATGAATATGTCGAGCACATTTTGTTGTAATATTCATTAGCCTGCCTTTTCATGCTACCATATACGATATCAAATATAAAATCAAAAACACTCGCACATATTTCTTTTTAATTGAATTGGATTTTGATTTTGATTTTGATTTTATAAATTAACAGCTTTCTCCTTTTTCGGTCGAATGGAAAAGGATATTATTGATAGGTATATTCATGGTTGGAAAATAAAATAAACATATAATAGAAAAAAGAAACAGATTTGGGCCCATGGGGTTTAGTCAAGTCTCTTGCTTTTAAGAGCCCATTTGTCTTTCTCCTCATCGCTCCGCTTTCTTTTTCGCTCTGAAATGTGATTCGTCGTGGACCCACTTTGACAATCGGCCTGGATTAGTTTCAATCCTTACAGTTGAACACAACCTTTTCAGCTGTGTTTTTCTTTCTTTCTCAGATCGGATGAGCATTAACCATTAAGCATCTCAATGATCAAACGTCGGTTACCTCGATTAATGAAAAAAGTTTATCTAACAATATATTGCCTTCTACTTCCCTCGCTTTTCTTATGCTTTCTGAGATGAAAGTTCTCGTTATAAAAAAGAACAAGCATGATTCGTCACAAAATTTCAAATAAATAAATGTACTCCGGTATTTGTATTTTAAATTATTAAGAAGGAAAAAGAACATTGGAAATGAGTTTTTATTGACATTTCTTTTTTTTTTTTGATAGTAAGTCACTGACTTTTTTAATATTAATCAAGTGCTCCCGACGGACAGTTTTGTAGATGAATCCAAGTAAATAAAACCACCGAAACGCACATTGGATTGTAAGAAATCTCGAAAGCAATGCATGTGAATTTCGTGATTGACGATAGGCAACGGCTTGGCTTTCCCGATAGGGTAGGGAAGGAAATAAGAACAAGAAACACAACACAAGGGTTGTTAACCTAAAACACCCATGCATGCTTAATTTGGTTTAAGAAATTAATAAGTTAAATGGTAATTTGCGTCATAGTTTGCTTAGCAAATGATGTCATTCCAGCCTGCAGGGTGGAACTACGTACTATCAAACAGGGGCAGTCACCTTTTGTATAATACTCATATAGATCGTGTACTTGCCTTCCTCTTCAAAATCATATTGCAAAGACATTTAGTGATAAAATAAAAGAAGAACAACATCTTGATCTTGATATTTGTTATTTTGGTACAAATATTCTATTTCTCATTAATCAAAACTTTTGACAATTATTAATATATAGTATCACTGAGATATTATATATTGATTTTACTTAATAACATAAATTAAATTTTACCCACTTATCCCAGCCCATAATATGTCATTTTCCCCCTAGTTTGGTTGAGTAACTTAAATTAATACTTACTTACGAGATGTGACTCAGACTGAGACTGAGACTCATAGTCTCACAAAATTTTTGTTTTCTTTTACTTTACCTATTATATTTATACATTCTTCTCTTCCGAAAGCAGTCAAAAAGTCACGGACGATTAATGGATTGAATGTTCCTTTCTTCATAACATGTGGCTCACCTTTGAATTAAAAATGTTATATATGTTTGGTGCCGTACTGTAATTGGCATGAGTAGCACGAGATGGAGATTGGTTAACAACCGATCCAGCGGAGGACGGAGATTAAATAACATAAAAACTTAAGAAAAGTGGAGAGATCGATCAAAAATAATATGATAATTCTAAGAAAAAAAATAAAATTTAGGGAAACGTAGCAGCTCGACTGCCTTTGATTAACAAATTCCAAATATACATATAATGTGGAGAGCCCAAACTAAGAGCTAGCTAGCGCTGCACAATTATCATAAGGCAGCCAAGAGTCCACCACCAAGACAGAAATGATGATAGGAGCCTAGTCGGCAGCAAACCTCAACGATTGCTTGCTGACTCACCTAGCTAAATACTATGGATCATCACCTTTCACAAATGCTCTTTCAGTTTCAACACTCACTCAGAGCGCAATGTTACCCACAAAAGCGTACGTTTCCATTCCTTATTGGTCTGCACTTAAAATTAGCCATGCACGTTTCTGCCCTTGTCCTCTAACCACTTTATATTTTGGGCCAAGCATGGTCCTATTTGGTCAAAAACACACTGCAAGCTCAAGAGGAATCCCCCAATTGACAAAAGGGATACATAATCATAACTCAGTAGTTATGGGGTACAATTTAAGTCAATTTCCATGAAAATGAATGATTGAACGTAACTCCGTAACAACTAACAAATTAATTAATAGAGGGTTTATTAGTAACTTTTATCTGTCATAATTATATAACTCGTTTTCTCTTGAAGACAATTTATCCAAAGCGCATTTGAATTTAGCCTCCTCCAATAGCAGATGTCAAAGGAATACATCAAAGTCAATTCCAGAGACTCTGTTTTACCTTGTCTTGTCTCTCGCTCAGATTAATGGTGAATTAATTGTCACCTTTCATCATCATAGACTTTGTGGTCGAGCTTCAATCAGTTCTTACTTGCTACTTCTTAATTATTAATAGTGCATGCATTGAATTATGACTTAATTTGGGGTAGCAAGTTATGATTAGTGTTGGGAGGGGGGTTACGTTTGAATGAAATCAAAAACAGTCAAAAGGGTATTCTTTTGAAATGTCAAAGGTGCTTTTGGCATAACCCTTAGCCCTACAGGCTACTGGCTACTGCCCTACCCTCCTCTCTTAATTGATTTTAAGCAAAGAGAAATAATCGGTGATTGCAACCAAGCGAGGGGACCATCTCATTCTCTAGCAAGCTAACTCGATGTTGATGTATTAACTCATTGTTGACTGGTTAAATTTCTGTAAGGTAGATATATCCTAGTTTCTTGACATAGCACGATTAGATTATTATTTTTCAAAGAGAGAAGAGAGTTTTAGGGTTCTCTTCTCTTGTTTTATGTTAATTTGGTTCAAATTTCTATAATTATTAATGGAGAATTCATCAGAATTTTGATGCTGGTTTATATCTGAATGAGGCAATTAATGTAATGATGGGAGCAAGTAACCCGTTTCCCTTTTTTGATCAATCGTATAATTTGGGTTCAAGTTACTGTGTTTGTGTTTGTCATTGATATCGATCTGCATGAATAATTGAACAAAGTGTTTCTGATCTAAGTATGGGTATTGGGTGTTTGAAATCTGGTTAACAGAAATGGTTGAGTTTTGGAAGCTGCACGCACGACCCCATGTGAACAGAAACACATGCACGGCATGAATGTGTCCTCATTCAAAGGGAGAATAATTATGTATCAAGCGATAAAGACAATAAGGATAACCCAGTTTTAGGGTTAGAGAGTGACAGAAAACAAAGTAAAAGAATTAATGTAATGGGAGACAATGATTTAAACAAGTAGGAAAGAATGTCTCGTGTTTTGCTCCAAGATGATCGCCGAGTTCCCCTCTCCTCTGCCTTCGATCAAATGAACAATTCACAACAGTTGTTGACGTGTTTTAATTAATTTGTTACTCAAACTAATAATATTCATTTCTAGCTGTTGCATATTTATTTTAATTCCTTCTCTAAACAAAAACCCATCGATCGATCTCGTCATATTTCGCTGAACTATATATGACATCATCCTTACGTATCAAAGTTACAGTTTACTTTTATATTTCTCTTTCTCACAGTAGATCAGCGTCAAGTGTGATTGTTGAGTTGAGTTGAGTAAAGTAGGGAGGCATGGCATGGGATCTTTTGTTTGGTTTTTCCTGGCTAAATGAACAGAGAGGAATATTTTCTTAAATTGGAAAGGGATTTTATTTAACTTGCGGAGGCAGGAAAGAAAGCAAAAGAGATATTAACTGCGAAACCTGGAATTACGTATACAACTTTGCTTCTCCAACCCAACCCCTACGGATTCATCCATCTTGGCTTGGGTGTTTCAACCTTTTGTTTTCATGGTGAAAATAACCACACGAGAAAATCATATCATAGCACATACATTAATTCCAACCACTAGACTTAAAATTCTCTTCCTCCTCCTCGTGTTTAGACTTCACTTAGTTTAACTACATATGATTAATTATGAAACTAACTCCCAAAAGAATAATATATATGTATCATTTATTATTAACTTGGGTAAGTTGCAATTAATTTTCCTTGACGCAGCGGATGCTAATTTTTTTAAAAAAAAATTATTATTAACTTGGGTAATTAAATTTGTGCAATATTAAAAAAATTGAAAAAGCACATTCGTTGATTAATTCCCTAAGTAAGATGTCCTTATGAGTAAACCAATAATCTTTTCAATCAAACAAAATAACGAGCAACACGAGATGGCATGGCAGCGCCCATAATTTTGGAGCGAACAGATAGATGTATATCTGATATCTGTCGGCCCGAAGAGATCTGTTTACGTGTCTTTATTAATTACATATGCATTATTAAACAATAACCAAACATGGTATCACGAGTTAGAGTTGAAACTAAATTATTAGATATTTTATTAAGGTGGTTAGGCTTTGGCAAATATATGTATATATATAAACGTAATATTCAGCTAGTATTTTATTACTGAAATTAAAAGTTGGGGACTTTAGCGGATGAATGGAATGATAACCTGATAAGTGACAACGCCACAAAGCAGAAGCTTTTCATAAATGACGCCTGAAAATTTATTGGAGCCTGCCTGATTCTAAAACTTTTCTAAAAGAAATTAAAGGGGAAATCTTTTACGACCTTAAGAAGGATGAGTCGTAGGCGAGTGGCCATTGGTGGCTGGCAAGGTGCCAAGATCACTTCATTCATTCTATTATCAACTTCTACTCTAGTCTACATACAATATTATGTTCCTTTTCATGGTATAGTTATAAAAAAGAAAGAATTATGCGTCCAATTGCATGCGTCTTTCAAATTTAACTTATATATTTTTATAAATTTTCAAGGGCTTTTATACAAATTGACTCATGACCCCATTTTCTAAGTCTTTAGATTTGGGACTGAACGAACAAGTGTTGTGCAGAGATTTGGGTGGAATTTGTGTTCAATATCGGTATTGTGACAAGCATTTTTGACTTATTTTGAATCACAACTTCACTTGTAATAGCCCCGGCAATCATGTAAATAATATATATATATATATATATATATATATATATTGTCGTAATTTTTATGACTCAGTTGGTGATGGAAGCTAAAAACTAGTCCTACTTCACAGATTAATCAATCATCATCATAATTGTATCTGGCAGATTCAGATGTAGATAATTAGTTTATATTTATTTGAGCTCAGACCCACAAACCAACTAAGCAATTGTCCCCATAATTAAACGATCTTGGACTCACAAGATTGTACTTTGACGGAGGGACAAAACGTGAGCTCAAAGGTTAATTAGAAATTCAGAACACCTTTTTCTTACACGTGTGGGAAAATATTAAGAATATCATTGATCATAAAATTAATAGAATGGATAGTGGGCATAGTTTATGTCTGAGTAGGATTGTCACCATGTAGTAGTGGAACTCAATTATAGTGACCATTCCTCTGGGCACCTCCATCTCCAACAAACAGGGCACCAGAGCAAAGCAAGGTGTCACATTCCATTCTTCCACCAGACAAAACTCATATATTTTAGCAATCAGGTGCCTTTTTTTTTTTCTATTGATAAGCTTGATTACTTGTTCTTTTGATTTATTTTATCCAACTTAGTGCTTGGATGATAGAGTCCTTTTCATTCAATGAGACACGTTTCTTTAATGTGTAATGCTTTCCTCAAGAGAGGATAAGGAATTGTTTGCCCAACATCATATGGTAATTGGCTTCTTTTTTCTGATAAGTGATGGGAATAAGCAAAATGCTCATAATTTACCGCTTAATTGGTTAACATAACATAGTCAAAATCAGAAGGCAGAAAGGGCAGTGCGTTGCCACAGATGAAACGTTTCCAAATTTGGAGAAACCAATCTGGTCACGGGGTTACATAGGCGTCACATTCCCATTAGCCTAGCAGATACCTTTTCCATACGCCAAGTGCCCACATGCCAACACCTTTGTAGCTTATGTACGCAGTCACCACTCCGTCTCATTAACCTTGGACGAGACATGAATTGACTTAAATCCTCCCCGTTTCTAAATAGTATTCTAGTTCCTAATGTTGAAAAATATGCAAAGATTCCTTTGGAAAGCATAGCATAGCCGTCCATACCAACAAATGGGACAAAATCACCTTTAAATTTACAAATAATAAATAATGTGAGTATTTAGTTTATTATATGTGGAGGTGTATATTGAGAATTTGCAGGAAGGTCCAAGAAAATAGGGACAGGAGGATTTGGACTGGTAGCTGAGATTGAATACGTTACAAGTATTTAGAAAAAGAATGAATGTTTCCTAGGCTTGCATCAAGCTTGTCTAAGAAAGTAAGGCGTGTCATGGGTCACCACTTATATATACATATATCCACACCATGTGCTTGTAAGCTTCAACGTAAACTTTTTCTGCGTATCTATGGCATCACATGCTATACGCACATATAATATCATACATATTTTCAGGCACTAGAAAGCACTATGCGTGCACAATGTAGCTCACTTGTTTGCGGACTGTGGGAATTCGTGGACAAAATGAAGCGAATCTGACAAGAGTACTACCATACCTGACTGCAGGTCAAACCAGAACAGATAGATAAATAGACGAGACGAAGATGCCTATGGTCCGACCATTCAGTCACAATAGAATTCACAGTTGTATTCCAAATTCTGTGTTAAGAATAAAGAGACAATCTTCCGAATTCATTGACAAGACAAATTGTAGTAGTTGCATACCATAACAGTGTGTAGTACTTGGATTGTGAGAATAAAAAGTAAATGGGCAACCTCCTCTGCTTAACAAGTTCTGTCTCTGGCCATTCATAGTTTTTATACTCATATAGTTGGTTCAACATATGAAAAAAGTTAATACTTGTATAATATCGTAACGCTTGCAATTACTGGAAAAACGACACACACACACACATATATATATATATTATAGAAAAAAAAAAAAAGAGGGAGGATTGATTATCTCGAAATAGGATAGGACCACGGATTGTGGTTTTTGCTTTTTCAATTTTGACACGAGACGAGACGAGACGAGATATGAGCGGGTGAAGTCTCAAACATACAAGTTGGGTGAGTCAGCGTCGTCCGTGATGTGGTTTAAGGATTCCAGTCCAGAATGCCTTTTGCAACCGTTATTTATAGGCGCGCGGCACGTACACTTGCATGAACCGCTCTCACAAATTTGTCAAGCTGTGGGACACAGAGGGAGCAGATATTAAGCATTACCATTAGCATTAGCTCAGAAACAGAGACAAAACAGATGGAGAGAGAAACAGAGATTGCACAATCCAAATTCAAGAGGATTTGTGTGTTCTGCGGGAGTAGCCCTGGGAAGAAGACCAGCTACAAGGATGCTGCTATTGAGCTTGGAAAGGAATTGGTAATGCCCTATTTAATTTCGTGTCTCTTAATTTTGCTTCTTTTCCGAGAAACCGGTTCCCTTCTAACAAAATTTTCAATTTTCTTTTCCAAGACTCTCTAGCAATTGGCCTGATAGATTGCCTCTTAATTCTTTGTTTTCTAATACTGATTTTGATTCATCAATTTTCTGGGTTTAAACCCTTGCATTACTCTCCTCAGATATAACTGGTTCCTCTGTTTCATAATACCCCATTATGCGAGCCCTTGCAAACTTAATCTGTAAACTGTCATCGTCTCTCTCACTTCATTTAACAACTACTCTGCTGCAATTAACATTGATTGTATTCATCCCAATTGCTCTGTTATTTATTTATTTTATTTTTTTTACTAGTTATTTCGCTGGATTAGTGTGGTTGGTAAAAGAAAAGTGTAACCTTATCATTTGGTTTTGGAAGGTGTCGAGGAATATTGATCTGGTATATGGAGGAGGCAGCATTGGATTGATGGGATTGATTTCTCAAGCTGTTTATGATGGCGGTCGGCATGTAATTGGGTCAGCATATTCTTTTCTTCATCTATTTCTATAGTGTTATAATGGGATTGGGTTTCACCTAAACAACGTTTGTCATGTTATTGTCTGTCTGTTACAGAGTTATTCCCAAGACACTGATGCCAAGAGAGGTAATGTTAAAACTTCTGGGAAGCATTTCACCAATCATCATTACAAAGAAATTACGCGTAAAGAGAAAATGACGAAACAGTTAGAGAGAGGACAAAGAGAGACAGGGAAAATTATCTCTATCTATTTTTTTTTTTTTTTTTCCCTAGCTCAATATGAAACTCGAACGCTGTGGTCGCTTCACTTACGTGAATTTCCACCTCATGTTTGTTATCCCATTACTCGTCCTTGCTTTCTCCTCACATAGTCTTGAACTTATCCACCAATCCACCTGGCAATCTGGGGTACTCTTTCACCTCTACACCATTTTGTCCTTCCCTTCATGTTCTATGTACCCACTTTAGATTCTTAACCCATTTTCCTTATCATGGTCCATGGAGGAAGTGACTTTCTTGTTCTCTCTTCTCTTGTGTCTACTATTTCTCTCTCTCGCACGAGTTATATATATATATATATATTCAATTCAGCCCCACTCTCTGCAACACTCATCATTGCTCTTTCTTTGCCCAAGCTCCTTACAGAGCCCCGCCCCACCCCCCCCCCCTCTCTCTCTCTCTCTCACTTTCACACTCATTAATTAACGAAGTAGAGTATTTCATAAGTAGCTGTCTGTCTGTTTCAGCGAAAATTTAGGTTGGCTTGACTTGGGAGTTTCTGGCATTTGCAGATCACTGGAGAAACAGTGGGAGAGGTGAAGGCAGTGGCAGACATGCATCAAAGGAAAGCTGAGATGGCTAAGCACTCTGATGCTTTCATTGCCTTACCTGGTTGGTATATAAAACCTGCCAAACGCACCTTTCCACTACTATTTGTTCTCAAATACCTGAAATTTGAATTTCGTGTAGTCAGTCGACTATCCAATCTGTGTTGACTGTATAGTTTTAACAGATCGGATGACATACAGTCGAATAAAGCGACTGCAAGAAATTCGAGTCCAAATACCTGCACTTGCACAAGATACACGCATAAATTGCAAATCAGTATGCATTAGAATGTAAGAACATTAGTCAAAAAATATGTAACAACGTTAAATTTCATCTTGGGTGGATATGTCTGGGACTGGGACAACATCCCTCCACGCTCCTTGGTATGTGTTTCTTTTTCTTTTTTTAACCTACAAAAGGCATGTTTGTCATTTTGAAAGCCTAAAAACTTAGGAAAGCATGCGAAAAAGAATTAGTTAAATAGTTATGGAAGGGGGGAAAAAGCATAGGATAAAAGAGAAACGGTAGGGCCATGGGCCCGTAATTGAAGAGCAAGGCGTCAACAGCATAACCAAACTTTTTTAGTTTTGTCCAACTGATAGCAGACTCAGAATAGGCCCATTAGATTATTCGCCACGTTATGTGGTTGCCCAGCAACATTCAACCAGCCTACTGTATTTCTTACGTATTCTTGTGCCATGATATTTTGGTACCATACGTTCATGAACTAAGACGATAGAAAGGAAAAAGAGAGAGAGAGAGATTTTTTTTTTTTTTGGTTAAGTATGAAAATAGAATTATTAAATTATTTAACAACATCTAGATTAAATCTAGGCACCTCTTCAATAATGGATTAAACTGTAAAAATTTCTGGGCACTTGGAAAATACTAAAAATCTATCATTAAGTTGGGTTTTAGCTGTACGTAAGTATTGAGTTGGTCAAACAAGCCTAGTTTATGGGCACTCACAGTCACAGAATTTTGAAAAATAATAAATAAATAAATAATAGAGAGAGGTGGAATGAATGTGATTTGTGTGGACGAAGGTGGATACGGGACGCTGGAGGAGCTTCTTGAGGTGATCACTTGGGCTCAACTCGGCATCCACGATAAACCGGTAAGAACTCTTTCTCGTGCTGCTTCCAAAATTCGAAACGATTCGTTTCGGCTTGTTTTATTTTATTGATGTATATAATATAATCATGAAGGTGGGATTGTTGAACGTGGATGGATACTACAACTCGTTGTTATCATTCATTGATAAGGCAGTGGAGGAAGGGTTCATTAGCCCCAGTGCCCGCCATATAATTGTTTCAGCCCCTACTGCAAAAGAGCTTGTAAAAAAAATGGAGGTAATCAGTTAACTCAATCATTCAAGTCTGTTGCCATGATCATGATAGATCGAGCTTTCATTAATTAATCAATTTGGTTGCACGTAGGAATACTTTCCACGGCACGAAAGAGTTGCTTCAAGGCTAAGCTGGGAAAGTGACGGCTTAGATGATTAGATGGACGTGGAAGCAAGCATGTGATGTGATTTGATGTATCCAGTTTCATTCTCAGCTAAAGACTCTTCTTATATCATACGTAGGTGACTAATGCAACAAAGTAGCAGTGGGAATTCTTTCCTCTTGTCAATTAATAGTGTAAACTGGAGGATTGACTCGTACGTCTAGTGTAAAGCTAAGCTGCTAGCCATATATATATGAAGCCTTAACCATTCTGCTCAATCTATTCCAACTCTCTGGTTTTTCTAATGCTCAATTGATTTGTTTGCCAAAACCAGAAGAATATATAAAGTAGCTTAAATATTAGGTGGGTTCTCCCCTACTAGCTGCTGCTTGTCAATATGTATTGCGTTGACCTTGTGATGTGCCAATGAATATATATATATATATATATATATATATATATATATATATATTGATATACTAGTTACCAAGTGGCAAATAAATAGGCAATTTTCTCTTTCTTTATGTATCGGCCAAAAAAAAACCAAACCAGTTATATAAAGGAGCAGTGGGAGATGAGCATGACCACTTTGTGAATGAATAATAACCTTTACATACATATTTAAGACTAACAACTCTGTTTTATTTATGCCATCTTAGTTTGAGTCAACGCGCAAAGTATACGTACATTTTTTTTTTTGCGTTCACTAAATCAAGCTTCCAGATCTATGTCAATCAAATTAAAATAATGACACTTGTGCTTTCATGTATTAGCTATTAATTAATCTTATATTATGTCAAGATAAGACTACGGAGTTTCCCTTAATGGAGTCCGTGAACCATGTCTTCCTTGTTTTTTTAACCTTAATTTTGTTTAGGTATAAGTGCACTTTATTCTTTTTAGAGTAGAAATTGTTGGGCTTGACTGAACAAACCAATGCAATTTATGAAACACGAATCTGTGGTATTTATGTTTAGGAAAATGTTTGGGGTACACTTACATTTCTTCTTTTAATTTCGTCATGTTAACACAATAAATAAAATAAGTACGCACTTAACTTATGCTAATAGTACCGGAAGGAAAGCCCTAAACTCTGTATACAGTTAAGTGCGGACATCTGCAGACGAGACGACATCCACTGATGCCCTTGCTTAGCCTCCGTTGATGCGTCAAAATCATCCCCAATCAAATGCTCAAATTCATCCTTGCCAGTCACCCTCATCAACCTTGCCTTTCTTTAATGGAAAAATATTGGAAAATTCTATTCTATTCTATTTGCACGTATACTTTGTCTTTGGTAGCAAAAGGCAAATAAGCAAAATGTAAGAAAAGAGAAAACTTAGGGCTATACACTCGATGTGTATTAGTCATTTGTAAAAATAATTAAAAAATAATCAACTGGGCTATTGGGAAAACACATACGGGGCATATGTATCGAAATTAAATTTATTTTTTAGGAAAATTTTCAGAGACATGCACTGTACTATGTCTATCAATGTGGTTTGCAGAAAACTAAGGTTATATTATATACCTCTTTTCTGTTTTTGTTTGAATCAAAATTCTTAAAACTTTCATTTCGAGCTCTTTCTTTCCTCCCACGAGTTACATTTTCCACTGCCACAATTTTACTCAATCTAATACACGTTGACTAATTTCAATTATGAGCTCTAAGAAAATGAAAAGACCTTCCCCAGTGATCACTCAACAAATTCTAAGCCCATGTGTTGTACGTCTTCAGTGGCAACTCGCCAGAAAAAGTGGAAAAGAGAAATGAAAATTTACTATTTTATTAGAAAAAGCATTGTGTTCCCATTTTTCCAATACCTTTTTTCTTGCCAAAGCGACCAAAATTTATTGAATTTTCTCATTTTTTAAGTGAACACGGCCAGCCTTGGATTTCCTAAGTTGGGCTGTTAGGCATTATCAAAGCTTGCAGTTGCAGCTAATTTCAATTGCGTATCTTCCTGCAAAAAGTCAAATGATTCCACTCTAGTGTATGTATATATATATATACACTATAATATTTACGCCCATTGTATCTCTTCCATACTCAAACTTCCTTATTCGTAGGTAGCTAGCTTTCATGCTCTGCAACAGTAAATGAAACGTGGCCTCTCCTATAAGGAGAAGACGGCAAATCAACAATTGATTTTTGGGTGTGAACCCATAGGTCTCTTGCTTGTCTTGCTCAACAAGAAAAGGCTCTCTTCTGTTTCTCTCCCTTCTGCATTGCACATTGTCTATGTAACTAAGATAGTAAGTAATGTGTGACCTCCATCCCATGTTCTTTCTCTTTTTCTAACTCTATTATATTCATTTGATTTGATTTTGATGTCTCCCAAGTAAAGGAATATGGTCCTAATCAAAGGAGTTGATTTTGGGTCTATATTATCTTCTACACAAACTTCTATAATCTGAATGTCAAAATGTTTATGAATAATCAGAGACTCAGAGTATAATATATCTTATTCCTTTTGGGGGTTATAGTTAAGTTAATACGCATGAAAAATCTTGTGAGAGAGCCAGAAGAATGGGCAAAAACAGAACACAATTGTAAGTAATGAGGAGGAGAGCTGTGCCAAAAATGCAAGGGTAGCCCTTTTATGCGGCACCTAAACAGGCTTTTTAATGGTGTCTTAAGGATGAAACTAGAGAATGAATTAGTGTCCAGTAAATGAAGGTAACGCGTCTGCACCCATTTCTTTATTAGTATAAGCGTTGAGCCCATGTGACCTTTGATGCATTTCTCATGGGATACTTCACCTCTCCTTTCTAGTCCCTTTTCTTTCCACTCGTCTTATATAAGCCAAAGGTACACCAGCCCATGCTCCTCAAAGCTTCAAACCCGAGTTACTGCTCAATCAACAACTCTCACAATCTCTTCTTTTAGTCATCTTTCCCTTTTCATCCCAAACTTGGAATTGGTTAAAGGTGGATTCCATCCTATCATAAATACCGATACCAATTCCTGGATGAGATAGCAAATTTGGTTAGTGTGAATTCTCAAGCTGTCCATATACATGCTCTGCCATTACATTTGCATTTTTGAGTTAGATTATAGCCTCTTTGTATTGTAGGGACTAACTTTGTCTCGGTGTTCTTCTGCAGGTTGGACCTTGAATCTGATTCTACAATGGGTGTTGTTCGATATTCGAGGAGTGGGGATTACTTGGAAGGAATGCTCAGTGACTATGTTGGAGGAAAGGCTAAATTGAAGGCTCACAAAATTGGCTCTGCTAAGCTTGTGGCAGTTCTCACATGCCTTCAATTTTTATTTGCAATTTATGCCACATTCCTATTGTACTACATGGGTCCTACTATAGACTTGCGAACAAAGCCAGATTTTACGTGGGCCACAAGAATTGCACAGCAATGGAAGCAGTATATGATCACACCCCATGTATTGGGTCGCTACCAAGAAGCTGCTTCTTTCATCAAAGAGGAGATTCAACCCATTACTCCATCTCAAGTTTGCGAGCACGAGAAGATAGATTTCATGCAGAAGAAGTCCAATGATACCCAAATGATCAAGTTGAAAACAGAGCTTTACAAAGAGATATTGGATTTCCAGAGCAAGACCGTTGGCACAGAGACTCTTTCTGAGCTAATGGCAATGAAATCCAAATGGCATTTGAAAGGTCCTAACAGACCAAAAATCACAGTCCTATTAAACCATTTTAAAAGAAAGACGCTGTGTGCTCAGCTTGATTCGTTGCTTCAACAGACACTTCCAGTCCACCATGTTTGGGTGCTTTCATTTGGGAGCCCAAACGATGCCTCGCTGAAGAGAATTGTAGATAGCTATAATGATTCAAGAATAAGCTTCATAAGCTCAAGTTATGATTTCAAGTACTATGGAAGATTTCAAATGGCTCTGCAGACAGAAGCTGACCTTGTGTACATTGTTGATGATGACATGATTCCTGGTAGGAAGATGCTTCAGATTTTAGCTCATGTGGCTGGGACAGAGAAATACAAGAACTCTATTTTGGGCAGCATTGGAAGGATATTGCCTTTCAGACAGAAGGATTTCACATTTCCAAGTTACAGAAAGTTTCGTTCAAAAGAAGCAGGGCTGTATTTGCCTGATCCTGCTTATGATATCACAGTTGATAAAATTGTGCAGGTGGATTTCTTATCCAGCTCTTGGTTTTTATCTGCTGAGCTTGTCAAAACGATTTTCATTGAGACGCCTTTTACCTTTGCAACTGGTGAAGATCTGCACCTCAGGTACCTACATACTGTCAAATCTTTCATTTGGCTTATTAGTTATTATACAATCCTGTAATTTTTTTTTTTTCTTTTCCTTCTTTGACGGGGTAAATTTAAATCAGGTAAGAAATAGGGAAAATTAACAATTATCTGTGATGGTTTATTTGAACTTTGAAACTGAGTGGACAAGTCAAACAAGCATAGCTTTGAGTACGCCAAAGCCAAACTGCTGGAGACTGCAATTTGATATTCGTTAGTGCCGTTAGGTTCATTATCCCTTAGCAAAAGAATTTTGTGATATCTCAGTGCACTTTGACCAAAACAAAGTCAGATTCATAGTGGGTTGTTCAATAATTGAGATGTGTCAGATGTATCTAACAAAAATAATACTAGTATTTTTTAGGGAAAAAAAAATTCTGAAATAACTTTTCATAATCTTGTTGAGAATTAAATATATCCACTGAAGGGGCAAACGCTATCAAATTGCAGCACACTACAACTATTTGATTTTAAAAATAAAAAGGTTTAGGCAGCTAAAGGTGGCACTAACCCTGTTTTTAAATATAATATTAATAGGTTGTCTGATGATATGAAGGAATCTTAGCTATGATTCTTTCATTAATGTAGTTAAGCATAAAAGAACATTCTAGTTTATTTTTCTCCTTCCTTGCACTGACAATTTTGTCCCCGGTGTTCAAAATTGGCCGAATGTAGTAATTTCATTTCATGGTGTATTTGGATTTTTTTGATTGCAGTTATCAGGTCCAGAAGTACAGAAATGGCGGTTCGTTTGTCCTTCCCGTCGACCCTAATGACAAGGAAACTTGGGGTGACAGTGAACACAGACTTGCTTATGTGTCTGAAACCACTGTGATTTTCAAGGACATTGTTCAAGTAAGGGATGATCAATGGTGGAAAGCACTTTCTACTGGTTATGTGACTCAGTGGGCTGCAATGAACCCTCAAAAAATTGATGCACTCTTCTATGCCCACTCTGTTGATGAAGCGAAAGCACTTGCACCTCTCCTTGACAAGTTCAGGTCCACCGTGGGCAGGAAAGCATACATTGCTGTCTCTGGAGGCGATTTCTGTCCCTGTGAAGATGCTGCAACTGCTCTAAATTGGCCTAAGTTGGTTTGCAGAGAACGAAGGTTTAAAATTTTTGATTTGAGTGTTGGGGCACTTTCTGGGCTATCAAACTCAGAGGTGCCAGTAATACAGGCAGTTTACTCCAGCATGAAGGGATTGATCAAAATGCACAATCCCAGTGTGGTAATCACTGTGGCTGACATTGACCCTAATGTGATGAAAGCTCTCAAGATGGCTACCGAGACTAATTCAAAATCTACCACTCTGGTTCTTCTACCAAGACCTTCAATTTCCAAAGTTCTCTGGATGGCTGATCTGCGTCCAACAGCATTGCCAAGTAAGAATTTCCAACTCAACTCTCATACTATATTTGCTTGCTGTACAAGAAAGCAGTTATTTAATGGATTTATGATGTGCAGATTGGAACCGTATGCGAATTTCCATCAGCATCATCACCCAAAACCGCGCTACTTCACTAAGCCGGCTTCTGAAATCACTGAGCAATGCCTATTATGTTGGAGATGAAGTACCCATCACCTTCAACGTGGACAGTAAAGTGGATGAGGCAACTATTAGACTTGTAAGTTCATTTGAGTGGCCTCATGGGCCCAAAACCCTGAGAAGGAGAATCATCCAAGGAGGGCTAATTAGAGCAGTGAGTGAGAGTTGGTATCCCTCTTCAGACGATGACTTTGGCCTCCTACTTGAAGATGACATCGAAGTTTCTCCTTACTATTATCTATGGATCAAATATGCACTCATGGCTTACCACTATGACCCACAAGTGTCCCTCGCTGAACTCTCCTCCATTTCCCTCTACACCCCAAGGCTGGTTGAAGTTGTGAAAGAAAGACCCAAATGGAACGCAACCGAATTCTTCAAACGCATCCATCCAAACACGCCTTACCTTCACCAATTACCTTGTAGTTGGGGTGCAGTGTTCTTCCCCAAACTATGGAGAGAATTCTATGTGTACATGAACATGAGGTTTACTGAAGATGCCAAGGCAAACCCAGTTCAAATTCCCAAGTCTAGAACAAATGGGTGGCAAGCTTCATGGAAGAAGTTCCTCATAGACATGATGTATCTCAGAGGCTATGTCAGTCTCTATCCAAATTTTCCAAACCAAGCAAGCTTTTCAACCAATCACATGGAACCAGGGGCACATATCAGTGCAAAAGAGAACGTGGTTAGCCATGACAAGAGCGACTTTGAGGTGCCATTGTTGAAGGAAGACTTCAGAAATTTGTTGCCAGCAATGAAATTGCCTCCGGCCTCAAAGCTACCATCGCTGAACCTCTTCAATCAGGCGGTTTCCCTCAAGGGTTTGAAGGCTGCCGGAGCAAAATTGGGCCAGGACGTGCTACCATGTGATAATGTCACTGAGATTGTTATGGTTGATCACCATACAGGTCTACCACAACGCTGCGCCAAATTCTGAGCATTTTAATTTATTTCATTTCTCAACTCGCTTAATTTAAGATTAAATAACAATTTTGTTGTTAAAGGGTATTCAACACAACACATTGTAATTGTAATTACATCGTTGATATATAGCAATGAGAGCCAAAAGTGGTCTTCATGAATCATAATTATGTAAGCAAAACCTCTTCTAGCTCTCTTTCTCTCTCTATATATATATATTGTTCCATGATGTCTGTATAAATTTCTATAGGAGCGTTTCCATCTAGAAGCATTCGACATGTTACGTAAAAGAATTTAAAGACAAGGCACCCATATGTCCAATCAATAATCTTGATTTATTTTTTTGGTCATTTCATAAACATTAATTTGAAATGTGATTGAGCACGTTCAACAGGAAGCAAAAACATGCGATGTCTTTGTCAACAAACACGTTACGGTGAGTAAATCGCTGATCCCTTAGAGCGTGTTAGGTTCACTTGAGAAAGGAAAAAGCTCTACAATAGCAATTTTTTAAATAGCTGATCCCTTAGAGCGTGTTAGGTTCATTGATCTTTAAAGATAGATATGAGAGAAACGCTCTTTTCCGTGTTGGTTCCCACAGTGAAAACTCATCTTCTTGGTAGTTTCACCGTTTGAGAACCTCCATCATGGCTATTTCTTTCTCTTTGTTTTTTTTTATCAAAATCTTTTTTTAAAAAAAAATTGATTTTACGATTTTTTTAATGTCAGTTTTGGATTTACATTAAGTTTTAATATTATATTTTATTAAAACTATGAATATTTTTTATTAAAAGGGTATTATAGTCTAGTAATAATACTTTTATTTCATTCCTTCAATATTTTCTTTTTAACATCCCAAGCAAGTAGTGAATAGATTATTCTACTACCTTGTATTCCTATTTTCTTTTCATTTTCCATTCTCATTAAAATTATTATACTTATATTCTCAAGATTAGAACTATAATTTTTTTAGTTAAATTAAAACAAACACTCTTAATTAATTTGCATGTTTAGTAGTTAAATATATCATATTTATAAATTTGGCAATATCTTTTTCAATAAATTTACAATAATTCCAACATATCTCGAAATTTCTTAGCTATCCTGTCATTTTTACCCCCTTCCCCTCCACATAAGTTTTTTTTTTTTTTTTCCTTTTCTTTTTGTTACGGGAAATTGCCTAACTCAATAATCAATATTGGAGCGTCAACTATGGCAAGCAGCTATGTGCAATGAATGGATTAGCCGAAGAAGAAAGATATATATAACAATCTGGTAAACAATTTATGGAGCTTTGCTAATTTGGTTTTTCATTGAAATTTGAAAGGAGGGAAGAGGGGGTGAAATTATGAGGATTTTATGAAATTAATATCACGTTAACATAGTAAGTACATATAGTTTTTTATGTGAGTAAGTATACATAGTTTTATCATTTTATATATTATTAGATATAAAATATAATTTATTTTATTTTTAAATAAACAAAAAATTAATTAATTTACACATATACCATTTATATATTGACTATTCTCATTTTTATATGATATGTAAAAATTATTTACCCCATTATGCTTTACGATTATAGAGGCTCGTCAGGAAAATTAATTTCATAAAAATTTATGGACCATCTAATGATAAATCTGACGGCTGTAAGAATCAAATTCGCCTGTCCTCCACGTGTCCATAAAAATTAGTAGTAGTTACTTGGCGCATATATATGGAGGCGTAAATTGAAAATTGGAGGCGGGGCAGTTTCGTCATGCAATGACAATGTTTCAGTTTCGGCAACAAAAAACATGCGTACCTTGGCTCTATAAACGCCCGCTCTTACTCGATTCCGTGTGTAACTCGATCAACCGAAAGTACCTGATTCTCTACCCTAGCGTTAGCGCTGGCGTTTCTCCAATCATTTTGTAAGTTGCTTTCTTATTTCATTTTAACAATGACCTCCATTATTGTTTTGGTTGAACTTTTCCTTTTGCCTTTGGTATGAAAATGAGCTGTGTTTTTGTTTTTCCTTCTTCTTATGTATCCTTTATCGATTATTTTCTCACGAATTTTGAGACTTCGTTTTCTGTAATGACTTTCTCTCCGTGTTCGTTTGAAGCTCTCGAATTCGGTGTTAAAATCTGATCATCATTTTACTTATAGGATGATATGTCGTATTGTTGTCTGTTTTTTGTTTCGTTAGATTCTGTTCTCTAATGCCGATCAACAATATAATTTGGTTGTCGTATAGACTAATTGTGCTATGCGATGCGAAGGTAGTTTAGCTAAATATCAGTTTGCTTTCGTTGATTAAGTGCTTTTTCTTTTCCAGGAAAATTCTTCCCTAGTGTAAAATGCAGTACCAGAAGTTTTGATACAATGTAGACTTATTAGGTGTTGCCTCTGTTCTGTCTGATTATCTGTAATTATGTACTGTCTTATATTTCTCATGTTTTAAGAGAATCAGGAAAGAAATGCTGGCTAAGTCACCATACTCTAGTATAAAGTATAGACATGCTTGGACAGCTCATTGGTCACTTTGTTTCTTGAAGAGACTTCAGATAGAAGTATAGATAAATACATAGGTGCATGTGCATATACAAACTCAGTCTGTATATTTGTGTCTTATACCTGATAGAATGTCTGCGTCACTTACCTGCCACCGAAACATCTGTATGTGTATGGTTGATGACGACCTTTTTTTTTTTTTTCAAATTGAAGGATGACAAATTTGCTTCAGAGTTTGTTTAAGGATTTCAGCTTTTACGGCATTATAAATCTTTTGACTTGATTGCGGAAGATCCTAAGTATATCAGTATAATGCATCGCAGGTATGAATAGGTTGTGTACAGTGTACTGTTAACATTTTTAAATTAACGGAGGAACAAACTCTTCTTTGTTATTCTTCCATAATTCTCCTGGCTTGCGTTGCAATTCATAGGACATTTATTTAAATTATTTTTCTTATCACTAAATTTTTATGCTCTTTCAATCAAACCGCCTGAATTTGTTTGATATTTCTTTCAGCATGCCTAAAAGGTCAAAAGATAATATCAAGGTTATTATCACAGCAATTATGGGAATTGTCTTCGGATTTTTTATTGGTATTTCTGTTCCAAGCCTACATTTGACCAAGGTACATTTGTCACCATAACTTTTGCCAGTTTACATCAGGAATCTATCATCATTCATCAGTATAATTCTGTTTCCTTCCTTAATTTTTGCAGATTTACTTACCTTCAAGCTTAGGACGTTCTTTTGATACGCCCATAGCTGATGTAGACAAATATCTTGATATAGACGATTCTTCTGGAAGTACCAAAAATCTTGAACTCCTAGGGTCACTTAGGCTACCAAAGGTGATTTCTGTACTTAAAGTTAACCTCAGAAAGTAATGCTGTAGTTCTAGTTTGTTAATTGTCCCCCTAAGAAGATCCTTTGGCTATTACGACAGATATATTAGATGAATCAGTTTATTTGTAAGGTTATGAATGTTATGTTCAATTTTTATATCTTTCTTTTTGGAATATATACCATCATCTCCGAGCAGTTGTGCTATTTTGTATTAGACATTTTGGAATATCACAGGTGCATGCATCACTGGCTTTTTTTTTTATGTGTGTGCCGCCCAGGTGCAGGGAAAAGAAAGGGGGTGAGGGTGGGGAGGACTGCTTCCTGTCCAATGTGGTTTCTCTGATAAACCTCAGATTTTGTTTAATTTCTCATTTACATAAATCGACTTGCTTTGAACTTACAGCAATGCCATTTATCAATAAAATCTAACTCAAAAATGCTATTTCCCAGATAAATGCTTTTCAAAATCCTCGTGGTGCAGAATCACTACCTCCAGGAATTGTTGTATCAGAATCTGATTTTTACTTACACAGACTATGGGGTGAACCTGAGGAGGTATGACATCTAACAGCTGATAAGTAAGGAATTTTCACCAAGCAGGGATCATGGGAACAAAGGACCAGTTTCCCTCTTTCTTAATCAATCTTAAGTTGCATATGATATAGACGACAAGTAAAAGCAGTTCCCTCTGGCAGTCTGGCTCATTTTAAGCAAGCACAAATCATGAAGAGATGTGCATAAATATCACATATACTGTTTCCTAATATGCTTATTAGGATAATGCAATATTTACCTTAGAAGTGAAACAATTGTTATACATGTATTTCTTGGATATTTAATGAGTCCTACAATGGAACCTTGAATTCTACAGGATTTGAAGAAAAAGCCAAAGTATTTGGTAACATTTACTGTTGGTTATGATCAAAGACACAATATTGATGCTGCAGTCAAAAAGGTTATGGATGGACTGTGTTTATTTCTGTGTATATATTTGTTTTTTTCATATTGTCTTCAAAAGCACTGATATCATTTTGTTATGTAGTTTTCTGATGATTTTACAATTTTACTCTTCCATTATGATGGTCGGACTAGTGAATGGGATCAATTTGAATGGTCAAAGAATGCAATCCATGTCAGTGCAAGGAAACAAACAAAATGGTACTTTTATTAAGAAAATTCGGTTGACAAATTTCATGATTTGTGGTTTTCTTTCCCTCTTAGTTTTCTTTGATAAGCAAAGGCAATTATTTATGTTTGCATTCACGTCAAAGGCATTTCATAAATAGCTGATCATTGTGCAATGTTTAGCTTTTGGCTGTGGTCCTTGAATATTTCCATTTGCTTCACAATTGATGCTAAGCAGGTGGTATGCTAAAAGGTTTTTGCATCCTGATATTGTATCTGCTTATGAGTATATCTTTATATGGGATGAAGATCTTGGAGTGGAACACTTTGATGGAGACAAGTATGTTTTTCATCTGTCTAATCTGTTCGAGCTGCCATGCACTAGGTTTATGGAGTTGTACTTTATTTAATTGTACTTTATTCACTAGGTTTATTGAGTTGGTCAAAAAACATGGTTTGGAAATCTCTCAACCTGGTCTTGAGCCCAACAACGGATTGACATGGGAGATGACGAAGAGGAGGGGTGATAAAGAAGTTCATAAGTATTCCTCTGGCCTCTCTCGCTTTCTTACACTAACCATAACCCGAATAAGATGATATTATACTATTCCTTCAAATGTTTAAGTAAAAACATTTTTATGTATGTACTGGTGGATAGGGTTACAGAAGAAAAACCGGGCTGGTGTAGTGATCCGCATTTGCCTCCTTGTGCTGCGTAGGCTTTCTCTCTCTCACTTCCCCCTTTTTATGCTGTAGTATTGTTATAACTGATAGCAATAACATTTACCTAGACTTTCTTATTTGTTACCCTTTCAGATTTGTGGAAATTATGGCTCCTGTCTTTTCTAGGGAAGCATGGCGTTGTGTTTGGCATATGATTCAGGTAAATATATTTTAGTTCTCACATTCTGTATGTTGGTTATGGTAACATCACTACAGTATAGGTGATTTTCTCTTTGCATGATATATATATATACATATATATATGTGAATTCTTTTATTTAATGGACTTTCCAAACTATATTGTAGAATGATTTAGTGCATGGATGGGGATTGGATTTCGCTCTGAGAAGATGTGTAGAGGTCAGCAAATTCTGTTTTCTATTTCATTTTATCCCTTCATAAGGCTGGGAATTTAGTTCTTTTTTTTTACCGCTTCGTTTGCCTTATTGATAGTTGGTTATTTGAACGAACTGTGCTGCATTTTATGGTTTTCTTTGGATCTTATAAATCAACCAATGATGCTTCCGCATTTTATGTTTTCTATAGTGAAAACTTTTTTCTTTCATATGTATGATTCTTGAAAGGCTTCTATTTAAGAAACTTAAATGGGTCATTTCTTATTTTTCTTTCCGCATTCCTTTGTGCTAAAACATGGCTGTTTTCTCTTTAATAAGACAATACTTTGTAGAACATGAAGAATAGTTTTTCTTTCTCTTGAATTCATTTAGTTTGGTGTTGGCAGCCAGCACATGAAAAAATTGGCGTAGTTGATTCGCAATGGATTGTTCATCAAGTAATTCCTTCTCTTGGAAGCCAGGTCAGTGGTCATTAGTTTATAATATATTTTCAACCACATATTTCTCATGGTAACATAAAAAATAGAATTTTTGGAAAAATACTTCCAACATGTGCTTTATATAAATGCTTGGGGTTACCCTTACTGTGCAAGTATAGACATGCATTTTGGAAGTCTTACATTAGAAATTTATACTGCCTTCCTTCTTAATTGAATTTAACAGTCACAGAAGCTTAGCACCAACGAAACATGCATTATGCACTTAGTGATATGGGTCCTAGTGCTATGAAACATAGATGTGGTTTTTTTGATGTATATTTTCATGCTTAAGGATGTTTCAATGAGTTCTGCATTAAATAAATATTTCTGCACTGATAATTCATGCACCAAATTAGAAGGCTTTGTTGGGAGAGGTGTGCCCACTTTAGTGGTTTTAGTGTCTTGAAAGATTAGTCTTTAACTGTCAGCTAGAAGATACCTTAATGCAACAAAAAAATAAAAAAGACGTATAGAAGCTCAATGCATCTATTGAGCAATTTTTTTTTGAAAATTTTTTGTTTGTAAAAGTTAATTGGAAACAGAGATGAAATGTCAACTGACAAGCTGGGTATCTAAGTTACAAAATAATATAGGGTTAATTGTGTTTAGAATTTTGTCAGTTATGTAGAAAAAATAATATACTTCTCTTACTGACTGTCGCTGTTTTTGGTTTCAATTTACATAATTTTCAGGGAGAATCTAATGATGGAAAAGCTCCATGGGATGCGGTATGTACATAACTTACATTTGACATATCCCCACTACGTCTTTGTTGATTTTTTTTTTTAAAAAAAAAAAAATTCATGGTATCTGTCGATGATGTCATGCATGTAAAAAATTGACGTTCTATTTTTGGTGAGCAAGCTGACGGAAATGAGAAATCTATCGTCTTGTTTCTTTCAGGTGAGAACTAGATGCAAACGAGAGTGGGCTCGGTTCCAAAGTCGCCTTACCAAGGCCGACAAGGCATATTTCGAAGGAATAAAACGTGTTTGGTAGGATTAGAACTATTGCGTGGCTATCCCCCTGTTGGGCATGGTTCACCTATGCTCTGGGGGTGTTTGTTGAATCTCGATTCCTTACAAAATGGGTACTTGGTTGACTATTCTCTGTATCTTCGCTATATTTATGTCATAATGAAAAGAGAAAGGCAATCTTACCCTACGTTCGCTTGAGGTTTATTAGCTCCCTTGTTTTTCTTCCTCTTCATTGATTTGGTAATTAGTAATCCTTTTTGGTCATCTAATTATTTCGTAACAATGTTTAGGTATTTAAGAAACTATACCACATTACTTCCCACTGGATTTCTGGAGGTTCAGAATTTCAAGAGATAATCTTTAACGGCAATTACAGGAGGACTCACTAATATACTGGGACATAAATTCTTGCCCCGCTCCCTCAACAAAACAAAAATGAAATTGAAATATGAGAAGGGGATTTTAGAAAGTACTCAGCGGTCACTATTGATGGGTGATTTTGCTATTGAATATTGCTAGTATATAGTCTACCAAAAGCATGAAATACATAAAGGAACGTTGCCTTCGTTCGTGCCACCAAGTGAAGGAACTTTTAATGGTTGAATTAAATTATTGAGATTTCAAGTGAATTAGCGGCATAGAGAGGCAACAATGACATTTCGACGGAAGGTCTTAACTTGTATCATCACTTAAAAGGACAAATTTTGACCATTATGACTCCATCGTATAAGTAACTAGACTAGGCTAGACAGACTATACGTATTGTAAGGTTGTGTGCTGCGACTGAGACTTAGTGCCATCTACTGATATTTGAATGAGGAGAAACCAAAAGCAAAATAAACAGATGAATAACATTGACGAGGCTTGATTAGGATTAGGAGTGAGGTTGAAGTGTCTTCACCGAACACAAAATTGAGCTGGAGAGAGGCAAGCTTTTCTTGCTTCAATTGGCAGATAACTCTCATTAAAAAATATACGCTGGTCTCTCTCCCACCTTCCTGGCTTATGGACCAAGACTCATTATTAGTTTTAGCATTACTATATTGTTATTGTGGTTATGGCATACCATGTGTTTGATAAACAAATTATCAAAAGAACTCGGAGGACCCAACTTGGACGGACTGAAACAACCAAAATGCCCATTCTTTCGCCCAGTTTTAGGAATTCCAATAATCATATGGAAAGCTTCGATTAATTCAGTAATTAACTACGATCCGGGTAGATTATTTCAATTACATAAGCGTTCTGGATTTATCCATTTTGTCTTAGAACTTAATAAAAAGCAAGATTAGCACTTAGTAACCATTGTTGTGAACTTTTGACGGTGATTACTACAGACTGTCTCAATTGCTTCAATTCGCCGTTAACTGGGATCTGGAAGGTTAGCCACGTGGCTCGAGCGACCAAAACTCCCGCCATCCCGCTGAAGTTAAACGGCGTTAGGCACCAAACCACCCACAACTCAACAAACAAACATAACATCGAAAATAAAAAGGCCGCATTCTGATTTCCCATACAAGCCGTAGCCAGCCAACACTCTCCATTCTCCTCCCTTTCTCTCTTTCTTTCTGGCTTCGGTTTTTGCATAAAAACGCTGCCGTTCAACCCGTGTTAATAGTGGAGTTGCAGAAGAAAGCACATTGTACATTTTTAGAGGTCCGTGAAAGCTCACTTCTTGGAGCAAAGATGGGAGAAATGTCAAGCTACCAATTGGGTGTTATTGGTGCCCTATTTCTCTCAGTGGCCTCCTCTGTCTCCATTGTTATCTGCAACAAGGCTTTGATGAGCAATCTTGGCTTCCCTTTTGGTAACTGTCATTCTATGTCCTCTTGAAAAAAAAGAAAAAAATCAAATAGCTATTAGTTCTTCAAATTCAATGTATCAGTATTTGTTCCAACCTTTTTCTTTCTTTTTTTTTTCTTGCAGCCACGACGCTCACTAGTTGGCATCTGATGGTCACATTTTGCACCCTTCATGCGGCTCAGCGCTTGAATTTTTTCGAGACCAAATCCATTGACATGAAGACCGTAATGCTTTTTGGCATATTAAATGGCATCTCCATTGGACTTCTCAACTTGAGCCTTGGTTTCAATTCTGTTGGATTCTATCAGGTTTACTTCCTTCTTTCAGATCTTTAGTGTTTAAAACCTCATGTATATTAATGTTGCCATCCGGGATTGTCCATTTTGCAGATGACAAAACTTGCAATCATACCATTCACTGTATTGCTGGAAACTCTGTTCCTCAAGAAGCAGTTCAGGTAACAACTACTAATAATGTTATATTCAGACAAAACAATGCCGGTTGAGTTCATTATAACTATATATAACCTTTTTGCTACATGTTGCAGTCAAAAGATAAAGTGGTCTCTCTTCCTCTTATTGGTTGGTGTTGGCATTGCTTCTATCACAGACCTGCAGCTCAATTCTGTCGGAACCATTCTTTCCCTTCTAGCCATCATAACAACATGTGTTGGCCAAATTGTATCCTTAATTTAGTACTGCTGCTCACTGTTCCTGTTAATTTTGATGTCTTGTGATTCTTAATCTTATGCTCAATCAGCTGACAAACACAATACAGAAGAAGCTTAATGTCTCTTCCACTCAACTGCTTTACCATTCTGCTCCATTCCAAGCAGCAATTCTGTTTGTTTCAGGCCCTTTGGTGGATCAGTTGCTTACCAAGAAAAATGTCTTTGCCCACAAATATTCTCCTGTTGTCTTGGTAATACCAAATAATATTCCTTCGATTTGTTAAATATACATAATAATCCCTTACAAGATTGGCCATTTCAAGTGTTCATTTGTTTTTTTCAGGCATTTATCATTCTGTCCTGCTTGATATCTGTCTCCGTAAACTTCAGTACTTTTCTAGTAATAGGCAAAACATCTCCCGTAACATACCAAGTGCTAGGCCATCTCAAGACGTGTCTTGTTCTTGCATTTGGCTACACATTACTCCATGATCCCTTCACTGAGAGGAACATCATTGGGATACTAATTGCCATTTGCGGTATGGGTTTGTACTCTTATTTCTGCACCCAGGAGAACAAAAAGAAACAGTTGGGTGATCTTTCATTGGCATCACAGGTATTTATCTATATGTTCTTCTCATTTGCCTTTCTTTTATTTTTTCGAATTCATTTATTCTTCATTCTTCACAGGTTAAAGACAAAGATAGATCACCACTTTTGGCCTCTCATCAAGAAAAAGAAAGTTTAGAGCCTAAGAAATCTACCAAGGACTCTCTTGTTTGAAGGAATAGAAGATGTGATTAAAGGGTTTCTTGTAAATCAATTTTTGTCTAATAAGATTTTCATAATTGTAAGTCAGTAAATTCAATTTCTCTTCACCAACCATGCTATTGTATAGAAATTTAGCTATCATAAAAGGCTATTCCCTATTTTATTGTTCTTGTTCTCGATATATGTTAATGAAAAAAGGTAGACCATTAATTTGATTTTTTCGGTATTTCCCATCATATTTTGGACAAATTCCTTTCCTCAGAATTTTTATTTATTTATGTTTTTGAGATAAATTATTTAGTTTTAGATTATAAGAATTATAGTTGGTTAAAGAATTTAGCAATAAAAATGATATGGTAAATTAAATCTTTTTTTGAAATGGAAATTTAACTTAATTTACATTGTAAATTCAATACACATTTTGTTTCGAAAGCAAGCCCATTCCATAAAAGGAAGTGAGCCAGTTCGTGGGCCTCATCAGAAGAGCTATCGTAGCCTGCAGGAGGCCACAGAGGTCTACGTCAGTGGTTCCCCAACTCAGACACGTGTAGTTAATAACTTTGAGTGAATAATATTTAATTTTGTCTTTCAAATTACACGAGACAATCAAAGCGGAAACCTTCTAAAATTTTTAATTTTAAGATAATGAGATCAATTATAAGTTTATAGAAATCAGGTCTTAATAATCAGGTTTTTATGACGATTTTAGAGAATTTCTAATATTGTCAAATCTTTAGTTAATATGCAGAACGAAAATCTTGCTATTTGGGCAAGATTCTTGAACTTGAATATTTTCAGCAAATCTGTAGATTAATTTTGTTATACGTGCATGTACTATTGTTTATGAGAATCTTTTAATCTTTGTGCCAATCATTTGTATGCATGAAAAAGTGTAGCCATAGATAGCTCTAGCTCTAATTACAAAATTATCCATGTGACAGTGACGTTAGAATACATCCATCGCACGCATATGAACTGGCCAGCTACCTCAACCCCAAAATTATAGAAAAAAGTGAAAATCAAATCAAATCAGATTATATTTTCATTTTTGGAAATTAAATCAAATTTCATGCGAGAGCGAGATTACAATCTATATTAGGAAATGATGAACACAATAAACTAAAAGAGAAGAAAGGGTAGGGTGCCTGCCAATTATGCTTTATGCATAGGAGATAAGGGTAATAAAGTCATTTAAATCTGTCTTACTTGGCAGGCAATCTTTGTCTCATTATGGTGCCAGTGCACCAATTCAGTTGCTCACAAGGCGGAGGGGCAGGGAACGAGGGAGGTTTTACCCGCAATTCCGAACACTTGCCTCTCAATACATAATTGATTCTCTGCATCCCTTAGCTGGGACCAGAGGATCGTCATCCCCTTCCAGTTCCATCTTTTTCTTTTTATAGTTTTGATTCTTACTCTGTAAATGAAATGATTGGATTAGCTGGTAAATAGTGAAAACCGAGAAGAGGGATCGGGATTCAATTTTGCATTGGATTTACGATTCTGATAATAGATATCGAAGGCTTCTGAAGAACTGGGCTCTGTCTTTATTTTTCAGTATCAGGGGTTTCTATCATGGGTTCGTCGCAAAACGACCGAACAACAATGGAAGGGTGGCTGTATCTCATTCGTTCTAACCGGTTTGGACTGCAATTCTCTCGAAAGCGTTATTTCGTCCTCGAGGGTTACCATCTAAAAAGTTTCAAATCCGTTCCCAGTTCAACCAATGAGGTTCAAGCTCCTTCATGTCTTTGCATTCGTGTTTGATGCTATCCCTTCACATGCGTTTGAGTTCTGGTTCGTGCCCAAACGCAAATGAAGTTGAATAGCTTGTTTTAACGTTCGTGTTATCTTTTTGTTATTGATGTAGCTACTAGCTAGTTTGGGATTTCCAGCGGCTGTCTAATGTCTCTTAGTTGTTTGATAGCACTAATTATGGGTAGGATAAAAATGGAATGCGGTTTACTTAGCTAAGTGATTGGGCTGTTTTTCGCGTTTCTTAGAGTAACTTGCTGGAAATTTAAATTGATGTGCCTTAAGCATTCAACCTATTACTGAGTCTACTGTACAAATTTATTTTCTCAGATGATGCCGGCAACTTATATGATGTGCATCACACCAACTATGTTTAGCCATTTGGATAGAACTCTTTCAAAGTAATAGCCACTTTGAAATGCTTTATAATATGTTAACCATGTAATGCTTTTCTTGACAATTTTATTTTATCAAAAGAATGTTGAACGTTTAATGCCCAAATTGTAATCTTCCCTCCCCACAAAACAAAATTAGAGTCGACCTTGGTGATCAAATTCATAAACTAGGCATGTTATATCCCGATGAATGCACACATCATTGTCTTGTGTGATCCCCTATAAGGAATTGAAACATTTTTTTTTTTTTTTTTTCAGGATCCTGTTAAAAGTGCTATTATAGATTCTTGTATTCGGGTCATGGACAATGGGAGGGAGAGCATTAACAGAAAAGTATATACACTATCTCCTTTGTTCTCTCTAAATGTCAACACCGGTTTTAATTTTATGTTCAAACCAGTATGTTCAAGTGACATGTGCATAATGGTAATTCTGTGTCCATTGTAGGTATTCTTCTTATTTACACTTTATAACAGTTCAAATCACAGTGATCATTTAAAGGTGAGGTAACTACTATTAGATTAGAAAAAACCTTTTTTATAAAAAAAACCTTATTGTTAAACTATGAAACATAAATATTATAGTTAGGAGCAAGCCGTCCTGAAGAAGCAGCAAGATGGATTCATTCATTTAAGGAAGCATCTTTAAAGGTACAAGATCTCTAATATTTTCAGTGTACTATGGAAATTTTTAACTGAAGAAAGAGACTAATCATATATATGTCTAGGGAGCTCCTGAGCTAGGAGATAATGCTGTTGCTTGTTCTAAGAGGAGATGGCAGTCTTTTAGGTACAGTAACTTAAATTTTCATCTGATCTATTGATGAATTGTGTGGCAAAAGAATTAGTCAAATTGTCTATTTTCTTGCTATGTTCTCTCGATATATTCATTGCATGATTCTTAATCCTTTGAATGGTTCTGTGCTTACAGACTAAGTGGTTCTACCAATAGAAGTCGCTCAAATTCATTAGACTGGACTCTAAGTTCTTCTACACATTCAGATCTGGTTACATCTGATGTTGTTGCTCCTTCTCCTTGGACAATATTTGGTTGCCAAAATGGTAAAATTCATTTCATTATTTATTTATTTGAGGTAACTGAAAACTTTGTATTCATATTTATTTGGTATGCAGGCTTGCGATTATTCAAGGAAGCTAAAGATAGGGATTCACATGGGAAGGTTGGTAGAATTTGTGTTCAGCAATTTTTTGGTTTATAGAAGAATTTGAATTGTTGAATGTGGTTCTATCTCCAGAAGAGGGATGATCATCCAGCAATAATGGCTGTGGGCGTGGTTGATGGAAGTTCAGAAGCCATTTTCCAGGCTCTTATGTCACTTGGTCCTTCAAGATCAGAGTAAGTCCATTGCACATACTGGAAATTTGTCTTCCTTACAGTGAGTCTTATTTTCTGCTTTTTGACTTAATTTTCTAATTCTGCTGTGTAGCATTTAATTTGTGCAAGCAAGGTATTCCACTATTGCATGATTTGCTTAGGCAGTTATGGAAGTTCTAAACTGAACATTGAAGAGGATAGCATTTAGTTTTCGGCTCAATCATCATGCCCATCAACTGACAAAATAAAGGGATTTGTTTGAAAAAATAGTTTATTGAAATTGGGCCACAGTATTAAATGTAAAAATTTCAATTAGGTGCCAATCTAACAAATAATCATAGATATTGTAGGTTTTGACTAAGTCCAAGGTGACTAGTACGGTTACTTTGATCATCCTCTAGATCTAGAGTCTAGAGTCTAGAGTATAGATAATTCTTTCAACCCTGGTCATTAAGTGTTTTGCTTAATCATATTTTGAGCTTGTTACTGTTACCATTGTAAATTGGCTTGTAGATGGGATTTCTGTTTCTACAAGGGGACTGTGGTTGAGCACCTTGATGGTCACACTGACATTATTCATAAGCAGCTTAATAGTGATTGGTTGCCTTGGTAAGATTCAAGCCTTCAAGATTAATCATGTATACTACTTGTTTGAGGCAGTTACCTTCCTGCCTTTCCCTGCTAGCAGTACTATTTTTGGCATATCATGATTTACAGGGGAATGAAACCAAGAGATCTTTTGTTGCGACGTTATTGGAGGAGAGAAGATGGTGGAACCTATGGTAGTAATTATTTCTGGGCGAAACTGGTTGAATATATACGTACACAAATACTATATGAATGAAAGTAACTTTTTTTGGTTTCTATTGCAGTTATCCTTTACCATTCCGTGTTTCATAAGAAGTGTCCCTCCCAGAAAGGCTATGTCCGTGCCTGCCTTAAAAGTAATGTATGCTTTAACAATAGAAGCAGTAAAGATTTCTGGATCATTCTATTTTCCAGTCTAGTACTTTTCCCCAAAATAAATATATCATACTGTTCTAGCTAATTTTGTTGATTTTGAATCATGCATTTTTATTTATTTATTTTTTCTTTTAATCATCTTTATTCTGAAGTGAAATGGTTCACTGATTTCTCCAGTCTTCTTGCATTGCTTTATCAATGATTGTTACCATCCTATTGAATTCATATATGCTTCTAAATTCCTGAATTTGTTCTGTTAGATTTGCTTATGTCTATCAAGCTGCTAGTTAAACAGCTGAGATGGAGAGTTACAGATGAAAACAGTCAGATAATGACAGCTTGAATTCTCTTGCAGGTGGAGGCTATGTTATATCACCTGTGAACAAAGGGAAGCAATCAGTTGTCAAGCATATGCTTGCTATTGATTGGAAATTCTGGAAGTCTTATCTAAGGTCTTCTTCTGCCCGTTCCATAACTATTAAAATGCTTGGGAGAGTTGCAGGTAGTCTTCCTGTGTTCATAAAATTGTTTTAATGGATATTACTATTATATGGCTACTTTTATTTCATATCCCTGGGTATTTTATTCACTAAATAGGAGGATTAGGATTCTGTATTACATTTTACTTATTAATTACTCTTCCATTTTCAGCATTAAGGGAGTTATTTAGAGCTAGATCGGGAAATTCTTCTTCTTCTGATCATTCAACCCGAGAGTTCACAAGAAACATTGGCATTAATCATATTGAAGGAGACAGCAATGTTGATATCCAAACACAGACAAGGAATGAAGACACTAGTGATAACATCGCTGGAGAAGTAGATCAAATGCAATCAGAGCATGCCAGCCTAGTTAGTCTAAATGATGCTGATGATGAATTTTTTGATGTTCCAGAGACATCTGATTGTGATGAATCAGACAATGGATGGGCGCCTGATTGTAGTCACAAGAAGTCTCAGGTAAAAGGCCATTTGAAAATTGTTTTGTTACTTTTATTACATAGAAAAGGAATGAAATTGTCAAATTAAACTGAAAATATGGAATTCCTCTTAGACATTTCGGTCAATTTATATTTACTATCAGTTAATCAGTGCCACAAATGGTCTGTAAATGCCATTAATTGTTCATAGTTCTGTGTATCTTGTTCTAATAAAAAACTTGCTTAGCCATTCATAACAGTTAGACAATGCCACCCATATACTGTCAAATATCATTAGCAACTCGTGGTTATGAATTCCTGTTGAAACTATATACTTCTAAAATAGTCAAAAAATTATCTGCAAATCTGAAACTAAGACTTAACTAATTGTTTGAGTTTCCCTCTGGTACGACTCCTGAAACTGGAAGATAAATTATTCAAGATTGAGGAGCAACATATCAAAACCATAGGAAGTCTGTTAGTGCACATATGTGTGTTCTTTGATATCCTTCATTCCTCAGTCTTCCCTTCTTATTTCCATACCCAGAAATATGTAAAATTGAGAGAATGCTCTTTTATCTCAAATTCTAAGACCTTGGAGCTGTTCAAAAGAGAGCCTGTGGCATTGACTGCATTCTCTTAGACAGTCATTATGTTTCTCTATGTCGTTATATTGTAGATTTCATTCAAGGAATAAACATTGACACAAGACACAACATTTGTTCTTCAGAAAATTCATGGAAGTAAATTTACAAGTTTGAATAATTTAAGAAGTTGTGATGTTTTAATAGTGAATTTTCTCTGATCATATACTGAGAATTAGTTCACAATAGAGGAACTTCCTATTACATATTTATTTTTGAGGTTTGTGTTTTCTTCCCCTCTCTTATTGCATGCTGGTTTTGTATGCATGTTCCTAGACGTTTTATATGTAATGTTTGCATTGTTCACATAATCTAGAAGTTTAGCTTCTAATATTATCAAGACTCATTATTAGATGCTTATTGCAAGCGTGCTCACAATTGTACATGATATTCCAATTGGTGCAGTCCGCACACAGGGCACATCTAGGTATATTGAAAATGCATGCCCACCCCACCCCCACCACGTCACCCCTTGTCATTTTATCTCTTTGCACTTTGCTTGATTTGGTGTCTCCATTTGTCTCTGAATTTGAGAATTTCAGGATATTCGTCACCCAAAACTATCAACTGCTGCTAATTTTGTGAAAAGATTGCATGAACTTGCAGGTAATTTGTATTTCTTTTTCTTTTTAGGATTGCATATCAGATTCAAAAGTAGTGATGATTTTGTTTCTTCTATGATTAACGATGCTTAGAGACAATAAACTGCAGTTCAGAAGAGGGGTTATGTGGACTTACAAGAGATGGTCAGGGAAGAAAGTATTTCATGGTGCTATGGATCCACTCTTCCAAAAGATCCTATTTGCACTTTACTTTGCAGTTGGACGGAAGCAGATCCATCTACTTTCCTGATTCGTGGAGCAAATTATCTAGAAGACCGCCTAAAGGTATATAAGCTGCAACAAGTAATGAAACAAAGTAGGGAAGACATCTATCTGTTCGCTTCATAATTTGTCTACACCAGTTTTGCATGTGGCCTGTGGTTGAAAGCAGTACTTCTCATATCATCTCTTTCTGCCCTTTGTTACTTCTGTGCTCTTTCATAGACTGAGTGCCAGATTTTGTCTTCTGCTTCTACTTTACATGGTTCATAGAAATGTACTTAGAGTAGTTCCTATTTTATTCTCAAACATTCCCATTACATTCTGAAGTGCCAGTTCTTATCTTACAATACTCTAACGTGTTACTAATTAATAGGTTAAGGCAAAGGGAACCTTGATGAAGATGGTTGCTGCAGATTGGCTTAGATCTGACAAGCGGGAAGATGATCTTGGTGGCCGTCCTGGCAGTATTGTGCAGGTTCTTGACATTGGCTATGTTCAATCATTGCATTAACAACTCGTAATCCATATATGGAAAATTTCATAATACTTTTTTATCACAGAAATATGCAGCACAGGGTGGACCGGAGTTCTTCTTCATTGTAAACATTCAGGTCAGTTAGTGCTTTTCTGTTTGTATAGTTCTGACATAAAATTTTGCGTAATAACACTAAAGAACATGTTTATATGATCCAGGTTCCTGGTTCAACAACTTATAACCTCGCACTATATTATATGATGAATACCCCAGCGGAAGATGCTCCTTTGCTAGAGAGTTTCATCAAGGGTGATGATGCCTATAGAAATTCAAGATTTAAACTTATACCATACATATCAAAGGTTAGTAGATTTTATCACTGGTGCAGTCTGCTATATTTAGCATAATAAACTGTATATACTGTTGCTGAGGGACCAGTCTTTCCCTTGTTCCCTGATACACTGTATTACAAATTACAAAAAGACAAGTTAATAAATAATAATATATCAACCTTTTTTCAGTTACTATAAACAGTGTAGATTGAATCCCCCATAATCATTCAACCAAAATCTTAAAATCTCCGATTTTCCTCCATTCAGCCTTCCTCCCGACGTAATTGTGTGTGTATAGAAATATTCTGTTTGGTGGGAAATGGGCTTTATTTCCTCATGGTTTTTCATAAGTGCTCAATTTTAAGTGTTGCGCTATATATTAGATGCCCTGATCCACTATCTCAGTTTTAATATAAGGAAGATTTATGGAGGTTTTGTCTTGCAGCATCATTTGCATGAATTATTTCGTCTATGATACATATTAAGAGGCAACCTCTATTCTGTGTTATTCAACCCTTTTTTTTAGCTCTTGGATTATGAGTGTTGACAATATTATTTACAGGGTTCATGGATAGTTAAACAAAGTGTGGGCAAGAAGGCATGTCTCATTGGCCAAGCACTTGAAATCAATTATTTCCAGGGAAAGAACTATCTGGAGGTAAATCTTGTATTAATAGTTAAGTGACTTATGAAATGACATCTCATTAAAGAGTTTTTAGAAAACAAGCATAAAGATATCGTTTTGTTAGAATGTTCTTTTCTGCCTTGGTGTGGTATGTGGAGCCCATTTTAAACAGAAGGACTGGAGTCCGTGAATTTAAGAAAGAACGCTCTAAGGGACGGGGAGTGCGCACTCCCCTCCTTTTCTTAAACACACTCCCTTTTTTTAAAACACACGATCTCCCACTGGGGGAGTGGCTTAGGACCCTCAAGGGATATGCATCAAACAGTTAACTGTAGATCTTTTATTTTATTTTTTGGAATTATAACTTTCTTTTCAGCTTGGAGTTGATATTGGATCATCAACTGTTGCAAGAGGTGTTGTCAGTCTTGTTCTTGGGTACCTTAACAATCTGGTTATTGAGATGGCATTTTTGATACAGGTAAAATGAATCTAAATGTGACTAACAGTCCTCCGTATTGTTTTGGGCTAGAAATTGTTGCGATTGCTTAGAATTGCAAATTCTGTTATTTCCATTGCCTTTTCAACTCATTTGCCGCCAAACATTTCTTGCTCAGGGAAACACTCCAGAGGAGCTCCCGGAGTATCTTCTTGGAACCTGCCGCCTTAACCATCTGGATGCTTCCAAATCAGTTTCATTGAAACCATGATTTTTATTTTTTTTTCTTCACAAGGTGGATACCAAGTTGCTGGGTGTAAATAATTGAAATTATTGATGCTTCTCAGTGTGAACATACTTCCTCAGGGCATTATTTGATTCAATTAGATTGAACCTTGCATCAGGTGACCTGTAAGTTTTGGTAGGATTGATCCTTGTAAAAATTACATTTTTTCAATATAGTTGATTTTTCCAATGTACTTGTTCGTTCGCAGGTCTAACTCAAATCAAATTTTATTAATAGAGTCAATCAATTATTAATTTTAATCAATGAATGAGTGGGTAGGCCTCACCGAGGAAGCATGTGGGCCCACTAGAAGTATCACCCCAAAAGTTTTATGAGCCAACAGACAACCCGCGCAGGTCCGCCATGTTCAATAGCCAAGCCATATATATATGCACACGCCGTGTCACACTTACCTTTCTTGCTTTAAAATTAAAATTAAAATAATGTTACGAAAGCTGTTTCGACTTTCCGGTGGAGGCCAAAATGGTAACTCGGCCTTCTCCGTTTTTCTTAATTTTACGTCGAGCCAAACTGTTTCCGACGCCGTAATGATAAAAATAAATCTCATTGTTTTACAATACAATAATAAGCAAAAATAAAAGATGGTGACCAATCATAAAAGTAAATGCTAAAAATGATATATCTTTTTTTTTTTTTTTTCATTTTCACTTTACTAAATATTGAGGAGTAAAAAATAACAAAATCAATTTTAAATTTTCCTTAACCGCCGTAATTTTATTTAATATTATCTTAATTATGGTCATAAGTGTTTACTTCATATTTTTATATTTTAATAAAAAGTCACTTCAAGCTCTTTTGAATTCCGTTAAAATAGCACAGAACTTATGTAATTAGTACTATATTAAAAACAATGAAGCGATAAATTTTGGTTATCTTCTGTCAAGCATCATCTTGCTTCTGTAATCGCCGATATTATGCTAAGTATTGAAGTGATTTCATAATTTATTTATTTTTAATTTTCTTCTCGAAGTGCAACTTCTTTTTGCCCTTTTCCGTAATCAGTTGACTGATTCTTTTTTCTGTAATAAAAAAACATAAAATCCAAAGATGGAAAATGGCAAAGGAAACGTGGATTTTGGATTAAAAAGGGAAGGGTAAAGACAATCTACCTGCCACATAGGTACGAAGTTTGCATGGAACCGTTATGTTACTATTTATACCCTTGATCATTTTTTATCGCTCTGGGTTTTGTTCTTAAGATCATCCCTGTGCGTTGATAAGGCACATTAAGTGGAGGCAGCTGGTCTTCACTTAAAATCGTTATTGAAGCCACGAGTTCCCGAGGAAGGGGGGAAGGCCGGATAAAATCTAGAATAATTGTTTTCCCAGGAAAGCTCTCGGATTAATGTTTGGTTGGTGAGAAAATTTTGAGAGACTTTTTTCAGGAGTAACCTCTAAAAGTGGGTTTTGAGTGGGTTCGAGCTTATTCTGAGGTCTGTCCAGTGGACTCCCAACATTGATTTGCGATTTTATGAGCACGAGATCCCGATATCCGATACAGGTAGGTCCATTGAGTATGTTTTTTAATATATTTCCCCTCCTCGAATTGATATTTGTCTCTGCGTTTAAATTCGTGTTCTGTTCTTGTCGATGGTTTTGTTAGTGGTTCTGTTTAAAGCCATGTTTTCTTGGTCTCCTGTAACATATTCGAACCTTTACCTATTCCGTTTATGCGCTTCTAAGCTGAAAGAGTTCTCTGGTTCTTTGATTGAATCTGCTGCATCCTTCAATTCTTTTGGTAACATATGATGTGCATTTTATAACTTGAATTCGGTATCTAATTTAGCTGTTATTCCCATCCAAAAGACAAACAAAATGTGGTTTGATTGCTATCTTATATTAGTTTTGAAAATAGCTTAAATATCTGGGGAAATGAAACAAAAAATATGCTCTACAGCTAAAACGGTTATTTGTTCGACTATGATTTTCATGCATAATAAACCACCGACTGGTCTAAGGAATCTAAGATGAAAATTGTTATTTTCTGTTTTCATTTTTGTAGTTGGCTGAGCATTAAGGATCTATTTGGAGTAAGCTTGAACTTTTTATATATTTATATCTTTGTTAGTGTGGTTAATTCTTCTTCAGGTTTCTTCTTTCCTGGAGCTTGCAGGAATAGGAATTTAGCAGATGGATCCTACTCTAAAATTCTGTGTGTTCCTGTTGCTTATTGGATTAGGTGCATTATTCCTCATTTATTGTCTCTACTTAATACTTCTTACATATTCCTTCATGTACATTTCATTTAAAATTAAACTAGTGTTTTTTTTTTTTTTTAAATAAATAAATAAATTCTGCTAGCGAATGCATCTATCACAAAAAAAGATTTTGGAGCTTGTGAAAGAGTTGTTAGAAGTTGGGCAAAATCTTCACTTGATCAGGAAATCAGAGAAGATAAACACACCCTAAGGGATTTCCTCTTTTTCCTCCATGTCCCGAGAACTGGAGGTCGCACATATTTTCACTGGTAATTCAACATATTGCAGTTAGTTATATGAAAATGATCTGGCTTGCATCTTGACAAATTGATTAATGGTTGCTCCTGGTGGTATTTTATATCTGTAGTTTTTTGAAAAAGTTGTATCCCAGCTCTCTGGAATGCCCTCGCTCTTATGATAAGCTACGCTTTGATCCAAGGTGCCATCTGACTTCTTTCTGTCTTACAATAAGCTACACTTAATTATGTCAACAATTCTGTGAAATTATTATGCATATTTGCAAAGTTTGCTACATTTCTGATCTGCTACATTTTGCATAGATTCTGTCAAGGTTTTATAGCACCTAAGAAACAGAAGCATAGGAAAAAGCACAAAATTCCAAGCAGTATCTTAGTCTGTTAATGAAGATCTCATATGCTTATGTGAATATCCATCAGAAACTTCATGGAATGTTGCTCATTTATTGCTTCTGTTGTGTTTGTAAATTTGCAGCAAACCTAACTGCAGGCTGTTAGTCACGCATGATGACTATAGCATAACATCCAAACTTCCGAGGGAAAGGACTTCTGTGGTTACCATACTTAGAGATCCAATTGATCGTGTATTTAGTACTTATGAATTTTCAATAGAGGTTGCAGCTCGATTTTTGGTGCATCCAAACTTGACATCTGCGACACAGATGGCTGTACGTTTGCGCTCTAAAACTAGAGGAGTAAACACATTGGATATCTGGCCATGGAAGTACCTTGTTCCATGGATGAGGGAAGACCTATTTGCTAGGGTATAGTTCTCGTTTCATCTACAGTTGCTGTTTCAATTGCTGCATTTTATTTTCTGATTCTAGATCCATATAATGATAAATAAGCGATCATTGAATTTAATAAACATGACCCTTTCCATTATGTAAAAGAGGCGCATGTCTTTTAAGTGATAAAAGGGCATTACTGATTTCCAATTGCAGTAATAGAGAAGATGAGGAACGTTAGCATTGTTTATTTTCCTTTCAAGCTCACGTTCTTTCTTAACTTAATGGATAGGTGTCATTTCCGCTATGGAAGTTGTAGGATTTAGCTGCTGTTTCCTTATTAGTAGGTTATGTCAGGTGGCTAATTTGTAGAATTGCTCTTTCTTATTCCTTCTGATGTATTTCTGATTAATCTGCGACTTTAATGGACAGAGAGATGCAAGGTATAGTAGGGAAGCAGCTATTATTGAGAGCAATGATTCCTATGACATGGAAGATTTTGCAATGCCATTACAAGAATACATTAATCACCCTGTGGCTGAGGATATTGTACATAACGGAGCCACGTTCCAGGTACTTCCTTTTGTTTTATTGTTTAGAGGAGTGATCCTTGTACATTATCAATTTTCTATATGCTATTCATGTTTTACTGTTATCTGGAGCCATAAATCATTTGGAAAGCATCGCTTGGAAACTTGGGTACAGTGCCAATAATATAATTATTACTGCCAGGGGCTTGTCTTGAATGCAGATGTTTTGCAGCTGCAACAATTCATTCAGTTACCAAATTTAATGTTTGATGATCCACTCAGTTTGCGTCTTACACACCGTAGCTTTTCAGTTGGCTAGTGTGTAAATCACTAAATTTTACACTTAACTGGATGATATAGCACCTAACTAGCAACCAAAGTACTTGACTAGCATAGTGAGTCTTGGACATGGAGAGTTCATAGTTTTTAATTATATACCCCATGGATTTAAGCCCTTTAATATTACTCGAATTATTTTACTTGAAAAATGGTGATGATGCCTAATATTTAAGTCAGAAAACTTTAATTTCAATTATTTTTCGGCGGACTGTTGAATTAACAGGTTGCAGGTTTGACAAACAATTCTTATCTAGCAGAATCACACGAAGTACGCCATTGTGTACAGAAGTATAAGATTCTTGGCAGATATGTGCTAGAGGTTGCAAAGGTAGTAATTAAGCTTTAGAAGTGATGATTGTTACATCATTTAATTGTTTAGCACCACCACCCATTTTGTTCCTTTTATTAACAATAGCTATGGCGTATGCTTATAACCATTACAGAAGAGGCTGGATGATATGTTGTATGTTGGTCTTACTGAGGAGCACAGAGAATCTGCCACGATGTTTGCAAATGTAGTTGGTGCACAGGTTATATCACAGCTGAATGCACCAAACATGAGCCTGGATATTGTTGATAGCAGAGGTGAGTGTGGTGGTGAACTCTCTTTTTTGTTTCAGTTAAACTTTTTTCATTAGTAATAAATGCAGAATTGTCTGATCATGCAATTCGGTATTTGGAGTATGATACAAGTGCTTATAATCTCACTACCTGGACATTTTATATGTCTCATGTGGGGTCTAAAATCAAGCTTTGCGCTGATCCTTTGGGCAATTTGTTGGTGTTGACATTTTAATTTTGTTTGATGGCATATGGCCTTGGTCTTGTGTTACAGAACAGGGTTCTCTTTCGGATTCTGAGCCTGAAAATAGTGAATATCAGGTGAGAAGCATCTCCTTGATGATGACAACTGAATAATAGATGTTTGACACAGGAAACTTTTCTTACTACATCTCTCACTGCAAGACAGAATAACACCTTAGAGAGGGGAGTAAGTGAGAATGCTTCAAGTGGAAATGCAGAAGTAGCTGAAGCAAATGTTAGTCTGTTAAGTTTAATATGGCATTTTATAGGGAAATATGGGATATTAATATTGCTAATCTTCAATAGCACTTTTTTGTCTGTGACTTTAGTTGACTGTGGGAGTGCTCATGAAAGCTTATGAAGGTTGTATTTTTCGTTTAAGAAATGCCCAAAGAGGCCGTCGCACGTCTTCTTTGAAGAGAATCTCTCCAGTGAACTTTTTGAAAGAGGTAAACTCATGGCCCATATACTTTAGTTTGACTCTTGTCATTTAAGAATCTCAACATGAGCAAATAAGGGTTTGCTACACAATGTGCATATAGATTAATTGTTATTATTTGCATAGGGGATTGGAACTTTCTATGCTTATACTGTTGTATTATCCCTTTCTAATGACTTTTCATGATTTTCCAGGCACGTCTTCAAGTTCCTGAAGAGGTACTCCAGCAGATGCGGTTTCTTAATGACCTTGATTTGGAGCTCTATGAATATGCAAGAGACATTTTCTCCAAGCAACACAAAACTACATTGCATAAACTTACTGAGGTATGACTTAATGACTGTGTACAAAATCCTCAGAACGGGAAAAAAAGGAAGAGCATCAAATTGATTGAGGGCGTTGCATGGCAATATATATATATATATATATATTATATACCTGATCTGTGCATTGCTCGTCCTCTCATTGCTTCTGACAGACTAGAATTTCTGTATGGAACGAAGTGAACTAGATGATGCTTGTGCCTTAACTGTGGTTCTTTTATAGTTTCGAGGGAATTCATTTCGATTCATTAGATTAGAGCAATAGTCAGTCAAAAGAATAGATTTAAGAAATAAGTATTACATATTGGTGTGCTTACGAGTAATTGTTTTGAATACGTGCTTGTAGCATGCACTATGATCTTCTGTTTGGTGATTACCTTTAAATGTATGAAATTGCAGGGGAGATGGGAGAAAATAGCTAGCACTGCATATGGCATTACCCTCTGGAAGGCTATTCCGTTGGTCATCACTTTCCTCTTCCTTCTTTTCTTGTTCCTTCTAATTGTAAATGTGAGAAGAAGAACACTTAAGGTTAAGCAGTGAGTGTTAATCATAAAATGCGGGATCACAGGCTCTAAAATTCAAGAGAAGAAATAGATGGAATTCTCATCCAGTTTTATTTGGGTGCTCAACCTAGCAGCTATTCCTTTGCACGGACGGACTGTTTTTGAGGTTTCGTACGTTGGAGAGATGAACTTTTCGGGACTGTTTACATAGGTTTTTCTTTGTTTGGAAGAGTTGGATGGTTATGGTCTTGCAGGGTTGCCAATGAGATACCACATTGCACGATGTAGCCAATTGTTTAACGAGTCATTGAACGCCTGAATATACAAACGATACGATTTATGAGAAAAGGAATTGAAGGCCAAAAGATTATGTATTTTCACTAAGATTCTCAGGGCTGGCCAAATATAAAACGATTTCAACTGATATGAAGACTCTCTCTTTCGTGTCCCTTTTTTCCTTTTCAAGGTGCGCAGATTGGCCTAAACGCTACGCAATACCTAACAAAGAATTTAGATGGCCATGTTCAAGTTCAAGTTCAATTAGCTATTGCTTTGGTGGTCTTTTAAACCTAATTCTGTAACTTATTTATCTTCATTGGTTTAGATCTATGCCTAACAGAGGACAAATTAAATACGTAGCCTATTGATCATATGGCCATGCAGTGAGTACATGTAAACCAAAAATTGATTGGTTAGAATTCTTGATATTAGATCAAGAATCAAAGTGGAAGGAACCCTAACGGGTATAGAGCCTGGGTAATAATCAAGTACGCCAAGCTCCGACCGATTTGATTCAGGGATGAATGAAAAGGGGAGAAAGGGTAGAGAACTTGCGAGAAATTCATGTTATGTTATGCTCCACAACCACAATCACCGAGTGTGGTCCCGAACTCCAGGAATTATTGGACCCCTTGCAGAAGTATTTCTGAAATTAAAAATGTAGTAATTATTTTTATGCTTCCTGTGGCCATCTTCGGTGATCGCTCAATCAAATCTGCGTAGGATACAATCATTCACATAAAAAAATATTAATTTCTTGTAGATCCACCTAATTAATGCTTAAAATAATTCCTGTAGATCCACATCTCATGTTCCATCGACGTTACCACTTTCATTTGACCAATTTTACTTAATCTTTTTTCTTTCTTCGAACTTTTTTTGGTGATATCAGAGGATTCGCATGTGACAGTGGTCAAACGAATAATGGCAACCATGGGGGAAAATAAAAAAAGACAGAAAAAAGCCAGAGCAGAGCCTTCTGGGTATTGCATTCCTAAGACGGTGAAGCATATAGTTTCCATAGAATTATTCCTTTCAGCTATTATAAAACTACTTTCATTATAACGTAACGTAAAATCATCCCGAGTGAATAATGTGTTTAAGCAATTCAACGTCGTGATAAAAGTCTTGAAATTCTATAAATCAAATCAATCATTGAAAGCCCTTTATGCAGGATTATATTTGAAATTTCCAATAAAACTCATTCATGAACGAGTACCCAAATTTTATATCATAAATCTTCCTTCAAAATACAGTTTTATGATTTGATTGTGTATTAATGGGAATTGATTTTAAAAGTTAAGGAAGGATAAATGGGCAGGGAGATTGGAAAGGGTACGGTAGAAAAGAGAATTTACGTGGGAAGATAAATTTAACCGGGACGAAGATGAGACAGAGCTCAGAGTCACGAAGAGAAAACGAGGGCTTCCGCATCACTGCAAATACAAAATAAACCTAATTTTACCAAAATCAGACACAAAGGAATCTCACATTCCCTTCATTTCTCTGGCAATTTAATCCTCGGACCTTCTTCTTTTCTCTCCGTTGCCCTGTCTTCATGTGCGAATGTGTCTAGTGCTTTTTCTTCTGGCACAGCGATGTCGCTCTCTCCCCACAGCGAACTGATTCCCTCTAAACCCTTTTAGTCATTCAAGTGCTATAATGTCAGAGGTCCTATACTCTTCCACACTTCTGATTTTTCATTTCCTGTCTGATTTTAGTTGAGGGTTTATGACTTTTTTAGTTGTTCATTTTAGCTTCTCTCATTTTCTGTTTTACCTTGGTGCTCCGGTGCATGCATTTGCTTCTCTATCTGTTATGTTTCTCAAAAAATGCAGGACTGGACCAAAGGAAAAGAGGGGAAATGGGGGGAAACATATTTTGCTTGTAGTGTTGAGCTCAAATTAAGTGCAATCCACTTTATTTGAAAATTATGCAATACCCTGCTGATGGATTTTGAGCGCCCTGCTTTCATTTTCTCATCCACCAAACACTCCACTGGGGATGTGTCATTTAGTACCGAAAGGCGATTTCTTTGAAGGCATTCGTTGGTTCAAATGGGAAAGAGTTGTGGGAAACGACTTCTTAGCTTAAAATCAGAACCCTTGAAAAGAAATTTTTTTGCTGTGAACCGTATATCTGCCGTTTTCATTTCGGGTTTCTGTACCGCTGGGGAATTTCACTGAAAGTAGAATACTCAGAGTTGAGAGTCTTTTTTTTTTTTTTTTTTCTGATGTGTTTGGGGGTGTAAAGTTTCACAGTTGACTGTTGAGTAACGTAGACATGCAAATACGAATGTACTTGTGTGTGTGTGTGTGTGTGTGTGTGTGTTTGCTTTGTTAACAGACTTATTCTACATAATCATACAATAACAAAACAGTCATGTATAAACCAGAACTGTGCGAGATGATCTTCCTTAAATTTTTATCACTCTTTATATTGTAAATGCCGTTTTTTTTTGGGTAACTTCTAGCCAATAATCAATGGTTTGTCCTGTTTCTTTTTGAGGTATATTTATTTCTGAAAGATTAGTTTATGTGATCAAGCAATAACAGCTTCTTTTTTTCTTGACTATTTCTGCACAATAATATTCTGAAACAGGATATCACAAATATGAAGGATTCGTGGTTTTTGGACAAGAATTTTAGTGGCCTCTCGGATGAAATATTTGATGATGCCATGAAGCTTCTTGATTTCCCACTAGAAGATTTGGAAAATAATTTTCCGGAGGAAGATTGGGATGCTCAACTGAAACACCTTGAAGACCCATCTTTTGATGTTTTCTCAGTGCCTTCATATGGGTTGTGTGATAGTACTCAATATGACAATCCAAAACTAAAACTTGGGAGGAGCTTCTCAGCTGTGAGTGCTCTGTCCTCTAATGCAAACTTATGATTCTCCCTTACTGAGTAGTTATTTTTAAAGAAAGTAAAAATTTGTGCACCAAAATTTGAAGTTTTGGCAAATCTTTACCTGCTTTTATCATGTGAAGTTGAAATCAGGTTGGGGGCATCTATTTTGATTAGATGTCGAAGGACACAATTTGATCGAGTTAGTTACTGTGTTCAATTACTGCCAATGTTTCTTTGTTAATGGGATGTGTAGCTGATTGTACTTATGGAAGTGAGGGTAGAGAGAATATCGTATTTGTCATTTTCATAGTATTAGTAGTTACTATAATGGGAAAAGCTTATCTGACATGGTTCCAAGGTTTAAATTTATATTAGTTACTACTTACTACTTTTTTCTCTGGGGGGTACATGTTACTAATCCTAAATACTATATGGGATATCAGAACAAATTATGGTACCACTGTATCATTCTGCCTGCAGCATTGAAATTTGATGTGTCAAAAATGGGAAAACTGTTCAGGGGGTTACAGGAGCTCCAAGTCTATGTGTACATTTTCTGATGGAAGTAGGATGTCCTTGAATAGAAGAAACAAATACGTGGGAAGTGAGGATAACGGCTGGAGAACCAAATGTCGTATTTATTTCAATTGGTGGTTACTGTGATGATAGAAGTTTCTCTGACATAATCAGGTTATAAGATTCAAATTTACAAAATTTGTGCTTTTGGCAAGGAGGGTGATACAACAAGCGTAATGGCTGATCGCCGGTCTAAGTTTCCTCCTTGGTGTAAGATGTGTCATGGCAGAAAAAAAAAAAGAAAAGAAAAAGAATAAGTTGGACTGCAGAGTTTGTCTACTGACGAATCTTTAGAGGCCAAAGACTATGCGATGTAACATCGCAAACTGATGCATGTAGTTTAAGTAACTATGACTAGTCTTTCCTTGATCTGATGATAAAATTTGCTGCGGCTGATCAATGAGCAACATACTAAATAAATATTTTAATACCTTTCATGCAATGAGCTCTACGGAATTCGCATGTAATTGTTGGAAGGAATGAAGTACCTAAAAAGTCTTGTTCCTTTGCTTTTTCAGCTAATCAAACATTCTTATTTCTGTTGCATCTGATTATTTTCTCATTTGTGTGGTTTTGGTTATTTGGTTTTGCAGTGTAATGAGATTTCTCCAATAAAACAACAGACGGAAACTCTGGGATTCGCTTATACTAAATGCATTCCCAACCCTAATGTCTCTTCCAACGGTAAAGACTTACACCTCTTCCGGACCTACAGCCCAGTTTCAGTTTTTGAAAGCAGCAGTTCTTCCTCAGGTGAGAATTGTTTCTTTGATCTACCTGTCATCCCAGTAAAGGGTACTCGAAGCAAACGTCAACGTCTGTCGAACTTGAGTCCTCTGTTCTCGATTTCTTTCATCCATACTTCACCAGCTTTGCAAAAATCTCAAAGGACTGCTGCCTCTGAACTAGACTTAGAAACACAGCTTAACGGGAAGTTACTAAACAGAGTCAAAAAGCAGAGGAAAAAGGATGTCTCCCTGTTCTCATTCCCCATCGAGAGGAAGAGATCCTCATCGCAAGAGTCAGTTGTGCCCAGAAAATGCATGCATTGTGAGGTGACAAAAACCCCACAATGGAGGGAGGGCCCCCTGGGTCCAAAGACTCTTTGCAATGCTTGTGGAGTTCGATACAGGTCCGGACGCCTCTTCCCCGAGTACCGGCCTGCAGCTAGTCCCACTTTCGTAGAATCAGTGCACTCCAACTGTCACAAGAAGGTCATAGAGATGAGAAACAGAGCCATCCAGTCCCAGAAGGCTGTTAGGGGTTCAATATAGACTTCATCGTCAAACATTTCCGGGAATTTTCTAGGATGATATTGAATGTTTTATTATACCGACAGAGAAACGCTAGTCCTAAACAGGTTCCTCCTTTTTAGTTGTTCTTGTTCTTGTTCTAATGTTATATTTGGTTTAGCATCATTTGTGGTTTTTTCATGTAAATGATGGAATAAGAAGGTAGTAGCACAAGGTCACTGCATGTTCGACGGGAAAATTCCAGAGAGGTTAGGTGGGTTGCTTATTCTTTTCGGGAAGGCATTGCACGAACGAAGCAATGAAGTAAAGTTAACTTGCCGGATGAGCTGACGAGAGCAGGATCAAAAGGTAGCATTTAGGAGGAAACGAGATATTTTTTGTTTTAGCATAGGCCTCATTCTTGTTTTGTTTGTCCTTTACTTGATTTGCAGTGGGATTTTGAGGTTGATTTAATGTTCCATCGCCATGCTTATGTAGGATAGATAGTCTTCTTACTCAAAGTACCAACGAACTTGTGTACTCTTAGTTTGATTGCGTGGAATGTAATTTCATTTAAAAGCTCCATCGACAATCATCAGAAATTTTTCAAAGTCTATTTTATTATCAACACCAAGAAATGAGCTAAATATTTGACTATAATAATAATAATTCCAGAGACATTTTGTGCTGTTACACACTTTTATTTAGGAGTTTGGGTAATTAATTTTTTTTATTTTAATATTACAGTAACGATTTTGTCTTTAGAATATACCAATTTTTTTTAGCATTTTGATATATATAATCTAAATAGCTTTTAAGAGTCTGGTCATTTAATTATTGTGACAGACAGGCTGTGGTCACGTGCAAGTGGAACCATTAAAGCAAGACTTAAAACTATTGGACATCTTGTTGACTCTAACGCTGCCAATGGAACACGTACACGACATGCCCTTTCACTTTAATTAATGCAATTGTGTTGTTAATGGTCCTGTGACTCGTCCTGTGTTGTGTGCAGTGCAGTGCTCCTCGCTCCGCCACCTAATAATTAATATTAATGCCACCACTAATTTATTTTATTTAGTGACCATTCTAGCTCCTATTCCTAAATGTATTAGTACTACACATTCATCTGTAACCCTAACGCATAGTAACCTTTTTGGTGAAATCCTCCATAACTTGAACTTAATTTTACTGTGTCCAGACACCAACATTCCCAATTCCTTCTCAACATCCTATTCCTATTCCTATTCCTATTCCTATGTGATTCTCACACTCACACACACCTACACCTACACCTACACCTAAACTTAAACCATTTACTTACTTAATGTCAGACTTTTCGGTGCTAAAATTCAATGAATGAAGGGTGGTATTGAGTTGTGTTGAACTAGTCTGGGCTGGGGTCCAAATAATGAACAAGCAGGCGTGATCCGACATGCTAACTCCGGTAGGAAAAGACATCCTATTACTATGGCCCGTGAAACCACACGTGCCGAGTCATCATGTCATATGACGGATCATTAAACTTCATTCATTTCATTTCATAGCTAAAATACAATATTAAGCTACCTCACTTTACAATTATATTATTTAGTTAAATTGTTAAAAAAAAATATTTTTTAAAAATTATTAAAATAAAATTTTAAATAAAAATATTTTTTTAAAAAAATATTATTAATTAATTCTTAAATTTTAAAAATAGTTTTATATTTTTTAAATGTAAAATTTTGAAGGAAGGAATTGCTGTTCTATAATAGGAAAGTGAAACTAGATATCAGGCCAGGTGTCCCTTTGGCATCTTTGGAAAAATTTGTTGCCCCTCAACGTTTACATTCACGTGGCTTTTCGTCGACACTCAAAACAAAATTCAAAATTCACAAACACCGACCAAGTTAAAACAAAGCCTCGCATCAGAACTCGGGTCGTGTTGTCTGTTCAACACAACTCGGACGAGTCAAAACCCCCTTCGCCTTCAGTTGAGTTGAGGCTTCACTTGCCGAAGACCAACGTTATAGTTTTTGGGTTCGTCATCGTCCGTGACAGAGCACAACGACAGAGATTCCTCAGACTCAGAGCGAGAGTGAGAGTGACCCCATTCTCATCGTCATCATATTCATTCATCAACCTCAACACGAACACGAAATTAAGTGGGTCCACTTCCAGTTCTTTCATCGTGATATCACTACAACAGTTAGATAACATTCTCTGATGTTGCCACGCGTCTAACCCGAAACCAGTGCCTTGTCAACCACCACCTTCCATCATAGTCCATAGTAACATCCTCTCTCTCCCTCTCCCCGGTTGTCTCTGGCTGTCATAAATACAAGTTTTGTAAGATAGTAGTTTCATTTCAGGACAGGCTCAGTACTAGCACGAAGCAAAGAAATGGAGGAGAGAGAAAGTGGAGTGGGGACTACTTTATATTAATTTAAGCTGTTCTACTCTCTCTCTCTCTCTCTCTCTCTATATATATATATATATAGTTTGTAGTGTAGTGTAGTGTAGTGTGTGGGTAGATGCTTGATAGATAGATAGATGGGTCATGGGTTGCGGGTGCAGTGGTGTCATATATATATATATATATATATATATAACTCATAATTTAACTGCAGGTAAATGGATACACAGACACAGCTCCAAACAAGGACAATGGATGCACGCACTCAAAGTTTCATCAATTATCGATGTCAGAGAAAGTGACTTGCTTTTTTGGTTTCTGGCTTTTCCTCGTGGCATATTTCTGTTTAGGTTATTCAACCATGAGCCTAACTAGACAAATCCACTCTTGAATAGGAATATGCTATTTTAATTTCCTCAACCAAAAATATAGATTATTTGGATTGCTTTAATTTATGATGCCTACATAATAATAATAATAATATATCATCCACAAGATATGATATATATTTAATGATATATGCATCAATAAAATGAAATGAACAACTTTTAACCCCTCAAGGTGGAGTAGTGTTGTATCTGACTGATTGTGCAGAATCAGAATCAGAGGGAGAGGGAGAAAAAATGGTCAATTCCATTAATTAAATTAGAGCTAGCTAGGTAGGACCACATAGAAAAGGAAAGTAGACAGAAGTTGAAGGAAAAACAATGCAACAGTTGGCAACTGAACCGTAAAAGGCCCTACCCGCGAGATAGAGACTAGAAGACTAATTGTGGGACTCAGTACGGCACACTTAATTGTTAAAGAAATTAAGTCAAGGATGGGTTAAGCACCAAGATAAGATATATAGCTTCAAGCTGCAGGGACTTCACGATCAATACTTACTTTTTATGTAGACCATGAACTCTTCATTGTGCCGATCGATGTTGTATGTCGGTATCAATGTTGATTCTTAGCCAACCAATCCAATTCTTTTTTGCCCTTTTCGCCTCAACCATTTTGTTTATATTCATTTGTTGTTTAATTTATGGATTTCACTATAAGGGTAGCTAATCTATACGTATACACTGATTTTTCACTACACAATAATGTTATATTTACACACACTGTATTTCATTTACTTTACATAAATAATAATTATAATATACCAAGTAGTTATAGTTAGAGAAGCAGGAATTGGGCAAGCAATGAATTAGACAAATGGTAACTTGAACTTTGCCTTTGGAACAGAAGAGCTCATTCTTTGTTGCTTTCAATGTCCTTTAATATGTGACATTATCAGCTATGGCTCTTTCTACGCATTTAATTGCAACAAACGACACGAGAGTGACATTAATTAATATGGTAGCTAGGGTAAGCGTAAGAGAAGAAACAAACTCAATTTCCATTCATCCCTCTCTCTTGTAATGCTAATGGAAAAATTTAATCTCGCTTCCAGTTGTTGTTTGTCCATCTTATCTTATCTTAGATCTCAAGTCAAGTTCACGGAATTAATATTAATTTATATATTTATTATTTAAATTTCAGGACTTTTCAAGTCAACATAAAAATGGTACTGAAGAGGGATGAGTCCACGTCCACCTAAGAGCAACCACTTCCCCAATGACCGCTTTCTCTTTAGCTTCATCCGACCAAAAAGTCGCTTCCCTAAACTAACATCCCCACCATCATTGTAGCGCGTGTACTATACACACGAATATTAATTATTATTTTTGTTAATATTCGACATCCACGTGGTCCTACTCCGAACCAAAAAAAGAGAAGGGCTGACATTGGCATTTGGCAGTAGCCGAGATTAAGTATTACGATTGCAAGCATCTTCACTTCGTCACAGTCAAAGAGGAGTGCTTCAATTGATTGATTGATTAATGAATTACCGCTGCAACTTATAAACATAAATTTACTTTTCCACTCTCGCTGTTGCTGGGACAAGAGTTGCCGAGTTTAACGTTGAACTCGCGATATTTTCTGACATGATACCGTGACATATGGGTTATTACTATCTTTTTATCGTTCATAAACCTTAAAATTATCTATTAATTTAATTATTATTTAGTAATATATATATATATATATATATATTGTACCAGAGGAGGACTTGTTCAGGCTCAGCACAGTGTCCGTCCGTCTGTGTGTGTTGGGAGAGAAAAGTTGTTTAAGAACTGAAAGCAAACCAGAAAATAACACCAAACGAAATCAGGTGAGATGATGGTGCCTGTTACTGTGAGAATAGGACAGATTTTATTGTAGTAGGAAAGGAATTCCTGCTGGTTAAATTGATGAAAACTCGCTCCTGTTTTAAATTTTGCAAAGCTTTTTGAGTGAACAAGAAGCAAAAACCACTGCGAAAATTCAGCAAGACGTTGAGATTTGAGAGGAACAGATTTCAGTGTACCAGCTTTACCTTCAATAGTCTTATCTGCTGCCATGCTTGAGTTGAAGATGGATGCGAATCTGAATCTTCATCGCTGTTAATGGTGACGAAGGAGTTGGGAAGGGTATCGCGCAATCTCTATAGGCTGTAGAGGAATGAAAGCTTTTGTTTTTCTCGAAGAGAACACATTTTCGCTCCATTTCATTCTCCTAGCCTAAGAAAGGTAAAAGATTTTCCCTTTACTCTCTTTTTATTGTTCTAGCCCTGTTCCAATAATTCCAAGTACCTTCCTTACCTTTATTGTTACTATCATTATATTATTAGCTTCTGATTGTTCAAATCAATTGGGATGTCTCCCAGCATTTACTGAGAATCACAGAGCCATCCACCTGACTATGAAGTAGAAGGGTTTGGTTCCAGCGCAGTGGGGGTAGAAACACTGTTGGATCAATTATCCTCTTGTGATTGTCACCGAGTAATCTCTTTTTGAGACGCAATAAATGAAGGAAGCTGAGAAGAGCTTGGATCCGCAACTATGGCACGCTTGCGCTGGAGGTATGGTTCAGATGCCTCCCGTGAACTCAAAAGTCTTCTACTTTCCTCAAGGCCACGTAGAACATGCACAGGCCAGCGTTGAATTTGTGGCCTCCTTAAGCTCGAGGGTTCCACCGCTCATTCTTTGCCGGGTGGCAGCCGTAAAATTCTTGGCAGACCCAGAAACTGACGAAGTTTATGCGAAGATAAGGTTATTCCCTTTAAGAAACTCTGAGATTGATTATGATGATGATGGGGTTGTCGAGAGTAACGGATCTGAGAATTCTGATAAGCCCGCATCTTTTGCAAAGACATTAACCCAATCTGATGCCAACAATGGTGGAGGGTTCTCGGTTCCAAGGTACTGTGCTGAAACTATCTTTCCGCGGCTGGATTACTCAGCAGATCCACCAGTTCAGACTGTGATTGCCAAGGACGTTCATGGTGAAACTTGGAAATTTAGACATATTTACAGAGGAACACCTCGCAGGCACTTACTGACAACTGGGTGGAGCACTTTCGTGAACCAGAAGAAACTTGTTGCAGGGGATTCTATCGTGTTTTTGAGGGCCGAAAATGGAGATCTCTGTGTCGGAATTCGTCGAGCAAAGCGGGGAATTGGCAGCGGATCAGAGACCCTATCTGGGTGGAGCCCTGGTCCGGGGAATTGTGTTGGACCATATGGTGCGTTTTCTGTTTTCTTGAGAGAAGAGAACAAGGAATTGCGAAATGGTTCTGGCCTTGGGGGCAATTTGAGTGCAAGATCAAGAGTGAGGCCTGAATCTGTGATGGAAGCTGTGAGACTTGCTGCGAGTGGCCAGCCATTTGAACTTGTTTATTACCCAAGAGCAAACACTCCCGAGGTCTGCATTAAGGCTGCAGCTGTGAGGGCAGCAATGAGAATTCAGTGGTGCTCTGGAATGAGATTCAAGATGGCCTTTGAAACTGAGGATTCTTCCCGGATTAGCTGGTTCATGGGTACCATAGCTGCTGTTCAGGTTCTTGATCCTGTACGCTGGCCAAATTCTCCATGGCGACTTCTCCAGGTACGATCGTATTTATTTAGTTGATTGAATTAGATTTGGGTTTGATTTATGATTGGCATATAGTAAGCGTTTGTTATGAATGAACAGGTTACTTGGGATGAGCCAGATTTGCTACAAAATGTGAAGCGTGTTAGCCCATGGCTGGTTGAATTGGTATCAAACATGCCAATTATCCATCTATCACCCTTCTCTCCACAGAGGAAGAAGGCGCGGCTTCCACAGCATCCGCACCCAGACTTGTCCTTTGACGCTCACGTCCCAATACCAACGTTTTCAGGCAACCCCCTTGGACCAAGCAGTCCCTTGTGTTGTCTATCTGATAATGCTCCTGCAGGCATACAGGGAGCCAGGCATGCTCAATTTGGAATATCTCTTTCAGATCTCCACCGTAACAACAAACTGCACTTGGGGCTGCTTCCATCCAATGTTCAGCGGCAGTTCAATGTGCATTCTGGGATTTCTAATGTCAGTCTTATCAAGCATGAGACCAAAAATGAAAGCTTGTCATGCTTGCTCACTATGGGAAATTCTAATAAGACTTCGGAGAAATCTGATAACGTAAAGAGACACCAGTTTTTTCTTTTTGGTCAACCAATACTTACTGAGCAACAAATCTCTCGAACCTGTTCTGTTGATGCATTTTCTCAGAATTACACTGGAAAAACTTCACCATATGAGGATAACAAAGCAAAGTGCTTTTTTGGTAATTCTGAATCTGCACTTTCGCAGCAGCTTTCGCCGGAGAAGTCTTCTGCTGAAATTTCTTGGCAACTTGGCTTGGATACTGGTCATTGCAAGGTCTTCATGGAATCAGAAGATGTGGGACGAACCCTAGACCTATCACGACTTAGTTCTTATGAAGAGTTATACAGGAGACTTGCCAACATGTTTGGAATTGAAAGCTCTGATATGTCGAACCATGTGCTCTACCGTGATGCAACAGGTGTTGTTAAGCAAACCGGAGAAGAACCATTCAGGTGTCTTTCTTTCTTATATCTGAAATATCAATTATCAATTTCTTGTCACCGTGAATCTGCCATCTGCCATTAATTTTTAGGATGCATATTATATTATTTGCTCAGTTATTATCCTTGTGATTACATTGCAGTGATTTCATGAAAACAGCAAAACGATTGACAATTCTGACTGATTCAGGCAGCAAAGATATTACAAGGTAAATGAGGAAATGACCTCAGTATTACTAAACCTTTATCAGTTTTTCCTCTTTAGTTTTCTATTTGTGCAAATGTGAAGGTAGATAATGGGGTTAGGGCTATAATATGGTTTACTTAGCCTCTAAAGAAGGCCTGCACTTTTTTTTTTGTGTATATTTTCATCCATAAGAGTTGAAGTCTGTTTTGCAGGACCTGGATTACTGGAACTCGGAACGGTGAACATGGATTAGATGCATCAAACAAGACTGGTCCCCTCAGCATATTCGCTTAGTATGTTGTGGGATCTGAGTAGTTACTGAAGGAGACATATTTTGCACTTTGTTTACTTATGGAGAAACTTAATATGAACTGAATCTTTATCATGGTTGGCATCTTTTCCTTTCCTTTTAAGTGTCTATATGTCCCAATTAATAATGATGCCTGTATTACGGAATTCATGGTCAACTATCACTGTACTGAAATATTAACCAAGACATTACTTGTTTGTCACTAAGCGAGGTTACTTTTATTTGTGCAAATTATCATTGTGAATGACTGAATCAATGATCATTCTACTATTTCGATGGCAATGCAGTTCTGAACTAACGTCTTTGAAGAAACCTTAGCCTCGCTAATTATTTACAAGATTAACTCAGCCATCTATCCCACTGGAAAGTAATCAAAATTTATGTCCTTGAAAATTAAAAATAGAAAAAGGAAGAATTGTGCGATGGACTGTCAGTGTCATATGCCATTTTAGTGAAAATATGAAGAGGGTGAGTTAAGTGCCAATAATGTTAGAATATTTCTGTAGTGGGATCCAGTTCATTGACAGGATTTAATTCGTGGGGTTTCCTCAAATTCTTGACTTTCTTCTTGGTGTGGTACTCAATTTTTAGATGATAAACCTTGCCTTGCTAGGCTCGGCTGCTACACTTTTTACGGTTTTGTTTTCTATTTGAGGCTATTCTATTCTGATCTGCTACTTTGTCTTCTCTGTATTCCTAAGATAATGACTTCAATGATGACTAATAACACAAACTAAAAGGTAAAAGGAGGACTTTGTCTCTTATCAAACTAAACTAGGATGGCGGAACGGACAAGATTTTCAAATGAATTGATATATACCACATTGAACTCTTTGACTTATACCTCGTAAAATTTCAATCCAAGCACCTCCCGATTTAGAAGACCTTAAACTTAGTCGTGTTCTCCATGTAGATGTAGGTCCCGTGTCTTGTTTACTACTCCCTTCTCATAAAATAATACTACTAAGCAACAACATCATTATACCGTAATTGTCCTGTCTCTCTCTAGTGTGGTCTGATAAAAACAACTAACAGTACAGGTTACTGCCGTCCCTATCACGGATTCACAGTCATTTTCTGTTTTTATGTTCTTCCTAATCACAATCTTTAATTTCCAAGTGATTGGAATTAATGAATGGATCTAGTTGGAAAAAAACAACTATTGTGTTTAAGTTGTGGTGTCATCCCAAATTGATAAATCTAAGTGGTCGGTCAAATTATACGAAGTTACACGTGCAGTGTGTGTTGAGACTAAAGTATTAGTATAATCCTTGTTGGGTTTGCTTAATTAAGAATAGAATAACGGGCAAACCCAAGCTGACTTGACTTTGAAGGTGAAAGGTGTTTCAGAAATTGGGATCTGAAAACCCAGAAAACATGATCTGGGTTTTGATCTAATTGTTCTGGCATATTTGAGGGGTAAGGCGGGTATGGTTTAGGTTTGGGGCTCTGGAACTGTGAATTGAACGCTAGATGAGGACAGACAGGTGCGTTACAATCCCAACAACAACCACTTTAATCTATGTGTTTTGTTGAGTCCTAGGTAATAACCACACGTGGGAGTGGGACCAATTCCCACCTATTCTATATTGAGACATTCACGTGCAACTACCCTACTGTGTCGCCGTTTCGATGGCCGGGCTCTTGTTTTGCCCATTTTAATGGACTCTGTTTTCTTTGCCGTTTTACTTTTGACTTCTTTCTTTAAGAGGGCATTGTCATACTTGGAAAGTGGTTCATTTCATTTTCAAGTTGCAAAAATAGCACGATTGTAATTGAAGCAACAGTACGTAAATTGATATGCTTGGTAGGAGCAATTCAAATGGTCAAGCAATGGAAGTTTGTGTCAAAATAAGAGGAAAGCTATCTATCTATCTATCGGGGCAAAACATATTCCGAGGAGTTGAATTTTCTCAATTTCAGCTCCAAACCCGTACTCTCAGGAACATGGTCTCTTTGCATCGGATGGATAACTTACATTTCTCACTTTTATTTTTATAAAATTACATTTTCTTAACAAAAAATGCATAATATATATTTATTCATGATCACATAGACATACCTCCCAAAATTAGTTAGAATAATTGAAATATAACAGTTTTTCAAAGGATCCTAAGCTCTCTAATCTAATTAGGATCTTTTATTATTATTATTTTGTAATCAATAAATTTTTACACTTCTAAATTGCATACATTGAACATAAAGTTGAGGCACGCATTTTAAAAAATATATATATCTCTACGTTTTTTAAGGTAAGAGGAAAATTGTAGTATTTTATAAATTCTATAACTATATAGAGCTGTGAACCATTGAAAGATCTTCTATTTTTAAGCACGAGTGACAATCTTCTCTTTAATTTCCTCGTTCATTTTCCTTTTTAAAAAGTTATTTCTCTCTCCATTGATATCTATCATACGTGATCTCAATTAGATCAAAGGGTGGCGAAGGACGGTTCTATGTCAGCGTCCATCTACTTTTTGCTCGACACACACAAGCAGAAGAGACAGAGATATGCCTGCAGGCCCCACCAAACCACGTAATGCCCTTTCTTTTTAATTTATTTTTTGGTTTATAAAATGATCCTACGTGGATGGGTCGTCGTATCGTATTTCTTACTCGTTCTTGATATCATTTACCCAAATCAGATTCTCGTCTTCACTTTTCGCGAGAAACTGCCATATCCTAAAAAGCTCTCTTCCATTTTCGAACTAAAATTGTCTTTAATTCTTTTTCTTTCTTTGCATGTTCTGTGCAGAAGCCATACCCAGCAGCGAGTAATTGTGGTTGTAGGGTAATAATAATAATAATAATATTAACTAAGAAAAATAATACATTAATATTTGGTTCACGATGTTTTCACAAACAGGATATGTCTGAAATAGCGTTGATATTCGGATGTGTGTAATTAGAAGCCTAAGACATTGAAGAAAGAAATAAGATGTTACCATAATGACTCAAACTATTACATCCTAGATTTAATTTATGAGTTAGCACAATGGTCATTTGTCATACTTGAATAAACAGGTGTTAATTTGATGTTAAAGTGACGACAGCAATAATGGGAATCCACAATGGCCGTCCAGTCCAATCAACCGTTTGGAAAAGAAAGAGCAATTGAGTGTACTTTGAAAGTTGAAACCAACTCTCACAAACAAAACATTTGATTATCAATGTATATCCGTATTACTCTTACTCTGAATTCAGTGTGAAGTGAAGTGAAGACACTAATACAATACAATTCATAATCGTAAATGCTACTTGACCCATGGAAAATATGTTAGTTGTACTAGTCAAAATACTTAATTATGGCTTGGCATCCCAGACAGACAATCAAGTCAAAGCCATCATAATTCACCCCAATTTTTCAACATCGGGTTTAGACTGCCCACTGCCATCTCCATTCTTGCCCTTCTGGGCGGCATGCTGAAGCTGAAACAGAATCAGCGGTGCGTTATTCAAAATATCATTAGTTTTCAGTTCCAAAACGCTGCGCAACTAAGGATCCAGTGATCAAACACAATCGAGGTATATTTCGAAGAACTGCTTTAGACCTCGTCAAAGCTAAACGAGCTTGTGAGAAACGGGGTGTGCATTAAAAATGACACCACAGTCCAACTGTTCAAGTCTCCGAGACCGTAATGAAACAAGAGACGAGAACGGCAAGACCAAAAACGCAACCCATAATCAATGAAATCCAGAAAAATTTTCCCATTTTCATGAAAATAGAAATTTGGATAACTAAACTGTTGATGAGGCATGGACCGATCCTATTAATTACCAGAGACCAATCAATACTAACATCATAGGGTACAATGAAATATAAACAAGGACATCCCCTGTAGAGTTCTAGATGGTAAATATGTAACCAACAGCTCCATTTACGTAATGTGGGTTGGAATTGTGAGTGTGACAACATTATCTGTTTCGTACACGAACAGCAATGGCAATGGCATGTTAGTGATTGCATACCAGAATAGATGAAAATTTAGTAGTTGCAAACTTATAAATACAAATTCTATGGTACCCAAAGTCAAATTAGTTGTAGCAGAGCTCGAGGTGATGTGATCTACAACTTCAGAATGCGAATTTTGTCAGCTCTCGTGCCCGTTCCGGCAGCAACAGGTCACCGATCGTTATCAAACTTTTCTATCAATCACAATTTAACGCTTTTTCCTCTCTCTCCACAAATCACAAAACAAGTACTCTTCAAATTCTACTCCTAACGCACCCACCGCAACCAGATCTAACTTGCCTTTCGCGTCTCATTAACCGTTCTACGAGATTTGCTTCTCTGAAAATTAAAATCCTCGGCCACGGATAATTGGTCCTTTCAATGAGATTCCCCTCTTCAATTGGCTAACTCGTCTACGCATTTTGCTTGACAAGTTACATTCCTCCCCTATTTCTCATAATCTTGCAGTTAAATTATATAATTTCTTTCTAGAAAATAAAATAATAGTAAGACGTAAAAATCATTTGCATATTTCGAGTCTCTAGGGGAATTGATTCAAGTTATATTTCAGTACTGTTTCTGTGATCTATTTTGCTTTTTTATGCTTTTCCCAAACGTCTCACCAAGGTCCAATGCAAGTGCCATGAAATTAATTAGCTCCTCATTTTAAATCGCAAAACCTTAACTGGCTAAATTTAAATTCATAACATAACACTACTTCATTCAGCAACAAGTTTTCTTGATAAAAAATGACCAAAATAAAGAAGCAAAATCCTTTATATCAAATGTCAGTCAATTCGTGCTCACACAGTAACAATTGGCAACAGCTTCCTCCCGAAGCAGATGCTGCTCTTCCCACATTTTTCTTGTGCTCCCTAGGCACAAGTCAGAGCCGAGCACAAGCGTATATTTGAGTTTCGACTAACGTCAACGCGTAAAAGGAACAAGGAGGATATAATAAATAAAATTTGATAAATGTGGGAAAACCCAGAAATCACTTACAAGAAGAGGCAAAACTTCAAAATAATAAACAAGCTTAATATCTAATAAGCGAGAACAGAGACAGATTGGATGATTATCGAAAACAAAAATATACTGTACTGTACATGAGTTTGGTGCATATGCCATGCGAACCGAGAATGGGGTCCACCAGAGGATGTGACGGTCCAACTTTCATTTTATCACTCACTCCAGAACGGCAACCTCTTGGTCAACCCTCCAGTAATTTGCATCATTGAATTCCTTCACTCCTTGTCCACCCTCCTCCGAATTCTCCTTTTCTGGCACTTTGGGGACAGTGTTTCTTTTCAATGGTCCTGCTTCCCCAACTATTCCATCTTTCATAGCCTGTTCCATTGCCTTCTCAGTACCTTCTAATTCCACCCCTACAAATTCAACATCCTCTTCAAATAACGACGGCACCGCTACAGATCTTTGACTTCCATCACCAACCCCCTCACTAGAATCTCTAGCAGTTGGCGACCCATTCGCAGGTGATTCTCCATTTGATGGAGAACTAGTATTCGGACTGCCTGTTTGAACTTGAGTGGAAAGGTTGCTAACGGACTCATCATTATCCACAAAAGGATTCATGCTTGAACCAGTAACTTGCATGTCTGATGGTTCACCCCATCCCACCCAGTCAGGCAACGGCCTATCCCCAAACAAGTCTTCATTGTCTGGAGTCTCAAACCTGAAGAATCCCATATCATGTGAATCATTTGCCTTCTCATTTTCAAAGTTTAGAGCACTACCATTTATGGAATTACTACCAGCTAATCCCCCGAAGGAGTTCGTGCTCGAGGTAGATGTACCATTAACAGTATTTTTGCTTTCTGCCAATTCTTCATCTTCTCCAACCACTACCTCATCATCACTACTGCTATTACCACCATTTGTAGCTCCATTCAAGTTAATCTCATCCATCATCTCTGAGGATGATGTGCCCTCAGGTGCATTACCGGTTCTGTCATCTTGGAATGCAAACCAGTTGGAATTCGTAAACAGACTACTGCATAAAGGAAATATTAATTTCTTAATTCTAGGTTAAAATGACAGACTAAATAAAGAAACATCAACAGGACAACCAAAGCTAGACCACAAATTGAGATCACCCTCCAGGAATCCCCAGTAGGCATAGTCATGCAATAATCATTTCAGCTTTTTTCACCATTCAAGTATTTCCTTTCGACAAAGTTAATCTACAATTATTTGTGAAGCTACCATTTATATTCGATCAAAAGATTCAAATAAACACTTCTGCAGCAATCTCTCACTCTGGTCTAAAATGTTGCTACCCTCCTTATGCTATCCACCTTTATCACTTCCCTCCCCTCGGTACTTATTTCTGTAAATGATGGAGGAGGATAGCATTCGAGGCAAAGTGACAAAATTCACCACTAAGACAAAATAATATTATTAGCTTCGTCCAAGAGAAAATAAATAGAGACTTACCTCCCTTGATCGTCACCAAGTCTTAGGGATGATATGACTACTTCAGCAGAGTCATCTTCAAAGTAGGCATCCTGAATTTAATGCAACAAACTAACAAATTACCATCAATCTTAAATAACAAAATAGACAACTAGGGAATATTGGTTTTTTTGACATTAGCTCACATCGCTTGAACTGATGCTTACTCAAAAATGGGACAACTAATTCTATACATAAATCAATTACCATTTACGTAACACTTTGACAAAGTGACCTTCATATTTGTGCGGTTGACAGGGCCATTATGAGCATAATGTGTTAGTTACCGAATTCCAGATCATGCTGGCGTTTTACCCAACGTCAACCCTGTAAACCTCCTTTGGGAAGGGCTTATTTGACACCATAAGCACTTATCTAAATTTTTTTCATACGTCTAGAAGTGCTCTCAGTAACAGCTTATCAAATCCAGATATGCTGTTTTAAGCCTATTCTTATAGGAATGAAAATAAACCAAAAATGGCTTGTGTAATTAGTTGTTTAGTATAAGCTTCTATTAAGCTATCACAAACTTGCAGAAGCACTCATCTGAAACGCACTATGCATAAGTATCTATTTCAACAATCATCCAAACCGAGCAAAGATTATTTTAATTATAAATAATAATCAGAGCTATTACCTCATCATCTCGATCAATACCTCTTTGGTCCTGCAACCAAAGATGATCAATGCATTAGTGCAGGATTTAGTTCAACCTATAATGCACGCATCTCTTGTCCAAACCAGAGGCAAATCTTGAGAGAAATTTTTTTTCTTTTTTAAAAAAATGAGAGCATTCAAAAGTGACATGGGAGGAGGAGTGGATGGCACCACACAAACCTCTTCATTATCCTCATTCCCATAAATTTTATATCTAAAAGCCTGGCTCAAATTATTTGCTAAAGCTGCTACATCATAGTCTCTGTCATGAAGGTCGTCATCATCACTATCCCTCATCCTATCTTGTAATGCAGTTGGACGTCTGCACAGAACATATCATACAAGATCTTAACTTAGCTGACTAAATGTTAAAAAAATAAATAAATAAATAAAGATATTATAGTTTATCCTGCATTATCCCAAAATATCTAGAGAAAAAGATAATAAATAGCTATTGTAAATATATGTTTTCTCTGAAATACTTAAAAATTTCAAATAGCAATAAAATACCCACTCCACTTTATTTTTTGTGTTGTTTACAGAAATAAATAAATAACACTACCCAATTAAGGGTATGATCTAGCTACTTACTACTCTAAGCAAAACTAATGTCACCAAAAAAAACATCTTGACACTCCCAGTAGCACTTCTACAAAGCAGATACAGAGGAACAACGGTGTTTAGAGCTTAGTCAGCTTACCCACAAGCCCAGCGCTGAACATTCTCAACAGCATTACGCTCCTGCAAAATTGTAGCTTGCCACTCCTTCCACTCACTATTTTCCTGCAGAAGTTAAACAAATCAAGTTGATTATCTTAAGAGTAAAGTAAGTTATTTCTTTCTTTCATCTTGTTTTGCTTAGTTATTAAATTATAACCCTAAAAAGGGGAGTAAACAAATAGTACAAAAAAAAGAAAAGTGGACCACATGGATCCTAACATAAACATATAAATATTAATTTCAATCTTATGTTGTTCATCGAAATAATACATTTTAAAATAATGGAATTACTTGAAAGGAATTGTTGATTTTAGGACCCACAAGGAACATATGGACTTCCGAAATGCTAAATAAAAAAGAGAATTTTCATATGGTAATATTATCACAACCATGAACTCGTGAAGAATCTGAAGATTTAGTATATTACCCAGAAATGAGGTAAACTAAACTAACCTGAAGACATGCCTGAATACGGCTTTGGTTATTCGCCAAGGAAACCAATTTGTTAGCAATTCGAGTAATATGCCCAATGTTTCCTGCCCTTAGCACACGTTTTCCAGCAGCAGGAGTTGTTGGCTATGAGATCACGCAAGAGTCAAGTTAAAAAAGGCTCCAACAATTCAACGGTCATATATAGAGTTATGTGCGCTATGTGTGTGATATCAGATGCACAAAAGCCAATTAAAGTATCTCGCATGTATTTCAGATAATATGAAAGGATCAAAGATGATTAAATTCTCATTTACAACTGGATCCCATATAAGCAGATCATGTTTCTTTGCTTACATATTTCAACAATTTATGGTTGTATCCGAACAGTATACACTTCTGCAAAAACTTAACAACCAATATATGACCTTCCATCAAGTAGTTTGAAGCATCTACCAACCTGACTGTTGTCACCAGAAAGAATAGGATGTTTATCCGCTTGGAGAACTTTTCCAATTAAATCACACTCTTGAAGAAGATGATCAACAATGGCATCAGTTTTGCTCTCCAAACATGAGAATATGATACTTTCTACATGATGGTGCAATGAGTTATTGTATGGATACCTGTAGTATAGTTAAGCAGACAAACGGGTCAAAAAAAAAAAAATGTTCTGTATCTACCCAAATGATATGAAAAATCCCCCAAGACATCTAGAACCCATTCCCCAATCAACGGTAATGGTCACTTACTGGAAGAAAAGATCAATGACTTGTCGAATGGTTCCTGAGCTAACCAATTCTTTTTCTGCCACTTCATTTCCAGTTCCTAGAAGCACTGCAATGAACTCCACAATCTGGAAGAATTGCAGATTACTCAGAAAAGACAATATCATGTCCAAGTTACCCCTAAGTAGGAACAGAAATCATCGAAATAAACATTTCTCAACTGGGGTTCAACTCAATGGGTAAACGACAAAACTTAGCTTGACAAAACAGCCATGCATGCCTAATTTAAAATAAAAAATAACAACCAACCTTTAATCGATGCTTCCCAAGTGGAGGCCTCAATTCTCCATATGTTGTTGGCAACACCTTTTCATCAGATGACACGTTCAAAAGCATAAGCAACTCACCTGCATACAAGATTTACAATCTTAAAATCAATGTAATATGGCAACTTGAACATATATAATGGTCATATTTTGCATAAAACAAAATAAAATATGTTCAAGTCAGAACATGAATAAATTTGAATTATTTATAAATGAGTCACTTAACTAAAGTACATAAAACGGACATAAAAAAGCCCATGATACCATCACAAAACATACAAGCAATGTGAATTCATAATTACCAAGTTTCGGGAGCATTGCGCCAATAGTATCTGGGTTGACAGGAATTGGGGCCTCATATATGGGTTGACTTCGGAAAGAATGAAAGAGGGGAGAAGGAACTGCTGATCGTTTTGGATCCAACAAAGAAATACACACTGACAGTGAGTGGACAAGGCTAGACTTTGAATGTGAATCTTCCAATGCATGACTCAGAATTCTTGCAACAAAACTGCATATAAGAAAAAATTGGCAATTATTTCAACTGTATAAATGAACTAAAACAGAACAAAAATTTACTAATTAATTCATAAATTTGTATAATATAGTAAAAAAAAAAAGACCATAAAGCCCTTCCTAATACAAACCTTGGGCTTGAAAGTTTAATAGCTAGAGTAGATGAGGCATTTCGAGTTATTGTACATAGCGTCTCAGCTGCGTTGGCATGAACCTCAGGAGGACTCTGATCCCAATAGAAAACATGTCAGATAATGTTAATGATGGGTGCATACAGAATGCTCACTAGAGGATGTTAAAGAATCTCTTTACAGATGATCTACCAATAAATGAGGTTTCTAATCAACATAGAAATATATGCTGTACAAATAAGCGATCATAAGTTCCCCATAAAAACATACACTGCCTACAGATGCAGGCATTGACCACTTGTACACAGCACAGAGCATATTTATAGGAGAAAAGCTACCAATAAAACTATAAATCAGAGAGATGCTTTACTTACAGATGGACTTAGTTTATCAACAATCATCTCCAGCAGATTGCTCTCAGCCAACCATTGCATCACATCTATAAAATTGGGATACACATGGTCATCAGCACCTACTAATCGAACCAAAACCTGTGCAGAGAGCTCATCTCAGAATTCATTCTAACACGTAGGCAAGAACTTAGTAATTCCACAATCACCAGAAAAACATGAAGAACTATACCTCCATAATGGATGTAATTCCTATCAAATCAACCAGTTGCCGGAAAACATTCTGATGGGCCTGCAGAAATAATGTCAAAGCTTAAACAAACAAACAACATCACAAGGTATAATATTCATATGTGATATAATTTAATTGGTGTATCCACTAAAATTTGCTTCACATAAAGGTACCAAGAACAAGAGGCAATATATTTTACCCAATGCTTTGATTTTCTCCTGATACTTGCAAAACTGAGTTAACCAGGAAAATCTAATATTAAAGTACATTGTTTCACTTACTTGAACATAATTCATAAGTGCCACTGTCTTCCGAATCATTAGGCATACAACAACCTAGGGAGAAAAAAAATAAATAAATAAAAGAAGCCATAGAAAACAGAACCAAGCATGTAATTATAACCAAATCAGATGAGGTATGCAGATTAAATGTTGCACAAACCAAATCCAGCTTAATAAGAAATACCTTGCTAAAATACCCAGCCAACAAGGTACTATGAGAACGGTCAGGCTCCAAGAAGGAGAATAATAAATTCATCAGCTGCATTTATGAAGAATAAGAAGTGGAAATCAGTTACAAATAGAGCACTACAAACTTCAAACTAGAGAATGCTTGCGTCAGGTTTTAAATAGAGCATAAACCTCTTCTTCCTCCACCAAGGTCTTCAAAATGACATCAATTTCACAAGTAAAAATCTCACAGGCAATGAATGGAAACCTGAACCAAGAAATTAAAGATCAGACTCCGAAAAGATGGAAATAATGAAGTTGAAACATCAAAATAAAGATATAAGGTTTGGTCTCAACAAAATTCATTGCATACTTGAAGGCTCGTTTGCTTTCAGCATCTTCTGGCGGTTCATCAACAATGTAGCGCACTAATTGCTCAACCTGGGCTCTGTCCCTCAGGCTGAAACAGAATGACGACAACTAATTACCTTTGAATTAAATATATATATATATATATATATATAACCACAAATGCAGTTTGTGCTTTTTGTGATGAAATTTAGTTGCAATTAAGACTGAGTCTAAAAATTGGAAACCAATATTGGGTCTATACAGAAAATGTGCATGAGTGTAAAAATTGTCAAAAGGGCCTTGACATGCACTAAGCTAAGTATATCAGAAACGTACAAGTTAATGAGACGACTGTTTAAGGCCTTGCATTCTTGGATTATTTCCTCTTCATCCAGAAGCTCTTCCAGAGTAAAATTCTCCTTATCTAATATTGCCTCCACCTGTACAGCATCGTCAAGACAAAATGCACTTGAGGCTACTAAAGGAGAATCAGAATGGAGCAAGTAAATAAGCTAACACTTTAAGCCACATAAGATATTGATAATCAACTAAAACACCTAAAAATTATGGTCATCCACTAAAAGTCCTGTAATGTAATATGACAGATAATGGAAGATAAATATGATAATCTTGAAAGTAAAAGCAAGTAATTCTGAACAGCCTTAAAATTCAAATTGTAGAAACTAGAAATTCAAGCATTTAAAAGATCCATTTTTAAGCAATTTCGGTAAACTCGCGGTAAATTGACAGCATTTAAATTTCTAGATTTTTTGTTGCCCAGTTGGCACACATTTGTATCCAATAATGGATATGCTGCATGTGCTGAGAGGGGAGCTAAAACTAAAAGGCGTAAATCACAATATTAAAAAATGATTAGCTAAAACGCATTAATAGCATCAATCGAAATTTTCCTTGTATAGTAGGCCACTGAAGCAGAACCGCTAAAAGAAGCAGCAGTCTGGATAGCAGGGTCTATCAGTTGCTGCAATTATGATTTGTAATCATTTAAATATATAAACCAGCGACAGCTCAGGCCGATCCATCCAATCAAAATTATGACAACATGTTTAGTATACTAGAACACCAATTAATTAGCACAAATTAACGACAGCTAATTAAATGCCATTTCATGAGGAAAATTAACTGATGCTTAAACTATTAAGAGAATCGAAAATTCAACTGCAGTTTAAATTTAGTGTAATTCGCCCATGACAGTAAATTGGCACGGAGATGAAGCTCATATTCAGAACCGAATAACTTACAGGGGAGGACGCAGACAAGGCCGTGAGCTTCCAAAACATGTCGAGTGGGTAAGAACGAAGATAGAAATAGGGATATAAATTCAGCAGAGCTTAAAACAATAGTTTCCCGGATCTATAAACCCTTGAAACACAGGGAAATCTAGGTCAAGTCCAGGGAACATAAAAACGGAGAGCTCAGGATAAGAAGGAAAGAGGAAGTTCAGACAGGTGCTGTAAAGGCTGTAAACCCTAATTTCGTGGGAGAGGGATCGAAAAGATGCCAGGCCGTGAAGATCGACAGAGAGAATGGGAGAGAGAAAAGAAAGAAAAGAGAGACCAGCCCAAAAAAATCGTAGCTACTAATCGCTGATGGAGACGGGCGCTAAAGTACAAACGATGTACTCAGGAATTGCCAAAACGCCATATCATGTTACAAAGAAAAAAAAAAAAAAAAGTGATGCATGCATGGTCCATAGATGTGACTCTAACATGACCACGGCGATGGTGTCATACCCTGAATCACCATCGCTGCGCCAATTTTAACGTTTTACAATTATAATTGAATGGATGATTTCCTTCTTTTCGTTTCTTTCCACAAGAATTTATACTCCTCTTTCCAATGAAAGTTATAGTTGAAAATATATAGATTTGGGAAATGTTTATATTTTATTTTTTAATGGATTCTATACTTTATTTTTGGTTTTTATTTTTGAGTTTTTCATATTTATTTAATATCCATTTACCACTAATTATTTCTTAAAATATTAAAAAAATTCAGTGCATTTTAAAAATATTTTTAGTGGTAAAAATATATTTTTTTTATTAAATCAAATATATTTTTAGACCTTGATTTTATTTTGACTATAAATAAAGATTAAAAAAAGCTCCAATAAAAAAAAGAAGATAAAATCTGCTAAAATAAATGGGCCCATAATTTGCAACTGAAATTATACAACAAATTATCTTATTCTTGCTTTATTAAATATCGATTTGGAACACGAAGGAAAAAGAAGAAGAAATACAATTTTTTGTATAGTTTTGTTAATTATAAAATTATTCTCTTTATTTTTCTTCTTTATTCAAGTTCTATTAATTTAAATCACGTTTTTTTTTAAAAAAAAAAAAAAGGTGACAATTTATTATTAATCATCATAATGCGTAATAAAAAAAAAAATTATTCAAATGTCTTTTTTGCTTTGTTTATTACTCTCACAGGATTAAAACTTGACAATTGATTAGGTAGATAAATTCTCAACAACCTTGTTTTAGGCAATAAACCAAATTCAAACAATACACTAATGATTAAATATGAATTCAAACAATTCATTAATCTGTAGACCATGAAAAAAGTTGAAACATCATTTATTAATAGCGACGATGACGATGCCAGAAGATTTGTGGTGACCGTTCTATTGGCTACGATTTTGATTCATAATCTCATGACATCATCATAGATGAAGTCTTCGGCTGAGAGAGGTGTCCTCACGGATCATGACTGTGCAGCGGGTAGCCTCTCTGCTCTTCCAACATGTTTTTGTTTTGGTTTGGGACATTTACGTCTCTCGTTTGCAGTCAACCTTATCACACGTGTCGGTTGATGCGCACAGCAACCTCGTTTGTATGATGGTCACGTGCGCTTTGCGTAATTAACTGTTCCACTTCCTCGTCGTTTCGATGATTGAATTTGATGGTCATGTCATACGGTGCAATTACATACATGGGTAGAAAATAGTCATGACTCTTGATGCATGCATCAGTAATCGGTAAATGAATATTTTGAGTGTAAATATAATTTGGTGCACTAACGTAATTTTTAAAAATAAAATTATGATATTTATGTTTATAAAATAAATTTAGTTTTTTAATAATATGTTAATATTTAATATTTATATTCTCGTTTTATTTATTAAAAAATGAATATTTTGATTTTTCCAGGGTGCCCTCAACAAATGAGGTTGGGAGGGCACGTGTTTTCCTCTTCGGCAACTTTTTGAATCGAAAGGCGCCGGGGTAGTTCTCCTTTTTGTGCGACTTCTTTCATTTTTTTTTTTTAAAGAGTGTCGATTGGGCGGCTGCATCATTAACACACTAATCTTAGTCGAGATTAGATAATATATATATATATATATATATATAGATATATAGGTAGTATTTAACCTCCAACAAAATAAAGCTGATGTTAACAGGAAAGATGATTTTGACCGATTAATGAAACAGAGATCGGGTTTTTTTTTTTGGAGAGGCAAAAGTCAGGTTAGTTAATAGTTAGATTTATATTTGGCACATTATTAACAAATTTTAAAATTTGCATAAATAATTGGATATATTTTTTGATAAATGTTTCATAAATTATTTAGGCAAAATATTAAATAAATTTTTTATGTGAAAGCCACTTTACGTGAGTTAATGATGATAAGTTTGAGCAATATCTAAAGGATTTGAAGAATTTTTTTTTTATGTAATTTAAAAACAGTTTTTATGTGAATAAATTTAACAAAATATTTGCCCGATATAAAAACCTTTGATAAAAAAGTAATCAAACTAAAATTTATGTTTAGAATTAATCATTTAATGGCATGTAGGACTTTAATTGCTTTTAAAAATAATTAAAAGTTTATTTTTAAAAGTCATCCAAGATTTTATATTATATTGAGAATCGAATAATCTAAAAAATTCAAAGCAAAAATAACTATAAGATATTTTATTAAATGGAAAGCCAATTTTCTAAATAATTTAAGTATTTCATTATATAAATAAATGAATTTCCATCTAATCAATCAATTTGGTTTGCTTAAATATAAATATTCCGCTCATATATTTCCTCCCAAGTTAATTTGTTGGAAGGAAATCATTCTATGCAGAAGAGTTAGGCGGGCACGACAATAATAATAATGTAAGGAAATTCAAAAGCAGTCACATCTATGAGCAACTTCTTTGTGTTTCATTACTCTGAAACAAATCAAGCGGCCAACGTACGTTACTAGTAATGCTTAATTTTGAGAAATTAATAAGTGTTTCATTTCTTTTCATGTTTCTTGCAAATTACTTTATTTATGTCTGATTATCTAATTTTAGCATTAGAATGAAAATGATAGACAACCAGAACAATTGCTTGCTTTAATATGTTTTTCCTCAAGGCTCAACCTCTACCACTCATTGTTGCATGTAATATTAATATTAATATAAAACAAGCTCAAAATGGGGAGACAAGTTATGGAGAATTTCTAGCAATTGTAATATTTGTACGGCGAGAAATCTGAACCGCGGTGTGTATTCATTTTGTATCTCCTTCGGATCAACAGAGCATATATGTTTGCATTAGGCCGTTTGACAGACCACATGAAACATAATTGAATAAGGTTTAATAATATAAAAACTTGACAGATTAAGGTTTCATGCTATAAGATTTAATAAAAATTTAATATTATATAATATTTAGTATGATATTGTATAAAAAAAAATTGTATTATATAAAATAATTATTTAATAAAAATAATTTTAAAATTATAGAATTATATCTTTTATAATTTTTCTTTATCATACATTTTTTTTTATTATATCATTGAATACACTTATAATTTTTTTAATATTTATTTATTTTAATTAATTAAGAGTTTCTAATAATATTAATTAATATTTTTTAAAAATTATTTATTATATTTTTTTAAAAAAAATTATCTTTTTAATAATATAATCAAGCTTAATTAAAATGTCAAATTAATAATACGATAATAAATTATATTAAGAAATATTGACTAGAGTTAATTTCAAGACAAAAATATTAAATTACTAATACAACGATAAATTATATTAAATAAAATTAACTAGAATTAATTTTAAGTTATTTAATAAAGCGTGTATACTAAATCTCTGATAAATTGATATAATCTGACTTATATATGCTATGACAAGACTCTTAATTAATATTTTGAAATAACGACCTTATACTGTAAAATGTTATAATCAACTCAATCAGTTCAGTTTTTTTTAGCTATATTGGATTACAATTTTTATTTTTTTTTCTTGCAAGGGAATATTCCAAAGATTAAAAAAATGTTTTGAGAAAATAACTGATTCTGGCGTGGCCATTTAGCATTGGTCAGACCAGGGATTGGATGGTTAAGAACCCGCCAAGGTTGAGCGCGTGAATGCAGCTCTAGTTACACACAGAAACGATTCTATTCTACAGCTTCCTTGTTTAACTAATGCAAGTGGAGGCGACCTGCAGCTGACGCGTACAGTTCCAGCTACAACGGCAGTGACAGATCTCCTCCTTCAATCTTTTTATGATACCATTCACTTTCATTTTCTCTTCCCCTCGTTTCTCTTGGTTGTATTGTAACACAGATCTCGGTGGTTGTGGGTGAAAAAATCTGGTAGGAGTTTTTGTTCCGAGTAAGGAAACTTACGGGAAACACGAAATTGCTTCTGTTTAATTTGCTGAAATTGGCAGTTTTTTAAGGAAACAGTTCTATTTAACCCACAAAGTCAACATTCTATTACTATTTTGATTTCCATCCAGATTCTTATATTTCACACGTCAGCCAGAGGGGCAGCGAACTTAGATCATCGCCGATAAATTGTATTTTCAATTGTTTTTGTCGTTGACTCTGATCGGACTTGGTAAAATCGGGGGATTTTAATGACTATGAGAGGGCTATGAATTGAAATTTCCCGAGAAGAAATGAACGTGAGCCATGCTTCGATTCACCCCGTTGAAGACGTTCCGACAACTGAAGCTGCTAACGCTCCCAGAGTGAGGATGAAGGATATTCAAGGCACGCCCGGCACGCCTGGTGGGCTTGCTTTGCGTATCTCTCAGTTTATTTTCGCCGCTGCAGCATTCTCTATTATGGCCTCCACAAGTGATTTCCCTTCCGTTACTGCCTTCTGGTAATACTCTTTTAGTGTTTTGAAACTTTTCTGCTTTTTAATTCTTTTATTAAGACTGCTTTCATCAGAAACCAATGATTTATACTTCTTGCGAAAATCATAAAGATTGAGTGAAATTTGCATATGTCAGCCTAGACTTCAAATCAGCAGTCTTTCCCATTTGGGATCAAAATATATACTCCAACTAGAAATGGACTATTATGACATTTTGGAGGACTAGGATATGAAGTTTATGAAAGGGACTCGGTTTTCTAATGAGTTTTCATCAAAGGATCCGCTAATTTGGTCAAAATCAAATTGATTAGTGATGATGGGTTTAGCAAAAGCTGAAATAGCTTAAAAAGCTCTGGTTTTTCTTAGTGATAAAACTTGGAGAACTATGTGCATGGATATTAAGTGAGAAAAATAAGATCTGCTTGTCAAGCGCTTTCTTAAATGCATCACCGAATGTCTGCCTACGGTTGTCAGTGTCCTTTCCAACATATAAGCGGAACTGGTGGATCTGGATTACTAATAGACTGCATCCCCAGTTCTGTATGTGCTGGCACATAGGAATGCATTTAAATTAGTTTGTCTTTCGCTTTATATGAAGGTTAACCAATTGGTAGGTCATTCTTCATTTCGTCTTGATGGGTGTCTAAAATGTGATAACTGTCCATAATTAGCTAGATCTATTTCTTTTAAGAGATCAAAGTATTCTGACTTGGAGATATTTTGAGCCAAAATTTTACGTGTCTTAGACAACGTCACGCTTTTTGTATTTTGTAATTTATTAGATTACAGACAAGAGCATACTTTGCAGCATGCGAAATAATTTCTGTCAAACCAGGGCAACACCTTTTCCCCAAACATTGTTTGCCACCAATAAATCCGATGGAGCTGCAGAATTCATGTTTTTAGAATATCCAAGGTGTGCCAATTTTAGCACAGTTAAGCATATTTTGGAGAATTCTTACTCAACAATGAGATTGGAAATTCTGGAATTTCCTATAATAGGCAGAAATTCAGGTCAGTAAAAGATGGAAGAAACTAGAAAGTGGGATGAGGGAAGTAAAAAACTAATGTTTTCTCTATATGACCAGCAATCAGAAGAAGTCCATGCTACTCTTTGGTAGTGGAATCGAGCTACTCTTAACATATCAACAATTACCAGACGTACTTAGTTTATCTAACGCGTTGATCTGTTTGCTGCTTCTTTCCTTCAAACTGTTTTGATGATTTCAATGATGTGGACAGCTCTGACACATTTGACCACTTTCTGTCAAAGATTCCCAGTTCCATATACCTTGCAGTGATTTCGTATTGCATAAATGAAGTATGCGTGGGTTGATGGTGACTTTGTTTGTACTTGTATAATTGTATTTGTCGCTGCTCATTTTCATCGTTATGCACTAGTCTTTGAAAGCGTGTCATTCGGAAAAGTTACAAATAGTTCTTGGCTTCATTCTTCATGCCTTTTTTTTCCTGACACGGCACCTTTTTCATAATGAAATGGATGGTGCTAATTATGGTGTGAATTGCGAAATGATCCATATCTCCGTTATTTGCAATATATCTATCTATCTATATATATATACATATATATATATTGCAAATTTATAACTTTTTAAAACTGTATCTTTTGGAAAGCTCAAATTGCAGTAAATTTTTAGGGAAAAAAAAAAGAAAAAAGTTACACATCTTTATCAAATAGTTTCTTAACTATGAAAAAAATTACAAATGGCAGTATGTACATTTTTTTCTCAAATCACACCATAGTCAATCCTTTGTGAAATGTTTATGGCATTACATGAAATCTTTTGCCCATTTTCTCTCAGTTACCTTGTAGCGGCTGCCGGCTTGCTGGCTTTGTGGAGCTTTTCATTGGCTATTGTTGATATATATGCTCTTCTTGTCCGGCGGTCATTGCAGAATTATCGAGTTGTCAGCTTGTTTACAATTGGAGACGGGGTGAGATTTTCAGCTGAGACTCAATAATTTAATGTAGTGTAATTGTCACCTATGCTCTGTTGGTTGTCATGAACAGCATACTCCACGTCAAACGAATACCAAGTTACGAACTTACTCATCCCACAGATTTATTTTTAAATCACAGAACCCTAACTAAATAACTTTATGCATAATGCATACAGTTTTGAACTACAATTAGCTGGATATGATTTTAATGTTATCGTCTGTAGGATAAACACCATAATTGGAAGCTCACTCCAATTTTAGCTTGCTAGCGTATGAACTTTACCTTTAGTTTTCACTTTTAACGTTCTTGTAACTTTACTACTAGGGATGGGCATGTGGAACTTTGAATTCTGTTCTATTTTTTTTCCCCTGAAAATGCTAATCTCAGACTCAGAAGACCTTCAATTTCCATGCAGATAGCCACCACACTTACATTTGCTGCAGCCTGTGCATCCGCAGGCATTACAGTCCTTATCGATAATGATCTTGGAAGTTGTTCACATAATCACTGTATTCAGTTCGAAACTGCTACCGGCATGGCTTTCATTTGCTGGTTCACTACAATGCCATCATTTCTCCTGAACTTCTGGTCCTTGGCTTCCCGGTAACAGAAACAATCAACGTACAAAAATTTGGAAAGCTTGTAAAGCATGGTTAGTTGCAATGCCTTATAATATTCTTTACTATCAAAACATAGAGCTTGATTGCGAGTTGGAGAAGGAGAATCATTCAAATCATTGGGGAATTAATAGATTTCATTTGGGTTTCGGATTTTATTGCTCAGTTATGTATTTGATGGTGGAGTGAGTAACATAGACAAACGCCAGGGCTCATGCCTCATGGAACGGTATACAAGGTGTAAAGAAACAGAGTCAATGTTAATTTTGTCTTATCAGATGCGTTTTTATCTTTGAGAATTTATTCGACATTACTTATTTGGCCGAGTGTGCATTTCTGCTATTATTTCTGGGCTTCATTAATGTGGATAACCCCGCATTGCAAATGAGTTTCGGCTAGGTCTCCATCTTCTCTTGCTCAGGCATGTTAAGACTGTTGCGCATATGCATGGTGATTAATACCGCCTACTCTTTTTCGTCTACTGTATGAGAAACGAGCTGGGGCAAAGGGGAAACTGCATTTTCACCTTTCAAGTGACTTCTTGAATGAATTGCCAAGTAATATCTGCAAAGAAATAGAAAGGTTCGTGTTTGTTTTGCTCGAGACACAGACGGTTGGTTCTTAAAGCTAATTGAAGTTACCGTCCTTCAGTTTGCTCGTAGATACATGGCACCCCGCAGTTGATACGCACAACACGTGATACCAACCACCTGTCATTTTCAACAATCAAAACCTAATTCTTAATAGCACAGGAGAGTTTGGATTACCTCTTTGTCTACTCACAATTGCAAAACCATACGGTAGTCTTAGACAGCTGAGTTCTAATCACTGTTATATTGCAACCTTAATTAGACTTTCACTATTTTAGCAGTCGTGGATTTATGTACTTTCTGTTGCCACATTAATGTTTGTTGAATTGACATACACTAGCAACTATAATGGATTATGTTAAGCTGATAGTTGTCTTGCAAGTATATAGAGATAAGTGCTCAAGGAAATGAGACATTGCCGATTCACTTTAGTTGGTAAGACAGCTTCAGGAGCCAACTTCTCTTAAAAGATAAAAGCTAACAAAAATTTACATGATCAACTCAACTTGGTCTGCACTAAATAAGAAATAAATTAAATCGAATCAAATGCAAACCTGATGCTGTGTTGTAGAACGACAAAAATTTCGTACTTCTTTTCCCCCTTCATTCTTATATTCAAGTGGGAAAAAAGCATGGCGATGAATACACAAATTCATTTTTCATACAAAAGACCAGTTTACAAAGGCGAAAGCTAAGCAATGAACAGTGTTATCTTCGGCAGCAAGCACTTTCCATGCGATAGCTTGCTCATATGAAACGTGCCGCCCCATGGTGGACATGCAGATCCCCGCCGGCAGATAAGCGAACCCCTGAAAAAAGAGGATTGAATAACTTAAAAAGAGAAGAGAAGAAGATTGCATCTTAATACAAACAAGTATCTGAATGAAAGCGGGAAGTTCATTCACATCGGAAATCACCTGCTGCATTAACTTAGCAAAGTCCGCAAACAATGTCTTGCGTCCAGCCTCATAAAATATTTTATCCAATGAGATGTCCTGTAAAGCCACTAGAGTTGTTTCTAGCATGTCAAGACCTGCCTGGTTTGCAAATATGAACACGGGTAGCGACTGCAATACCAAACAAGATCACATGAAACTTACACTTCACATAACGAGTAACTAAAGATTTCTATCTACCTTGCTTCATGGAATTCCAACCAAAAAAACTATATTATGAAACGAAATCTCTAAATACCTTCAACGAACAGCACAAAATCGCATCCTGATGATGCCATAGATGTTTCAACACAGACTCACTAACAAGAGACTCTGATTTCAGTAATTCTGCCCCCAAATAGTAACTGTACGTGGCCAAGAAAGGGATGGGGAAAGAAACCCGTTAGACACTAGAAAGCAATAACTGCATGCACGTATTAACATTTTTAGTTTCGCTTAATTTTCTTTTGGGAAGCATGGGTAACAAACACTAATGGTAGCATGTACGCTTTAACTGTTAAGACAGTTGGAAATTAGCAAACTTGCCTATAGCTCTGGCAGATCCACTGAGCTAGTGTATGAGCCTCCGGAGAACCAGGAGAGAGTTTTAGTCCGACACTTGGACTTATACCAGACGGAGATATAGCCATGGCAACTCTCTGTACAGAGGAAATGACGCTACGGACATACTGCCGTGCCATAATTGCAACGTTATCCTGCAAACTGGTGTCAAAAGGAAACTGAAAGGCAATTGTCAACACTGATCGAGTGCTATGACATGATCCATCTCCTGCAGCATGATTTGTTGCAGGGCCAACTTCAAGACCAGATGTCAGATCCAGAGTACGATTCGTAGCCACTGGATCCTTTTTATCACCCTAAAACACAAAAACATTATTAGGGGATCAATATATGTTATAATAAATTGACACCGAGAGAGTAAAAAAAAAGAAAACAGAACTCAACTGCTTTTGAATCCAAAGGAATGATTCGGAAACCAGAAGGAACCAATGGAGCATCATCGGGAAACATTTCGTCTATCGGAGCAAATATGAGTTCAGAACAAGCCCCCACAGCATTCTCATCAATTCCACCACATACCTGAAGAAGGAAAAATAAAAAGGGGCTGCTTTTAGGACCTCTCTTAATTTATTCTCATGTTGTCAAAGTATAAACATAGGTGATGCATACTATGAAGGCAGAAGAAAACCCAGAATTTACTGACATGCACAAATCCCAATCAGGAAAAGTTTTGGTGTTAATGTTTGTGCTTAACATGGGTCAACGTTCTTTATATTCATCAAAATCTTTTTCTTTCAAAAACTAGTGGTCAGAAAAAATAAAAAATGGAAGCAATATACTTATATAGGTTTCTACCAAAGCCTGTACCAAAAGCTTGTCAGCTTTAGGCCTGGCCAGACAATAAATTAATAAAATTGCGTCTAAAATGGTTCTCTCTCTCAATGAGCCAATAGTATTCATTGTTTAAGTTTTCCCAAATGTTTAAAAATAGAACTGTTGTATCCTTAAAGAAAGAACAAAACATGTTCCAAAGATCATAAATTGATATTCCGTCTACTTCAGCCCAACCAAAAATAAAAGATAATTTCCGACTTTTAAACAATAGCCACAGACTATACCTGTAAGAGATGAATGTCTCTTGAAACGAAAGCATCTTCTTGAGCAATGGAGTGACCTTCTAGCCGAATGACTTCGATCATCTGGAATGTAAACTCAGAATTAACAGAGGAAGAGTTGTTTGAAATTATCAACAGAACATGTCTAACCCATCTTTATCCCAAAACTATTTTTCAAGCTCCAGTGGGACAAATAATTCAAAAGCACAGCAGATCGAATTGTCTTAGTAGTTCTGACGAACATGTGTGGGAAAATATTTTCATTTGGGTATAAGTGGCAGGAAAGGAATGTACCTCTTCATGTTCAATCGTATGGCCAAGAGGCATGATAATTTGGCCGCCTGTGAACCTTGTAGGCCTCATTCCGGGATAAGCATATGAGTTAGCTTTAAGTGATGCCGCGGAATAGGCATCAACGTTGAAATCAGCCCACTCTGAACGGTGCTCCCTCAAAAAGCGAACCAGAACTGCAGCCGGAACATTCTGCAAGATGAAAGAGAATGATAAGCTATCATTATCTTATAAATTTCAAAGATGCAAATGATTTCCTCTTTCTTTTTTTCTTTTTTTTTTTTACAACAAATGGAAAAAAAATTTCAAATAAAGACTCCTTTCCATTTGGATCATTACTCACTTGGAGCAACATGGAAGCCTTTGCACATAGAATTCCTCCAACGAATGTAAGGGAACTCGCAGGATTAGAAGTGGCACTCAAATTCTTAGTTGAATTAACTGCAATAATTACATCCTCAGCACCATCACAATTCAGTACAGACCAGCCATCGTCACTGAATCCATTGACAGCATCATTAAAGCCTCTGCAAATAAGATATACAACGTCAGATGATAAAATACATTAACATAATCTTAGGTGCCAATTTCCATATACATAAAGCGAACAAACTATTTCATTTGGTTACCTGCTCAATCTTTGGCTGAACGTTCGCAGGACAGCAGGCTGCCTACCCAAACCATATACCACTTCACCGCTTGTTTCTTGAGCTATTTGTCTGACATAGCGAAGAGCCTATCACAAATGCCATTTAATCAGTATTCACTCTCCTCTTAAAACAAAGCATAGAAGATGAAGATAGAATAAACAAAGTGTAGCTCCAGAAAACTACTAAAATACTTCTGAAATTAAAATATGGGAGGAAGAAAAAATCCTATAGCTTGAAATTCTGACAAGTATGATTACCGCAATAGTCATTTTCTGAGCTACCACTTTTGACGATTCATAAAGGGGTCGCAGAACCTCTGGCACGCTCCATGGCTGCAAGAAAACTTAAAAAAATTTAAAACAAAAAAAGGAGGATAAAAATGTATAAATAATTGTCAAACAGTCAAACCTCAAGATTTAGGTGGTCTACAATGTGGATGATCGATCCTCCACCTTCACATGGTCTAATCAAGTACCCACTAGGAAGCATTTCAGCTCTCACAAACTGAGCAGCAGCAGCTGCATTAGGCCCAGCACCAGAACCAGATAGTGACCTCTGACAGACCTTCAAACATGGAATTGAAATACACAAAGATCAACTCCCTCTGTCTAAAAATTAGAAGAACCAAGACCAGGTGCTGTTTTAAATGAACCAAGCGCAATCAAAAATAAAGTATAAGATAACAGAAACGTGCTCACCACAAGACTGCCGTTTTCTAAACTTGTAGTGTATCTCAGAGTCCAGAAATCCCGGGCAGGAGCCAATGTAGTTGGAGCATATGCCTGCCGCAAATTTGATGCTTGGTCACCAGGATAAATAAAATATATAAATGAAGCAGCAATATCAATGCCCACCTGTGTGTAAACAAGCTCAATTGTCCCTCCATTTCCAGCAGGGAACATTGTGAAAACTTCAAGGCTCCGACAGTCCCGAAACCAAGATGGACGATCTTTCAGGATCTCTGCAATCTATTGAAAGTCTGGCATTTAGCATATTAAAATAGAAGTAGCTTACACATCTTAAGTGACATATCAATAAAGACAAAAAATCAGAACCCAACTTTTTAATTGAAATTGACAAGAGCAAAACTTGCCTTTGTAGGCTCTAAACTAACAAGACCGCAGGCTCGAGCAGCCACTCCGCTACAACTTTGCGAAATGGCAAAGATCCCAACCGAATCCGGACCAGGCTGACCAAAAGAAAGTAAAAATGGAAATAAGTGAGTCGCAGATAAAACTTGATGTTCGTATGCAAACTAGAACATTAAGATAATTAAGAAACCGAAAATAAACTGAGAACAGAAAAAACTGTCTCGTAGAACTGTTTACTGATCTATTTACATATTTTCTTGCAAAGGGGGAAAGGAAAAGGAACCTTCATCCCAGGCATCTGGACCCAATCGACAGCAGTCCCCGTAGCCTTTGAAAGGAACTCTGCCAAGGTCTCCTCCGCGATTGATAAGAGTCTGCAAAGATCACAACAGAAATGAATCTCAAAAGCCTCCATTAGAAAAACACTGAAAAGCTCAAGCCCCCAAAAAAGAAAGTAATTACCCAGCAGGACTATTAGCATCTCTGAGAGAATGCTGAGGAGTAGTATCCACCGAATCACAACTTGCATCGGTTGCACCTGGTGCCTGCGGGAAAGTAGGCACGTGAATATTCATAACAATTTCTACAAAAATGTATAAATAAATAAAACTCATCTCATAAAATCTACATCTGGCGTTAATTTCAATGGAAGGTATTAGACATGGCACAGAAATAGTGAATCAAGAAAATGGATCAACCTTCTGAAATTTGTTCCTCGTCTAGAATCTACCTTCAAGGCCCACAGTATAATATGTACATAAACAGACAGATTATTAATTGGTTACGTTCATAGACTTACAGTTTGCAGTTGCTGCCGCATATATCCATTCTCACAAACGAGTTGTGACACCTGTTTTTGCAACCGATCGTTTTCCTCCATCAATAGCTTGTTCATTGCTGTCAGTTTCCTGTTCACAGTCTGAAGCCTGGAGGCCTCTTTTCTCTGCTTCTCTCTACACCTGCGCGCACCCAAATACCAAACAATTTCATCACCTTTTCACGAATATAATTGATAATTGCTAATTTTATGAATACAAGTTTATACGAACCCAGGAAAAGAAGGGGGAATTTTCAAAGTTAACTGAACGACACCGAGTGTAAAAAAGCGAGCTTTCAAGAAAGGAAAATCTCAAGTTGTTTTTTGAGACCTCAAAAACTACTTGAGTCCTTAATGAACATCTCTCATTTTTTTTTTTTACCTGCGATTCTGGAACCAAACTTTGATCTGTTTGGGATCGATGTTGGAAAGAATGGGGCACTCTCTGATCAATTGCTGCCTTCGCAAGGAGCTGGGCTTGGGGCACTCAGCATAAACCCTTTCAAGCGCTTCAACCTGCTCAGGCGTGTAGCGGACATACTTGCCAGCATCAAGGTGCTTGTTGATGCTCCCACTGCTGCTTTCTCTGTGTTGAGCCACAACCATCGCCATATTCGCAAACACTAATACAGAATCGCGACCAACGAAAAAAACACAGTATACTGCTAAAGGGAAGCTGCACGCGTCACTTAAAAGAGTTAGTTGCTGTCCTCTGCCCCTGGTCTGGTATGGAAAGATTCTTCGGCTTAGTAAAGTCCGTCTTTACTCCTGAACATAGAAAAGCGAGACGAAGGTGGAGAAGTTTGATTAAAGCGCCACAAGATTCCAAGCTGGGAATAGTTACACCTTAATCTTAGTTGGGCAAGTTAAAGCCAAAAGGGTGTAGCGGAATTCGGCCTCTTATACCGACAAACTCTGTATTCTACTGAAACTTCCGTTATTGATTGATCAAATGTTCTTCTGGTTACAATCCCCTCTGAAACTTGATTTTAGTTTCCAACAAATAAGTACAAGTTCAAATGAAATTTTCACCTCTTACTTTCTCCTTCCTCTTCCAGTCTTCCAACAAAGCACCAGCAGCGCAGCTTGCTTGACACACTTACCAGAATGTTCTTTACAAATGAGAGAAAACCCACTTGTCCTCTAAACTCTAAGCCCTTAATTTACGTGATTCTTTTGGCTAAGCTCAATGAAGAATCCATATTCCCCGCCCTCTTAGAAATGAAGAGCCTTTTTTTTTTTCTCTTCCCTTTCAACCAGATTCCAGTGGGACTTAAATGAAAAAGGAGAACGGAAAAAAAAGCACAAAGTAAGGAAGCCCGAAATCACAGAATACTTGTCAATCGAGCTTCAGCAAGAAGGAATGAATAAGGTGTGCTTCCTTGCACTTTCTCGGAAAAGTGATGTTCTCGCCACCCCTCTCTTCGACCAAGGAAGAGAGCCAGCGGTTGTGAAGCATCAGTTTGCTCTGGACAATTTTCAAGCAACTAGAGACAGTGAAACCCTAATCATAACGAAGCTCAGAAAAATTTTCCGGGAAAATAAATTGGGTTTTATTCAATTATTTCAATCAATAGAGAATCAGAGAGACAAGGAGCAATTTTAAGACAGTGATCTGAGCTGAGCTGCAGCAGTGGGAATAAAGTCAGGAAAGAGAGAGAAATGGGGTGCACAAATATCGAAAAACTTACCAGTATGGTTTCTTTATAATTTTCGGCGCATTTACGTCGTTGTCCCTATTGTTTGTCTGAAATTACATCTTAGGGCCAGAGTTCACAGGCTCTTGTATCTTGTAACCTGTCTCGGTCAAGTCACCAAATCTTCTCCCGCAGACCCAAATTAAATAGGAAAAGTTATATACAAGGATATTATATTATATTCTCTTTAATATTAATATACTATTGAAACACAAAAAATAAGTAAGAAGTCTAGATATTATTTTGCCGTAACATTTGTTTTAATTAGTGATTTTGGCCATTAATCTGTTCAGTAATAACAAAATTAAATTGAAATACGAATCTATATTCTTTTCAGGTGAGATTGTTTATTTGTATGCTTTATTTATAGGATGGATTATTTATTTTATGTGAGGATACTTTATTTTTTTCTCTTCAATTTTATACTCCAAACTTTTTAATAAAATTATTATTTTAAACTAATTTTAAATTTTTATATCATTTATGTGTGTCAAACAATAAAATACCATAAAATTGTTTTATTAGAGGAGTTATCAAATTATAATATGAAATAGTTACTTTATTTCATTCTTATTTATATTTTTATTTTAATTTCATAATTCTCATTAAAATTTATGTCAAATCAAATGCAACTGAGCACTCTTGGCAAAGAAAAAAAGTGCATGCATTTTTAAATAAAGAAATAATTGTATACATTATAAAATATTACTATTACTATAGATATAATTATGCTATTAAAAACAACCTTCCACTATCTACTATTTACTTCTATTATACTGATATAAGAAAATGAGGGGACAAAATATTATAAAAACGTGTCCGTACGGTAGCAATATTATGGACTGTTAATAGTCCTAATTAGTTGACAGCTGGCCCACTAATATGCACCTATTATATTTTAAATAGAGACAAGACATGTTAACTCGGTCTGGTTTTGGGTTTTGGTTCTGAATGGACTGAAAATTTGGATTTTCGTTAAAATTCTTTAACCAAGACCAAACCAACATTTCAGCTTTTGAATTTCAAATTCATTTTGTGAATTAAGGAGGCCGTTTACACAATGTATAACAAAACCTCAAAATTTTGAGTTCAAGGTCAACACCGCCCACCTTTGAGAACAATTCTTTTTGTGAACTCTCCGAGGACTGAACCCACTGTCCCACCCTCCGGGGTCAAGGGCTTACTGTTCACCATAGTTTCCTATTGATTTGGCTAATTCAGTTTGCCAATTTAGTTTATTAGTTCAGTTTTTTACTATATTTTGAAAGGTAGTTTACAGATTTTCCTTATTATTTGTTAATTTAATGCAGGTTTTGGATAGAGGGAAAAAAGATAAAACTTTTGATGGAGATGATTGAGCATCTTCATTGCTAGGTTAGTGTGTAGTCATGTTTTTTTAATGTATGTTATTGTGCATTAAGAGTTTAACAATTTTTAACTTATGACTATTTTTCTATTCCTGTAGAACTCTCAAATTTCTTAATCTATTTTTCTATTGTGCAAGTTTAGAGAATGCATGTTTTTGTGGTTTAAATGAAATTTAAGTTCTGTTGTCAAATTTTCATTAATTCAATTTGTTTAGCTACAAAAATATGAAAACCATGCCTTTCGACCTTTATTGTTGCCAGCTTTTTGAGTTACTATTTTTCTCCTTTGTCGTGCAACTCTAATTGTCAAACAACCATGCAAAAGAAATCACACAACCACATGTTACTATCATAGAATTAAATTGTCAAACCTTGGCCTCACGTTTAAGTTATCGTTGTCAAATTTAGGTTCCTTCTTTTATCTTCCTAATTAATAGCTGAACAGCTACTTCATTTTCTTTTGAATTTGTATGAAATTCCTTATCTGATATAGCTATTACAAAACTGTATTGGTTATGGCACTGGTGTTATAGCTATTACAAATACTGTATTGTAAACTCTGCCCCTCTTTTGTTATAAATTTCTTAATAACAATCCTGAGAGATGTAAGAGTGTTCTTGATTATGTGAGAATTGGTGAAGTGTAGATGTTTCCAATGCATGAAAGTATTATTGGTTCTGGCCCCTGCATAACACGGGTACTTAGCTAGTTTGTCCATAAAAAAAAGAACAATCAAATTCTGAGATGATGGAATGGCAGTCTCGAGATTCTTCGAGTAAAGTAAGGACAGTTTCAAGAGGCAAAAGATGGCTCCAGCTTTGAATAATCCATAATTTTCTCAGGTAAAGCGGTTTCTTAATTCCTTCGCAAACAAGTGCATTCACCACTTATTTTTATTTAATGTTTAATTTTGTATTAGTTATTAATAATTTAGCATTTGCAGCCGTTTTCGGCCCACGTTACACTCTGGTTGGTATATTTTCGCCGTTTTAGAGACACGTTCTCATGCTTTCGGAACTAAAATAAATGGACAGAAACCAATGAAAATTGATTTTATGACGTGGCGTTTCTCCTGCTTTAGGCATGGCACGCGGGAAAAGTACTCTCACGTGCTTCCCGCTCACAACTTTTCATTTTTGCATCGCAAGCAACAAGCACCATATTTTAAATTATACATTGTCACGCTTGAGGTCGAAATTAATCTTTTTGATACAATGATTACATTTTAAGAGGTCACTAAATTTTGACCAGTGCAGTGGGAGACATGAGGTACGTTAGGTTGAGTTTAATTAAGTCATAATAAAATTTTGATAATATTTTTAATAATTTACCTAAATAGATTATTAATTATAAAGTAAATTTTTTTAAATATTTTTTTATAATTTTTTAAGTCTTTTAAGTATATATATATATTTATAAAAAAACATTTTAAATATTTTACTTAATAATAAAAATTAAAAAAAGTAATTAATTTTTTTCTTTGTGCTTATTTGTTTAAATAATAAAAATATTTTATTTTTAATTAATTTAATATATATCTAAATAGATAAACACGAAAAAAATTATAATAAACTATTAATTTTAATACCTCGTGTTACCAATTATTAATCAACATATTTTAAAAATAAAATATTATAATATTTAACAATTTTAAAAATTATAATATTTTAAAAATAATTGTCAACTAATAAAATAATTAAATATCAATACATAAAGGTGAAAAACATATGATTGATATTAGATTTATTTATTATTTATTCTTTATTTGATTGATTGATTTGAAAGAAAAATAAGATGAGAAAAATTAAGTGTGTTTCAAAAAAAAAATTCACACTTTCAATCATATTAAAAATATATATTTTTTTAACAAAACTCATATAATTTATTCCATATTATAGGAGATTCTTTAACTTATGGTTGTGATAATCTGCATGCATATCTATTTTTGGGAGTTGCGAGCATTGGCGTGGCATCATACTACTGGTTTGGTCGACTGGCAAGGCTTTATGCTTTCAAGTTTCAACTCGCTTTCTGCTTTTTTGCCGAAAAGGAGACCTATTCACTAAACGAGTGCAATGAACTCGAAAATACAATTAATCCCATGATTGCTCTTCAAATTAAAAAGTCAGAGCCTACTGTCAAAAGAAGAAAAATAATTGAAAAAAAAAAAAGAAGAAAAAGACATGACACGTGGGTGGTGGAAGTGGAACATTCTCCCAATCACAGGATATGAAATTGGGAATAAAATAACAAGTTGTGGTGAATAAACCATATAAACGCTTAGATTCAAAGACAACAACAGCAAAATTTGACGCCAAAAGAGGCATTTGAAAAAGATACAAAATGACAGAAACAGGAAACATTGACGTATCTAAATAGTTAAAGATGCAAAATGGAGAAAAATCGGAAATTCTTTGTTTGGATCTGACAGCGGATAAGTAAGTAGAAAAAGAAAAGATTTTCGAATCAGCTGTATGGTATACGGCTATGTGTTAAATGAAATCCCACCGCAAGCATGCCAATGGCAAATAAACATGTGGAGAAATTATATTATATTGGGAGCAAAAGGTAAAGGTAAAGAAAATTGACTTGCAACATGGGAAAAAGCCTTTCATGCTTCCTCGGTGTTGTCGGCATTATTTGGGTGCAATCAGTTGAGTTGAGACAATTCTCTCTTCCTGGCTTTTCCCCCGTACAATGTGAAAGTGAGAAAACAAAAAAGAATTATACTTGATGTACATAGACAATATTTTGTGCCATCTGAATCTCTCGCGCTCTGCCCATGATTAGATTTAGGGCACATCCTCAAGTTAAATATCTTCCAATATGAGTTTTGAATAAACAACCTCTATTATTCTTTTCAGTTTTATCTATAACATTTTCCCTTACTATACATATGTGAATTTTGAACTCATCTTTGTGTTTTAATTTGAAAAGGTCAACAAAAAGAAGACTTGTTGTTGTGTGTGTTTGGAAATAAATAGTTGAGTGAATGGTGTATGATGAGATATAAGAAAGTCAAATGGGAATATTTTCTTTACAATGATGGGATCAACATCCATCCTTCCACTTTGTCCCCCTGACCTGACCTGATCTGAACTGACCCTCATTCCCTCAATGTTTTTTTATGATTTAATTGATGTTCTCCTTCTTCTTCCTTCCCAATGGGTGGAGGGTTCCCATCTCCTTTTGCCTTCAGCCATTGCTTTTCTCATAGGAAAGGAATATAATTGCCAGTGCTTCCCTCAAAACCGACCCCCCACTTTGGGGCCCATTAAGGTCCAATCAAGTGGGCCCTTCCTGCCTGGGCCGACTCCATACAATTAATTTGTAATTGGAAAACAAAAAAGAAAAATTCCTTCTTGCGTAAATCAATAGAATGCTGAGGTGGCCTTTGCTTTTGAGGGGTTGGTGTCGTAGAAGTGGAAACCTGGGCCCACACAAATCAGCCAATTTGACACGTAGACAGATAGATACAGTGGTTATATCTCTCTCTCACTTAACTACTCCTGTGAGAAGGAGAGTCCTATCCCAACCTTTGCTTGTTTGGCACACTTATTGTTGTTATGGCCGTAGGGTACCCCTCTTCTGTTTGCATCATTTCACCCTCTCATGCTCTGTTCTTTTCACCCCAAGTGGATAAAGATGCCACTGCTGAGTCTTGGTGGTTAAGGGTGTTGCCAAAGCATGCAAAACTTGGGGCACACACCCCACCACCACCTCCACGCCCATTTCAAGTTTGAAGACGACCACTCTAGGACAAGCATATATATTTATTAGTACCACTCCAGGACAAACAATTACTTAATATTCCATAACCACCTGATGGAAACTCCTAATGTAATCTGCCATGAAAGATGTGTATAATTAGCCTAAGCTGAAATCAAATCCACAAAAGGGTGGACCCATCAATCATCCTTTTTCCTCTCTTCTCGTGAGTGTCTCTGCTTACTTTCAGCATTTTGCTTGCCAATTCAAAATTTCTTGTCGTGCATGTCTTCTGCATTTTTAGCATGCCCTGTTTTTCTCTAGTAATCAATTCTGCAATCTTATGGAACAAACATTAAACAAAAAAGGATCCAATTAAAAGAGCTTTACGTGTGAAGATGATGCTGATGCACACGGGGAATGAGATCCAAACCCAGTTTTCCATTCCATGCCTTATCGTCGTCTTTGAGAAGTTTTACTTACTATAGTAGTCAATGTTGTTTACTTTACCTGTTTAGTATCATTTTTCGTTGTGTAGCCAATTCCTCGTTAGTGGTTACCCATCATTTCCTAAACTGGTTATGCAAAGAAGGATAAAATCGTACAAGACACTTAACAAACCTTAAATTCTTTTGTCTAAATGGAAACCTATAAAGTTATTGATGGACATGCTATGTTAATGATTGGCTTACAATTGATATAATGAACTTATCAACGACGATGCGAGTGCGACGTTATTGCCTAACGTTGTTCCTCAAGATAGAAATAGATGGATTAGTTTTGGGGGGTCTGCTAGCGCTGCCTGTCTCAGTGTTTTTGATCCCCGTAGGTTCTATCTTCTGATTTCAGGCACTAACAGCGAGAAGATGGAAAGCAGTCTATGACGATCAATTTGGTTCTAATTTCGTTGATAAGACGAAGAAACCGATCAATTTGGTGTGAATACAAAATAAAGGTCCAAAGCAATAGAAGAATCCAGTCATACAATTTTGATATGTTAGGGACTCAACAATGGCTTTTCCTGATTGTCGTGTTTTTAGAAAAAAAGAGGACTTGTTTGGATCAGTATTATTAAATAGGAGGGATCGTGTCAGCTTAAGATTGATTCTGTCCATATTCAAACACGCATTAACCAGATACCAACCACCTTACCTTAAGTCTTGTCTTTCCCCGTACTTGTATTTAAGAGTCAGACACAGTTAAAGTTAGAGATTATCAGACGCTAGTTCAATTATGGAAGCTCTCTTTTTCTTTTCCTTGTTAGATTTCATTTGTATGAATGGCGCCAACCTGTACCTGTCTCTAGTTCTCTAATAGAGGGGAGACTTTTGTAAATAAAATCAAGGAGAGGATGAAAATGACTTGACAGGTACAAAGCGTACGTGCCCTTAGCATTTGAACTAATTTAGAAGTGCGCGTTACAGCTAGTTAGTTGATTGATTTCATTACAATACATGATTAAGAAAGATGACCTTGGAAGTTCCCTCAATCTTATTTTGAAGATAAAGATATTACACCTTGAATTGATGTACTAAATTAATAAAAACTATTTAGTAAAAATAGCTCTCAGTATGAAAAAATTATTTGAGGTAAATTTCAACGGCTTAGTCCTTGAAAATAAACAGAGAACTGGAAGAAAATTAATTTCGAAAATTTTAACCAAACGAGAGGCCGAGAAACTTGCAAGCTTCTTGAACAACCGTAAAGCTAAATATCACGAGGCCCAGAAGCAGCCAAGAAACCTAAAAAGACGTAGGCAGCAGTGTTTCGTCATCGAGGCATAACACTAGAAATTAGATGAACGAGGCAGCGTTTAACTCTGTAAACGTCATATTACTTCTTGATGCAATCCCTAATGGCCACTTCAAAGTCAAAAACCTTCTTGCCTATTAACCCCCCAACACACTATAAGAAGAAGAAGATTGTGTATGGACGGAGAAAGCAAGCCGTAATCAAAGCATGCTAACTTGCTCAAAAGGTATAATTTTTTAAATGACCGTTTTTAAAAAATACTATAAAAGAAAAATAGAAATTAAGAATATGAGCAAATTATATGACAAACTGCTCTTGAATTTCACAGATATAGAACTGCTGATCTACTTTAAACCTGCGCCAACTGTCGCATATAACAGGACAAAATGGGTTAAAGCCCAAAAAGAAAAGAGAGAGAAAGAGAGAGAGAAGGGATGATATAACATCACTCATAGTATACGAAATGATGAGAAAGAAACTTCAGACCAGCACAAAATCATGTCAACATTTCCATGGGATTCAGATGCATTCCAAAGAACAAATTTTCAGCTGCTCCAAGCTCTGCACTGTCTGAGATTCTGCTATGATGTTCTCAATCTTTGTCTCCGTCTCCTGAGCTTTAGCTGCCAATTTATCTTGCTGAGTAAGGGCACTGCTAAGAATCAGTGGATCTTCTTTTCGGACGGGCGCAGGTTCATCTTTTCGGACTGGCGGAGCAGCAAATACTGGAATCGCCTGCCTAATGGTGACAGGAGGGGCAACTCTTACAGGTGGGGCCCGAGACATCTGATGGGGAACAGCAGCTGGTGCTGGTTGACGAGGTGGTGCAGAGAACACGGGTACAGAAGTCCTTATGGTCACTGGAGGTGCAATACCCTGGCAAGGCGATCTCATTTGTCGAATAGGGACATAAGGTGCTGCTCCCGCTGCAGGGAACTTGAGGGGGCGGGCACAACGGTTTTCTGGTGCACAAGACTGTGATGGCACTATGGAATTGTCACTGGTTGCTGCTGCTAGAGGAGCCCTGCTTCGAAGACTTTCAATTGCCGTTGTCAATGAGGACCTGCTTCGAGATGCTGTCTTCAGGCAAATTAAAGGAAGGATCTTTGATGTAGTAGCAGGGGGAGGTTGCGGACTGGTTGGCCTAGGATTTTGAATCTGAAATTTCTTTGGAAATGGAATTGGAGCATTAGGATTAGTCATTGCCATCTTTTCCTTCAGACGGTAGTTCAGTAACGCCCTTGCTATTGTGATCTGTTCTAGTTCATCATTGTTCTCGGGTTCAGATGAAGAACTTGCAGTTTCTTTAGCAACTGATAGGAAAGAAAAATGTCAATTCATGTTTTATCATTTACTAATAGATGTCAAATATGAATCAGATAGAGACAAAATCATAAAAAAGTTGCTTAGACTGTCAACATTTTCCAATAAGAATAATTTTCCAGTCTGGCATGTTAGCTGCATATCTTAAGAATCAAAGCAATTTACTGTGCTTTCTTATTTTTATTTTTTATTTGAAGAACTACCCATAAAAATGCTACACTATAAAGTTGCAATCATTTCAGTCCCGGCAACTATATATATTAAAACAAATTTTATCAGCCACTTACGTTGTTTCAAAGACGACCAAGCAGCCATAGCTGCATTTTTCTCAGCCTGTTTCTTATTCTTGGCAGGTTCACCAGAAAATGTGATTCCAGCTAATTCTACTGTCCCGGTAAAAACGGGTAGATGTCCTAGGCCTGACCTGAATGTCATGTATTGGGGCAATGGAGCTCCGACCCTCTGGGCAATTTCCTGCAAGAGATTCTTGTAGACTCCAGTCTCGTCCTACAAGATTAAGTTCAATAAGCATATGGACAGTAAGTAAATTGCCAAAGAAACAATTAAGACATACTAGACAATGGGGATATACAAATGTTTTTAAACAATAATAACAGAGACAGCAAGAAAATGTTTTCAAGTGAGATGCCCCAAAAACAGTGAATAAAATCTCTGATGGGATGAACGAATAAAGCTTAGTGTAACCATGGGAGAAAACACAGACCCTGCACCACCTCCTCGGATAATAACAAATCATCATACTATAAAAGACAAGTTTAAAGCAAAAGGGTCCAGAAGATTAAAAACATAGAAGTTCCAGAAAATCTTCTTGGTCATTGGGTGCTATGAACAAACTCGGCTAGTAAATTTTCTTTTCTTTCATAACGGTATAATGACAACATAAAAAGTTGTGCGGAGGCGATAAAACTTTGTACAAGAATGGCAATGTTAGCAGTAAAGTCATTTTCCTTAAATATTACTACTGCTTCAATTTTATTGCTGGCAGATTTACCAGGCAAACACAACATTTTAAAAGCAATAATGAACCTGATTGACGATTTATGGTCCAAATCCAAATAGGATTTAATGAAGTGCCTAAGCGCCCTTTTGACAGATCAATACGATAATTAATTTTACAAAAAATGGAAAATAATCAATATCTGTATCCCTGCGATAGTGGTCTATTATGTCTCTTCTTCACTGACATAAATAACGCAGATATTCAAACAACACGTCACAAAAGTCAGTCCAAGTGAAAAGAGGTCCTTATGGCCAGCTATTCAATAAAGTGCACCATGTAAGTGGAAGGATTTCCTATTATTTACTGGAAATCAAACTAAGAATATGGAAAAAGAAAACAGCATTGCACATTAAATTTATATAGATCAGTGTAAATATTATTTCACAAAACGCAACGGGAACCTATATGTAACGTACACTCTTAGTCACAACTGTTAGGCTATCTATGAGATTGAGAATAGGATATCCCAGCCATATGTAGTATCTTTATTCTAGAGTTCCAAAACGCTGGAGTTGATAGAAGTGGTTGCAAAAGCCAAAGATAAAGTTCCTCCAATTCAATGAAATAGAGAAAAAAGCTTGTCAGAATTATTAGTGATTCACCAAGAAGTGATTCCATCCCTCCCGCAACAAATTAAGCTACGAACATAATCCAGCCTCCCAACCTCCGGTGTGAAGAACCTATTTCCCCTTTGATTTTTTGAGCAAGCAATTAGAGCGTCACTTAGACTTCAGTAAAACTTTACAAGCAAAATCCAAGTAGCTCTTACTTCAGGCTCTCTCAGGAAACTCCCAGTTCACATTTTTTCCTCTCTTCGCATTTAAAAAGATATTGCTCTGGTCAACTGGTCAGAAAATGCCACTGCCTTTAGACCAAAATAAAGAGGAGTAAGGGCATTTCAGTACTTTCGAGCCCTCCCGAACAACCAATGTTCAGGCGTCGGCAGACCAAACTGGTGGAGTCACCGGCGACCACCACCGAAAAAATGACACAGGCGGAGCTACTAAGCACGGCGCATGACAAGACGCTTTACCCCACCGGGCCCCTAGGAATAAAACCAGAGGGAGGGGTAATGAATAATGAAGCAGGAGAGCACGACACACAGAAACAGTTTGATCAGGAGCACAAAGCCCGGCTGCACCACGCGCATGTTAGCGAAGAACATTTTATTTTTCCTAATTTTTCCCTTATCAAGTTAATGACACTGACTGAAGAAACAAGATTGAAGCATAAGAGTCAATAGAGCTCGAGTAAAACCCTAGAAGAGCTAAATCCGCCATTGAAAGAGGAAAATGGTTAGAAACTCACCAGGATTCTCGCAGCAAGCGAGTGTGAGGGTCCACGGTTGGAGAGAGAATTCAGCGCAACCTCAGCAGCAGAGTGTTCGGCTTGACGGAGAGTAGAACAATAGTGAGGGCTCTCAAAGATCTCGCCATTAAAGTTAACCGTGGCCTTGAACCTCGGCGCGTGATCGGGACCTTCCCTAATGCACGTATAGGAAGGAAGGTTGAAGCAGCTCCGCTGGGCCAGCTCTTGAAGCTGGTTCTTGTACATTTCTGCTCCGTAAGCTCCGCACTTTCTAAGAAAGTGGTTTGCTTGGGGAAATGGCTGGCGGAGCCAGATCGGATCAACCGGTTTGGGGTCAGACTTGGTGATAGAGGCCTGGGTTTTCTTCCGTTTGGTGCTTCCGGAGCTAATTCACCGGCGAGATCAAGGTTTTTAGGGTTTTCTAGCTTCAGAAATGTCAGAGGTTTAGAGAAAAAAAAAGAGGGTGGAGGAATGGAGGGAGGAGGTTGTGCAGCAGAGGTAGAGAGAGAAAGAGAAGGGGAAAGGGGTAGTGTTGGGAGGAGAAGACGGAGGAGTAATTTTCTAGTGGAGTTATCTTTTTGGGTAATAGTATTAAATTGGGAACTTATTTATTGCTTTGTTGCAAGGAGTCAACTGAACGTTGGGCTGCATGGTCACGTATGTCAGCTTCTCCTAGATTTTCCAAATTTTTTGTTTATACTATTTTACACTATCTCTTTTTTCTTTTTATTTATCGATATCTGTTTTTTTTTATCGAGTTTATATCTCTTTTTTAATACAAGCAAATGTGATTAAACATTATATGAATATATCTTATTAATTTAGTATATAGAGAAATCAAATCAAAACTAATCCTATTTTTTTAATTTTATGTTTATTTTCTTTAGTTGTATTTTTTTTTTCACTTTGTAGGGAGACTTTTCATCATAATTATTTTGAAAAATATAATATTATCCATTTGAGATTTTTTTTTAGAAAAAAAGGGTCATGCATTTAAGGGCAAAACCTGTAAACTAAATTCCTACCACAACAAAAAGAACTAACTCCATCTACAGATGTTGTGTCTGCTATCTGCCTTTTAAATATTTGAATGACTAAATCAAGAAATGGAATACTAATAAATGAAAAAGGCAAATTAAGGGGGGAAAAAACCGCAAAACACCCTTTAAAAAAACGCGGTTCTTACTTCGCTTTTAGAGATGCGCTTGACTTGAGGTGAGATAAACAGGATGTAACAGAAATAATAAATCAATTACTTTCACACAAGGAATGCTTATTTATTCATTATTTTTCCTTTTCGTTTTGGCATCAAATCGAATCTTTAAGAAAAAAAATATATAATATATATACACAAATTCAATGCATAATTTTTTAATAAATCATAAATGTAGTTGATAACTTTAAGCAGTTGGACATTAATGAATGCGTGATTTTATATCTGTAAATAATATTATCGGAATCTTGATGAATTTATGGTTTATGCCTTTTAACATTTGATTAGGATTGTGAATAGAATAGAAAAAATAGGCGGCGATTGCCATTTGCCATGGAGGAGGTCATGATTGTAAAACAGTAACAAAAGCTTGCTTTTCATAATGGCGTAAATAATGCAAGAACCCTATTAACAGGTCACGTGATCTGAATTAACTACTGTAATAATAATAGTGTGTGCTTTTCTTTTCGTATGAATGTGTGTGGCCTCCTCATTATAATGTACTCTTTCTTTATGTGATAGAGATGATTAAATAGTTATATCGACCACGGTGTCACCAGCATCGAGGATGTGCAATTACCAGAACGTCTCACATTTTGCTTTGTGTTAAGGGGGGTAAGGCAAGCAAACGTACCAAGGTTATGATAGTAATTTCGATGGTTATTAAAGGCGGCAGGTTTCATTATCATGGAGGAGTTAGTGGGAAACAAACTTTTTTAATCTCCCAAATCGGTGAAGTTTGACTCCAAAATCACGAAAATGCCATCAAAGAGTTTAATAAACTTTTTGACAAATTGGAGGCCACCGAATCCGCAATGAAAATGGCCAACTTAAATGAAAGAAGCTTGAAAAAGTTTTTTTCCCCCACTCAACTAATTTGAACACACCTTATCATTATTGATATCCATGTAATAAATAGAGCACATATACCGCTACATGTTTTCCTTCCTTTTACTTTTCAGATGACAATATATATATATATATATATATATATATATATATATATATATATATATATATATATATATATATATATATATTTTTTTTTTTTTTTAACGTTAGTTGGAGCTAGGAAGAACAACATCAACTACTTCCCACAAATGAAACATCACATTACAGATACAGGGGTGTCGGCGAAACCTCATCGGCAACATTGGAGTCATATCAAATCATTTGCAACTTTACAAATCAGACATCTAGTCCAGTCTAGTTCATGAAAAGAGCCCGCAGATATCTAGCTTACACGCCATACAAAAAACAGTATTCAGACAAGTGTTCAAGCGAATCAGACATCTTTTGTAATGCTCACGCAATTTCCATTTGAAGCCCAAAAATAGTGTTCTACACTATTATTAGGTCACTGGAACTAACTGCCCATAAATGATGTTGTGTGATGACAAAAAAGGATCAAATGTTTTGGCCGTGACGCTTGCAACTGGACAAACAGCTAATGTAATCATTTTACGACGATGGTTTTTTGCCATAAAATTACAGGGGAAAAAAAAGAAGAAAGAATGAATTCTATAGAGATTTTATTGAATCAACTTTACACATTACATGTCTACAGCGTAGGCTAGGAAATCACCAAGAGAAGGGGCTAGCTCCTAGTAAGAATATTTCATTTTCGAAGTCTTTTACCCATTGACAAACTCGGTTGCAAGTCTTTATTGCCAACGCCTGCATATGTTTATTACGCCATAAAATATAGCAATACTCACAATTCATCCAGAAAGTGTCATTTAGAAAAGGAAAATAAATAAAAACTGTAACCACATATACCATACAATCACACATTGCCTCTTCCTATCTCTATTTCTCTTGCATACTCAGATTATATCCAAGAAAGCAGAGGCTCCACGTCATTAATCCGCCCCCCAACAAAAAAAAAAAATAAATAAATAAAGGAAAAAGAACTCCCAACCCCCATCCACAGTGATTAGGGAACATAAAAGGATATTACTGTGCCATGCAAATTGTAAACATTATATTTCTAATTTGTTAAAATTAAAATTTTTATAACGGTTATTTAATATTAATTATCAACCTACACTGAGGTTTACATATATCTAAATAATGATAAATATTAGTACATTCACATTAGAGAGATAAAACAAAATAAGCAACAAATTATAAGGCAGGCAAAAATAATACCTTGTCTGCAAGGGGGTCAAAGGCAGCATAGAGCTCAAAATCCTGTGTCACCCAACATAGAAGAACTGGAAAAGAAATTGAAGATCTATTAATTTCATCCGAATTCAATCAAGCACTTAAGCACGATAGCATTTGTAATTCACATAAATTTTAAAATATGTATATAAATGTATGTACGGAAGTAAGGTCACACACTTTTTAATCTATTCTGAAATAAATATCTTCAGTGAAAACAAATAAGGCACACTCAAAACATGCAGAGAAGAAGGAAGTGAAGTTGCAGGAATTGATATAGAAGAATTGCATCAACTCATAACTACAACTACAGAAAATATTAATAAACATGCATGTTTTAAATGCAGCATCAGAATTAACAGCAATATATATTACCATAGTTTTCATCTCGTCTAAATTGAGTTTTATGTGGCCCAATTCCTTTATCATGCATAGATGCATAAATTTTCTGGTAAGCTCTATGCAGTCTGCAACAAACGGGGGCTGGTTATGATACTTACGACGACAAAAATATTAAATAGGGAAGAGAGAGAGAGATGATAAGTCACCACAACATCTCAGTTAATGGTCATATACTACCTTTTCTGCTGCTGAGAACTGTTAATTGGAGATGATAATTCCGAAGAAACATATTGATCCAGATAGATACTGCGGTATATGAAATGCCACAACCCAGAAGGACCACCAATGCCAAGATAAGGTTCCCTCAATCTTTCAGCAGAATCTGTTGGAAGCCTCTGCTGGCCCAAATGAGGAGATGATCCAGAACGGGGGAAAGGGTCAACAGGCAGATCCTCAACATGCATTCCACCATCTAGCAAGGATCTCTGAACTTCACTAAGGACATTTGACTTCAAAAGGACCATTTCGATACGAATCCTGTAAATTTGTACGGAAATTTCTGAAAAATTGCAGGCAAGAGAATTGCTACAGAGTGCAAAGATCTCTTGTTATACGCCACCATGTTCTTTCTTCTTTTTTTCTTAATTTTTTGGGCAGGAATCATGTGTTTTATGCAAGACCAAAATTTCCACTGTGATTTCATCTGAAAGATACCCTGTATATGCCCTAATTCAAAAGACAGCAATTTTCAGATTATTAAACTATCAGTTACCTGCAATCCTTAAGATGATAGAAGGCATCCGAACTTGTGGTCAGCAAAATCAAGTATGTGTCATTCTGCCAGAATATGAATAAGGTTTGTCAATCAAGCACTAAATGTAATCCATATGGCAAAGAATAGAATATCCATGCATTGAAATCTCCCTCACATCGAAGTAATGGATATAACCATACAAAAAGGCCATAGGATTATATCTTGGCAAGCAAACTGGAGAAAACGATTCTGATGTCCTGGACAAGAGAAAAAATAAAGCTTGTTAGAGAAGGATAAGGCAAAGAAGTCATTGCAGTTTTATCTGAAATATAAAACTGAAAAGCTCTACTTGCCTAAAGGATTCTGACGACATAACAAAGTTGGCTAGCAGAAGCATATCATCTGGATGAAGAGAAGCTTTCTGAGCACCCACAAGACTCACCACCTACATTCAATCTTCAGCATGTTATGGTATGTCTGTGTATTAATAGACAATAATTAAGTGGAGGGTCTACCTTGTGCCTGCACATTAGTATTGCAAACAGAACACCTGAATCAGCAACATCTTGCAAGATAGCACCTGCAGCTTGTCTTGTCGCATATGCAAGGGGAAGACAAGTATAGGCATGAAGAAATGTAGCCGGATTCCTGATATATTTAGACAAATAACAAATGTTTACTATTGATGTCCAAAACAAGATAAGGGTAAACCAGGAGTACTAAAGAAACTCAGGACTCCAACAAATAAATATACAGAAGACTACAAAAATCACCTAAAATACCGCTATCCCATACAAAAGAATTTTTTTTCACTTTTGCTTCCAAAAAAGGAGGACTGGGCTTCTCAGAGCAGAGAAACAAACCTATTGAAAGAATGGATCAGAGAAGAGAAGACAACTTCTGTCCCTCCAAGCAGAGGTGTCATATCAAACTTTGGGTTCTTCTCAAAACATCTGTTTACTGACTTTGTTAATATAACAAGCATCTGAAAAAATGTCAACAATTAAAATGGCTGTAAGATATAATCATCACGATAAAACTTGCACTTTGAAAGAAAAAATAGAACATTAGAAGAATAACTTCTCAAGAGACAGGCAAGAACATGGAATCAAGATCTCTGTTGTGAGTAATTCAATCATACCTGACCATAAATTAGCTCCAACTGCCCTCTTAATGACTCATACGGTTCTTCCGTACAGCTGATGCAAACTAAGTAAATTGGTCCTTTAACAAGAAAAACCATCTGTGCCAAAAGTTCATTCCTTTAACACTTAAACAATAGGATGAATCATCTTAAGAAACATTGAACTGGTTTATACCTCCAGCAAGACATGACAAATAATTCCCTTATTTTCCTAAGAATTGCTTACATGAGATGAAGCAACTCGGCAACTAAAAATAAAAAAATATAACCAACCTGTGTCATCATTAATGCTTTAAAGTTTACTGAAGACTTAAATTTCGGATGAAAATAATAACTATCTAAGCGCAGGCTTCCAAAGACATGAAATGCAAGATATGTGTCAGGATGCTAAAATGAAACAACATCGTTACAACTTAATTTTAAAGATAAAAGCTCGTGATCAGACCTTGTGCTTTCCAGCCCTCACCAATTTGACACGGTCACCCCTAAAAACAGATAGAAGATGTTAGAAAAGTTCATTGCAAATTAAGTTCAACTAAGACACCTAGCATATTATAAACATATTGGCACAGCTGCACACATAATTTACCAGTGTAATTAGCTAAAAGAGAACCAACAATATACCCGTTTTCCACAAAGGAAATGATTGCTTGCAAAGTTGCTGAAAATCCAGCAAGCTTGTGTTCATCTCCATATCTGGAAGGCAATAAGAGAAATGAACCAAGATATAGGGGACTGGACATGATGGATACAGCTGCTGTCCTAAAACACAGACGAGTAAGAATTGTTGGAAGTTGTTGTGAGGGGTTGCCAGACACTAACCTGGAGTATATTGGTTTGCCAGAATGACTCAGAACAAAAAAATGTTTCTTCCTTTTCCGCCATGATATGGAAGCATCATCCTGCACTTTATTCATTGATCAAACAGAATATGATATCACAGATGTCGTCATAGAGAATATTCTGCCAGTAAGGAATGGCGGTGAAAAAAAATGTGCGCTTATGTCAGCTGAGTTTACAACTACACATTTCTGTCATGTTACCTATCACTATTAATCGGAACTCAACGCTTGAATACCGGATAAAGAGTAGACCCAACATTTTGTTCCCATGCCATTTTATTCTCATCTTCATTTCTCTCGTAAACTTTATTTTGTCTTCCAAGCAAAATAACTCAGTCAAAGAGAGAATAGCATCAGACACTTAGATGCAAATATTCAACAGATGATATGCGCAAAATTTTAAGTCTTGTTAAATTAAGCTTTTTGGTCTTCACCAAATGCAAACCCTTCAAATAAGCACCTGCATCATTATAAACACATGCCTATTTACTTTACTGGAAACAACTTTCTCAGTCCCTAAATGCCAAACTCGGGAGCAGTTCGACACTAATAAGGCAACGGAGAAATAGATATTAAAGAAATTTCATTTTGAACTCGTTCCATGTCTGATTGATACAAACCAAATCATATATGTCTTCAGTATAACAGACAACCACAAGGAGAAAGAGGTTTTAAATGCTCCGAATAAACACTAGATGATGAAATCCTTGAAATCTTACGTCCATTGTCAATAATGTTAAACATATGTGAGAGCAAGCGGTTCTAAATCGATCACCAATCATTATAAAATATGTTCTATGCACTTGAATAAATGCAATGGAACTACATTAAAAAGAATAGAAGTATAACCCTCCGTTGCAGTTACTGAAGGTTATTATATCGCACTAAATTCACAGACAGGTGATTAAAAAGCCCTATCAAATAATTTCGACGATATATACCTCATCCGCATCTCGTTTCCCAGGAAGCCACGACATCTGGGAATCGGAGATTCCATCCACGGTATCATCATTCCTGACCACCTCCTCTATTTCTTGTTCAACAACCTCGTCAATCGCAGACCCAGTAGTCGCAGTGCTACTGCCCCTTTCACCAGCATAGCCACTGCTACTAGGGCTGGATGGACCATCCATTTCGAGCTCCGAAGCGGTTCTCCCCCATACAACAGTGTGTTCGACAGACCCCCTAACTCCTCCAGCCTCCTCCACAGTTACTGAACTGCTCTGCACCTGTTCCTCTATTTCGTGTTGAGTACCCTGATTAACAGATCCATTAACGTCGCCGTTTGCTTCTTGATGCGCCCAACCAGATGTTTCGTCATCAGACTGGATCAATGTGACAGAAGCCAATTGTTCTTCGATAAATTGGTCGGCATGTTCGTCGCCGGAAGTGGAAGAACTCGTATCGGAGGGCATTGCAAACTAATTCGTCGAAATTTGCAGAAATTTTAGCTGGAATTTTGGATTGATTTGTAACTGTCGCGAATTATCGAAAGATTCGGTTAGCGAATTGCAAATTGAGAATTTGAAAACTAGCGCTGCCAGTCGCTGGAGTTGCTTGAGTCGTGGGACTCTGAGCATCTCTGACCAGTAGGTGAGTGTGGGTCTGCCATTCACAAATGGATTGGATTTCACGTGGTTCTTCGGATCGGGTTAACTGTTTTCCTTCATGGCTTATTGATCCCTGAAGGTAAAATGACAATTGGAATCAATAAGTGATAAAAGAATCTTTTGGGCTTGATGAGCCTTGGTAAGTCCAATCAGGACTCTAAAATGGACGATTTCAGCCCAATATGGTATGATCGGAGGACTTTCGCATTTCCTTTCTCTTATTTTTTGAAGTATTTTACAAAAGCAAACTGTCCTATCTTTCAAAAAAAAAAAAAAAGAGTCTTCAAGTGTAAGCCACACTAGACGCAGGTCAATGTGAAAGATTTAGGCGGCATTTAGAAGATTTTAAATTTTATTTTCTCATGCAATAAAAAAGAAAAGTCTTATATGCTAGTCTGCTTAAAAGGCGTATTAGTGCAAGTGATGAAGCATGTTAAGACATTGCCGTTAGTAACATTTTGAAGAAACAAGAGTGTAGTAACTAGCCTATAAACTTTGGGATCATTGCCTTTGATGATTGATTTGGATTGGTTTGTTGTTTTTATTATCAGGATATGACGAAAGCTCAAGATAATGCCTACATAAATATTTGTATATTATTTATTAATAATGTCTTTCATGAACTCAAGCCTATCTTTTTGTGAAATATACTTTCAGTTCTTATCATCAGTTAGACTAATCTTGTATCTTCCATATAGTAGATATTACATATGAGGTTGATATTCAAGCTTTCATCACTTTATGTCAAACAAGCCCATTTATTTGAAAACCGAAACAAACGCCAAAATATGAAATAACACATAGTAGCGTATAGAATAGACCAATTAGTGGATGTTTTGTTTTGGTGTCCACAATAGGTCATTGTAATTTAATTAAATATGAAATGCCCTCAATTAAACGACCTTTGGATCCATTAAAGAGCCAATACAACCCCTCCCCCAAAACACCCAAAAGAAAGAAGAGCGAATACAATCAAATTGTTACAAATACTATTTTCAAGATTTATAGGCTTTTTTGAGTACTGAAAAAAGGCAATATATAAATTCAATTACCCTCCATCCTATAGTTTTGGGAAGAAATATTGATAGTTATGGATTAAAGTTCAAATATAGCGAGCACAAATTTATCGACTTGGGCAATATTCAGTGTTTTTTTTTTTTTTTTTTTTTACGTAATTGGCAAATTTGGAAAACAGACCACCATTAATTTATCATCCATTTCAGTGTCCTTGTCTCCTCCTGTTATAATACTTTTTGCGATACTCTCATTGATTACAAATACTGACTACTTCTCAGATATTGTTATAAGGGTTTCATACGAATTTTTATACATCTATAATTATACATAGGCAGAGTTTAATTGACTGAATTAGTCTTGTAGATTTTCAGTAGTTGCACACCCACGAATACGATGCCTTAAGTTGGAAAAAGGCAGAAACCAAGTGCACGCAGGAAGAGCTTTAACAAGAACGCGCAATAGCTGGCGCATTGACATCTGGTGGCTCCCATACCGGATCCAACTGTCCCTGCTCTTTCAATCTACCCAAAACAAACCGTCAGTATTATTTTTGGTCCAACGCCCACCATATACCAATCGTTTCAAAATTGGAGATTTTGCCTTCAAATAAATTTTCAATCTGTCTAAACTTTTCAAACCACCAAGACTCAAAAACACACCAAAAGGAAAAAATAAAAAATAAAAAATAAAAAAAACGTAGTCCACGTACTTTCATTAGTTCTTGGAATGATAGTAAATAGCCTCATATTTGTATGCTCACTTGATGTTCCTGGACTCGATTTTTTTTTGTAAACAAAAAAACAGAGGCTCTTACATATTTATATCAAGTGCAAATATACCAAAAATTTATTTAGTGTACTAATAGATATTAATTTAAATTGAAAAGAAAACAATATTACATGATTGGATTAGCGTGCATTATTGGCTGCGGGAGTCGTCATCAGATACGATCATAGCCTTAATCTTTAGTCCCTAACCTAGACCCTACACATCAAAATCCAAACCCCACCAATCATTGAACTACCCAGGTTTACTTCCCATTTATAATTATAATTATAATAATTTTTTCTTACTACTATTGTGGCCCCACTATCCTTCGCAGCCTTGCGTTTAGATTTAGGTTTGCTCTTCAATGCGAGATCAACATTCGAATCATGACAATAAAACTACAACAAAAAAACATGTTATGTTTATGATAATGGAGAACTGGTCACCAATCTCTCATCTGAGTTCTAATAGAATCTCCGATTTAGAATTACAAGAGTTTAAAAATGATATTCTTCGTCTCATCAGATATCGCCAAAAACAAAAGTAGCATCCCGCAAAATGGAAACTATAAAATAACCAATATGAGGATTTTTCTTTCTCTTGAAAGAAAAGGGAAAAATGTGACTGAATTTTCGTGTTCTAGTCGGGGTTGTGGGTGGATGGTTGCTACTCCTCATCACTCTGGGTAACTCAGCCGTTAATCTTGGAACCCGGTTTTTGCCCAAATTGCATTCCGGACCCTACTGAGATCCCGCCCTTTTAGCGTTCTCCCCGCCCCTTCGTGCACCGAGAAGGAAGCGATCCTCGTCCTTGCCAGAAACTCGTGCGGAGGTACCCTCCCACCTCCGTCGCAAGCGTCGTCGTTGTCCGTGTCATCGTCGCTGTCCCTCCTTCGATTTTCTTTGTACTCGTGTCCCAGAATCTTCGACCAGTCCGGAATGTTCACCGGCATCGATGACGGCGTCCCCACGGCACCGACTCCCCCGGACTCTGATAACTTAGAGGGGGACGACGAGAAGATAGACTTCTTGTTCACGCGAGAACCGTGAACGGGTTTGCGGAATTCAGCCGAGTTGCCACGGCCTGAGTTGTAGACATCAGACTCGTCAAATTCAAAAGCTGAATCGGAAGCCATGGTTGGGGAATCTCTGTCCCCGCCCCCAGGAAGAAAGCGGTAGCTTGGTCTAGTAAAGTATCCCTTACTGGTTGCCATTTCGATGGAGTTCCAGATTTCAGTATAATAATAATAAGAAAAAAAGTATTCCTAGAGTTTTCTCGCCTGGCCTCCCTTCCCTGGTGCCCAGTGGTCTTTTTCCTCTCTCTGTATTTGCGCTGTGTCAATGGGTTTCTCACTTTGGTTTGCTTCTTTCAAACCATGCCTTTGATCTGCTTTTATAAAGGTTCGGTTGCTTTTACGATAATAGTTTCTTTTTTTTAAAAAAAAAAAAGAAAAGGAAATGGTGGGGTTGCATGGATAAGGCTCCCTTTTCTCGTGTTCATTCTCATTTCTCAGTAACTTCAAATGTACGAAAATAGTCAATTACCACGACAACCCCCGCCCAATTTTTTGGTAGAAATCCCACGTCGGATTTCTAGTTTATCCATTTTGAAAAGATTAATTAATATTTTTGGGCATTATCCACTCCATTAGATAATTTTTCCAAAAACATCGGGCTTTTTTTATATAAAAATAAACTTGTAGTCAGATTATCCCGAAAATTGAGAGCATAAAATAATAATAAAAAATTTCCAACAAAGAAAACCGCAACTGCTTTCAATTAATAGCGGTTGACAACCAGAAAGTACTACGATTATGAAAACACTGTACAAGGTAGTTTCAAGTCATTCAACGGCTGGAGATAAAGCACGTGCCGGTTACGTGCGCAGTCTACACCGAACGATGAGTTCCACGTGTATCAGAAGTAAAGTGGTATAGCTGGAAGATGGAAAAGAGGAGATGAAGGGTAGAATGGGAAAACGATTTTGTCTTACGAGAAGGATGGAATTGTGTTGTACACTTGTACTGCTAGTCTAAAACTTTGTCGCGACGCGGAGAGGGGGTTCACCTGACCTGGTTCCATAAAAGCGGACAAAAGTGGTCCTTTTTAGACGACCGAGAATGAGACACGTGTCTAGATATATGTATGTAGGACACATGGCGTCTCGCAAGGGAAGCGGTATGATGGCACGTGAAGTAGACCCTCACTCGGATCCAGTGCAGAGTTCTGCCAGCTGGTACCTCTAAATGTCTAACCAATAACCATTTGGCGACTAGAGTCCAAGACTCCAAGCTGTGAGGCTTCTCTTCGCTGCGCGGAGTTTATGAGTTCATGCTTTACGTATGACAGCGATTTTATTATTCAGCAACGTCCTTTTTCTCTGGCGATGTCTAACTTTTTTAATTGTTTATTTTCTTAAAAAAATTAAATAGGCCAAAAATTTATGAATTTTTCTCTCAAGAAAGTTACAAAAGGTGACGGAAACAGGAAAGCCAACCCTTGATCCCCAGCATAAGAATTCGAGATTATGCCATTATAGGTAAGAAAGTGGTCTTGGGATTTTGGTTGGACTGCATAAAGAATATATAAATGATGGTTATTGTGGTTTCAAATATCAATTTTCCTTTTTTATCTTTTTTCCCCATGAAATGACATTTCATTATTTCAATTTTCAAGCGCTTTTTATTTTCACCATCTCTTCTGAGATAATATTCATTATTATATTCGTGATTCTGTTCAAAATACAACGTCTAAAATTGTCACTCAGATAAAAAGTAGGAGCATCAAGTCGATTCCCTACAAAACAATGAAAAATATACTTTTGGCATACAAAGAATATATACTGCAATTCTACAAAATATGACTTATGTCGTTGAAGATGCCTAGGTGGTAACTGGTGAGTGATAGAATTTTGTTTGTTACTATATTAATAGTTGGGAACATGAGTTAATGTTCTGAAAAAAACCCAATACAAATAATGATTTGTGACAATGGCATCAATAATGATGATATTCCTAACAAGTATATATAATTAATAATTGTCTGCAGTTTGTTTATTAGCGGCAACTTGAGTTCATCTTTAGATCTAAAAATAAACAGGTATCATGTGACTTTAATTATAGCCACCTAGCTATCACTGTCCTAAGCTTGGTCCCTTAGCAATCAAATCACAAGCTTAGCTACCTTTGCAATAGTGTATAGTACAATTTACAGCATCTCATGGCAACTTTAGTTTCCTTAAAATAATCGATGGAATGGAATACTTGTACTTTGCCACATTATAATAATGGATGACAAGTGCTTTCGTATTAGGCAACACTTGCATATTTAGTTTGAAACTAAACAGTTAAATGGATAATAACTATTAAGAAAAGACAAAAAAAAAAAAAGGGGGGTAAGAACCACACGAAAATAAAATAGTGAGATCATTTTCGATTTTGGAATGATTTGGTTGTATCTTGAATGGATGGGTTTTTGTTTTCTATACGTATTCTATGTACTTTTATCTTTATTATTACTTTATGTGTATTTTTTTTTTTTTTTATCTATAATTGATTATATTCTCCATTCACATTTTGCCTTCCATCTACTTCCTTTTTATATTTTGGGATTAAAGGTTAGAATATCTCCATTTTACACAAATACCTAACAAACGCATATAACTTGTAATTAATTGGATTTGTTATTATATCGATAGTTTAGTTGGAGCGGCATATATATATATGCTCTCTTTTCTTAGCTTGTTTGGATTTCCACTCCACTTGTGAAATCAACAAACTGGGGGCCGTAAACCAACGGTATTGCATCTTTTGATTATTTAGTGGGTTTAGTATCACACGTTAACTGGGGCTTTATCCATAGAAAAGACAAAGGTATCAAAATTTAGATTACTCAAAACAATCTTTTTTAAAAAAAAAAAAAAAAAAATACTCTAAAGTAATTGATTATTCCTTTTAGACGTATGTATAATGTATAACAGGTGGGAAGCTTACGAAGTTTCCAATTACTGCGTAACAAGCAGTATTTTGCCTAAAATAATCTTGGAAAGATTGTTCCTCATCTCTTCGCAAAAGTGTTAACATTCTTATCTTCCGGTTAAAAAAACAAAAAAGAATAAGAAGATTGTGTAATTAAAATGGGTGTATTTGGATGAGATAAGTGTTTCTTTTTGTTGGCATATAAGATAAATGATGCTAGTGTTGAATATGTGGGATCTTAGTCTGGATGATAGTGAGCCGGGGACACCCCTGAGTTGAGTCCTTGATTATGAAACTAAAGCTACAATAGGTGGAAATTAGCTGACTACTTTGAACCGTTATAGGTAGTAAATGAGAGAGAAGCTATTGCCATTTTGAGTTTATTGGATAGTTACGTGTTGGCACTTCACATGGATCCTTATCCCAATTCTTACATATAATATATAATTAAGTCTACCCACACATGAACCCCACAAACTAGCGTACGTTTGTCTGTTATTTTGTCGATGGTTGCCTTCGTCTGATCTGGCCTTGCCTTGTGTAAAGTCTTCAACAAATAAAGCACGTATAATCAAGTATGGGAATATTTTTATCTGAGGTTATCCAATTCAACAAAATGACGAAAAGTAGAAAGGGTAAGAGATAGAGAGAGATGGATCAGTGTAGATAGGTACTCCATTCTCAATCAATTGAATCAATCTGCCAATTAAAAAATTAATGGATTTAGATATTGCTGGTGCAAGTTCAGTTGGCCAAATAAGAAATAGTGCTCTATTCCACGAGACTTACGCTTTAAGCATTTCTCTAGCACTCGCATACAATATATATATATATACGAGAAAGAATCACACTCAGCATATGGAATTTATTTATTTCTTCAGTTTACATGTGCAAAAATTCAGATTTCCATAGCAAGAATAATTTACTACAGTATTGGAATATTGATACCGTGAGTATTTAATTATATCTATGTATATCCATATATTTATTTTTTATATTATGGTGAGCAAATAAATGACATCTAATAGGATTTGAAACTAGACTAAAAAGTTTAGAAGACTTGTGTGTTGTGCTGTCCTGTCGACAAGGAAAGCTTTTGTTTCTAGTTTTTATTATTCTAAATAATTTGGTATATAATATTAGACACATATCATAAAGATGATATTGACCCTTCAGCGATCGTTTCAAGGCAAATGACAAGAAAGGCAATAGAAGAAGATATATAAATCATAAATGGCAAACTTTTTATTTTGCTTGTGACAAGCCGTTGATAAGTGGCTTTCAATGCTCCGTTGTGTTCTTAAACTTTTTTTATGAAATTGTCTATGATTGAGTCAAAAGACGAATAAAAGGGATTCAAATTATCTGCAGTTAACTATATCATGTAGTTAAATATTGATCGTTTGATCTGTTTAAAATTATGTTGATTATGTAACTTCAAGTGAATTAGATGATCAATAATCCGATTGTATTGTATAGTTAGTGCAGGTAATCCGTTTCCGAAGAAAAGGGGATTGATTTTTGCGCACTCTTTTTAAGTTTTGCACGCTCTACGCATGTTTCGGATAGTGCATTTTACACCGTGGGAAATATGCTTTTGGAAGTTTAAGGGGTCCAAAGTTAATTTTTGCAATGCAAAAAAATTAATCTCCAGAACTAAATTGCCCATAGCCCATTAAACTAGCCGGCCCAGCCCGTAGCCCTTTTTTAGTCCAGAGCACAATCTTTTAATCTTTTATTTACCTAAATTTTTTATGCATATTTAATTCTTCGTATAATTTTTTATAACCAATGAATATTTCATTGATTTTAATTAAAATCATTAATAGTTTTACTGAAGATAATCAAAACTATTAAAAATATATGAATTATTCTTAATTTGTAATCTTACATAAGTAAAATAATTTTGGGCTTTAAATCGTGCCGTCGATAACTCCACGGGAAGAAGCGCGGGAAGACACACTACCTTCAAGCCGTTAATCTCCTGTATCACTGTTTGAACTTAGATCAGCCTTGTTCTGGAAAAGACGCATAACTTTGTAATTTGTATTGAAAAGAGCCTCAAAAGCGTTAGCAGACATCTTCCATAAAGTAGCTCACGATGAACGGTGAAACCCGAAGACGGGACCGGGGAGATCCACGCAGATCCAAGTAGCAGAAGCAATTCGCACCGCTGAAGAAGAGTTTGAACCAAAGCTACGGTTCGATCTATTCTCAGAGAGCCAAAGAATGGCTTGGATGGATGCTTAACTTCACATTTGTAAGCCAATTTCCATTTCTATGATTTCATAAAATTTAATAGGTTTGTTACTATTTTTTGTTCAAAGTTTCAAACTATAAATTATTGACCACAAGATGTTTCTGTAGATGTATAACTAGGGTGAGTTCCTCCGTTTGCATTGATTGTGCATCCTTTTCTGTTTTGACTCTTGAGGATTTATACTTTTCACAAGTTGTGGCATCGGTACAATTAGAAAATAAAATTGGAATCAAGTGCATGGAAAAACATCACGGAGCCAAATCATGATGCGATTGTCACTATTATTGTTCGTTATGGTGCTTGTAATTACTGTTACTATCACAAACTTCACATAAACGGTTCACTGTCATGTGCTGTTTGATCAATGATCAAATTGAGTTTCTCTTTCCATTTATTCACATGATATCAGATCATGCTCACCATCGCCAAAGTAACGGTCTCCTCTGCCGGAGTATTTTTGTTGCATTATGTATCTACTATCTAATAATAGTGTGTCAAAAGCCGATTCTGCATTATCGCTGCTACCATTGCCATCATTACTTTCTATAGTATTGCATTTCACTGCTCTATTGTACGCTGATTAATGTTATCAGATCTTAATCATCGTTCATCACCAAATATATTTTTCCAACCTTGTCTTTTGACAACTGGAACCATTCAATTTGTCCTAAGTCCAAGTCCTATCAAAACAAGCCAGTTTGTTAAAGTACATTACAGAATGCAAAACTTCAATGAGCCATTAAAATGACTTCTATAAACACTAACACTGATATTATTTTAAAGAGGTTATTCATGTTGTTCTGTTCTTTGCAGTCATCTTGGGAGGATGAAGAGAACCAAAAGAGTCTATGGCTGTATTGATCTTTATTTTGTTACACAGGTGAATTGTTCTCCAAAATGCTTTTTGAAAAATTCACATTTATTATCTTTTTCTAGCCTCTTCTTTTAAATGCCGTGGGAGTCACTTGATTTGCTAAATAACATAGTATTTGGAGTTTGCCTGCAGGATGGTTCCACATTTAAGTCAAAATACAGGTTTCACCCTTATTTCTATTCAGCCACTAAGAAATATGCACATAGTTGTATACACAGTGCCACAAGAAAGCCATTTGGCTTTATGCTGTGTCTATACAGTTATCTATATAACTGCTTTTGCTGATTAATTCTGTTTTGAGTTTATTATGAAATACCAACGAAGATGCTTCTGACAATGCCACAGTGGTGATCAAATAGGACAAAATGGATATGGATGTTGAAGAAAGCGTATCTGAGGTGACGTTATGAAAGCCCGATTTCAGATGTTGAAATTGTAGAGAAGGAAGACCTTGATCTTGCAAGCAATTGGTCACTTCCACTGATAATTGACAAGTAGCGTCCTCTACCATTACTTAATTATAAATATTGCATTGAGCTTACGAAAACTTTGCATTATTAGTTTTCTTCGGTTCTTATTGGTGTATCCTTCCTGAGTTAAAAGGTTTAATCAAAATGGTGATTGATAAAGTCAGCGTTAATCTTCTGTTTTTGGTTCTGGCTTCCTGAGTTAAATGTGTTCTGATTGTTTCTCATGTTTCAGAGCAGAAAAACCACTTGTCTGGGTTACAAAAATCTTATTTAAATCTATCTTTTGATAATCGGATTAAAAAAATAAACACTATTTGATGCCGTGCAACAACTGATGAGTGGGAAGAGTGACCTAGAAATCAGGCATATTTGCTATGCAATAAGGAAAAGCATTTTTTTTCTCAGATTGGATAAATCGAAGAGATCAATCCTTGTTAATGGTGTTCTTGAAAAGCCGAGTGGTGTGATGGATCACACATCTCAGGCCAGAAGTACTGTTGGTTCAAATTTCAGAAGACATGAGGTCGCCCTAACACAGTACTATTGGCATGTAATCTAGTTAAATTTTATAATTGAACCGTTACTTTGAAACCGATTGGATTGTTTTTTAACTGCTTTATTCTATTCTCTATTTGATTCAGATAATAAAGCTAGTTAACGGTTCACAGAATGCACAATTTTGGTCGGGTACTTGTTGATGGAGTTGCTTAAGATTCTTGTATCTGTTCCTGAATTCTTTTAGCTCAATTCTAAGTCACCTATTACTGAAGAATTTCTGGGTAAGCGTGTCAGCTAGACTTTTGCACATGGAAGGCATAGTTATAACCTGTCTGAGGTATAGAACCTTCTGTTGCTTTGATTGATTTTTTGGTGGATCTTTTTATTTATTTTGTTTTTTCACTTTATGGCTTTAACATTCCTCTCAAAATTTTATAGGTTACAATTACTGAAGTTCTATTTAGAGAATCAAGCAAAAAGCTTGCAGCTGACCCGATGAGGTAAACATATTCAATCATTTGGTATGTTTTTCCGTTTGAGGCTTCTATCCCTGGGGAGATTATTGCTATATCAGCTGCCATTTTATTAATAATATACTGTATTATCAATTATTGATATCAATAATAGTTCGTTTTGAGCAAATGAGAAATTGTCATAAATTACTTTTATGCTATTTGAGAGAATTATTTGGAAAGAAAAACTATAGTTATTGTCAAGGATAATATTTTCAAGTATGTGTCTATCAGAGCTAGAAATTATCAAAATATTTCTCAGTACTATGTTATTATTCAGTTTTTATATGGTTATGATTAAATATAAATGGAATAATCACATATTGAAACGGAATAACCCTATAACATTAAGAGATATTTGCATGTTTTTACATGACGTTGTACTTTCTAATTTTTTTTCCATGTTCTAAAACCTAAGGGGAATAAACTCTTTAGCATTTTTTTTTTTCATTCTTGTCTCTTTTCTGCAATATTTGGTCATCGATTTGTTAGATGAATTTGCTTTGAAATTTTGTTAAGGTATACATATGTCTACGTTTATCAATTTTTATTGTTTTAGAGTGTTCTTTCGGACACAGGTTTGGCTCCCGTTGACAAGCAACTAGACATGTGCTCGATTGTGTTAATGGATTTTAAATTTACTATTGATGACCTGTGAAATTGACTACAAGACCCTTGGAGTCTGAGTGAACTGCACATGAAGACCACAACAGAATGTGTTTATCTGGAACATCCAAACCTTTCTTTTACTTATATCACAGGTAAGTTGTATCCCAATATCAATAATGATGATCCATTATCTTCACTTTATTTTTGGTCTATAATTATTACTTTATCTTGCATAATTTGATACAAGACCAAACAAAATGTTTGAGTAAAAACTATTACTTTTGAATCAACCAAAATATGGCCAAAAAAAAAAAAAATACTACCCTAAAAAGGTAATAGTTTGGTATAGCATTTTGTTTCAAAGAGAATTTTGTTCTATAGAATCATAGGTATGCACCTCTCCTATATACACAAAGGTTATCATTTTTATGATGCACAATAATCTAATTAGAAATGATTTTCGAACTCAAACTGCGCTTTGCACAATATCTTTTGAAGGCTGTAATTCTTTGTTTAATTGGCTTCAGCATCTCAGGGAAATATATCGTCTGAACTTCCCCAGCCAGATATTTCCATGGAGGGGATTTGGCTTAAAATTTATCTAGCATGTCTGTGCTGTTCTAGCTCTAGACCATAATGAGATTTGCACGTTATAGTTAACACGCATGATAAATACGCTGATGCAGTCTTTGTTCAGCTGCAAATGTGCTGCCCTACTTGACAGGTGATGAGAGAGAATCTGCCAAAGGGTTTTCTGTCTGTCTTTTTTTACGTTCCACTCTTCTTTATCAGTAAAAAAATGATCAAATATCACTTGGAAAACGTTTGTATGTGGGCAAGATAAAAGAGTTTTATACGTGGCAAAAGTAAAACTCCGAGAAAAATGTTGAATGTACAAAAAGTAACTTGCACAGATTAAGCGAGGTTACCAACTGACAACTAAGAAATAGACGTAATCTATCCGTAACAGCCTATGGGTTTTTACCCAGTATGACGAGTTATAGGACAGAGATAAAGTCCAGTGAATACCCATGGACAATTCACTGGCTGACTTGATGGTGGTAATTTTGCACTTCGACTGGGCAGGGTTGATGGGCGGGCGAACTTTGCCTGCCCTAGCTGCAGTATTCTAATTTCTAAGACAACCCCAGAAAATGTAACAAATAACATTGTCACAAGGTTACAATATTCCCCCTCGAAAGTGAGTTATAAAAAACTTGTGCCTAAAAGAGCCGGTTGGCAAACAAAATTCGACCAATCACATATCCAGTTTCAGAATGCTACTTTTTCCAATTTTAAACTTTTATCTGTTTTAGAGATTTTGCTTTATTCTAAAAAAATTTATCAAAATAATTTTTAGTTAGTATATCTTTATTTATTAATTATCACTTTTTTTTTTTACTTATTATTTTTCATACACATAAAATCAGAATATTTTCGTTAAGAAACAGTAACATTTTATTTTAATTGATTATTTCTTCTATGGCCGTCGGTCTTATCCTTACCTGAAGAAGCTGTTTCCCCTGAAGGCTGATCCTTGTTTCTACTGTCTAGCCCTGCTTTTAGGACTCCAACCTCCTCCTGCGTTAGATTAGATCAAAATGACACCAGTGGAAAAGGAATAAATAGGAAGGAAAAGCACTTAAATTATATCATTAGTCAAGCATTGCAAACTAAAACAATCAGTGCATAATTATTGAAACTCGGGGCATCAACAGGTGCCGACGCAAATATGCAAGCGTATGCTCATCTATTCCCTCTGCATTCCACAGTGAAAAACACTGAAAATAACAGTTCAAGAATGTAGGGTCAAGTTATTAAGACCTTAAGGTAATCTGCTTTACGCCAACTCGTGACAAAGCAAGTCCTTAGGTTGGTAACCAGTTTTGGAATATATATATATATATATATATATATATATAAAACTTTATGAATCTTGAATTCAGGTTTTATGTTATTTATGGTCATTGGCAAAATAATGAGAACAAAGATTCTTCTCCAGTAGCACGGCTCGGACTAGCACGCATATTATGGGGATAAGTCTAGTTATGCTTTTGAAAGGTGGAAATTTTCAGAAGCTGCAATGATATATAACCAGCGTCAACAATAACAATAGTAGTGTGTCAATTCAAAAAATTTAAAGAAAAAATCTTCATGGAAGCTGCTTTCCAGAGTTTTATTATTTGAAACTAAGTAGAAGGATCCTTCAGGATCGAGAAGCATATTTAACAAACAAAGGTAGATTTCATTTGTTTAGGATATGCTAAGCAAAGAAACATTAGAAGGAGGGAAAAAAGCGGATCACATAACACTACAATTCAAACATACCTCCCCAATGATGTAACTTCTGATTCAAGTTGAGAGGCCGTTCCCTTGGCTTCATCTAAAGGCATTGACCATTTGAGCATGTTCTCTTGAAGACGTTTCACTCATCTCCTTATCCAGCAATGTTAACATCAGATTATTTCTAAGATAGATGAGTTTAAAAAGTCAAAAATAAGAAAGGAAGAAAGATATTTCACCCTTTTTTCATCACATTGTCTATATAGAGCAATCTCACCTTGACAGAATGGTTCAATGTCATTGATATGCAAACCGACAAGATTTCAATGAATCTAATAAAATTCTCAGAAAAGACACATCTGAAGTTAAAAAAACAAAAACTCATAAACAACAGATATTATACGCAACACCAGATTTATCAATGGATTAATTTAGCTTCAGAACACCTGGAATTTACACAACGAAAGGAGTTAACCAAAATAAATTCCTCAGAGTTCCGTCACACAAATGAACTCCTTGAAACACATGGGAGACTATTTCCTCTGGAACAAGAGGAGACGGTGGCCCATCATCAGATAATCACCAACCATTATATTTTATTTAATAGTTGGCTGTGAATCAACTGAAGTCCACAAAATTTATCAACATATTCATCAAGCTCAAAACCAAAAAATAAACATTTTCTATATTAAAACGACATGAATTAGCTAATGTTTTAAGCCTGAGATCGTTAACATAGAAAACGTTTTACATGCAAGCTAAAGATCAGAAAGTGGAAAATAAAGAGTCCAAGTTTCAAATTATCATCCAATACTATCGAGTATATTGTGACACCGTCATCCCACATGAACAACTTCACATGAATCAAGTTCCAGGTTATCGCCTCAGGTGGAAAGTTGAAAGGGCCTCGGTGGCAATCACCATCAACTAAACTTTGACAAAATTACCATTACATTAATGAATGTAAATTCCAATTTAAAACATAACAAGTGTGATTAAAGGTAAACGTCCCAAAGTACTCAATATAGTTAGCCTAAAGGAATATCACATCTGAAGTTAATAAACACTCGTATACAGATTCCCTACACTTATTGGCCCAAAAAATGTAATAAAGCGTATGACGGTCTACACAAATTTCACAATCATACATATTTGATAACATGTGGATCTCTTATATGCTCTAAGTTTGGACAATCGGTATTTGAAATCTCAACAAACAACTCAAACACCAAAAACTTTTTCCCTGGTTATAAGTTCCTACCGACAAAACAAAATTAATCCCTACGATGAACTTAAGGACTTAAAAATTTTGATGGAAATCACTGGACATTTAAACTTTTCATGTATCTTCAGACGGATTTATTAGACATCAAATCTAAACCACTTCCTACTGGCAAAGCAAAAAAGTCCATAAATCAAGAACAAAATCAGTAGTTATCTAGACAACTTTTCACGATTATAGATATCAGATAGCCTGTGGATCATTTATATGCTTTAGAAATGGTAAATGAAATCTCAAGAGGCAACTCAGACACTAATTTCTTTTTACCTAATTAATAAGCATTTCCTAATCTACATAATAAAAATTAATCCTAGTTTCCGGATTTTTTTTTTCTTAAAAAAAAATCATAGAATAATTGTGCATTTAAACACTGCATGTACTTCCAAGCGCTGATTCATAAGACATCAAATCTAAAGCGGTTCCAATTTGTAAAAGCAAAGTATCGTTAAATCCAGAAGAGAAGCAGTAAAAATAAAGATGCAGAACCAGAAAGTCGAATATTCAGCAGAAGCAATCAATAGTCCACAAAGAATACAAAAGTAATCGCTGTAAGTTACGCGCTACTGAGTTCACCAACAATCCATGGTTGATCTCTCGTAAGCCTTCCGTGCAAAACCTCAACAATTGCTTGCGGCGGCTCAGGTGATACCTAGAAGGTTAGATCCTACCACGACAAGAGATAATGAACTTAAATCTGAAGCCGAAGAAAGAAATCAATGGCAAGAGAGATGCAACTGAAGAAGGGACAAGATACCTAGTCGCGGTGATGATGAAGAGTACTCGGCTAGCCCTAGACAATCTCAGAGTGAGAGCTTTCCCTGCCATTCAGCGGAGATCACCGTTTCTAGGGCGGGTAGTAGCGCCTAATTCAAATTCACAAGGGCGCTCCAGTTACTTTGCCCTGTTGTCATATACTATGCGTTTTTCCCGGGATAAACAGGTTATCGGTCAGAGGAGCAATTTTGAATTTCACAACGTTGCAAAAGCGCATATTCTTTTTAGGCCTAAGAGAGGCCCGTATTTAAACGAAGCCCAATCAGTTGATTGAGTAGGCTATTTAAGCATCGAACTAAGGTTGTGTTAAATTAAAAATTCACTAAGTTAGTAAATTAGGTCTTTTTGAGAGATTTTATCAACTTAATTACAAACACGATAACTTGGTTATAATTTTATATTGTATTTGTTTTCATAATTAGGTATCAACCTTGATGGCGGTACATTTCTTGTTTATGCGGGTAGTTATCTTATTGTGTTATCCTTTGTAGATTCATATTTCTTTGAGTCCATTTGGTACATCTAATAGAATAAGAATAGATAGTATAAAAGGTTTGGATATAAGTAGTCTAATAAACTTTTATCTTATCTAATATTTGATGTGCATTAAATAATTTTTTAGATAAATTTTATTATTATATTATATATTTAAAGTAGACCAAATAATAGAGTATGATATCATATATTTTGTTTATATTTGGTAACAGCCGAGATGGCCGCTTTGCTAGGTGAGAGTAGTGGTAGTGACGATAGTGGCTTTGTTAGATGAGGATGACAGTAACGATAGTGATGACTTTGCTAGGTGAGGGTGGCGACAGCAGCGGTGGTGGCTTTGCTAGGTGAAAGTGATAGTGGTAGCAGTAATGATAGATTTTGCTAAGTGAGGGTGGGAATAACAATGGTGATGGCTTTGCTAGGTGAGTGTGGCAACATCGGCAATGGTGACTTTGTTAGGTGAAGGTGGCAGCAACAAGACAGTGGCTTTGCTAGGTGAGTGTGACAGCGATGGCGGTAGTGACTTTACTAAGTGAGGGTGGTGGCTTTGCTAGGTGAGGGTGGCGATGGTAAGAGAAATGAGTCAGACAAAAAAAAATTGGGTGAGTGAAGGGTGAGATGAGAAGAATTTTTTTTTTATATATCCTATTTTGCCTTGACTTGATTCCTCCTTTTAGATAAAATTTTAATTAAGAGGGCAATATAAGGTAGACGATAGGATAATTCTATCATATCCTATTAGCTTATTAAATTAAAAATAAAAATAAAATACGATAATTTATTTTATTTTATTTTATTTTTTTTATTAGATACATCAATCAATCGGGCCCTACAGTTGTAATGTTTCACGGAAATACTAACTATTAGTTTGCAGTTCACAACTGCATTATGCCGTTGCTTGTTTATACTTGTAGTTCTTGTATCTTTACGTGTACTTTCACTTTGTAATTGTACTCGCACATCCGCTATCCACTTACCGGGAGTGTTCTCTCTGTGACCTTCGAACTTACGGTATTTCCCCTCCCAAAGAGAGCAAAAAAAGTGTCTGATTAACCACAATGTGGTTGTGAGTGCTGATTGACAAACAAATCCTAATTTGTCTCAATTGGGTAATGAATGTGGTAGACTTACAATTCACTTAGCATTGGAAGATTTAGTAATTTTCGAGTATGTTTCAAGTAGAATTGTTTGGTTGAGCATTTGTTCTTTGTTCGGGCCGCTCTATCTGTGCCTGAGGACCTTTTCCTCTGCCTTTATAAGTTAATCCGGTAACTGTTGGAAGTTTTTCCCGGTAATTGCGTGACATGTTATTTTGTGACGACTTTTCCTCACAACGTTAATACTGGTCTCCCCCAGAGTTTTTCCCAGTAACGATGGTGATTGTCTATTGGACTGGAATCAAGGGCCTCTGTATCCAACGTTTCCTTTCAGTTGAGCTGAAAAGCTAATCCAATTAGGGAATAGCTTATGACGGTTGTTCAGGGTATGTTCGGTCTTGTTTACACGCGTCTTCGACAAGTACACAGAACAAGCTAAGCCTCTCTCGATCCTTTGTTTCCGAGTTCTTTAGACTCATTTTCCACGTTGTGTGGCTTGGCTCCATTTGCTCCCAAGTTCACGCTTGGTCTTTAGTTTCAAAGGTACGGACACGGGCGACTAGTATATATTGGTCTCAGTGTGCCACTGCTGATTCAATCGTCAATAAAGGAGTGCGTGTGCCCTTTCAACCTCTCTCTTTGGATTTTTCGCATTGCCGCAGAAGAGAGAGTGAGGCGTACAGTACTTATATCAATAAATACCCCAACTTGCTTATTCTTCGTTTCACGAATAATGGCAGTGGAAAAGGAGTTGAGGCATACAATGAAGCCTTGGATCGAGGTTGCTCCTATGCTAATTGATTTCCCTTGTAAGCTTCCCAGTACTCCCAAACTAGAGACTATTCTGGAAGAGAGACCTGAAGCTGAAGAAGATGACGATGCTGTTATTGGTGACTGGTGATTTCTGATTTAGATGTGCATGTGACTAGTAGCGGCAGATGGGATGGGAGAGGACCAACATCTATCTATCTATCTATAGCTGTCGTCGTATTTAATTCATTGAATTGTAATTTGCACATAAAGATAATGAAGTTCTAGATTGATAATCAAGTTATAGGCTTGAATATTTTTGCTTTCTATACCAATTAATCTGCAAATTCTGGAGTACGGATATATTTGGTGGGAATGAAAATAATGTTAATTGATGGAGGATGAGAAATTACTCAATTAGTGACGGCCACTATTAATGTTGTGTCTTCTTATTTCGTTATCATATCCAATTTGTTCTGATGCAACCATGTTGACTATGGAAAATTGGTGTTTACCAAGAAATTATTGTTGAAGATGCGATGTACATGATATGATATGATAGGCGTTCTGGGAACGGGAGAGAAGTATCTGAGCAGAGCTCAGGTGCATATGTCCATTGATGAAATTTGCAGAAATAGAGATTAAACATTTTGTTAAATATATGTCAGAGTGGCAGCATCAGCAAATAAGGACTGAGTAGCTTGAAAAGGGGAATTATTGGAGAGTGACGGACATAAATGATAACTTTGTTTTATGTTAGTCCAAGTCAATATTGCTCAATACTCAATAATAGTGTACAACAATGATAACCTAAAAATTACGAATCTAATAGCACTTTTAATTAAAAATCTTCAAAGGAGCCACCGACCAGTGAAGAGTCATTCCTAACTAACACAGCCAAACAACTATTAAAATTATTCGCGTCATAGATGTGTAACACGTGGTGCGCTCTCAGCCATGAACTTAAGACATTGTTTTTCAGTTTTCGTTCGTAAAAGTTAGAAAATAAAAAAAATTTGCAAAAAAGACTTTCCATATATTATAAACGAGAAAAAGACTAAAGCTGCATGGACTAGAATTAAGATTGGGGCGGCAATCCATCTAAATATTTATCATCATCAATTTAATTCTTTATTTTTTCCTATCTGATAGTATATATTTTGCTAAAGTTCTCGCCATCAGCATAAATTAATACCAATGTCATACTTACTTCTTGTCCTTGTTAGAGAGCAGTTGGCAAGTTAATAGCGGGTGCATATTTCTAATACCAGCTACTCTGTAAAGAAGATGAATTAACCATATTTGGCCAGTCATTATATAACACCAAGATCAGTATTACATCACTGAAGATTTTCAATAATTATTTATTAAATCTTTGCCTTTTTGTTAAATCTGCTAATTTTGTGTATATATATATATATGAAGGAGACTACGTAGAAAAGTTTAGTCGTTCTGCCCCCATAGCCTTGGAAATGTTATGAAATTAATATATAAGATTAAGGGGGGAGGGGGATCAAAGTAAATGAAAGGTTATTATTTTTGGGCAATATTTAGGGTAAAAGTGAAATTAAAGCACTCTGATTTACAATATAACATTTTTTTATTTAAATTCTGAAAAAATGAATATTTTTTTAGAAATATTCTTAACTTATTCAATCATTACAATATGAAACTTTATTTTATACAAAAACCTGTTCTGGATAATATTCCATTACTATTAATATACAAATAATACATAGAGAGTTTGATCACTTGCTTAAAATGTAAGGCTAGCTCTATCCTCAGAGTATGAAAAAATAAAATTTAAACTAATGTATTAACTAATAAGCATTTTTCAGGTTCATAAAAAAAAAAAGAAAAAAGAAGAAGAAGCAGTTTCTTATGATGAAAACTTATACATTATCAAGTGGGTAGTTACTATGAATAAGGGAGCGGGGATTCAATGTGTTCATTAATTTCCCCTTTATATATGACCATGTTATATGTAATCCGTCTCTACTTATTTTGCTATGCTAAACAAAAAAAAAAAAAAAAATTGTTTCCCTCCTTCATATATATACCAGCTCGACAGCAGTAGAAGCACGAGAACTTTCGATGTTAGTTTTTGTCTTTTTTATATATATGTTTAATTTTTGGCGGTGGAAGAAGTGCCGATAGGTGGAGAAAAAGATTAGAGGCGCATTCTCGAGTACAGTTGGGAATCGTGATGATTTAACTTTATGTAAATAATTAATTGTATAAGTCAATTATTAAATGCAAGGCTGTCTTATAATTGTGGTGAGGATTATCTTATCATATCCTAATAGGCCAATACCCCTCTCACAAATCATATGTTAAGTCACCCCCTTTGATTTTAGGTGCGTCCAGATAAGTTCATCTGGCAGGCATTCGTCACCCAACCAAGATGACAACCTCCTCTCTTCTTATTATAATCACATTATAATTAATAATACCAGCATGTCCAAAATAATGATTGGTTATTATTCCACAAAAAAAAAAAAATGATCGGTTATTATTTCAGGTTAATTAAACAATTTATAATATCTTCCCATTTTCTATGCTAAATAATTTTTCTTCTTAGTCATTTTGGTTCGTTAGAATAATGGTGTTTAAGCAATTTTTTTTGTCACAACAAAAATTTCATCCCATTGTTGCATGCTGCAGAATCCGAGTTAAATTGAATAAAAAGAAAAGAAAAGAAAGTAAAACCAGTTAAATTTATGTGCATATTATTACTCCTCCTTCTTAATACCATAAAATTAAATTATATAGCTAGATAGTGCGGGAGTTTGAGGGTAGAATCCAATGGCATATTGGCAACTTCAAACTAGTGATGGACAGAGCAGCAAAGACTGTTACGGTGCTTAATCATTTACCTGCTTTGTCTTATTTCGACAGTATTTTCCACGCACAGTAGTGATCGCATTTAGCCGTTTAACAGATGAAGATTTTTAGATGTATTGGGCCATGGAACCGAAGTAATATAACGTTGAGAGAGAAAAGCAAAAGTAAAGTTGTAATGGATCAAAGCCGTTGAAAGGGTAGTTGTGGCCCTCGTGGGGCCCTGCAAGCTAATATGGGCGGCCAAAAATTACGTTAATCATGTCATTGCTGATATATAAACACAAAAATTGATATTAATTATTAGTTAATTAGTAGGGTGTCTCTGTTTCTTTGATTCCTTAAATAGGCCTACAATTCCCACAGAGTCCTCCAATTCAGTGAGTTTGCTCTTTCTCTTTCTCTCTCTTGCATAAAAAAACAAAAGACTAAGGCACATAGGAAAGTAGAAGAAATGGCGAAAGACGTAGAGGTTCAAGAGCGAGGTGGAGAGTACTCAGCTAAAGACTACCACGACCCACCACCAGCACCTTTGATCGATGCAGAGGAGCTCACAAAGTGGTCTTTCTACAGAGCCCTCATCGCTGAGTTCATAGCAACTCTTCTCTTCCTTTACGTTACTGTCTTGACTGTTATTGGATACAAACACCAGACTGACATCCCCAACGGCGAGTGCGAGGGTGTTGGAATTTTGGGTATCGCTTGGGCCTTCGGTGGCATGATTTTCATCCTTGTTTACTGCACCGCCGGTATCTCTGGTACGTTTTCTTTTCTTTCTCTCTCTTTTTTTTCATCACTGGATTACTAATCCTGATTAACCAATTCATTCGCTTAAACACAGGTGGTCACATCAACCCGGCTGTGACATTCGGGCTGTTCCTGGGAAGAAAGGTGTCTCTAATCAGAGCTTTGCTCTACATGGTAGCACAGTGTGCTGGTGCTATCTGTGGTACTGGACTCGTCAAGGGCTTCCAGAAATCTTACTATAACAGGTATGGTGGTGGGGCCAACGAAGTCGCCACTGGCTACAACAAGGGTACTGCTTTGGGTGCCGAGATCATTGGTACCTTTGTTCTTGTCTACACTGTCTTCGCCGCCACTGATCCTAAGAGAAACGCAAGAGACTCCCATGTTCCTGTAAGAATCTTAACCAAACCCTTTTTTCCCTTCTCATAATGTTTTATTTATTTATTATCTGTTCATTAACAATTTTTGCTTGGATTTTTTAAATAAAAGGTGTTAGCACCACTACCAATTGGATTCGCTGTGTTCATGGTGCACTTGGCTACCATCCCCATCACTGGTACTGGCATTAACCCAGCCAGGAGTTTTGGAGCAGCTGTGATCTACAACCAAGACAAACCCTGGGATGACCACGTAATTAAATCCTTTTATTCTATCTATTTTTCAATTTAAAAAAAAAAAAACAAAGATTTCATAACTACTTATTATTTGTTCTAATAAACTAAAAAGAATAAACTCTTACTGTGGTAATTTTCCCAAATTTTCCTTTTTTACAGTGGATTTTCTGGGTTGGACCATTTATTGGAGCTGCCGCAGCTGCATTCTACCACCAGTTCATTCTTAGAGCTTCAGCCATTAAAGCTCTTGGATCTTTCAGGAGCAACGCTTAATTAATTATGATGGTGGATTTTCCAACGAGTTCTGGTTTCCTCAAATAATAACTATTGGTATTGAGGAGTGGCGTCTGTCTGCTGGTCTCTTTGGCATTTTTCACTCTTTTTAATTTCCTTATATGCTTCTTGTCTAGAGGAAAATGCCAAAAACGAAGGGCCATGAATTGTAGATAAACATGCCTTTTTTTTAAGTCCAAGGGTGTATTTTGTATCCCTGTTCTCTTTTTATTTCCCTGTAATTCTCTGGATCGTGTTTGTTTCCTTATTATGTGTGCATCTTAATCATTTTTCATTTAATCTGCTTCTTCATAAGTGGTGTTTTCATTTGTTTCCTCATAAAAACTTAGTACTTGTCTGTGATATTCAACACATATTGCCGTCTTTGATTAGTTCCTTTGACTTGCTGCCCCTTGATTAACCCACAAAATTAAATTGAAACTAACCTTATTACGTGTTTTATTATTAAAGAAGCTTACCAGTTTCTGAAAGACTAGAATATATATAAGAACAAAAGAAATGGGGTTTCTGCCATTGCAAGACTATAACAAAAGTAGAATGAAACGACACCACTTTTCTTAAAACGCCCAAGACGCAAGTTTCTTGAATTTTCTTTTCTAATCTTTTCAGGAATAGGCATGCATCAACATCCATCCTATAAAACTTGACTACGGATAATAAAGACAACATTTGCAATGAACAATGTTTAGTTTGATTTTGCTCATGAATAAAGCATCCAGTTAATTACATGTTTCATGAAACTTCAATTCAAGTTCAGCCACTTCCCTCAAAAACACAAAGAGCCTTGTTTTTCGCTTGTAATTACATGTGTCTTCCTCTGGTGCAGCAGATTCTAAGGGCTCAGTTCACTCTGCTCATTAATATATGAATGTGAAAGCTGTTCTTTAATATTGATAATGGGTTTCTGTTGGGATGCTTATCCTGAGAAATTAAACTAATACAACTGTGTAATGATGGATGAGTTTATCTCCATAATTTAATCATCGTTGTGCGGAAAAGCACCACTTTATTAGTTAGGTGAGTTGGCTTTTGTGCTGGTGGTTTCTTGACGCGACCTTACCATTGTTTGGACTTTTTTGTTTTTGTTTTTGTTTTGGGATAATATAATGAAAGTAGTCTACTTCTTTTCATCATTTCACCTTATCTGTTCTGAAATAAAATTTGATCATAAGAAGTAACATGATTAATCGAACTTCAATTTAGCCTTTTCTTTTTGGATTGTTTTACTTAAATAATAATCTCGTTGCCATGTATAATTTCAGTAAATAACAAGCAAAAGAGAACACTTTAGGTGGCTTGATGGCTAGGGGTTGCTTGATCATTAATTTTGTGTCCCTCATTTCGTGAATGCAATAGAGCATTTTTAGACTCTTAATATTCCTTACCTTGATTATATATTATGAATTTTTCGTTTTATTTTCTTATACTAACTTTGTAAGTAAGGGCGATTAGGTAGGGTTTAGCTGTTTGAAAGGAACATCTGTGGCTGGATTATTGAAGGGTGGAGGCAAGTAGATACATAAGGGAAGAGCACTCGTTGTCATAATATGATTTGAGTATTAATAAAACTTTGGTCAAATAAATGTATCGTACAAATTGGAGTTAATGCGATTTTTTTTTTTTAAAAAAAAACACAGTGACATTGAATCAACAAGCAAGGACAATAGAATTTTTTCATGTCAAATATAAATAGTATATTAGGGACAGTAATGTAATATTCACAGAATTACAATTGGATTGGTTATCTTGAAAAAAATAGGAAAGGATAAGAAAGAAAAAGTTGATTATTTGTCGCATATTCTTTTCTCAAACGGATATCCATCACTAAGGTAATGGATCAGTATAGAATTTAATTGACACTTGCATTTCTTGACCACAACTCATATTACATAGATGTCACCATACTCAGTATAGAAAAAGTGAGACAACGATGGTCGTTTCAGCCTAATCCATTTTAAGTCTCTGGAAAGGTGGAGACCACACTTTACATGAGCTTGGACTTTCGAAATCTAGGCTCAACCCAAGGGCTTCATAAAAGTTCACACGGTGGGCACAAGGTTGCTGAAGGCTGAGGCCCAATTTCATTGAATCAGGTTAGAGGTCCCAAAAATCATCAAAATTTTATCTCCACCTCTCTACGAGTAACGCCAATGAAAGCTGTCCAATTAGTAAGAACTATTTCTCAAGGATGTGTGTTGGAATTCCAGAGTTAATTTGATGAGATTATTATTTGGCAATTTATAAGTATTTTTAAGCCTTAACTCTATTTTAATTCTAGTGAATCATTGAGATTTAACTCGAAGAAATTTTATTTTATAAAAAATAGAATAAATTTTTACACAAAAAAAAACAGGACAAGAATTTTTATTTTTTAGTTCTTTCAAAAAAAAGTGACATTCTTAAGAGGGCCTCATGCATTTTTTAAAGATTGCGTTGTTTTATGACTACAAGAAACTCGTGACTCGGTGGTCCACTAATACAGTGTAGCATAAGTTGCACTAAAACTAATGGAGCAGCCAAGAATGTTGTGCAAATGCTGAATGTGCAGCTTGGGAAAGGAAATACAGTCACGATTAGTGAAAGAAAGGCACGTGGCATGAGATGAAATGAAATGAACAGAGACAATGAGAGGAAAGCATGAAGGATGACATGAATGATATTGATATTTTTAATATCACAGGTATGAGTGAGTGGCAATAAGAACTATATACATGCTCTTGCATGCGCCTTGAGCCTTTGCAATTATGCGTGGCTGGCCAGCCCCAGCCATGCCACACCACACAAACATGGCTAATTTAACTAGCCATTATAATTACTCGTCTCTTTCTTTCATACTCTTATGTGCTCTTTGCTGGCCCTCCAAGCAAAGCCAACTCCATGTTTCAATCACTTTTGTTTCCACGTAGCGAGAAAGCAAAGCAAAGCATACATACACCTATTAAAATTAATCCAGCTCTCATAAGATAAGCAAATGATGAAGAATACTAACTTGTAATTTATTATTACGGCCCTAATTTCACGTGTGAAATAAAAAAGAGAGAGTAAGAGACCGTATGACGAGAGTGAGAAGTTTATGCCATGTTTCATTAATACCCAAATACCCACTTGATAATTAAACTCTTTCCTTGCATAATATAAAGATACAGAGAGCTCTGGTTTTAAATAAATTGGAGGATCAATGTTTTTAAGATGGTTAATGACCCAATGATTTTATGCTACATCCCCTATTTTGTTTAGTTGTATGTGTTTGAGTAAGGCACTCAAGTACATTAAACCATGATATTCATATGCCAAGCCACTCAACTATAAACATCATTTTCAGAGCCACGTCCATACGGCCAAAATAATAGACTAAGAGTATCTTTAATTCTGAAACATAAGAGTTGTAGATTTAATTTTTATACTTTTTTTTTGTAAATGTTATATTAACACATATTTTTTTTATATAATTTAAAGCAAAATTAACTTTAATTATGCAACTCTCATTAATTGTATAAATGAGTTTTATAAATTACCTCAAAATTATTTTCTCTATGTTAATTCTCATTTTTCAATTATTGAAAGTACAATTGTAAACTATGATACATTTTTTAAATTTAGAATTCCTTTTTTCGTTCTCGTTTATTTCACACCAACTCTAATCATGAAACTATAGATGTAATGTCCTATAGTACTATGCAACCTTATAAAAACCATCAATAGAGATGGTCTAAGAAGCTATATGATAATTACGCCCCTTGCTTTCTAGTCCAGCGTACTCGTCTCAACTCCAGCCCTTCACTGAAAAGTCTACATACATTCTACATTCTCTACGGACTGTTGTGGGGGTAGTTTGGGAATGACAAAAATAACTGATGTTGGGGACGGCTGAAACTGAAAGCAAAGACCCATTATTCTGTTCCCCCTCATCATACTTCTTTTTCCAACACGAAAATTCGAGGCCAAGTAAGAAGCACTTCCTCAGAGCTTATATAAGCTAGTCCAGTGCGCCCACAGGCTTTCATCCCAAAGCTAAAGCTTCTCTCTTTGAAGCAATTTCCACAAAAGCAAATAGACAAACATGAATCCCATTACCTTCTTGCTCTTCATCTTTTCTCTAGTTCTTGTATCCACAGCTACAGGTCAAGAAAGAGCGCCCCATGGTATCGGTTATGAGAAACCCGTAGCTTTTTCACCATCAGCATATGACTTCTTTCATCCAAACGCACAAAAGCGCGGGAACAAAGACCCATGTACTGCATCCAAATGTTCACCCCTGCCTCTAGCAGCTCAAGTGGAAGACACTCAAGTATTCGAAAACAGAGCATCCATTCCCCACAAGTTTCTAGGAACTTTGGAGCTGCTGGCATTGTCTTTGGTACTACTGTCTTTGCTGTGCTTTTAGCAATGGGTGTCTGCCATATAAGGGCTACGCCCTTCAGCTTTAAGTGTCTTCTACAGTAGTTTCCAAATCTCAGCTTAGAACAGGGCATACAATCCCTGCCCCTTATATCCCTCATTCCAAATTCCTATCCCTTGGAATCATCTACCGTTAGTTGCCTCACTTTTCTGTTCTTTTCAGGTTATTGTTTGTACTTAATTAGCGAATGTATGTATGATTGTCATAGTGGTTAATGTCTATGTTACTCGACAATTTCCCGTTTTCTATTTTTCTTTATCCTATGTCTTAGAAAAAAAGTAATTCAACTGATCGGTCATAACCTGTTGGGATGCTACTATTGCACTTGGCAGGAAAAGCCTATACAGAAATGCAGGTTCAATACTTTGTATAGGACACTTCGACAACTAAACAACGAGCACAAATTTTGTACGTAAATTCTCTGCCAAAAGTGTCGTCCTTGCCGCTAATGAAGAAAATGACACGAATCAAACAAAGGAGGAAGAGTTGCGGTTTACGTTTGTGTAATCTCCAAACTCATACTTCATAACGCTCAAGTCTCTAACGTCGCTTTGTTCTTAGGACTTGAGGCTAAAAACTGTCCGGAGCAAAAGCCAGGTTATATCAATTCCGTCAACCAACATGAAAACTAATATGTGCATTTCATAGCCAACCGTGGTGAAAATAAATTTACTCTTTAAAGATTTGAAGCATTGCAAAGACAATATCAAGCAACTTGATGCATATATTTTAACAACATAATAGGAGTTACATAGGACCTCTGCGCTGTCATGTGCATATCCGTTACAAATCAGAATGTGAAGAATATTATTAAGGCTTAAGGTATACATGTCTTAATATCACACAAGTCGACATTTGAACAGAAATCACACAGGAATCATTTCTACCATCCGCGTGAGCTAAGAGCCTCTATCAAAGGTCCAAATGTCTGATCCACAGTTTTGTTCCATAAATGTGCAACTTCCGAACGTGATTTCTTCCCGAATATGGGTTCTTTAACCTGGTTAAGCATCGTGGCTGAAAGGTTAGATTTGAATTGTATCAAACCAAACAATGAATGTAAAACTCAGTGGTGACACTGCATAATATATAATGTGGCCTTTATTCCTAACGTTAAAGTTGCTCAGGGCTGTGGCATTTGAATCAGATGGAGACCCTTCCATCTATAAGAATGATAACACTAACAGTCATGGCAATTATAAAATTAATGGAGAGTAGAGTGTAAAAGTGAGCTTAGCTTATTATTACTTTCCATTATACTTTTTTGACAACAAAGACAAACATACTGAGCAGACATACAAATGGTGCCACAATAGAATGCCTAGCTTCGTCATGAAACAAACCAAACAAATTTAACAAAAATATTAAATATTTGCATCTTAAATATCATTTCAGTAATTGCCAGTAAACTCCACAATTGGCTTAGTAGCAAACATCCAATTTTCTGTTGTAAGTCAATGTGGACAGGTCCACGCTCAAAACTTTAAGCGGGTTTAATCCGTTAAGCGTTAAACGCTGCCAGTATAGCCAACTAGATAGACATGCCTGCACTAAGGAAGCTTAAGTAAAGGGCCAAGTTCTACAGACTAGATATTCTATAAATAAATTGCCCTACCATCCGGAAAACCATGGCGTTACCGGTAGAACTGGAAATTGACAATAATATCTTAATTTTTTGAATGTCCTGACCAGTCATAAGACGTGAACTCAGGATGACCAAGAAAATAAATTCAACATCTGGATCGATCAAAAGAGTAAGGTGCAGAAACAAGTGAACTAAGAATTTGATAGACCAATTAGGTATTTTGACAAATCCAGATATAATAATCACATCATTAACAAAATGACAATTAAATAATCGAGCTTTCATTTCAATTTCAGCAGAAAATGTTTAATCAAGGATTAAATTATAAGCTTATCACCCAAAGATATGCTCGAAGGGGCAACATGTGCATGGTTTTATCTTTTGCATAAGCAGTTGCAAGATTTAAGATCATAGCCGTCAGTGCCTAAACTTGGCGCAATTGTTGAAGCTACCTATTTCTAGAATCTAAGTCCTAATTATCTAAATCAATCAGAAAACCGTCCCATCAATGCCTATTATTGTCCTACATTGCAGCGAATTTAAAACAAAATGCAGAAACAGAACCAGTTCAGCCGTGAACTTGAGGATGAATCGATTAGAATAAGAACAAAGATTACTGGTATCTACCTGGGCTTGGTGAGGGGATTGAGATTGGGTATCCGAAATGGTTTTGTAGATATATCTGCGTTGCTCAAATACTATTATTCCTGTAAATAAAGTTCCCAGTGTAGCCCCAAGCAGCCGCTCCTTTGTAATTTTGTTTTAAGAATTTATGGGAAAAACGAAAAGAAAATCAAAAGAACAATTCAGAAGGGGAAAAAAATGAGGAACAGATACAGAATTTATATAGTTGATTATATATGATATGGGAGTACCTGGGCAAGAATACTAATCATGGTTCCGTCACTACAAAACGTTGTTTTCCAGCAACAGATTTGTTAAAAAAAAAAAGAAAAGAAAAAGGAAAGGCGAAGACTTCCAATTGCAAGATGCAGAACTCCCTGGAATTGGACGAGGGAAATGGGGCAGAGATTTTCTTCTTATTCTCTGGACGAATGCGGAGTAGTTGACGACAGAAGCGGCGTCGAATATCTGCAAGGCAGGCTCAGTCATGGATTGGCCCACGAGTAGGCCCTCTCTGGGCTTGGAACAGTTTACTAGGCCCATGTTTTAGTTATAGGTCGATTTCCTAATCCTAGTGTGGCCTACGTTATTCGTAACATGTTGAGCCAATCACTAGACCAGGGGAGGCAGAGGAGAGGTACGTAGGCTGAACCTGCAAAAAAGACACTGGTCTGAAAAACTGATTTGAGTTTGAGGAGCCTTTTTTAGCATTATGGCAAACGGGTTTTGGCATGTGACTCTGCTGCCATTGCCAATGACCTTTTAGAAACAAATGGTCCCCACCGGAGTAGAAGCCTGTTTCCTTTCTGCTAACCATGTTTCATCTTCTTGAATTGTATTGTAAGGTATCCCACCTTCCCCATCATCTTGTCATCACTTAACTTTAGAAAAAAAGCCACAATTGAACCATTAGATCATACTTTTTCTTTTTTGGGAATTCAACTTTATAGATAGGGATAATAAAGTCTATTCCTAGTATGATTCTTTCAAACGACATGTGAAAGAAGACAGAAATTAAAACATTGCAACAGTTCACGATAGAAATAATAATTTGGCTGAAAGAGCCATCGTCTTCAATTCAGGCAACAATGGTATTGGTTGCAACGTTATATTCATACTCATTATTTAGCAGCTACGAGGGAAATAATAAGTCTCCTTCAGTCCCACTCCTTTTGTAAGTCCAGAACACAAAGCTATTTACCTTTTTCTGATTCTGTTCAGTGTTCAGCAACATTTTCAGGGGCATGTGCAGATTACAACACATGCACACTTTCTCTATCTTAGTCTCGTACTGTTATGCTAACTAGTTATCTTCTCTCCTTGAGACTCAGTCATGTAAATGCTGTATATTTTTTCCCCAAGCAGTTCAAGACCTCTCATATCATTATAAATTCACCGCTTCCTTGTTGTACACTATTACTTGCTTTTGTCTTCAACTGATTCCACATAGATCTAACACGGACTTACCTGACAATGACATTGTTTTTGGCTTTTGTAAGTTATCTTACTCAGAATCTCCCGTATCCTTTTACATTGATCCACTTTTCCTATTCTGCTCTAGTTGCAGTATAACAATGTCCTTCAAATGCTTAGTAGAACCCAGAATTCATATCAGGTTTCGATTTGGAGTATCAATGCATAATATGACTTTTATTTTGCCTTTTATAAAGAAGTTGGCTCATCAGTGGTTAACTCTTCTATGTTCTGGCAGACATTTCCTCTGAAACAAGATGTTTTTGAGATTCCTTGGGAATCTTTTGGGATTTGGAAAACTAAATCTGTGTCGGAGTAATTTGTGGGTTTAAGATGTTGAAAAGAATTCAGCTATATCAGCTGTCCACTTCAATGAAGAGAGCTCTTTAAAGCGTTTTCCAGCCTTTTCTTAGCTGGAATTACTCAAGGAAGTCCTCTGTTTGATTTTCGGGATGCTAGAGAATAGAGTGTAAACGTTAGAAACTCACCTTTCAACTTTCAAGCACTTTATCTCTTATTACTTCTCCTAGTATTCGTCCCAGCTCCTCGGAAACAATGCAACTTAGTCGACAAGCATGGAAAGTGTGACTTTAATTCTTCTCACTTTTCCCATCTGTTCCCATTATAACCCCTCCATTATTGTCTGTGTTACTTCACTTTGAGACTCTCATGCTTTTTCCGTTTCTTTTTATTTGTTATTCTAAAGGTTTCTGATTCATTGGCAGGCAGTCCATCACTTGAAGCAGTGCTTAATAATTTGTTTCTTGAACAGAGATGAGAGAATAAGAGTTCCTTTTCTGTCTTGCTTCCATTTCTGAAGCGGCTTTGATGTTTTACTTCCAGAAACACAGAACAAGTTACTGAAATCGGAGGCTTTATAAGAGAGTTCATGGGGTGATGCATGTTAACAATGCGATTGCTCTGGTGGCAGCACTTGCCATTGCTTATACTGATACAACTTCTATGGCCCAATAGTTGGAGCTACACATTTTTTGGTAAGCTAGTGTTAAATTCTCAGAAATTTCAGGTTCTGGCTTTGTGTTTCCATGTGCAGGCAGGCAATATATTAGCCCGACAAAATCTAGATTAACTTGGTCAAAATGGCTCCTCGTTGGACCACTTATTCTCAGAATCAAGTTTAAAAGGGGCTTATGATTTTAGTCTGTTTAGACAGCATATCACAAAGTACTTTTCTTCATTTTAAATAAGTACTTGGTTTCATCTGTCTTACCATTTCCTAAAAGGGTCTAGTGTAGATTCTATATATTATGGGTGAGCCAATTACGCCACGTTAATCATGAATATATTATCTATTTTTGAAGTAGTGATGATATCTTAACTTTAAGGACCAAGCTTGTTGCTGACAGGCACATTTGATAACTGCAGGTGAAGCTTTGTTCAATTTCAAGGGTTCGTTTGGTGGCCAACGGCAATTTAGATGTAGCAATGCCAAATACCCATGCCAAAGGCGATGGCCTTGTCTTAACTGCTATCAACTAAAAGATCCAGGTGCTTTTTCTCTGTAAGCTCCCTCTCTCTATCTCGATCTCTCAAATTTATTTATATATAACCAAAATTGCCTGCGCACTATGTAAGTCTGTACACGAGGCATGCAAAAAGAACTCATAATTCTTAAACAATTTAATAAAGTGTAATGCTCTTAATATTGCCCTTCTAGTGAGCCCCATTTCCATGTTGTCTGCTTGAAACGTTTTCCATTTTGAAACGACTGAGTGAGGAGAAAATTTCTTAAATTGTGAAACAGGGGGATAGCAGCAAAAATAGAAGGGAATAATGAGGTTCCAACACTTACGCCTTTGCAAGAAAATCAAGATAACAGACCAACAAGTAAAAAGGTTGGTGCCTCAGTTGGTGGGGTTGTTGCTGCCTTAATCGTGATTGTTATTGTGGTGATTGTCTATATTTGCTTGATGCGTGTCAAAAGATTTATAAGGCAGACATCTGAGACTGCATCTTCAGTGCCATCTCCAGGTTAGTCAAGTTGTAGATACAAACGATCTTAGGCTTGGGAATGTTTGCTTATTCATGATTATTGTATGATTTTGTCCCTACTTCCTTAACAGTTGAATTGGGAAGAGGAAACAATTGTGCTCCCTCTTCATATGATACACACAAGATAAGACAAATAACAATATTGGAACTAGAACAAGCCACGCGAAATTTCAGTGAAAGCAATATCATAGGCGGTGGTACATTTGGTTTGGTTTACAAAGGCTTGCTTCAAGATGGATCCATTGTCGCCATAAAAAGGCGCTTGTTTGCTCTGTCTCCAGATTTCACCCATCAGGTAAATCATGCAATTAATTTGAAAAGATTCCTTGCTGTAAAGTGTGAACACTATAACTGTTTTAATGGATTACATTACAGGTGAAGCACATAGCTCGCATCCACCATCTCCATCTTGTAACGCTTTTGGGGTATTATGAAGATAGCCATCAACAATTACTTGTGTATGAATATCTCCCTAATGGAAATGTAGGGAATCACCTATATGGTGGGCACTCTCTCTCACTCTATCTTTCCTGTGTTGATCTTGTTCTGTTTTCACCTTTTATCTTTCTTCCTAATTGCATCTTATTTTGCAGATAATGATGGTTTACCTATTGGACAGTTAGACATCCGGCGAAGATTATCTATTGCCTTGGGTGCATCCAAAGGTACCTCTATTTTTTTTTGTATCGATCTTCTGCCTAGTCCTTCTTTCTTAAACTGAAATTTTAATTTATATATGATTCATTCTGTAACAGGACTAGAGCATCTACACAGTCTGAATCCTCCTTTATTTCACACAGATTTTCGAACTAGCAATGTTCTCCTGGATGAAAAATTTACTCCAAAAGTTTCTGATTTTGGATTTTACAATTTGAAAAACACCGTCGAACAGGCTGGATCTTCTTCAAACATAGACTGCTTCATTGACCCAGAGTATGCAATTAATTCTACTTTGAAGAATGCACTTTGTTTTGCTAGAACTTAATCCCAGCAGAAGTTACTACGACGAAAATAGAACTTAATCCCAAGATATTTCTAGTTTTCTTCATCATGTCTATCATTGAAATTTATCAATTGGATGTGCTCAAAAGATGCCAGTACTAGAGGGATGACTTCGTCTCTTTTCTTGAAACTTTGTTTTTCAAGGTTGAATTCTCCACAATACTTTACAGAGAAGAGTGATGTATATAGTTTTGGGGTCTTTTTACTTGAACTGACTTGTGGACGTGAAGCACGTTACAGAAACCAATCGAACTCTGAGGAAAATCTAGTTTTTCAGGTATATATGCGTTGCGTTCAAATTCAATGGAATTCTGTGAATCATCACTTGTCTCCCGCACCTTACTTGTCTTGTTTTGTTTTAAAGGCTAAAAATTGCAAGGACTTGGACAAGTTTCTGGATATAACACTTGGAGACCATGAAAAGCTTGCTGCTATGAAGATGATGGAGTTGGCATTGCTTTGTTTAGAAGTCAATTTTAGAAGACCATCTATGAGGCAAATTGTGGACCAGCTGGAGCGAATTCAACAAACAGAAATTGCTCCCTTGCATTCTTACACCATTGAGGAGATTGGCGTGGTCACTCTTGGGAGTGAGCTCTTCAAATGAGTTTCGTCGTTCTCTTTCTATCTTTTGATAATAACTTTTTGGATACAATTATTATTTGTTTTGTTACTATATGTATATTGGTGACAGAAGAAAATTCATTTGTAAAAGTATTTTTAAAGTAAATGATTTATACAAAAAAAAATGAAGTAGGGTTGACTTGAATATTTAAAATTTTAGTAAAAAAATGTAATACTGAAATTTCCAGAAGCCAAAAGCATTTTTATTACTATAATTCTTATCTCTTCCCTTGTGAACAAATGTTACTCGGAGTAACATAGTCTTTTTGGTCTCTTGCGCCACCAGTTTTGGGCGCGGGAGTAAAATAGTGTTTTCTGAAAGTCACAAATTTGCTTAAAAAACGGCGTCGCATAGAGCAAAGCAAAGTGGGGGCCAGGATTCTGATTTCCGGGTCAACATGCGTTTCTCACTGCCATGTCCAATCCAATCTTATAACATAGAGACGCAGATCTGTTAGTCCATCACTTCCCACCCCACCGGCGAAGACGATCTGTTTCTTAAACCCTCCAAGTCCAAAACCATAACCAAAAATGTTAAGTCGACTGGTCCTTGTCTTTACTCTTACTGGTCTTTTGCTTCTCTCTTCTTTCTCTTTCACTTTATCTAAGGCTGTTGAAAATGACGATGATGAAGATCTCAGCTTTCTCGAAGAAGCTGATGACAGCTCCACTTCACCTCGCGACCACCAACACTACCCAGATCCCGACCACTTCGACGAAGTCGAGGATCTCGAGGACTTCTCTGGCTTCGACGACTCGGAAGCCGACGCGGATGATTCTTACAAAGAGCCTGAGTTTGATGAGAAAGACGTCGTCGTATTGAAGGAGAGGAATTTCACCACCGTCATCAAGGGCAATCGCTTTGTAATGGTGGAATTCCTTGCTCCCTGGTGTGGTCATTGCCAGGCTTTGGCACCAGAGTACGCTGCGGCCGCCACCGAGTTGAAGGACGAGAATGTCGTTTTGGCCAAGGTGGATGCCACCGAGGAGAATGAATTATCCCAGGAGTACGATATTCAGGGATTCCCGACTATTTACTTTTTCATCGATGGGATTCACAAACCTTATACTGGCCAGAGGACCAAGTAAGTATCATTAATTTTAATTTAAATATAGCTATTTCTTTTCACAATTGCAAGGTTTTGCTCTAGTTATTGTTGTAAATTGGAACTAACTTCTATGTTACAATACAGAGATGCTATAGTGACCTGGATTAAGAAGAAGATAGGACCTGGCATAAACAACGTCACTACATTGGATGATGCCGAACGCATATTGACATCTGAAAACAAAGTTGTGTTGGGTTTCCTCAACTCTCTGGTGGTAAGTGTTCGCAAGTCATTATTGGAACTCTATCTATCCTTAGATCTTTCATTATGGTTTTATACTTTTATTCTTTTGGACCTCTCAAAGTAATCCCAAAAATATTTGGTTTCATTATACTGTGATCATTCTTCAAATGCATGTACTTTTGCGTAAAGAATCAATGGCTCTTTTTTTTTTTTTTTTTTCACTCTATGCGCATTCTAAAAGTGGTAATTTCTTATGTGCATGCTTAGATATTGTCATGCGAATAATATTTTTGGAAGTAGCCGTAGTGACTTAAAAAATTGAAGTATTTGTTGGCTGTCATTACCCATTTATCTTATCATAATATGCAGGGTCCTGAAAGTGAGGAGTTAGCTGCTGCTTCAAGACTTGAGGATGATGTCAATTTTTATCAAACTGTCAATCCTGATGTGGCAAAGCTTTTCCATATTGACGCAAATGCTAAACGCCCTGCTTTAGTCTTGCTCAAGAAAGAGGAGGAGAAATTAAACCTTTTTGGTTTGTTTACTTTTTCATCCCTCTCTATTTTTCTTAACATGTTCACTATTTAAAGGAAATTTACTTCGGGCAAATAAAAACAAAGAAACTTAGTTTGTATCTTTTAATACCGTCTCTGCAGATGACCAGTTTACGAAATCTGCAATAGCTGACTTTGTAAACTCCAACAAACTTCCTTTGGTTACCGCTTTTACAAGAGAAAGTGCCCCATCAATTTTTGAAAGTCCAATCAAGAAACAGGTAATAAGTGAATACTTCTGAATTTTTTGTTGTCGTCAATTTTGGAAGAAATATTCTTTGGAATGGAGTTGTAACAATATTCTGACAGTGTTATTTGTTTGAAACTCTACTTTTAGCTGTTGCTGTTTGTGACTTCTAATGATTCTGGGAAGTTTGTCCCGGTATTTCAAGAAGCGGCAAAATCTTTCAAAGGAAAGGTATAATTTTGTGCAGACCATATAAAATTCTATGCTATAGCAGTCTTCCTTTTGATAGCAAATCTTTCTCCGAGTTTTATTTAAGAACTGTTACAGATAAAATGGGACCAGAACCTTGTTATACATAAGAGTTCGTGCACAGGACTCTGTTGAGTGTTGAGGATATCAAGTACTATTAGTACAAATGCATGTATTATTCTAAATATCAAGTATAACAATTTTTAAGCACCTCATTTCTACTCGATTAAAAGAGAAGTTGAGACCTCCACCTTACCCAAAATAAAAGAACGCTGCAATTTTGGACTATAATTATTATGTACAATTTTCTGTTGCAGCTTATCTTTGTACATGTCGAAATGGATAATGAAGATGTTGGAAAGCCCGTTTCAGATTATTTTGGTATCACTGGAAACGCTCCTACGGTAATATTTTCTTCTCCTTCTGTGTATATTTTATTCTACTTTCCTTTGGTAGTGGATATGTGTCATGCCTCATGACGTATTATTTCCTTTGGTTCAATTATAAATAAATTCACCTAACCAGTGAAATATCCTATTCAGGTAATTGCATATACTGGAAATGATGATGGAAAAAAATTTTTGCTTGATGGAGAAATCACTGTTGACAAAATCAAGGTACTCTCCCCTTTTCTCTCTGTCCATTCTATATGGTATGGAATGTCAATGAGTTGTTTCTTCCAAGTTTTACTGTCTTATTCCGTGAAATATCTCAGGCATTTGGGGAAGATTTCCTTGAAGACAAACTAAAACCTTTCTTCAAGTCAGATCCAATTCCTGAAAGTGTAAGTTATTTATGCTTTCCAGCTACTGAATATATTCTCTTTAGCCCTTTATCTAACATGTTATTTATTCTGATGACAGAATGATGGCGATGTGAAAATAGTGGTTGGGAATAACTTTGACGAAATTGTCTTGGATGAGTCAAAGGATGTGCTTCTTGAGGTACAGTTATTATCCACTATTCAGTAATTATGAAGTAGTATTTGCCTCTGGGCCTTGTTTATTTTAATATATGATTGGTTGGAATGTTAGATTTATGCACCCTGGTGTGGCCATTGCCAAGCATTGGAACCAACATACAACAAGCTTGCCAAACATTTGCGTGGCATTGAGTCTATTGTAATAGCTAAGATGGATGGAACAACAAACGAACATCCCAGGGCTAAGGTAAGCACAAACTTCAACTAGATCCCACTGGTATATTGTATTAGCTATTGTGTTTATTTGTGTTTGTCAATTGAATTGGCATTTGGTTTCCAACTCTTGCTTTAGTATCACACTATAAGTACTTTCTTTGCTTGCATATACTGAGTCTAAGATAAGATTTGAAAATTTATTGATCAGTATTTATGCGTATTCACTTCGCAGGCCGATGGATTCCCTACTCTGCTTTTCTTCCCAGCGGGAAACAAGAGTTTTGACCCTGTACGTGTATTTTTTTTTTATATATGTACATACATAGTTCTATTCAGCAACATTTGATTTATATATATATGCTTTGTATTATATGATCTAATATATCTGGTTCCTTGATGCCTGCAGATTACTGTTGACACAGATCGTACAGTGGTGGCCCTTTATAAGTTCTTAAAGAAAAATGCATCAATCCCATTTAAACTCCAGAAACCAGACTCAACTCCTAAAGCTGGGAGTTCTGATGTCAAGGAGAGTAAGAGCAGCAGCAGTGAGGTGAAGGATGAACTGTGAGGAGTCAAAAGATAATCTATTTATGAAGAGCGTAGGCGTTTTAGATAGATGGCGAGAGAGTCAATACGCGGAGAAAAATCGATTGATTCCTCCTCTCCCCTGCCTGGCCAATAAAAAGGTGAAGGAAAACAAGAAGGCCCTGTGGGCTTGGAGGTGAAGAAAACAGAGGCAATATATGTATTAGATGCGAGTTTCGATTATCTTGTGTGTATTTTAAAATTCTGGATGTGACCTTTACTAAACATTCCCCCAAATTTACTCTATTCATCTTCCTCTATTAACCGTGAACCTTGAACGTACTTGCTACACACTTCACGTTGAGTTGGCAAATTTCTTCTTCCATTTTACGACCTTTTAATAATTTGTTTATTCACATTTTATTTGTCCATTTTCGCCCTTAAAATTCTAATGTAGCACACTGCCATCAATATTTTGAGGAGGATAAAGAAAATGATAATAAAATGACAACGAAGTCTAAACTAACATGTTTTTTCAGTATCCAAAGTGCAAAGGGATGATACCTGTAATACCAGATTCCAGTGCCTGATTGAACTGTCACATCGGGTTAAGGGTCAAAGATTTTTATTTATAATTAATCAGCGTTTTGGTTTTGGAGATGGCATCCCTAGAATCAGAAGCAAGGCAGGAGATAGTCATAGACCACAAATCAAATTATCAGCAATGTTAACGGGGAGAAGAGAGAAAGTCAAGATAATAGACTTTGTGAGTGTTTAAGAAAAGGGACAGCATGTGGGTGCATGTGATTGTGGCCATAGTTAATTTAGAAGTGGAGTAAGCTATTAGCTGTTTGTTGACACTGGAAAGTGCAAGTCAGCGCCTCTGCGTCCATAATCTGCAATGTAGTTTTCGTAAAGTTAGCAACAAGGTCACCAACGTCATGTTATGCCTGCACGTTTTATCTTCTATAATTACATTACCATATATCTACTCAACTTAGCAATGGTAAACAATTAAAAAGAAAACAAAAACTATTTGGCCAGAAAGCATAAGGAATGCAATCCTTCAAAAGATTGGTTGTTGCGTTGGGAAATTGGAAAGTAAGAGTGTGCCATTTTCATTTCACCATCGCAACCATTCAATTTAATTAATGAGAATTACGTATTGGAATTGGAATTCAGCCCTGTGCACATAAAGTAGAGAATTATCCGATGAAAACGAAATCTTTATTTTTATTATTTAGAAAATGATATTTATGGCAAACCCTTCTTATTTAACGCCTCTACCTATCTAATTAATTCCTCATTTATCCAACGCATTCATTGCATTCCCATGACATGCATATTAATCTTTTCTTCCTCATTCTTATTCACAATCACATGTACTTAAATTTGCAATTTAAAGCAGCCATTCGCTCTCGGGCTTTATCCAGTACATCGAGCTGCCATTTTTTATGCTGTACGCCATCTACTTGTCCCTATCTTACTGCATTTCATTCTTTGCGTCCCTGAAATCAAGACCCTCCGTTTTTCCGCATCCCTAGGTTTCCTTAAATTAACCGCCTCCCCCCTCCCCAAACTTATATCTCTCAAGTAGATCTACTCAGCTTTCGTTCAAACACTTCCTCACTCGTTTCGTCGTCTTCTATTGTTTGCTGCAATTTCAGATCCACATTGTCGAATTGATTCCCGATAAGCCTTTCCCATACAGTTTTTCAGTTTCTTATTGAGAATTTTCTCTGCAATGGCGGATTCTGCAAAATTCTCCTTTCTTCTATTCTTGTTAGTCATTTCTTTCTCAGCGGACATCACTGTCTCTGTGGATTCGCCGCAGATCTCACCGTCTCCATCGAGTCTGTTGTCGCATTCAGGTGCAGAATCACCTTCCACTGGGGCGCCTGCTCCTCGCGTTGATGCTCCACAGCATGCTCCGGCTAGTTCCCCCTTGCCTTCCTCGCCGCCGTCGCCTCCTCCAGAGAATCCTAGTCCCGGTTCATCCCCAGCGCCGGGGAGTTCTCAATCTCCGGCACCGAAAGATAGTAGCGAAGTTAACCACACAGGTATAAACGATACGACCTCTAAGGAAGATGATTCTTCTGGAGGAATGAGTGGCGGCAAGAAGGCTGGAATAGCCATTGGAGTGATCGTGGCGGCTGGTGTTGTTGGATTGGCAGCGTTGGTCTACAAGAAGCGCCAGCAGAATATCCGCAGGTCTCAATATGGATACGCTGCAAGGAGAGAACTTCTGTAGAATGCTTATACATTTTTAACTCTTCCTTTTTGGCCAGAGCCAGGGGTTATGCTCAATTCTTATCATCATATATTGTAGTTTTGTTTTTGTTTTCTGCATAGTTTACGTGTTAGTTCCATCACACGTTGTCCAAATCAAATAGTGAATTCAATTGGTTTCTAGATTCTGATCTATTATCGCAAAACAGGTTTAATATTTGAAATTGATTTTATATTTCCTCCTTTCGCAATTAGTAGTTGAATTAATGTTACAAAAGCTATTGTCTGCAACCAAGTTTCGGTTTCCGTGGTTAGTTAGCCGCCACTTGTATATTTAATTCTATTCGTTTGATTTATTACTCCGGATCAGTAGTGGTAGGCAGCCGGAATATTCAATGGTAGGTTGTGTGGTTGAGAGGTGAATTTGGGGCCATGATGGCGGTGGTAATCGAAGCTGGAAAAGAGCAGCGTTCAGTTACATTTTTGTCAGAGTGGAAAGGTCCTATTTTCAGAGTTCAGTTACAATTGCACTGCACGACTGATGACCCACGTTGAACCTAATCTGGACAGCTAAGGAGCACTACTATTCTCGTGCATCCTACAACTTGTAGCAATTTTCAAGTCAAAAATTGCACATGACATCATGCTCGCCGCCACGAGAGGCTACCGTCTCGTTCGGTTTATAATAGTTTTATATTCAGCAGTTTTTTTTTTTTTTTTTTCTACAAAAAATTCGAATGCGTACATCAACGTTTAATAGGTTTGTAAATATATTTCTAAAATTAAATTAAAAATGGAACATCCTAGCTTAAGATGGTTTATCAAATATTTCTATCATAATCTCATTGTAAATAACCGAATAATCATACATTCATTTCATTTGAATAACCGAACACGATGTCTTCAAATAGACAATTTGAAAAATTTATTAAATTCATTTGACTCGTTATTTAACCTAAAAATAAAATAGCTTGTTGAAAGCTGTATTAAAGCATTTTTTTTTATTTATTTATTATTAGTTTATTTTAGTGTTTATACAAGTCTCAATTAGGAAGACTATTACTCACTATAACAATGAGATTATCATTTAGTGAATCTATTGTTATTTAATACATTTTTTTACACAACAAAATGAATTGCACATAACGGTGCGGTCCGCATACAGAGGCCCCCCTCTAATTGGAAGGGGGAATGAAGAAATTCTTATTCTATGTTTCTTAAATGTGTTATTGTTTACTAATTTCTCTTTACTGCCTACCTATGATACATAACAGGTTCCTGTAGACCCGGATTGCCTGAAAATGGCCAATTGCGCTTTTACTCTTCTGCAGGAGGGTCTACCCAACGTCCATGCTCTTTTATCAGCTCAATCAAGGCATCCGTAGCATGCTCCATTGCAATCCCACGCTTCACCACTTCCTGTGATATAATCAAACTCAACGTCAAAACTCATGTACTGTGAAAATAGGGACGATATTATGTATTGGGAACAGCAATAAGTTAGATTTTTAAGTGGTAAGCTTTGCTACAGCCATTAAAAGTTAAAGAGGCCTTATCCAAAGTTTCAATGTTACAGGAAAAGAATGATTACCTTGCCAACATAAAGATCAATCTTTCCTGGGGCACCACCGACATACCCAAAATCTGCATCGGCCATCTCCCCTGGTCCATTGACTATGCAACCCATGATTGCAATCTAACACAGGATAAAAGAGAATATTAAAAAGATGGACACTATTGAATTACATGTCTTCACAATCACTTTTTTTTTTTTTTAAATGTTAAAAGTTACGGTTTGGGGATAGGCCGGTCGTCAAAAGAAAGAGGATAAAGTGATTACCGAAACACCAGGCAGGTGTGATGTCTTCTCCCGTATTTGTGCACTTATTTCTTGAAGATCAAACAAGGTTCTTCCACAGGATGGACAAGACACGTATTCCTGAAAAATAAGTTAGGTTCGTAAACATAGGTGAAGACCTTGTTTCTTTAATCCATTTTAGAAATTTTTTGTACATAATTAAACTACATACTGTCTTCGTATTACGCATTCTGCAACCTTGCAGCAAGTTGAAAGATGTATCCCTAAGAAAATCAAAATCCTTGTCAGTGGCATCAAGAAGAACACCATCTCCAAGCCCATCAACCAGAAGGGCTCCAGCGTTTGCACCAGCACTAATCACCAAGTCATCCCTGTGAATAGAACAGATTAGGTTTCAGCATGAATACGCAGACATTCTAAACTAGGTTACAAACAAGATAATTGAAAATACCTGTGTATCCCATTTGGAAACTGAATGTGGTGAATGACTGGAAAGTTCAGAGAATTGTCTGCTAGGTACTCAAAGAGCCTGGTACAAATACAAAATATCAGGATTTGAAGAATTTCAGTCAGTGAAGGTTAAATTTCAAAAAACTATATGGAGATAAATACATGATTATATGAAGTGGCAATATTGACAAACTGCCACCTAGAACACTAGTTTTAGGATCTTTCAGTCTATTTTCCAAGGGAAATGTTAATTGTCACCTTCTTGCCGCATGCACCCTGCTAATTTTGTCTTCAGTATAAGGTAGGTCGTGCAGAAGCATAGTAGCATCAATTCCTTTGAGGATTTCCAGTTCTTCATAAGGCTCATCACCACGTACTGACACAACTAAGCGTGTGCCTAAGTATGAGGATAATAATTGACAAACTATCAGCCATGAAATTCGGAAAGAATGTAGGGAAGTGCTAAATACGATTAAATTAGGAAGCAAGTGGTGGGGGAAATTGTTATTAACTAAAAATCCAGAAGTCATAAAACTCAGACTGAATGGCACCTTGAGGCAAAAGCTTGTAAGCTCCAGTAGATAGTTCCTTAAGGTTTACTAGAACCATGGCATTAGGTAATGGCTTGGTTAGTTGCTCTGACAAAGGAGTTATGACCCCCATACTTACATCTATCAGTCTTTTGAGGGCTAGCCGCTGATTACAAGACCCAGAAAGGGAAGAAAAGAGAAGTCATTTCAACTGCCGGAATGAAAAGATAATGCAGTATAGTTTAAAGCACATGAAGAAAAATTGCAGTTTAATGTTGCACTCGCACAAAGAATGATACATACAGCAGCACCATCATCTACTGAAGGAAGTTCCCGCAGTAAGATTGAGTCTACTGTCGCCAGATCCTAGAAAACTCAATCAGGTTAACAACTCGGAAAAAAAAAACTAACAAGAGTTAATACATGTTTTCTTGAAACAAGATATAGTATTAAAATACCTTAAAAGGCATGCCAACAACAAGTTTTGTTGCAAGTGACTTGTAGAGGAGCTCTGGCATCTGAAAAATCAATATATATATATATACACAATGACAAGAAAATAAAAATACAGAGATAGCCAGCAACATACAGAAAAGAAAGTCAACAATTGAAGTATATCCAAACGTTACCTTTAACTGATCTAAGGAGATTGACATGAGAACAGAACCATCCCGGTGCAGGACACCCCTGAAATCCACCTCCTCACCCTATATTAAGATTAAGACTTATTATCTATTATAAATTATAAATTCATTAAGCGTACTGTAAATCAATGGACACAAGCCTAACCTCTTTTTGCACTGGCAATTGACCAGATCGCCGTTGGAAATCAAAATAATGTCTATGTTTTTCTTCAAAAGGTGCCTAAAGGAAGTATTGCAATTTAGAGCAATTAGGTTAGAATTTTAGAATGTCACTATTTAGCCAGATTAGACATGTCCAACAGAAGCATTATTTTGAATCATACCACCCCTTGCTGGAGTTCACATGCTCTCATACCAAGATTGGCCAACCTATTGCAAGGATCTATTTCCTCCTCTGGTGGTTCAGTGAGAGAAACCCTGATTGTATCGCCCAGACCATCCTGCACTTACAATAACACTAGTGAATGACATATACCATCCAGCTCATCAGTATGGTTGCTCTTTGGAGACACAAGTGCAGGATCAGAAAAATAACATAAGCTGTATTTCCACTGCAAATACATTTTTCAGCTCAGGATAATGTTGCAGTCAAGTGAATTCAATCTCAGAAATAGCTCTAAACTGTACTGCATGCTAGACAGAGTGGAGAAGGAAGGATAAACATAAGGCCTCAAGATTAATAAATATGCAATTGTTCATATGCATACCTGAAGAAGAGTGCCAATGCCAATTGCAGACTTCATCCGCCCATCCTCACCTTCCCCAGCTTCAGTAACTCCCAAGTGTAATGGATAATCCCAGCCTTGAACGTACATTTCAGCTAAAAGTAAACGATATGCCTGGACCATGATAACTGGGTTGCTTGCTTTCATAGAAAACACAAAATTGTGGAAGTCTAACTTTCTGCATATCCTTGCAAACTCGAAAGCAGATTCAACCTGTCCAGTAAATGCATGCTAAGGACAATTCCATATATGGGCAAAACACACAACTAACAAAGGGGAAAGAAGTTCTAACCATTCCCCGAGGAGAATCTCCATAATAGCTCATTATACGATCTGAAAGACTGCCATGGTTTGTTCCAATGCGCATTGCTCTTCCATATTTCTTACATTTCTCAACCAATGGTGTGAAAACCTGTCATTTGGAGCACAACATCAACGGTTGAAAACAAGGAAACACACGGTCAAGTAGCATATGCCTTAGTAAATTTAAGATTAACAGTAAGAACTGGGTGGTTTTACCTGTTCAATATGCTCGAGTTCTTTCTGATAGTCTTCTTCCGTGTACTCTAGTTTTTCAAATTGAGCCCGTCTATCAGCTGCAATAGACCACCATTTTGCATTCAAAATTGTCACTCAACGATTTCAAAGAGGGAACAAAAACAAACGAAAAACATCACAAAACAAGAGTCTAATGAACTAAAGAAAGAGAAGATGAAAACCATACCAAAATTGCCGGGGTTGACACGAATCTTGTCAAAGCACTCAGCAACTCGCAAAGCAACAGATGGTGCAAAATGGATATCAGCCACCAAAGGTATATTATAGCTGGACAAAGATAAGTAAAGTGCTAGAGTCAAACAAGTTATTATATTATACTCGCTTACGTGCATCAACCCAAGTGTCTACAAAAGCCACACTTACTTTTTCTGCACAAGGGTGTTTTTAATCTCAAAACACGCATCAGCTTCTTTCTTCCCTTGAACTGTTATCCGTACAATATCAGCTCCTCGGTCTGCTATTTTCATTACCTACCAATAGAGCCGATTAGCTTAAAATACTTTATCCATCAAGGCAAAAAAAAAATAAAAATAAATAAATAAGACAAATATATTGGGACAACAGAGTAGAAAGGAAAGGAGATTGTGCTGTTAACACAAACTAGAAGAGAGGGTATATAACCTGTTCAACTGTTCCAGCTACATCCTTTGTGTCGGTTGTAGTCATTGTCTGAATTCTTATAGGATGCTCACTGCCAATAGCTACGTTACCAACCATCACTGTCCTTGTCTTCCTCCTTACAGTTTTGTGTAATGATTCACAATACTTTTGCCTTGGAACTACATTGAAATTATTACTCAGGCGTCAGACCGAATTAAACAAATACCAAGAAGCATAGAACTTAGAATATCTTCTTTCCTTTCGGTTCATGTAAATTAAAAGACGAAGGGAGATGAAGCTAAAAGCAAAGCATAAATTATACCTAGAAGAGGGCTCCCTGCTGATGCGGGCTGAACTTCAACGGTATCTTGGCCAGGATTCGAGTTTCTTATTATAAATGAGACCTTAGTCCTTCCGAATTTTATTCTCTTCAAATCAGAGACTCTCAGAAAATCCACACTTTTTGCAAACCCCAGATTCGAATCCCTACTCTTGAGAGTAGAGAAAGAAGCCGGTACAGTTCCAGTAGCCATTTTCTGGGCGCAACGACAACTCACACTGATCACAGACTGAAATTCAAAGCAACAAATTGTCAAAAAGTAATCAGAAACTGGAATACTTATAATCCGCTTGGAATTTTTCAAAGTCTAAAACAAATACGTGTTCTTCCAGAAAAATTAAAAAAATAAAAAATAGAAAGAGTAACTGGTCAAACAAAAACTACTTAAAATATAGTAATAACATTTTCCTACCTAAGAATCCAGCAAACCGCACGCTGGAAACAGTAGTCAGAGATTGACCAATTGAAAATTAAGAGAAAGAATCAACAGGGTTTTCAAAAGTGCTTCTGAAGAGTGATTGGGGGTTCAATTAATTTGTTATACGTGGTTTGCCCGGGGAAAATCTTCTGGTGGTGTCAGTTTAAGGAAAAGGGTGATTGAGAGTGAAAGGGAATGATCTGGAGAGAAAGAACTAGTGGTGGAAGAAGATTCAGAGACCTGTGACTTAAACCATTTGCGGCGATTACTGAAAAACTCTGTATAAGTGGGCTGTGCTTCTTATAGGTGAAAACCAAAGGAGGATCCTGACAAAAACGTGTTTCTCAGCATCTTAACTAATATTATTAATTCCTTCGCCAGTTTTGGTTTGGAATAGACCAGGCCACCTATGGTCGTTGATGAACCGTTGGATCGATAAGCTAGTGGACCGTCCACTTCAATTGAACGACTCACATGCAATGTCAATAACTATACTCCACCCCATCGCTAGCAAGCCCCTCACCTGTCCCGGTAAAGTATGGAAAGGCTAGTATTTTGATTATTTTCTTTTCCATCCAACTTCTTTATTTTTTCTTTGATACTTAGAATAAAAAATATACTGATACTGATTTACAAATAAAAGATAAGTATGAAAAAGCATAACCCTACAAACACCATAATTTAATTTAGCTAATGAAAATATATATGTTGTTCTTATATGTTTATCTTACTGAAAAATTTCATGCTTTAACTTTTATGTTTTTTAGAGTATTCCTTATTTCCATTTATACTGTTGAAAAACTTTTGATATACTAATACCTTCATATTATATTAAGAACGTAGCAATTGATTTCATTGGATAAGGAAAAATGTTTATATACACATAGTTTGTTAATTCAAATCGAACCAAACATTTGAAAATTTAAATATTTTATCCAAACCCGTGAACCAAATGGAAGGTGTGCTATATAATTCCTTTGAAAGATGTTAGTCAAAATGTGCATGACTGAAAATAGTAATATACATTTTGAAGGGATTTGAATGCAAAGCTTGAGGAAAACGCGCCCATCCCTCACATGCGAGAGGCTACAGCTGCGTAATTCTAAAAGAAAGAATCCCAAAATGGGAAATCCTGGGAAATATGTGTACTAAAAAAGAAATACTATATACATTCCTAACTGTTGGAATCTACCGAAGACAGATTTTGAGATATTCTGATGTCTCCAGACAAGCCACGACTTAACGACACTTACCGAACTTAACAATTTTCTCAGAATAAGTCCCACTCCCAATGCCAACCGATTAAAAAAAACATATGGCCAAAAAACAGTCCTAGGATTTGATACGATACATCTTTGGACAATGATTAATGCATTTTCTATTTTTTTTACTTACTCTCTTTTTATCAAAGAGACACTACACCGTACGTCTTTTCAAGTAGAAGGGAAAAAAACAGTTTGATAATTGACACAATGCGTTTTCTCACTGTATGTGGAATCATCATAGGTAACAAACACGAGACACTTGGGTCCGAAAAAATAATTTTAAGAAAAAGGAGACACTTTGTAGATAAATCTTAATATCAAAGGTTAAGCATTTGGTCTCGTGTTTAAGTTGACGGCGCCACGAGATTCACAAGGCTTGTACTACTCCTAATAAATGTCCAAGAACTGAGTAGTTAAACATAATACATATCCCCACCGATGAAGGGGGCTGCACCTAAACATGATAAGGATATGTTTAGTCAGGTGGAATGAAATTTGGTGAGCATAAGCAGTAAAAATGGTTATCCCAATGAGTTCAACAATTAAAACGGGTCTTGTGACTGGGTGTTCATAACAAGCCAAGATGAATATATTCAGTTGAAAATAAGTAGGCTTGGTGATAGTTTTCTCGTATCATATGCCCAAACGAAGGAATTGCCTGTTTCCCCCAGAATCACGTTTTGGGGCTGGCAAAACTAAAGTTCACACGTGCTATTAATCAAACAACGTGCCTCTGCAATTAAATTACGGCTATCTTAAGCAGCACTTGCTTCTTCTACTAAATAATGCTTTTCCAAGATAGCAACTGTCTCTTCCTTTGCACTGAAAACACAAGGGAAACAACATCAGGTAAAAGTAGACCATATGTTGCATAAATTCATAGACTTGGAGTATCTGCAGCATCGAAACTACACATCCAAAATGGAAGTAGAAGTATTTCAGATCCAGAACTGGATTTGCTCAAACTTCAAATTAGTAATCTAAACTGATGTTCTATCATACTGTTGATAAAACCTGTATTTTCAAGCCATTGCTAATTACTTAAATAAAGGGTATCAAAATAGTGATGATGCTACTGTTCTCCTTGAATTTTGTAGACAGACGAGAGCCCATTAACCCGAGGAAGAAAAAATAAGTTCCCCTCTAACTGAAGATGGATCTAGCATCATCACTTTGAGTTGCCCCTGGCTGGATTATTAGAATATAAAATCCCACCATTTCCATCCTAAATTTGACAATAAAAGATTATTTAGCAAAAACGTTGTCTTGACTTCAGCATCTAATATAGCATTGTCCATTCTAAAACGCATAATAAAATGCTCAAAATGAGATAACAAGAAAAGAACTAGCTCAATAAGATTACCTTCCAGGTCTCAATATTCTGTACTTGTTTGGTGTAGTGAGGTCCACAACTGTTGAACCTGCTCGACCTGATGGAAGCACACCACCGTCATAAACAAATGCAGAGTGTTCCCAGAGGTTCTCAAAATCTTTGACAGACACACTACTTGACTGTCCACTTAGGTTTGCACTGGTGAGGGCCAGGGCAGTTCCTGCACCACGAGCAATGACCCTGATGAAATTACAATCAGGAACTCTAACTCCTATACTGTCAAATCCTGGGTTCAAAGATCGTTCAAGGACACTTGACTCCCCTGCCAAAAAGCCTCAATTATTACCAAAAAAGGGAGAAAAACAAAGCCTCGAGTGTCAGACGATATAAAGGATCTTGACACTAATAGCCAAGATTGACACTCAACAACGGAATTGAAGGTGTAAGATGCAAAACAAATTGTCAATTCAAATCAATATATTGAACTATCTATGAAAACAAATACTTGAGACTATTCTGAATAAACTTATTACATTATTTCCTTTTTCTTCCAGCATGGACATATGACATACAAACCTCGTCTTAGTACAACTGTAACGGGCCCTGGAAGGAGAGAATCAAGCAGGCCATGAGGCAAATGGTCTGTGACAGCAAAACGCTCAATGTCCAATAAATCCCCAACACAGATAGCAAGAGGGCTTGTATGCTTGCGTCCTTTGATCTCATAAATTCTATTAACTGCATCCAACGAACTGCAGACATTAAGAGCTACTCGTCAATCATTCAAAATCAAAAACGTGCTAACCGTAGAATTCAGATGAATTTTTTAGGATACATAAATCAAATGTAAAACATATTAGGATGGATGTTTTATGGAACTAACTTTTATAAAATCTGATATTTATGAGTGGAAATTTATGAACCAACTAATCAACCACTTTCTTTATGGAGCTCGGTAATAAACCCCATGGAGATCAGCCACTTTTATAATATTTGGTTCACAAATAAAAATAGTGGCAATTCTATAACATCTTTATAATCCTTATTCCATAGTGGCAAATTTGTACCGTCCACATAAATCCCAGTAATACTTAAACTTTTCATATGCTTCCAGCCTGCTGCTTCCCAAGGTTCCATTTTCTCTTATATTGGTTATGCAAAGTTTGAATAAAGAAATTCGGACAACTGAAATACAAAGTTATATAGAGTGCCTGCGGATATACATTTCCGTGTTTTGGATAGTTGATGTCGCATTAACTTAATACCAAAAGACCACAACTAACAAACAAAAGAAACAGGAAGCCAGAAATAAAAAAGAAAAATAACGTTTGAGGATTTTCAACATACAGGTCGTAGGCAAAATGTAAAAGCACTCACTCAAATAACATACCAAGCATCACAAGCAAATCCATAAAGTGTGTCAGTGGGCACCGCAATGACCTTGCCAGCTTTCAAAGCTTCAACTGCTTCTGCAGCGTAATCATCTGTTGCTGGACGAACTATCCCTAACTTGTTTTCAACACTCGAGTCACAATTCTCCAAACTCCAAGCCATGTTTTTGCGAAAACCGCCTCTCAGTCTCCTACTCTGTTTCAAATGTGGTAATAACTTGCTCGCCCCTAAGGGACAAAAGCAATTCGTTCAGTCTTCCAGGAACAGGTAACAGGTAAAGCAGAATTAACTGAAACCAAAGCAAAAACTCAACAAATAGTAATGGATTCGAATTGGATAAGATACCAAAAGAGAGAAGCAATGAGCCAATGACTAACTAAAGGAAAGCGTCAAAAGATAAGATGAGAAGGAAAGGGAGGGAGGGAGGGAGGGAGAAGAGACTAACAGCGGTTGAGGCACACCTCTTAAAGAGAAGACGGGAGAGAGATGAGCGTTGAGGAAAGGAATTCCTTGTGCTTGTGCTTGCACAGCAATAACAATTCGTGTCGAAATATTCATCCTATTACCATTTCTCATCCAACCAGGATTCATTCAGTGATAAAATCCATATACATCTTTTCTGACTCCAACACAAGGCAAGGCTACAGTGGGAAATTCCCGCTTTCGTTCGAAAAGTTCTCCGAATATATAAAAAGTACAATTTTACGAAAATGAAGATAAAGAAACTATGTTCAAGTTTTATTTGAGGATGTGGTAATATGTTTTAATTTAGTTAGTTACAAGAAATATTTCTTGAGGGCCCATAAAAAAAAAAAAACTTTCTTGAGGGAATTTTACTTAAAAAAATTTTACTACATAAGTTATTATGATATAATAATTCTTGTTCGGAGAATTGACGAAGGTCAAAGTCGTTGTCCTCCTAAATTTGGAAAGTAATTAAGAGCTTGTTTGGAACTCAAGCCAAACGACACTACAAATTTCACAAATAAAAAATACTCAGTCCTTGTCTCAGACGTAACACCACAAAAAAGAAGGCAAGAAGCCTTCTGGCTTTGATACACCGAAATGCTAAGTAAAAGATGAGAAAGAACGAAAACAAAAATAAAACCTCCAATAAGGCTAAGAAGCTATATTTAAGTTATTCTATCACTACAACATGAGCTGTACAATGAAGTCTTGTATAGATGTGAGGTATTTAGATTCCTCTTGACACCAATAATTCTACAACAAGTTTTGCTTCATCCAGAATGAAATGCAACTGGCTGCAACCCCATCAAATTAGCTTCAGGATTCAGTTGTGACTAGAATTGCGTTGGTTTTTGCACCCTAGTTTAGGTTTGGTTGGGAGGACCTGCATGCGTTATATTTACAGTTACAGGGTTATGTCCTGCTCGTGTCATCACCTGAGAACCATGCTGCTGATCTGACAACACCTGCCATCTTCTTCTCCATCTAAAAAACTCAACAAGAATAGAACTCCCACTCATGACCACACCAAACCCAGCAAATGTCGCAAGAAGGATCGACACAACTGCTTGCACATGTACCTGCAGAATTTACAGTGACAGACATAAAACAGATCAAGTCAGTATGTTAAAATATAACACCCAGTACCGCGTTTGAATTAGTTGACTATATTTCTTATAAAAATCTTATGAATCTTCGTTTCAAGTGAGACATTCAGGTAACCAAAATGACGTCAGTAAGAAGCTATTACCAAGGAGTAAAACAAATGTGCAAAGAGAACCACCAGGGCAAACTGGACAGATGCATAAATCCAGATAAACCTGCTCTTCACTGGACACAAGTTCAGAAAGTTAGGGTTTGCATTTAATATCACTTGCTGCAAAACAAAAACACAAAAAAGTATATTGACAACGTTTAATCAAGGATCTTTGCCAACTTACCCATGGTTGATGATGTCATGGAGGAGAGTAGACCCAGTACACAGGAAAATGGAAGAGATATGGCAATTGCACCAGTACCCATTTTTCCAACCTGCACGGAGCCAAATTATTCAGACCATATAACACTATACTTTGACAGATCTGATTGGACTTTTTAAGTTTTAACCTTACCAATAGCTGCTCAAGGAAACAGAAATAGGCAAGCATGCTGACAATGACAAGCACCGGCACCTCCTGCCAAACCCTATCAAATTGAACATAGAAATTACAAGTGTGATAGTTGGTTTCATAATTATATTATATTATATTATTTTTATACCCGTAAACTGATAATTTTATTAAACAAAAACAAATATTCACATGCCTGTATCCATTTACATCTGCCTGCTGAAACATACTTGATCCAATATTTCCAGTGAGGACGCTTTGGATCCGTAGAAGAGTGACTGGTAGGTTTCGAACCTCCTCCTTGCACACATCACAGATCTTGTTACCTTTGATGCTGAACCATTTAATTGCACATTCTTGGTGAGCCAGAGCAAGTTCACCTTTACAGTTGCATTCCAGTTTGAAGGTCTCGCCTCCTTCACATAGCTCAACTAAGCAAATTCTACACACAGCCTCTTCTTCAGCTATATCTTCAGCATCAGAATCGTCGTTTTCTGAATCAAGAAAGATTTTGAAGTTACTAACCGCAAGTAGAATTGCAGAAAGTAATTGCTTCAAAATTAGAAAGTAAACTACAAGCATTTTTAAAAATTTAACAATCCGATATGCTGGGAGAATGTTTCTAAATTTTCTGTCCAAGTAACAATAGGCAGAGTTACAAATTTTCCATTAATATTCTGCTGAGAGATTCTATCATGTTTTTTTAGTGCAGAATGCAAGTGCTTGTAATGAAATACCAGAATCCGCTATTGGGGATTTGGCTAACGTTTCATTTCCTTCCTTCACTCGAGGGGTGGAAGGAATAACGCGGAAAAATGAATCCATTCTCCTCAAGCTTTTTTCATTGTTGATGACAGGCACTGAAAGAGAGCGTGCTATCTGCCCTTGGGACTCTCTTCTCTGAAAAAGGTAATCCAGTTTCATGAATTTAGACAATTGAATATCACAAAAGGGGTTTGAGGAAGCAGCTGGTCGAAAGTAAGGGAGTAAACAATGAATTTTCTAAGTTGAAGTTCATTCGTGTATATATGGTAAAATGTGAAAATTTTCAATCGAAATAAATCATCATGCTTCTAGGCCATGATAAAACAATATCTTCAATGGAATAAGACCAGGAAATGTATATATTCTGATAACTAATTAATGAAAAATCCAAGACACCAAATAATTGTACATTGAAAGAGCCATTTTATATTTCAAGAATGCACTACCTGAACACCTCCTCCATGAGCAGGTTCTGGGTTTAAGTTTGGAATTTGATGTACTGGCAATGATGATGTTCTCTTAATCTTAGGAGTAAATATCTTAGTAAGGGATAATGATCTTGAGATGGAAGGCTTTTCTTGAAGGCCAGAAGAGGAACTTTCCAGAGCTGCAGTAGGACCATTTTCAGAATCTGATGACCTGTACCTGAAGCTCAATTTGGGTAAGAAATTTCTGATCGAAGATTTGGCTCTTGACAAGGAAGACACCGGAGCATTATTATTGGGAGGATCAACAGAGCGAGAAGACACAAGAAAATTGACTCTCTTTGGAGTGGGAGTAGGAGTGGGACTTGGTGTCACAGGCATATTGATTTTAACAAAATCCTGAGAAGACTCTTCTGTTGTTCGTGGAGGTATTTCCAGGACAAGATTTGGTCGCTTCCCGTGACGAACATGTCTGGATTCTTCAGCTACTCCCATTGGAATATCAATCTATAGACACAGCAGTAAAGTGATAAATAAGTGATGTTGGCAACACAACATAATGTGCAGTGCCTGGCCAGTAAAGTAAGTAGCTAACCAGATGTATACTCAGAGTCAACTTCAACTTACTAAACTAAAACTAACTTAAATAATCACTAACTGAAGATTTCTCCGCATTCTTCATTCGGCAAACTCTTACAACCTACAACCTCTCTTTTCCTCGAGAAAGAACAGAGGTTATGGCCATATGTATTGGCAATTAAAAATCTGTTATTCAAATATTTAAAATGAATAAAATCGTCCCTTGGATATGATTTTTTTACTGGGAATAGAAAAATAAAGTGGGACGTGAAATTGGATTAACCTGTGCGTTGTTGACCCGCCTGTTTGTTCTTAAACTGAATTTGAAATGGTAAACTAAGACTAAAGTATTGCAATAACCTCAGAACTTTTGAAGTATGCAGAGATATTTCACACAGAGGAAGATGTTATAAAGTGTATCCCTCAAACACAGCTGTTGAAACTTAAAACGATCAAGCAAGGAAAACAATAACAAACTTTTCTATCACGCAGAACGATTAGTTCAACCAGCAACAATTGCAAATGAATATTGGAAACCTTCTTCTAATCATGTGATCAAAAGAAAAACACATAAATATGGTAAACAGCATCGTGTGAGTTGGTGGAATACAATAACGAACTACTACTTCAACTACAGACTGCAGAAAACAGAGAAAGAAATAGAAGGCAGCAATTACGAAGAGCAGAGCAAAGTACCTTTTGGACTGCAAGAGAAACTGTTCTTCTGCAGGAAGCCGTGTCATGGCAGTCACCCACAGGTTTTTCCTCAGTACTCATTTTGGCCTAAGGAAATAAACCCACAACTTGGAATTCCCAGACAAACCAAAAAAGGAAAGAACTTTCACTCCTTGAAGATACCAAGCTTAGGCTATTGCCTAGTTTAGTAATAACGCCATACACGTGCACCCATAGAGAGATAGAAATAGAGAAGAAGAGAGAGATGAGAGTGACAGGATGAGGGTGAGGATGAGGAACGGAGATGGTTAAATTGGATTCTTGAGATGCGAGGAAAGAGAACAAATAATTAAGCAGGAGAAGATGGCTTTCACATTTATGGCACACACAGGGTGGTGGGGAGCCTGGCCTACTCTCCCACTCTTTCTTTACTCCCACATACACAGCACCGCGATACCATAACCAATAACAAATATTAATACAAATATATACACTTCACTCACTTGAGTCCCCACTGCGCGTACTCTACAATTTTACCTGGGTTTTACTAAACGTACCCCCTGCCCCGCTCTTCTTTCAAATTTCTTTTTTCGTTTGTCCCAAAGGGAAAAAATGAAATAAAATTTGGGTTACAGAAGGGAAAAATTGTAAAAGGGATGGAAAAAGGTAAGTTATGCCTTTCCATATTATTTTATGTGCCTGTTTTGAGGATTATTCGCCAGATCTCTTTTGATTGGTGTATTTATTGTTAAAGTGAAAGGATTATTCGCCAAAAAGAAATAAATATGTACAAGAGAAGAGAAAATAAAAATGTTGTGGTGGAGAAATCTTCTCGTTGAATTAAATTAAATAATATGTTATTATTAGTTATTAAATCAAATAAAATATTGTGAAGAAAACATTTTGCGACAAAAGGAAGAAAGGGGTTTGACAAAGCTTTTGTGCACCCGGCCGTCTGTGAGGGGATGGGCGATGCCTAATCATGATTAACATGGCCTACTATTGAGCCACTGGGCACTTGAAGTTGAAGGAAAAGACCCCGCTTCTTTGATTTGAGTTTGTCACTCACTCACTGCTGCATTTGATTAAGAAAAGTAGCAAGTGCCAACTGACAACAGAAGGAAGCAGCAAAGAAAAGAAAAGAGAAAGAAAAAAATCCATGTTAGATCTTTCGGAAAATGAAAGTGTCCAACTCCAACCCCACATATATTTGACATAACATAAACTCCTTCAATAATGCAGATAACTCTTTACTGTGATTTAACATCGTTTAACTGTAGCTCTATTCCTCGAACAGAGCCACCAACCGCTGCTCTTTTCTCTTTGTTTATTTTTATGATTTTTCATATCAACCCCAATTATAGATCGTGCAAGTCATGTAGATTTTGGGTCAATTTGCTTAACTAATAATAGCCAATGATAGCAATCCACTGGATGATCCAAAACCGTTGTTCTTTGGGTGATGAAATATTAACAGTCCTCTATGCAAAGTGCTCCCCTGTTATCTTTAACAGGTTCAGATATGAAGATTTTATTAGGTACGATACGAGGGACAAACGAAACTAATTTCTCTGTTTATTTCTTTGGAATTTTTATAATAGAATATTATATTATATGCTATTCTTAAGTAACTAATTAACATTTGAAGTTTACTGAGTCCAACAAGATAAAAACTTGTACTCATTTGTTTAATGGTTAGTGAAGTGATAGAGTTGAGTGAGCCTGTAGAGATGTCACTTTAAAAACAAGAACTCTCCGGTTGCAACGACGCTTATGATAAGGAAGGAAATAGCAGACACAAGAAGTAGGAAATAGTTGAGGTGTCATTGAGATTAAGGTGTTTCGTAATATAAGATATTTTAAAAATATTTTATTATTTTTTATATTTATCTTTAATTAATATTTTTTAATTCTCATATTTTAATTAGTGTAAAAAATAAATACGTAATTAATTAGAGTATGATATTAAATATAAAAAAATTAAAATATTTTATTTAAAAAAAATTAATAAATTATCTAATTTTAATTATTTTTTAAATTATTTGTTTCAATTAAAAGTAACGTTATATGAAAGAGATGAAATACTAGGTTTCAAATGCAATGAATAAAGTGAAATCACCTGGTAATTAATTGTATTGAAATGATAGTTTTGATTGGAGAAAGGGCGGGAAGAGAGAGAAATGGCACTCTACATCACATAAATAAATGAGAGTAGTTGTGTTGTGGGTATGGAAGCAAAATAATAATGTGACCAAAGATGGAAGATTTTAATGAAGGAATAGGCTTTTGTACTACTTCCGAGATGGTGGACCAAAGCAACTCTGGTTGTATGTAATGTAACAATAAAGTAAATATAAAATCAGTCACCAAAAGGGAAGTCAGAACTTATAACTAGTACCAGTGGGACAAAATACATTGTTGGCATCAACACAACACCACAAAGTGGGAATCACTTTTATTTAACGTTTATATTATATGGTTGCCAGATCAGTCAAAAGAAACCCCCAACAGAAAAATACTTCAACCTAAAAGAATTTTATTTTATTTTACAAACTCTTAATTGAATGATGCCTAAAGTTCCTTTAATCGCAGGATGTTTTGCCGTGCTCCTAAACACTCTTGCACTTTTTTTCCGAAAGAGATCACAATTGCAACTGTAATGGAATGGGCCCAAAAAAAAAAAAAAAAAAAAAAAAATTTAAAATGTCAGTGCTGAGCAAAGACGAGTTTTAGACGTTGGGCTCGAGAACAAAGATTATGTCTGCCATGTGGGACTAAGCCACACGTTCATCGCTGCAAAGATTATTGCAAGTAAGATAATTTTCATAATTATTTCTTGATAATGATGGCACTACCGGCTATGAATAAATATCTCCTATACGCGAATCTATCCATTTGTCAACAAGTGGAAAGACCGGTTTCTCATTTCCCTGCAGAAGGAAGCGCCATATAATCTGGAAAGGAAAATCCAAAAGGCAGAGGAGAGCAGTCTATTCATATATAATTGAGGTCCAGTAATTACAGTGATGCTGAGTCATTTCCAACAAGTAATCACTCAGACAATATAATCTAACGTAGCATATATACATGATATTCTTTTTCAGAACTGCTTTCCTTCTGAAAAGCATTTCCAACTTCAGGATAGCCAACTGATTTAGGAATTGGAAGAGAGCGCAGTGGTGCATCAGCTGGCGCTACAATGTAGATTCCTTGATGATCCTACATGTTAAACCAATTATAATAATAAAAGAGAGAGCATATTGATAGTAATGAAAGAGAACCCTCCATATCTACTGCACCATATGTGCAGCAAAATTTGTGGTGATACCAGTAAAGGGGATACCAAAAAATCCAGGAAGGAACTAATGTTCCAGAAAATCACAAGCTAACATGCATTTGGAAGTCCATAAAGTATACAAATTTCAAGTTTCAGATTTAGACAGTAATGTTCTACATCTTCATTGAAAGGGCAAAATCCAATATACCTATGCTATAGAAAGAATTTACTTTACACAACCATGCAATTCTAAGGTAAGTAATTACTTAATGTACAAATGAATATCAAGAAGGGAAACTCAGACTAAATGGTACTACCTGTACAACCAGTGCTGTTAGAGGCAACAATTAGAGAACGTGCTGCAGCTCCAGTAACAAATGCGTGAGCAAGCCTCTCAAATTCACTGGTTATTAGTGCATCATCAAAACCCGAAGAAGAAACCTATAAAATCAAGATCAAAAGCAAAAAGATATCAATAACATTATTAGTTCACGGTACATAAACAACAAGATACATGAGCCATCAGCTTTGATGATCAGGTCTGTCTCCCTGTATAGACCATGTTCTGCCTCTAAGTTTAGCAAACAATAGAAGGATGAATTAATTTAGCTTCTCAAAAACTCCTTCTAAATATTCATATTAAGCCTTCAAGAAGCCCCCCGCCACCCCCCACCAGAATAAAAACTCTTTGAGGTGTTCCCAACATGACTTTAAATAGTTTTACCTGCATAATAAGCAAGACCTCAGCAATACCACCAAAATTTTCAGCATCAGTATCCTTCCCATTTGTCCTCCCTTCTGGAACCTTACAAGAGAAAATACAACAACCAATTAGCTTAGAGGAAAGGTTAAATAATTCTATCGCCAATAGCAGCACCATATAGGCAATGTTATATAGTTTTTTGGCTATTTATTCTCCAATACCAAATCATACAGTCAGTTGACGCCAAAATCCAGTATTCTTGAATCTGTTTCAAGCTGGTAAACTTGAGTGCTGCAGAAATTCCTGGAAGATAGAAGCATAGTTGCAAGCAATTGTCCAAATAGTTGGGCAGTCCACTGCTGTTACACCCTCCCTGCCACAACTCTTTAGTAAATAATTTACATGCTAAGTACTCTACAAACAGAGTTAACAAGAGATCACCTGAAGTTTCCAAGCATGAAGCCGACTGTTAATTTTCCTTCCAGAGAATATCCAACTGAAAATTCACACTTACTACGATATCCATTTACAAGTGGTGATTCCATAATACCCTCTAGTTTGCATGGAAGACCACCTTGTCAGAGAAAAGGCAAAAGAAAACCATTAGTGACTAAAAAAAAATGAACTTTAAGAATACAATAAAATAAGAAAAGTAAACAAGGGCGGTTCACTAAATGATGAAGTAAAAAACTGCACGAGATGTTTTTAAAGCAACTCCTGCGTTCAGTCTCGAACTGCAAAACAACAAAGTTGTACTTGGGAATTGAGGAAAATTTCAAAGATATATATCACCCACGTCCTTAGATTTGAGAATCCATTCAGGAAGAGAAACACCGCTTGGACAAGCTTTACGAGTATTTCTAGTCTGCCACAGAAAAAAAAAAAAAATTGCTGAAATTAATTCTACATAAAAGTACAAAAATTAGAAAGTAAAACAGACAAAACGACAACAAAACACATAATAGAAACAATCATTACTAACAAGTTTTTTGAGGATCTGCATGAAAGAGCTCCTTTTGTGCTCCAATTGATCGACATAGGGCATATGAGCTAGAGGAGTCACTACATCACGTAAACTTTCGGTATTTGACACGGAACTGTCATTTGTGTCACCATCTACAGTTGTAGTCCCATTTGAAGGATCATGGATGTCTGTATTCTCCTTGGCTTCCTGAGGAAGGGCGGCAGTTGAGTTATTTTTCTTTTCAAATGATCGAGGAATGACATCTGCAACCTTCAAAGTTTTGTTGCCAATAGATTTCCCTTCCAACTCCTGTTAAATTTGTAATTTAAATTTAACGATTTCATCGATATCAATAAAGCACCGAGTAAATGAACCATAAATACCTCTGATGACTTATTCAGTTGTTCTTCATCTTCAAAATTGACAAAACCTACCACCATACCTTTCTTTTCTTTGCAGATTTAAAAAGTATTCCCTGAAAAGAAGGAAACAGGAAGAACCAAATGCTTCATTATACACATTGCATAATGTTCACTTCGTCTATCCTGCACCAAAGTATAAAAATCCAACAACAACCAAAGAATTCCAAAACAAAGTATCAACTGTGACACTAAGATAATTTAACAATGTTGCAGCCCAAAAAGATGTTCAATTAAGTTACTACTTGTGCAAAAAAATATATTAAAAATCAGCTCAAGAAGAAAAGTACATCCAGCTGCACCTCTGAAACTAGTGAACAGCAGCACGAAACTTTCGAAACACATTTCCTTTCTTTTTTGTTTTTTTGATACTTTCGGTATAAAATATTCCTTATGGAAGATGTTGCTATTTGATATTAGACCAGAATTTTTAATTGGTAACTACACATCTTCATTAAGACTAGATAAATTTAGCTGGGACACCTTTATTTTACCAAAGAAATATAGAAGCGCATTTAAAAATGCAGCTTCAATCTTGTCTCGAATTATCTCAAGAGAAACTCCTAAAAAAGTTTTTTTTTTTTTTTTTTTTAAAAATAACAACCCAGAAAATAACTTTTAGAAAAGTAAGTAAAATTCAAAATTCACTTGCCTCCTGATTGAGAAAATTCCTCAAATTGTCCGAACTCCACTTCCTGGGTAAGTGCACCAAGCATTTGCTAAGTACATGATAGGAACCATAGTCATCATTAGCATAAGCATCGCCATCAACCACGGCCTCAGTCATCATAACACCTTCTGAAACACTACATTTCTCGCCCGTTTCCAATTTCATTCCCTTCTTGGCCCTCTCAGACGTCGGGTCCCACGTATTGTAGGGACGAGGACGAAGCTCCTCTTCGCCGTGCGCGTATCGGCAGGTACTGCCATGGCTACAGGAGCCGTCTTGACGCCTGAAGTAAGAACATAGGCTAGTTTTCCATAATGGATGGAGGGAACGGTTTGCTTCCACCTCCGAGTCTGGGTTCTGTTATGGCAACGGCGAGTCTTCCCTCTTCCGCTTCTCAACTGAAGCTGAAACTGAAAACGCATCGTTGGTTGGTTGAGGTATTGAAGTTTCAAGATGGATTTGAATGTCTTGTGGAGCTGTTTGAGGCGACTGAATAGTCGAATAGTGACCATTGATTCGGTCGGAAGGGTCTACGGTCTTGGAGCATTAAAGTTCAGCAGCGACATGAAGAGGTTCCGCCATTGGATTTGGAAAGACGGCTCAGCCGCCTTTTGCTTTCTTACTGTTGAGACCAGGAACTGCGATAGCGCCCTGGGTACTCCCACCTTTCTCCTTTTCCCGGTTTCCGCAGGGTCTTTTAAAAATTTATTTTTTAAAAAAAAAAACTCCAGCAACCACCCACGTTGCATTACACGTCCTGTAAAAATAACCTAGTTGGATGCAATTATTTTAAATTCCATTAATTAATATTAATATTTGTGAAAGAGTTAAAAAGAAAAATTGAAGCGTAACTATAAATTAGCGTTGGATGAACTTACAAAAGCATTTTATTATTAGTTTTCTGAACTTATGCTTATTCTATAAAACTATGCCAAATAAAAAAAGACTTCTAAACATCATTCGAACAGCTAGTAAATTCATGCTCCTAAAAGAATCTATACTTGAGAGTTGAAACAAAGATGAAAGACGAAGAAAGAAATTGTCTTGGATTTCTTTGACTGAATAGATATTGAAGAAAGACTGAGAATAAGAGAGGATCGGTGTCATAATTTAAGAAGAGTAAAGTGCAGTTAGCATTCATCCTTGGAGTTGGGAAGGCATCAACCAACGACAATTTGAAAAAAGAGGATGTATACATATTTATCATTTTGATAAAACTCCGGAAGAGGCTGTACTTTGTCATTCTCTCTGCCCAGAAGGGAAAACAGAACATACAAAATTTGCAATCACTTTGGTTTTCTAGAACTAGTTGGCTGCAGATCTTCATGGATCACCAGGTCCATCGCTCATTCTGATTTCCATGAGTCGCTCAACTGGGTGTCGACATATAGGGCAGCTGTCTGTGTGGGACCTCAGAAGCTTCGCACAGCCACTGCACATGCACTGCACCCATTTATCAAAGAGGAAATTAGCCAAAATAGAACAAAGAGAGTCATCTGCACTGCACAGGGGTCAGAATTAACCAAGCGGAAACTGTATACATAAAATAAAGTATCCTTGTAAATAGTTCAAACGTTTGACCTGCTTTTTCTTTTGCTAAATAAACAAGATGAATTTAACGATTAAAATTTCATAAAATGATTATGGACTAGATCAAAGTGGAGTTTATCTAGACGACTTCACGATAGAAGTATTATTAACCAAGCTAAAACCACAGGATGATAAAAGATGAATCCACAAATATAAGGTACCATGTGTCGGCAAGGGAGGACAGTTATGTCGCGTGGTTCTGATAAGCAAATAACACATTCTCTTCCAGATTCATTGCCATCGATATCACCATCACCAGTATTCCCAATTCCATATATCTCCTGCAGCTCATATTTCTGACCTTTCACCCAGAGAATCTGCTTCATTACCTGGACCTCATACTCGCCTTTCTCTCTCTTCTCGAAACTTGCCAGAGTGACTTGACAATCATGTAATGGGTTTCCATCAGTTTCAGCCTTCAACACGAGAGGATAAACTTCCATGTCCCCTTCTTTTTTAAGTTCTGTATCCTCCAACAATGAGAAACCAATGCCAGTTCCAGAAGTTTGTTTAAACTTCTGACAGAGACCTTGTTGGAATGGCATTGAGACTTGTTTTAGCATGATTTCCTTTACTGCTATCAGCTTACCGTCTATAGTTTCCTTCGCAAAAAACATAACCGTAATGCTGTTGCGGAAAAGAAGACCATAATCATCAAAAAGATCATACTGAAATCTATTTCCAACAGAACGGAGCAGAAATGCTTTATACAAGAAATAACAAATACATATAAAACTTACTAAATAAACATTGCTTTTTCAAACTACCAGACAAGCGCAAATGCAACAAATAACAAATTCATATATCAAGGCAAAAGTAAAAGAATGTTTGGAGTGGAACAGTCATGAAATGGATCAACAGCACTTCAGCCTCTCAGCCAAATGCAAAACACATTCACCAATAAGTTCCACTGCGTTATATGGTTGCTTTAGAGGTGCGGGATACACCAAAGGACGGACACAAGTTCTAGAAAGATTGTAACTAGACTTGAACAGATTTCTATCTACAACAGCAGAATCCATAATTTCCCCTTAAAGGATTTTAAAATCACTTGTGGCTAGTCATAATGTCATATAGTTTGTAACAACGAACAAATATATATTAAAAAAAAATAAAAAATGGGGGAAGTACTTCTGAAAAATACCAAAGAAGAGCTAACACTTGAAAAAAAAAATCAAACAGAGACGACTTCCTTTTTGCAACTTTTACTTAGGAAGTCAGGCTAAAGCATGTATCTGTTTCAACTTCCACCCTCTTCCTTAAACGCTTAGATGCCAACATGAGCTAAGTCTACCTGCATTATATAGCTGCAAAAGACTCTTCATCCATGATATATGAAGTACCTACGCTAGGACATCAACTAATTAAAATTAACAACCACTGGCTCGGTTATACAAACCGATATGGTAAGGAAGAAGGGAAACTAGATGAGATGAAGATATATGAAATGATCCAAGATAGGGGCATTCGACTGAGGATAATTATTCTGTTGTCTGAATTAAACTCTCCCAACCCAAGAATGAATTTTCTTTGAGTTCAGAGAAGGAAAAAAAAGAAGAAAAAAGTTAGCAATCTATAAAGCTTTTTGTAAGACGATATTCCCTAAATATAAGTAATCACGATATAAGAGTATACCTTCCAGGTGCAGTAGCATCAAAGGAGAAAGCTACAAGGAAATTCCCGGGGTTATCTTCATCGGGTTCAATTCGCAGCGTCTCCTTCTTAATGTTTACATGGTTCCGGATTGTTTCCGCTTTCTGATGCTCTACATAGGACTCGGAAGGAGCGGAATCGGGTCCATGAACAGAATTGGCAGTAACGGGTGGTGGATTGACTCCAGCACCAGAAGAAGGCTGTGAATTTGAACCCAGCACCATCGACGAATTTGGGTTTTGAGAAGGATGGACTGCAGCAGCGGTATAAACATAAACGAAGCCGTTAGCATTTGCAGTAATTTCCGGTTGGGGATGACTCCGCCGCCTACGGCGACCCCCTCTACTGCTTCCGATGTTACCCATCTTCCTCCTCCTCCTCTACTATCCCCAGATTCTTACAAAACCTTGTGCTTGACTGCCTTTGCGGGCAAAGGGAATGTTATGAGAGTGGAGCTAAATACTGTTGTTGTCTACCGCTTTGCTACAGTGGCATAATTAGCAAAAACAAAGGAACAATTCTAGAAAGATTTCACGAGTAAGCAAAAGTCAACAGAAAGGAATGTTAATAGAATTAAAATATGAGTACGATACAAATGCTAATGCTTACCCACCCACCCATAACCAATTGGCACCAGCATCCAGCAACAACCGCCACAAGTGATCACACACAAACCAGAAACATCAAACATGGCTACAGCAAAATGTTATTGTTTTCATTGCAATTACTGATGTAGCCTGTCTCTTGTCTTTCTGGGCCTCTCTATTACCACTTTGCCATTTTTTAGCCCATTGATGTCCTAAGGCCTACGAACAGGTTGGTAACCCCGTCTGGGCTTCATTTATCATGGTCATTCAAATGGCCCACTTCTCTCTGGGGCTTCGTTTTAAATGGCCCAATGATGTTCTAAGGCCCATGAATTTAAAATAAATTTATTTAAATTTTGAATTTTAAGCAATTATTTAAAGAATTGATTTGGATTCAATATATATATATATATAATGGATTTTTAGTATTTTATTTTTTGAAAAAAAAATCAATTTTCTCGTTATTCCACCTTATTAGATGACTAAAATGGTTAAACTTAATTTTTTTTTAATTTTCAATTTGTTTAAATTTCTCCCAACCCCTATATAAATATACATCGACCACTTTCCTTGCTATTGCTATATTGAGACCACCACACCTCCTCCACTCCCCTTGCTTTCTTTAATTGATGGGTAGTACATGGGATGGGAAATGGAGGCGGACATAATTAGTTACTTGCCAAATGGAGTGGTTAACCGTCAAAGAAGCAGTGTGTACTCACTCACTTACTTTGGGATCTTCAGACTCGAAAATGTTTGAACTTGAGTCCGTTTTATGGGTTGGGTGGAACAAGTTCAATACTTTAACATTCATGTTATTCGTTCATGATGTCAGTTTACATACACAACGGCACAGCATCAACAGCTGGAACCTGATATTCTGCTGCCACTGCTGTGTCATAAAATTTCAAAGAAAATCTCAACATTTTACAGAAAAATATATTTAGGCAGCATTGAAGACCACCACTATCATTATGGATATAATAGGTTTGAACATGCATAAAGAATAATAGTAATAGCTTTATATAGAATAAGCATTACTTTGATGTTTGTTCAGTATTTCTTTTTAGTCATTCTTTTGCATTTCAAGAAAATTGATAGGCCATTATGTTTATATCATTATCAAGCATAGAATAGAACAGAACAGAATAGATGCATTAGTCATTTTCATAGCAAAATGATTCCATATCACTTGCTTCGAACAGTAACCAAAGTATTCATTTCACGAGCGCATGATTGTCCAATCGCAGAGTAGCTAGCTGGAGCTTTCCCTCATTTCTATTTCACTGCTACAGCCAAAATGAGCCATCTTCCAATTGATTCATACATATATATTTTTGGCAGTAGAGAAAAGAGCATTTTAGCCTTCTATTCATCTACTCATCAATAATATTTGCTGAGCGTTCGTCTCAAAAGGAAACTCTGATCAATACAAATGCCTAAACAAGATAATGGTACTGGCTATGATATTAGATGACACTTGAATAACTCGCACCTAATTTAGTGATAAGGCAATTATGAACTCTATCGACGTAAAGATAATAAATGCTGAAGATCCTGAAAGCTGAAACATTTTTCATTTAATGGGCTCAGAAAAACGCATTAGGAAAAGGAACATTTTTCTATTCCATTCACTGTTATGCATTTGACACTGTTTTGGACAACGCTATTATTAGATTTCAAAAACCAATGAGGAGTTCAGATTAAAAAAAAAAAAGAAAAAAGAAACAACGAGGAGTTGCACTTGAAACCGATTAAACAAAATGATAACAAGAGCATCAACCTAGAGTAATATACCTCCATTTTATAGGACTACCAGAAGGATTCTCTCAAGGCTTGAGGCAGTGAACATAAAATTTGATGAAGATACAGTACAGTACAGGAGTAGCAAACAATGGGCATCAACTCAAATCAAATCATTAAACAATAAACTCCCTTGATTTATTGGTTTTCATAGTTGACTATGACAGAGAAACAAAAAAGATGACACAACATATCTGTGTAAGCCTACCCAGTAATCTCAAAAGCAAATAAAAATGATGGATCAAATAAAGTGAGAAGAAAGACAGCCAAATAATCCAGGTTAAAAGAAAGAAACCAAATTCTCAGCTAGAGAAAGCTATCCCCCCAACAATCAACTCAGTAATCACCCTTCAACTTCAAGGCTAAGTCAGATTGTAGATACGAGCATCTTTTGTTGAGTCAATCTAAAAGCACCTCAACAGCCCATCACAGCACAATTGTACACGAAAACCCCAAGATGCTCCTTCACACCAAGAACCTGCCAATCTATCATACCATTCTTGACCCCTGATTTAGGACACCACGAATTCAGCACAATAGCTTCACCTTCTGGACCTCTTTGTCCACCCACAACCAGAAGTTTATCTCCACAAGCCTTGAAACCCAGGCCCCAGCCATTAGACGAATCAGCCCGAACTGGAAGCCTTCCCAATTCATCCCAGCTGTTCTTTTCCTTGTCATATTTTCTCACCATGTTGGTTAGATGCTCAACTGCATACAACTGGTTATCCACAACTGCCACTAGTGGAGGTGCCTGAGCAGTCCTATTAACATATGGATACATTCCCTCTATTTTCCGCCAATTTCTTGTCTCAAGATCATACTCCTCTCCACAAGTCAATGGAGCAGTAGGACTAGACATGCCACCAATCACGTAGAATTTGCCATCCATAAAAAAACCAGAGCACAATCTACGCGGTGTGTGCATGTTTGGTAACATATCCCATGTACCAGATAAAGAGTCATACAACTCAGCTGATTTTAAAACATTTCCAGACTTATCACTTCCACCTGCAACAATAGCAATTGAACCAACACTTCCAGACCCAAACAAACAACGGGGGCGGTTCATCCCCTGACACTTTGCCCAACAGCGATAAGTCAAGCTATACTTCCATATAGCGAAATCCAACAACTCACGACCAAAAACCAACAGCTCGCTGCCTACGGCCAAGGACTCCTTGTCTGCATGGTTAAAACACTCATCACAAGGTATCTTGGGTAAAGCCATCCATTTATTTCTCTCTGTGTCAAATGCCTCCCAACCCCTTGGATCACACACCAAGTATACCCAATGCTCCACAATTCCCAACTGTTTCCTCAACCCATATAAATAGCCAGTTTTGATCAACTTATTGTACCTTTTATTTATACATGACAGTGAAGCATAATCTGATCTACTAACCCAAGAAAGACAATTCAACGCAACATCATCAATAAGACCAGGGAGAAGTGAATCATCTGGTTCAAATCTAGCACGACCATCATTTACTCCTTCCCTCGAATCCATTTTCAAAAAAATTATTCACTTTCTTTCCATTCTCCTGCATAGAACAATCCAAAAGTATTTCTTTTGTTATGTTAAGAAGTCTTTAGTGTATCCCAACAAAATCATAGCAGATGAGAAAAGTAACGTCCAATAGCAAAAGCAACTACCACTATCAGCCTAAACCCAGATAACAATCCCAGTAACTGTGTGCAACCAATTTTATGTATGTATCCTTTTCATTAATTTACCAACTCCAGTTAGGAATCTGTAACTATCTTATACTTCTTACGGGACTTATCCCAGTTTTTGTACATTTACTGCAAAACCATAATCGCGGATCAAAGAAACGAGTGTAATACCAACTGAATCCGTGGTAAAGACTTGAACTTGCGGTGATACCAGAGAACTAGCGAGAATGAAATTTTCCTTATCTGATTTCCAACTACGGAGACGATATTATCTGGAGATTCATGAGAGAAGATGTTAACATCAATACGGGGCAAAACGGGACAATTTTGCTTTGAATGATAAAAAATAGAGAAAACTAATTTGAGCGCAAAGGTTTCCTTTAATCCAATTAAAGGAGCATTAAAGGAATTCGGATCCAAATTTTTCTTGAGGAAAAAAACACATTTCAGGTTTGAGTGTCAGGCAGGGATGAGGATTTTAACAAAAAATAGTGAGCGTACCGAAAATTGCAAAGACCGGTCGGATCTCTAATGTCGGGCCGCCGCATGATTCGACGGAAACCTGTCTGCCGTCAAAACATGTTGTCAGAAACCGGACGGAAAAAAAAGGTGGAAGTGGTTTTAGTTTACTTACAACAGGAAAGACTGAAAGGCACTACGAGTTATAAAATAAAATGTGCTTATTTGCTAGTGGTGACACCACGCGTTTGAGTGTATTTCATGGTTTAACTCCTTCCTTTTCTCTCTCTCTCCTTTTTATTTTTTCTCGTTAACGTTGTTTGACAAATAAAAAGGTGTATTTCCTAAGGGATATTTAACATCAGTTCAGTAAAATAAAAAAAAATATGAAAAATAGTTTCTTACGGAAAAATTTTCTGTAACATATTCCGAACTTAAATGCATTGTACTATATATTTTCCAAATAAGAAAGAAATGAATCTCTTCTCCTTCCATTCCAAGTTTCTTACTTGCCTTTGATGGTTAAAATTTTATTTATGCGTATAATTAATTACAGCTACCTTTTGGACATTTATATGATGTGGGACTTGACAACGCACCAATTAAATTCAATTGACCCAGTCAGACCACTTATCTCGTTGTTAACTGATAAAATAAATAAGCTAATTATTTTGGTTTATTTTCTACACCTTAAATAAATCGCTGATGGTCAAAGCAAGGCTGTAAATTCAATATCTACCATCGACGAGATCATTATCTTACTGACAGGCGAGGGAGGGAACGGGGTCAGTAAAGTTTTTAATTTTACTTTAATATTTATATATTTAATTTTTTAAAATTATACAAATTTACGTTTAACCTTTTTAAATTTAGATTTTTTTTTTTTAATTTTAGCCCTCTTTCACTGAAATTTTATCTCTGCCTCTGCTTAAAGACATTATCCGTGGTTCATTCTTTTTCCCCTCACGTTGATGTAACGAATGTGTGTGTATATATATATATATATATATATTATTTGTGGCAGTGTAATAAAGGAAGAATCATGTGGAAACGGAAGAGAATATTAATACGTTTATTTTATCCAAGTGGAGAGCCATCAGCCTCAGCCATTTGAAAACCAATTTAACTTTAATACATTCCTTATTTCAGAAGAAGTTAAAAGTATCTATTATTTTAAAATTTAAAATTAAAAAGACATTGGACTTATAAAAAAAAAAAAAAAGATTGACAATTTAAAGAAATGATACTTTAAAAAAATCGTTATCACAAAAAAAAAAAAAATCAACTAACAGTTAATCAGATAACAGCATGAATGAAAAATAAGAATGCCAAATAAATATCCAAAAAAAAATAATCCAATAAACCCTCATCATCCAATTCACTTAAATTTTATCAAATTATATTTAATAAAAATTTATCATATTAACAATTAATTAAAAAAAGCAAGATAGGATGAAATCTGAACCCAGAGTGTCTCACTCTCAAAGCTGGAAAGACCCTCCCTCCCTCCTGGTTGAATTGGTCCACACACAAACACTGCTACACAACTATACTTAGGACTACGATTAAACTAGTATCTTTTTAAAATTTATTTACTGATAATATAATAAAAAAAGGTGTGAAATTTAAAGGATACAAAATCTAAAACTTAATGTAATATCATTTAATTTTTTATTATAATCAATTAAAAATATTATATAATAAATTATTTTTTTATCATAGCAAATAAATGTATCAGTTTATAGACGATGAGAGTGAGGAGAAGAACATTAGTGCGTTATTTGGGTAGTTTTTGCCTCTTATTCTGTGCATGAGTCAGAAAATGAAAATGAAAATCCAAGTGGATATTTAATATTTAATTGACCCAAGATAACAGTGTCTGACACAGGACAGGCAGAGGGCACATTATCTAGTGTCTGTGACTCAAGCTTGTTGAGGTGGTCCCTTGTTTTTCTGTACTTGGTTTCTCCAGAACCTGATCCGATCATTTTCTCCTTCTATTCTATTCCATTTCCCATACCCTGTTCCCACTTCTCACCCACAAGAGCGGCTCTTATTAATTTCAGACGAAGGACAACCACAAGCAAATATTGTGAATTTAATATGCATGGTCCAAATCCAAGTAAAGTTTAGTAAGTAGTCAAGTGATTTAATCTACTCCCAAATGTAAATAAATTTTGATTTTCTTTTTTTTAAAAAAAAAAATGGAGGAAGAAGATGCATGCTTGTAGATTAGATTAGTCAATTAATTAGTGGAGGAGAGGCGACCTTGTTGCTTGGGCAATGAGCAGGGCCTTTCCTTGTAACCAAAATGTACGTTTTGCTTTTTCCGCCGGAAAGAGAGAGAGAGAGACGTGGAGAATTTGGTAAGTTAGTTAAAGAAGCTGGATCGGTATTGCAAGTCAAAATCAAAATAGGGGAAAAAGAAAAGAGCTGTAATACAAACAAAAAATGCTTCTCATTGAGGCGGATTGGTTGTGACGATAATACAACCAAAATCTACCACCAACTTCATCTAAATACCGTGGAGGAGCATCTTACACGGCTTTCCAGAAACTAGAAGCAAGCTGATGCAACCAAAAACAACTTTATCTCATTTTATAATAATGTTAGCTATTACTTTTATCACCCTTTCATATCAGACCTACCCCAGTTGTATTCCAAGGTTCCAGTTCTACTGCTCCAATGAATCTCAAAACGGATATGTAATATTGTGGTCGTGAAATCTTGTCATGATAGATTCGTTTGTCACCAAAACAATCTCAGCAATTGCTTTAAAATGCCATACAAGAGTGCGAGGAATTGATGATCAAGGCCAAAAGGTGTTAACAAGCCAGATACAAGATTTCTTTAACTAAACGTAACAAATCCACAAATTCCTAAAGACCAAAACAAACACAAATGTGAAAATGAACTATTTTTCCCGTTCAATACTTGTCATCGCCAGATTGAGCCGTATTCTCTTGAATTTAAAAGTTGTTCCTCAGCGACTACCTCTAGTTATAAGGTAAATCCACAGTAAGAAGAGGAAAAAGAATCCGGGCTTTTCCACTGTACATAAACAAATACAACCTAAAATAATTTTGTCAGTATAGGTCAAGCAAGTATATTGCTCCTATCAGAGTCTTCCCCCTCCAAGTTCTTGCGTTTGCACCAACACAAGTACTCCGGAATTGGTCCATATTCTCCAATGACCCAGCTGTGCTCCGCAACTTCACGCAGCGTCAACCTCATTTTAGGGTCTGTAAAAACACATTTTAACCGAGTATCATAAAAAAGTTTTTGAACTGGGGAAGGAAGGAGTTAGGGGATAGAGTAGGGAAAGAAGGGGGAGATATTTCACAAATTTACACAGGATAACCCGTTAGAAAATCATAGCTTATAGAGAATACATATAACTGCCAGGTACCTTTGCAAAGTAGGCCTTCTAGCAAATTCCTCAGCTGTGGGTTCATATCATCTGGGAGTACCAGAGGATTATTGACAATCTGCACGAGGAAGAAAACATTATGCTGATATTTCTATAGCATAGAATGAAACTTGGAAGAATGCTATGTATGATTTATATGAACAATAATGCCCAATTACTTTGTCGTATGTATCCTGAAGTGTGTCTCCAAGAAATGGGTATTGACCCAATATCATACAGTACAATGTAACTCCTACTGCCCATGTGTCAGCAGCTTTACCATGATAGGTAAGACCTACAGAAAAATCAATAACTGAAATGAGAACATGAACTTCCACAGACTTCCCCATACAGCAAACTATCTTACAAGTTCAAAGAGATAACCCTCACCTAAACAACATTCTGGTGCAGTGAAAACTGGAGTACCAGGTGATCGACGAAGCTCATCATTATCATCCTGCAAAATGAATCTAATTATAGCCTCCAGGTTTGTGGCTGTGACTTATCCTAACAACCATTGAATGTCATCTTAAACAAAATAACATTATAACATCTCCCTCAGGCAGAGGTGTGCATGTGCAGCTAGATGGTGATGTTGAAAACTGACATAGGCCTTAGTATTAATATGATTGATACTCCTTCGGAGTAAACACAACGACCTCCCTATCCTCAAACTCAAGATTGGCTAATTTTCTTCAATCAGAACTACTTATCTCACTGTTATAAGGAAAAAGGAAGTTTCACAATGAAGCCTTTGTTTGAATGATCATACAAACTTAGAATCTAACCAAATCAGTGACTTCACAGGAGCAGAGCTGGAATTACAATTATTTTGGGGGATAAGGGAAGAGGGGAGGGATGCTAACGTCATTGGGTACAACTTGAATATTTGGTCATCAGTGTCAATTTATGCCAAAGTCAGACAACCTAAATGAAATAAATGGGTACAACTTGAATATTTAATATTCACAGAGTGTGACTCTAACCATCAGCTTTCATATCAACCAAGTACATCGTATTCATATTTAAGCTCAGCAGTTATAATACCTCAAAAGCCTGGCTGACACTGAAGTCCCCTATCTTCACAGTACCATGACGTGTAACCAACAAATTATCGGGTTTTATATCACCATGCACTATTTTCTGTTTTTCAAAAGAAATTAAGACATGATCACATTATTGACATGGACAAACTCTTTCAAAGTATATAGTAAGACTATAAAAAAGGCAGAAAAAATAAAGAAGCAATGCAAAAAACAATTTCAGTCCTTCAAATAGTACTGATGATCCAAATATGCTACAACCAATATAACAGATTACCACAACCATAAGCATACATTGGAACATACAGTGTCTGTGTGTGGGGGAATGTGTGAGAGTGAGAGAGAGATATTGCTTCAACAATAACAATAAAAAGATTGGTTGGGAGAGAATACATGAGCATGGAGATATGTTAATCCCGAGACTATATCCCGCATGTATTTCCTAGCAGTCTCTTCACCTAAGCCACAAGCAGGACCAGTACCCTCACATACCCATTTGCCTTCCACATATTCAAGCACTGTATAAGAACAAATCATCAGCCAAGCGTAGGGCTTCAAATGCTTAAAAATACCCATCCAACCATGAAGGAAGAGTACACGAATAAATTACACAGACCTCCTGTGAGGTTTTATGAAATTACAGAATCCTCCCTTCTTGTTTCAGAAATTACAAAGGCCACCCTATAAGTAAAACTTAAGGTTTATTTTATGTCAAAAATTATGAAATAAGAAAGGGGGATTTCACTTATGCTAAATGTAAACAGAGCTCCGTTTCATTTCTAAAACGAGATGGGAAATATGTGTAATTTCATTAACCCTCAAGCAAAAGAAACAGAGTCACGAGTACCCATGTAGAAGTGATCTGACTCCGGCGCATCAATCACCTCAATGAGATTAACGATATTAGGATGTTCCACCATTTTCATAATAAGAACCTGGAATGAAAATATTATGTATCATTTAACCCACTGCAGGGATGGTATAAACAAACTGCTGAAACAGCTGAGTTGGTAATGCATTACAGCATATCATAAACGATACAAACTAGAAACTGAAGTAGCATGATAAGAGTAATTGACATTTGACACCTAGGAAGTGAGATACTTGACAAAACTTACATGTGCACATCACATCTCATTCTAGCATTAACTTAAAGAACCAAGTATGCATACAAAGGAAATATACCTCACGCAGCACATCAGTCATAGCAGTCTCTGAGGGTGCAACTCGAAGCTTCAGTAAATGAGACTTATGAAAGGCCTGCAGTACAAAAGGTTTGAAGTCAGGAAATGACTAAATGCTTTGCAATAACATTCTATGTACACATGCCAGTATATCATTCATAGATTTATCATGATCGTTTATCTCTAATTTTTTTTTTTTAGTTTTTCTAGAACAGAATTTTCAAGGTATATAGGTACTTTTCAGTCTACTAATAATGAACAGAGAAGATTATCTACAAATTTCTCCCTTAGCCACCCAATGTTACTAGTCGAACTAACTACCTAGAATCCACTTCCTTATTTGCAGGAAAAGTGATTCCTCCTTAACCCCTTTATTACAAAAATCATGCACATATAAGCCACCATGCAGTAATTTTAATTCATTGCCTTCCCAAACAAAATATAGGGGCTTTACCTTAATTGCGTAATGATTTCCATCTACAAGATTTTGATATAGAACCTGTCATACATGTAAGGAAAAGGGCTAAATATAAAATAATATACACAAGGAAACAGCATAGTACAGTGAACACTATTCTCACCACTTTCCCATAGCTACCAGAACCAATCTTGTACTCACGTACATACTCATTTAGCATCTTCCTTCCATTTTCATCCTGAAAGGGTAACAAAATTCTTTTACAGTTCTGATAGAAGAGATATGCAATAAAATGGGAAAGTTCCACAAAAATGCAGGCCGACAAATACAAAATCCATAAGAAAATAGTTGTCTTCAGATATTAATAGAGGTAACAACCCTAACATATTAAATATAGACAGTGAAAAGTAATAATCAAGAAGACAGTAATAAGCTAAAAGTATCTCAAAGCTAACTTTCTTTCACATGTAACATTAAATTAAACAACTGATAGAAGTTCTCAAGAAAATAGTTGCCTTCAGATACCGTCCCCCTCTATCATTTATATTTGATTATCTTAATAAAGGAGATAGGTCATTCTTTAAATAAACCTAAACCATTGCCTGTTGATCCTAGTTAGTATTACTATACCAGTATATATATTAAGACAAACAGAAAATCATTTCTTGTAAACACAAGAATTTTCATGCTGCAGCTCGTGACAAGCATGTCATACTTTAGTTGACATATGGGTCTTCCAGTAATACATGCCATGTTTTATTTGATGCAGTATTTACCATACTGTCCATTCAAATCATTCCAGTAATCTGCCTAGTCTTGAAAGGATCACTGTCCATTCAAATCCTTACGATAAAAACTAAAGAATTAATCTCACAATTACCTCTGTGCGAATGACTTGGTGAGTTTCCTTAACAGGGAACTGCCTACAAATCATTCCATTCTCTGCTCTAAAGTTCAGAATTTCCTCAGAACGTTTGGCACGAGTTGGCACTTCACTATCATCCCCATTACTTGAGTTAGTAGCCTCGCCATCATACGAGACATCATCATCTTCTATGTCTGCATCCAACAATAGCTCCTCAGAGAGATTATTGTTTGCGCTAGTCTTGGCACTTTGTCGTTTAGGTCTTCTGATGAATCCAAAGCAATTACAACATCCCATAGCTTTGGCAATAGAATAACTCTTGGTAATCATTGGGAGCTTGGACCTTACAGCCGCTGATGTATTTCTCAGCGACGGAACCTTTTGTTTAGTTGAAAATCTGTAAAGAACATTTTGTCATGCTAAAACAAATATGAAATACATACTCAGATACAAGTAACACCAGTCTGACTAACCTCAAACGGCCAAAGCAAATTTCAAATAACTATGTTCTCTGCTGAACCTGCAATAAATTTCACAGCAAGAATTGCGTTAAAAGGATGAATGTTAAATTGGATTAAAGGGTTGCACGGATTACACACAAAATAAGATTCCCCGTTCTCCGTAACAGGAGGTCGGTTACCTGATTTCAAAAGAAGCAAAGGGCTTCAAGCCCTATTTAGCCGGGTTATTCTAAAGGATGCCATTCTGCTAGGTGACGAAAACGGCTACAGATTTTAAACCCACTATGGTTCACAGCCAACATTGTGAAAACTCCAGTTTATAATAATCGTTGCAGGCTCAGCCCACAACCTTTCACCAAGGATTCGTTGACCTTTTCCTTTATCAGGGATGGAAAAAAAAATTAAATAAAAAATATATATATATATATGAATCATTTATAGAAAAGTAGCCTATCAATAAAACAACGCATCAAAATGCAACATCAACTGAATTTTGGAAAGAAAAGGATACAAACTTGATAGAACCTTCAGACGTCATCAAGTAGAAACGACGATGACAGATGCATTCGACTTTCTATTTAAAACATCTAAAAATAATAATGTTCTGGGGCCTTACCTCCTTTTTTTATTTTCGGGTCGAGAATGGCAAAATGGAAGAACCCTCCCTCTCCAGCTCCAAAAGCCTAAAATTCCCCAACGAATCGACGGCCTTTGGAGCAAATTCAAAACCTTAGCGCTAAATGCAAATAGAAACTGACAAACTCCAGTTACCTGAAAGCTGAAACAATCAAAACCCTTTCTTAATTCTGATTCAAGAGGCAAGATGAAATGAGGAATCCGAAACTAAAAAACCCTAAATGGGAATGGGATGATTCAACCGGGAAGGAGAGAGGCAAAAAAGATCGGCTTGATGAATAGGTTACTTAAATTATTGATTTAAAAAAAAAAAAAGTTTCTGCGAAAGTAACGAGGGCAGTATAGCAATTTTTTTTTTAAAAAAATGGAAATAAAAGTATTCTGAGAATAAAAAAAAGGAACAAAATAAAAATAGGAAATATTTGATGTCGCGTCCGACGAAGGAGTAGCGGAAAACGACATGATATGCATTTTTTAGGCGAAGAAACGGTAACCGGTTTAGGTGCTACCTGTTACCTGTCAGGAGGATATTACTATCATCCGTCCGACAATGGGCTCGGTTCGGTTTGGCCCGCCTAATCTAGTATATTGACGTGGAAATTAGTTTATTACGTCATATTATTATTATTATTATTTATTAACTAGAAATAACCCATGCCTAAATGAAATATATATATATATATATATATATATATATATATATATATATATATATATATATTATATATATATATATATATATATATATATATATATATATATATATATATATATATATATATGTTTTAAGTTTATTTGTAAAAATCAGATGAATATTATTTTATAAAAATAAATATGAAAGTACATATATTTATTACGTTTATTACGTCAGTGTTGTACGGTATATTTATGTGACACTGTAAAATTCTCCATATTGTCAATAATAAATTTTTACACAAAACATAAAAGGTGCATATAAATAATTTTTGGTCATTTAGATTCTAGAAGCCTAATTTAGGTAAAATAAATTGTATCTATATTTACATTTTATTATATTTTTATCAAAATAGACAAAACTATATTTTTCAACAATAGATATGAAAATCTTGACAATTAAAATTTGGGACTTTTATGTTGTTAAAAAAAAAAAAAATCTCTAATCGATTATATTATATTATTGTTTTTTTTTTTTAATATTTTCACCTAAGAATTTAACAGAGAAGCCCAAAAGGTGAAAAGTGGCTGGGAAAGGCAATAAGGCAAATAAGAAAAGTTCGCACTAGGCCACTGGCCTTTTTCCCTTTTCGAAACGAGAGGACCAAGTGTTCCGACGGATTGCGTCTCTCTCCGCACCTCTGTGAGCAGCAGAGCAGGTGTTCTGGTTGTTTTTCGCTGCCTTCCAGCGTTTGAATTTGTCTGCAAGTGCTTTCAGGGAAAGAATAGTAGAACATGGCCCTTGTTGGTGTCCTCGCACTACAGGGATCTTTCAACGAACATATCGCGGGTTATTTTCTCTATTTGCTTATTCTCGCTATTTGTATTGCTGTCTGGGTTTGGCTGCTAAATTTTTCTCCTTTCTTTATTTTCTGTGGCAGCTCTTAAGAGACTAGGGGTGAAAGGCGTGGAGATAAGGAAGCCAGAACAGCTTCAGAATGTGGCTTCCCTTATCATTCCGGGGGGAGAGAGCACCACCATGGCTAAGCTTGCCGAGCACTACAACCTGGTATGTTTTTGCTCTCTCCATGTATTATCGACTTACTAAGTGTTTAATTTTCCTTAATTCATAAATTTAACGAACTTATTTTTCGTTAAAAAGTCATTCCAAATTCATGTTTTATGGGAATATTGCTAGTTACCGCTTGGTTAGGCTTTGGTGATGAAAGGTTTAGTACTTAAGGTTTGGAAGTGTGTGAGTTTTTGTTGATATTCCTGTGGGGATTTTTTCCTCATATGCTCAATGAACTACTAAGTAATTAAAGTTAGAATGATAATGTCGAACTGGTTTTATCAGCTTCCTGCTTTGCGAGAGTTTGTTAAAATGGGAAGGCCCGTTTGGGGAACCTGTGCCGGGCTTATATTCTTGGCAAATAAAGTTACAGGTGTGTTATTTCTCTCTTGCCTTTTCTCCCCTGATGTTGAACTTTGGGCAACTTTAAGTACTCTATTATTGTTTTGCTTCTCAATGAAAGCATCTGAAAAAATATAAATGTCTTGTATTTATTTCAGGACAAAAGACTGGTGGACAAGAACTGATTGGCGGACTTGATTGTACTGTGCATAGGAATTTCTTTGGCAGCCAGGTAATGGTCTGCATAACCAATTGTGGAAGCCTGGAACTTCAGGCACGGAAATTTCTACCTTTGAGGGATGTTTTGGGTGAAATGAAGTTCGCCTTCTCTTCTGCATAGTCTAACATTAACCAGACCAACACTTCTTAATGGTACAACCGACAAGGATTGGGCTTTTTGAAGTTACAGCCATGATATGTGAATAAAGTTTCTATTGTTTTAGCATCTTAAGAGGTTCTCCGATACTCCTTGTACTACCCATGATTGAGGTTCCTTCCTTTCTCATAGGCACCGCTTCTAAAAACATGGTTCAAGTTGAGGGTTTAACAAATCCACTTTATTTTGGTAAAAGACTTGTGACCTTATTCTAGAACTTTTTATGGATATAAATGTATAATAAGTCAGACATACAGGTATATTCCAAAATACTAAGAACAATAAGCATTAACTATGAAACAACATTTTGATTCATTTTTGTATAATCAAAAACATGTTAAATCAGATTCAAAGCTTTGAAGCAGAGCTTTCAGTACCGGAACTTGCATCCAAGGAAGGTGGCCCTGAAACATTTCGTGGAGTCTTTATTCGTGCTCCTGCAATCCTTGAAGCAGGACCTGAGGTTCAAGTTTTGGCTGATTATCCCGTCCCCTCGAACCAATTGTTGGGTTCAGATTCCTCTGTGGAAGATCAGAAGGTTTGTAACTCAACTGTTTGTCTGAGAAAGCTTTTAGGCTGCAATATTCTGAATGACATGTATTGCTCATAGACATTTTATGTGAAGACCATCTCATCGAATGGAAAAAGAAAATTCTGAATGTCCTCTTAGACTGGCAATTGAATACCACGTTTCTAGGACCACCAAAAGTGATAATGATCTCTTATTTTGGAGCTGAAGCATGATACGAATTCTAGAAAGAAAAATATGTAGTACAGTGGTCACCTGGGCTCACCTTATCCTGTATGGTGTAGAAAGTATGCTGTTGATATTTTTGCTGGGTAGGAGGAGCTTGTGGCATATAGTTGAGTTTTTATGTTGCCTTAAGCATTTTGGAGTGTTTTTCGTGGATGTGTATCTCAGATATTAATTTTAGTTCCCTTGATGAAGGACGATAGGCTGTGCGTCCCAAGTAATATAGCTTAGTGTTTTCTTTCTTAATGCAATCAGAAGAAATTCACCTTTTTTGGGCTACTCCTGACTTTTACGTGGAGGCGTTAGTATTACTAACAATGATAACTGAAGCATGTTGGCTGATTTACTGAAGGGGCAATTTTTGTATCCGTCATAGGTGATTTACGAAGAAAGCAGAAAGCTCTGTTGGAATGTGGTCTTCCATTAACATTTTAAAAATTCTATAACACTTTTATAAAAACAAATGGTAAAATTTTATTGGACATAAAAAGTGATATCTTCCGTTTTTAGTTAGAAGAGATTGATACTTCTGGCCAATTCTGTGAATAGCTATTTTTAACAATTATTAGAAACGTACTTCAACAACTCTTAGTTTCACTATCTAGAGATCATGATGCGCTGATTTTTCTTTCAAGTACAAATTCTCTTATTAGTTATGTACATAGCAGGTAAGTGTTGAGACAGAAAGTAAAGTTATAGTTGCTGTGAGACAAGGGAACATGCTAGCAACCGCTTTTCATCCAGAATTGACTACAGATTCTCGATGGTATGTATAAATTCTTGTACTCTATTTTTTTAAAAAAAAATTATATGATGCTGTAATTATCTAATTTTTGCAGGCATAGTTACTTCTTAAAGATGGCAAATGATATTGGAGAAGAGGCGACCAGTAGCCTTGTTCCTGTTGAAGTGAATCTGAGTTATTACCAACAACCACGGAATGATCTTCCTGTCTTTCAATAAGATCAGATGACGGCCAAAACTATCTTAATTTTTCTCAAAGAATTCTTTCTTTATCCTTTTATGTGCGTTTTCTTTTTGAAAATAAAAAAATAATAAAAATTACGATAATATTATTAGATCTTCGAAGTTGTTCATAGCTAAAGAATGTATTTTTGTTGTTTGTATCTTGAACTTGATAGAAAGCAATTGCAAAATATTGCTCATGGTTTTTGCATTTGCTGATTTTACTATGCTCATGCGTATGAAGCGATTATTCTATATCATTCCTCCGGAGACTTTATTGTACAGAATTTGTGATGTTAATCGGAAATTTGTAAAACACCAAATAATTTTAGGAAGTGATTTGGTCCGGTATAATTTTAAAAATAAAATTTTAATTTTTTTATATTTAAGATTATATCTAACTTTTTTCTTAAACATTTTAATTAGTATTAAAAAATTTATGTATTTGTCTTATTTATAAAAAAAATAATTTAAAATTTAAGGTTTTGTGAAAATGTTTCATTCTGTTTTTTTTTTTTAAAAGAAAATATTTTTAATAACATAATAATAATAATTCTTGTATCTCCTTCGTCACTCCCTATATCTATGTCTGGTTAATCAAGTCTCATAACCCGTGATCCGTTTTTTAGTTCACACATAAAAGCACCCTTGCTTTTCTCCAACCTTCTCAGAAAACCCAGCAATTCAGTCAATTGCATCTGAAGATTTAGCGAATGAGGCACTCGACGTATTTCTTATAGACCTTGACTTTTTTTTAACAATTCGGAGTTTTGAGTGTTGTGAGTTGCCGACGAACAAAAAAAATAAAATCAAAGCCTCTCAAAGTCGTACATAAACCTCATGTGATTATTCCTCTTGCTTACTTAAGCTTGGAAAAGCTCTCTGATCTGCCAAGCTTTAAGTGACAAAGCTGTATTAGTTAAATATATATATATATATATATATAGTTGCTATTGTATTATTACCTAAGAAACGGGTATATTAATAAGTAGCTTACAGACTCAGAAAGTAGAAAACGCCTTCCCCCGCTTCCAAAGGGTCCAGACTCCAGAATTAATAGATGCTTAACTTGTGTTTTTATTGTAAATATAGCGAGCCAGTAGTCTTCAACTGCAAGCCTTCCTATAGATTGCATTGCACAATCTTCTCTGGAGCCATGAAAGCAACATGCAAATCCATCTGGCTACATTTGCTTAAACTTCAAGTTAGCTTGTTAACTTGGGAACTAATCTCGTTGGCACTTTGAAATGTCTATTACAATAAAAATTTCAAGTTTTTGGGAAAGGAAGTTGACTCTCTTTTAGAAGTTCATATGATAATTGCAAGCAATCGAGCTATTTCTGGGTCCTTATTTGGAGGAAGAAGGATAATAACAAAGCTTAAGCCGCACTCCCGGGCCAACCATCCTGTCAGTGTCACAATCCACTATAAATACTCCCATTGCAATCCATACTTTCCATATCTCCTCTGTTATCGAAGCAGTTAAAAAGCAGAGGAAAGAAAGATGGCCAGAAGAAAGCCGAGCATTCTGTTGGCTTTCTTCATTTTACTCCTTGCCATGGAAGCCGCCATTGCTCAAGGTCAAGGCAATGGTAACGGTAACGGTAACGGCAACGGCAGCGGTAATGGAAAGGAGAAAGGGAACGACAACAAGGACAATGGAAAGGATAAGGAGAAAAAGCCCAAGGAACCGAAGAAGCCAAAAAAGCCAAAAGACGAATCTACAAATTATAAGAAGATGTCCCCTCTGCCATCGGGACAAGAACGAGGTTTCTGCCAAGGAAAGGGGTCGTGTCAATACAAGACCCTAGTGTGTCCATCTGAGTGCGCGGTGAGGAAGCCCAAGAAGAACAAGAAGAGCAAGGGATGCTTCTTAGACTGCAGCAAGTGTGAAGCTACGTGCAAGTGTAAGTTCACATCTATCTTAAAATTCTAACCTTCATTTGATTTTTGAACTCTCACAATAACGAGATTCTTATATTTCACAGATAGAAGAGCCAATTGCGATGGTTATGGCTCCCTCTGTTACGATCCTCGTTTTGTCGGCGGTGACGGTGTAATGTTCTACTTCCACGGCGCCAAAGGAGGAAACTTTGCAATTGTTTCTGATGATAATCTCCAAATTAATGCCCACTTCATTGGAACTCGACCCCAAGGAAGGACTCGTGACTATACATGGGTTCAAGCCCTTGCTGTCATGTTTGACACACACACCCTTGTTATCGCAGCCAACAGAGTATCAAAGTGGGATGACAACGTGGATTCTCTTATAGTAAAGTGGGATGATGAAACAGTCCATATTCCTACAGATGGTGAAGTTGAATGGAAAGTTAATGGCGAAGAAAGAGAAGTGGTTGTGGAAAGAACTGACGATGCCAATAGCGTGAGAGTCACAGTTTCAGGTCTTTTGCAAACGGACATTAAGGTGAGGCCCATTGGAGAAAAAGAAAACCAGGTTCACAATTACCAGTTACCATCCGATGATGCTTTTGCTCATTTGGAGACACAGTTCAGGTTTCCTAACCTTACAGATCTTGTCGAAGGAGTTCTGGGAAAAACTTACAGGCCAGACTATGTTAGCCCTGTCAAGAGAGGGGTTGCTATGCCAATGATGGGTGGAGAGGACAAGTACCAAACCCCTTCTCTCTTCTCAACATTCTGCAACGTCTGCAGGTTCAACAGGCCTTCTGGGTTTCCGACCAATAAGGAACATGCTGAGTACTGATATTATTAATCATTGAAAAGAACTATCTTTTGTCACCGTGTCGAAGCTGTTATTTCTGTGTTTTTTATTTTATTTTTTTTAAAATTGTATCCAGGACAAAAATAAGGGCATAAAAAGCTGTCCACAATCGTGTTCTTTAATATATTTTTATCTGTCTATTGAAAGTATAAAAATCATTCATCTGGTAACTTCTTATCTCGCTTCTGTTTGCGCTCTAATTTCCTTTTGATGTCCCAACAGAATAATGATTTAAAGGGTGACTCCTAGTTGCTTTGCGAATTTAAAAGTGTGGGTTGTTATTGGAACTTCTTGTCTTGAACTACTTCGAGTAAAACAGTCATTATTTTGTTGAGAATTACCACGCGTCTTTGGCAAGAGTAAACAGTTTTATCAGCATTTTTTTATTTGATTGACCACAAGAAAATGCCATTTTTTTTTTTTGCATATTACCCAAGCCCTCACCATTAAACCACATCTAGTGCTTTTTAGAAAATACCATTTTACTTTGGCTAGTCAAAGAAGCAGATCCAACTGCTACTAATTAAGGCTGGGAGCAACATTTCTACGTACAAGCTGCTTCAACTGCTAAACTCTGTCACTCCTCTGTATGGATCCCCGAATGCATTAGTTGATACTCCAATACGACAACTGCTCGTTTCAATACAGGCCTGCTGATGTTAATTTGAGTTAGTTGGAGCAAAAGTAAGTAAGTGAAAAATACTATGTAGAGCACATATGAACTAACTATTTAAGGTAGATAACACCTGCACAATGGAGAGCCCTATTGCTGCTGCAGCGTCCATGTTGGAAGTTCCCACAAGTTCCATGAGGTGTTCCAAAGCTTGCAACTTTAATGGAAGAGATAACCTGATTAGGATAAGGGGCAGTCAAGAGACAGCAAAGGTCCTAGTTTTGTTCCTGATGCTGTATCTGAGTTCCACGACTCTACTGGAGGTGGGTGAGACTCCGAGACATGCGACCACACGCTTCCTATCTGTTTTGTAGTGAAAGAAATTTGTGTTGGATCACCTCCTATTTCCTCAGACAATACGAAGAATGTTTCCATTTGGTCGCAACCACGAGCGTGGTACATGGTACCAAAGAATGAAAGAAAAGAAAAAGCTTTAACCAAGACAAACCTGATATGTCCACTGCTGGGAGGACAGATCAAGAGTACCGCCATTTTTCAGACCTTTCAGTTGCACTGGACCAATGATCCCAGCACCCCATGTGTCAAAGAAAGCTCCATGTTTCTGATGTGGTTAGATAAAGATTATATTGACCGATGTAGTAATGTATGATTACTTGAAAATATAAAAACGTTTATGCAGAAAAAGATAAAAGCTATCCCATATTGCAATTTGTAACCTCTTGATAGCTATTGCATAACAAGGAAAAAGACTGAACCTTAAGTCCCACAGTTAAAATCAGGAGATCAATTGTGTTCTTTCCAGCAATAAGTGTGCTGGGAATCTCCACGATGACCTTAGCTTTAGTACTATTGTTGCCAATTCCACTCCCTGAAAGATATAACTAATGACTCAGAACAGCATTCTTCAAATATTTATGCAAAGTTTAAATGAAAAACTTGGCACTAAGAAAGAATAACCAATATACTTGCATGGCTACTAGTGAGAAACTCTTAAAACTTGTAAAAGGAAAAGATTAAATAGAAACAATCACTATACTGTTAGCGTAAAGACCTAAAAGATCAGTTCTTCTTGCTTTGAATTTATCTACCTGAAAGCTTCCCGTTAATAAAAGCGTGAAGGGCATGGCCAAGTGATTCAATGTGGAGGACAGCTATAGGTTCAACGTGTTTAACATCAATGCTGCCAAAGAAATAACCAAAAAATTGTTCCAAGATCAGATACTCTTCACTTGCGAGCGAACGAATCCCCATGCTTCCTCTATTTAAAAGCCCCCAGGTTGTTGGAAAACTTTTTTTTTTTTTTTCTTAACTAAATGGCACGAATTACACGTGCATTGAATTTCATTGTTAAAACAATGTTGCTTTATCAAAAGAATCCTTACACATGCGTGCTGAATAAATGTAAAGGTTGTTGCTTTGCCGATTTGTGAAGAGAAAATGGAAAGATGAATTAATTAAACTTGGACAGAAGGAAGGAAATCAAATGAGGAGGAACAAAGCATTCACGCCGCCTTGTCAGAAACTCGTAAGCTACAGCCTGTCATTGTCATCGTCCTCTTCCTCTTCTTTTGTTGTATTCTTCGACTAGAGCTTGCAGCTTCTGGGCTCACTGTTTTTCGCGCAGAAGGATCATGTGCGTTTTGGAGTACGGAGGCAATGGTGTCGTTAGCCATTGCGCGCCAAGGACAAGGGGGGAAAGAGACAGCTTGATGTTGCGGAGCATTATGGGAAAAGGGAGAGGAAAATGTGAGTGTACAGCCAGTGTGAGTTAGACTTTGATGCAGGAGACAGCTTCGATTTTGAGATTTTTTAATTTTACAGTATGATTATGATTACGATCACCGAAGAATGCTTATATGGTTCGCTTTCTTAGCTCTGTTAACCTTGCTGTGGTAAGTCGTGTTTCGCGCGCTTTTGTTATCAATCTTCTAGACTTAAGACTGATGTAAAGCTTTTTATTTTGGCGGTGCAGACTGTACACAAAATGCCAAGAACACACATTCTTTTTATTTGATTATGATTATCTTCATTCATCTCGGTTTTGTCGTATTAATAGTTTATGTCTTCTTCTGGATACTAGAGGAAATGCTCCACAATGGTGTCGTATTCATTGAGGAAGAGTGATCAAGATGATAACAATTAACAAACACTTATAAATTATTTTTATTCTACAATAATTCGGTTTGCAGAGAATTTTTGAAACTTATCTACAATTCCTTAACTTTTCGTAAAAAAAATTTATATAACTTCTAGAATTATAGAACTTACTATTCCAGAAATTAATAATTTTAAGCAGAAAACTTTTTATGTTGAAATTGATATATAACTGAAGAAATCAGAAATAGGGTAATTTGACTAATTTCTAACGAAAAAAAGATATTTGGGTAATGTTGTCCCCTCCAAGAGAGAAAATCTTCTCTCCCACACAATTCTGTGTCACAAGGTGTGCCATATACCATTTTACTTAGGCTAGTAAATGGAGCATATTGAACTCCGACTAATTAAGGCTGTGAGCAACATTTCTATGTACAGGCTGCTTCAACTGCTAAACTCTTAGTCACTCCTTTGCATGGATCCCCGAATACGCTACTTGATACTCCAATACGACAACTGCTCGTTCCAATGCATTCCTGTTGATGTTCATTTGAGTCAGTTTAACCCAAAGTAAGTGAAAATTAAAATAGTATGTAAACGACATATATATGAAGTAACTATATAAACACCTTTTGTACAATGGAGAGCGCCTTATTGCTGCTGCAGCGTCCATGGTTGAAGTTCCCACAAGTCCCTTGAGGTGTTCCAAAGCTTGCAAATTTAATGGAAGAGATAACCTGATTAGGATACGGGCACTCAAGAGACAGCAGAGGGCCTAGATTTGTTCCCGATGCTGTATCTGAGTTCCACAACTCTACGGGTGATGGGTGAGACTCCGAGATATGCGAGCACAAGCTTCCTATCTGTTTTGTAGTAAAAGAAATTTGTGTTGGATCACCTCCTCTTTCCTCGAACAATACAAGAGTGTTTCCATTTGGTTGCAACCACGAGCGAGGTACATGGTATCTGCAAAATTAATGATGTCAGATATTGAGGGTCACTTATCAGTTCTTCTCGTGTCGAATCTCTTAACACTTACAATGTCTGGGATGGTTTTCCACAGTTCTTGAGACATTTGGATGAACTATAAGATCCTCTGTAATTGCACGAGTCAGTACAACCTTTATTTGGAGAGACATATGTAGGCCAATATCGCCCAATGCTTTGTCCATTCACCCATGCCTCTCCCTTCCCCATCCCCGTGAAGTCGATGGCAACTGGGTTACTACCAGAAGGAGCAGCAAGGGTAGTCTGATCCAGCATGTTATTTAGTTAGTAACAAAGGCATACGTTTTATATTTAGCAAAAAACGAAAAAAGAGGGACATGTTTCATCCAGCTACCATGAGTACATACAAAGGTAGATAATTTTTTCACTTTGAATTGTCCTGTATTGTCACATGCAAGTCTGTGATAATGAAATAAGAAAATAGAAGTAAGATTACCTTGTACCAAATCAATGGTTGCTTCTTAGGTAATGGAGACTGCGAGCTCCACTGTCCAGAAGTTCCACTAGATAGACCTAAATCTTCGCCTTTGAGTCCAACCTGCTCTCACAAAAATATAGTGATTTCGTAACTTGTAACTTAAACAGATGCTTCGGCCACAAAATTAAAGGCTACACTTGAAATGGAAACTAACAGAGAATATCTAGCCAAGTTAGCTAGCAGGTTTCTGAAGTTTTTCATGCCCATCCCTGCTTTTACTTGAATTTCCATATTTTTTAGTATGTTACCGAAGGGTGAAAAAAAAAAAAAAGAAAAAGCTTTAGCCGAGACAAACCTGATATGTCCACTGCTGCGAGGACAGATCAAGAGTACCGCCATTTTTCAGACCTTTCAGTTGCACTGGACCAGTGATCCCAGCACCCCATGTGTCAAAGAAAGCTCCATAGTTCTGATGTGGTTAGATAATGATCAAATTAGCAGACGTTGTAATGTATAATTACTCGAAAATAAAAAACCATTTCACCGATCATATATATATATATGTGTGTGTGTGTGTGTGTGTAAGCAGAAGAAGATAAAAGATATCTCATATTGCAATATGTAATCTCCTGTTAGCTATTACATAATATGGACAAAAGCTGAACCTGAAGTCCCACTGTTAAACTCAGGAGGTCAATTGTGTTCTTTCCAGCAACAAGTGCGACAGGAATATCCAGAGTGACCTTAGTTTTACCACTATTGCCAGTTCCGCTCCCTGAAAGATATAATTAATGACTCAGAATGGCCTTCTTCAACTACTCATAGAAAGTTTAACTGAAAAACTTGGCACTAAGAACATCCAATATACTTGCATGGCTACTGGTGAGAAACTCTCAAAACTTGTGAAAGAAAAGAATAAATAGAAACAACCAATATACAGTAAGTGGAAAGACTTAAGAGAACATTTGGGAATAATAAATGAATCATGGACACATTAAAGTCCAGAAATCATACATCAGTTCTTCCTGCTTTGAATTTATCTACCTGAAAGCTTCCCATTAATAAATGCGTGGAGGGCATGACCAAGTGATTCAATGTGGAGGACAGCTTGAGGTTCAACTTCTTTAACATCAATGCTGCCAAGAAATAACCACAAAATAATTCCAAGATCAGACACTCTTTAATAATATTGTGAAGAGTATTATATTTTAAGCTCGAAGAAAGCTGTGTTAACAGCTGACGCCTGTATTATATACCTTATTGAGTACCACAAATAGTCACTTCTATCAGCAGTTGTATTTATTTGATCTAGTAGTCCACTTTTTGTAAATGCATCAGCCTTTGAGATACCCACCGGTTCGCTAATCCAACTCCATCCTGAGACTGAATCTTCTGAAGTACCAGCATCTTCTGTTAGAGATTCACTCTTGAAGCTTGACATCATAGTCGCAGAATTAATCTGTCATAAAAAAGGTTACAACTTGTGTTACTTTCGTCTGGTACTAATAAAAAAATAGCTAGAATACTGAAGATTTGGAATAAATAAACTTTTCCAAGTAACCACAGACAGTGGAACTATCTACTCTCATTTGACAGCAGAAATTAATCAACATTCCATTTAAATTTGCTGTTGGGATCAGGGGAATAGCCATAAAGTCAGGACAGATAACCTCAAAATGAAAGTCAACAAGGCCAACCTTTGCAGTATTAAGCACTACGTTCTTGCAGTCTGGCAAGATGCTCACGGACCATGCAGGCACGCTATATGTATTGCCATTGAAATTCACTGTTGCATCAGATCCAGTGCCCACATTAGCAAGAAAGGCAGCACATACAGATCCTGTCTTGTAAACTGCAGCCTGTGTTTAAATGGTTATAAACATACATTATGTAGAGAAGACTTCTTTGAGAAGGACAGCCTCTTTTAGACCTTGAAACAGTTTAGTCTAAATATCTATTCTCACATATTACGAGTAAGCTATTTTAATAAGGCCAAAAAGTTTGATAAAGAAAACTCGCACCTCTAGATTTGGACCAAGAGATGAAATTGTGGGATCAGTTGATATTAATGCCTCTTCACAAAGCTTAATGGCCTTGTGCACATCTTTAAGGTGACCCCACTTGGGCTGCCTAACCATCCCTGCATCATAAGGTTAAAATATTTTTGATTATCACATATAAATCTGTTCACTGTGCTCTCCGTCCTCTACATGCAGAATAAGCATATCAGCTGTACATGCAGGACTCTGCATATGGTTGCTACATTGCATTCAGCTCATGACTGACAGTATAATTGTCCCGTCTACTATGTCAACTATATATTGATCAGGGAGATAGAAAGATTGCATACCGTACTCATCAATTGGGGCATCATAATCATAACTTGTAGAAATAAATGGTCCGCCAGTGGTCCGGCCAAAATTGGTTCCACCATGGTACTGTATCAGAGAAACCAAAAAAATTTTGTGGCATCAGCTCCCTTTCATGGCTCAGGCTGATTTTTCCTTGAGCATTGTTTAAATTAACTCAAACTTCACATATAATTGCATTTCCATTACCATATAATAATTCTGGAACGTTCCACCTCGCTGGTAAAATCGTGCTACAGAAAATGCAATATCTTCAACGGGTCTATAAGGCACGGCACCACCAAATGATAGAAACCTAACATTCCAAAGCAAGAGAAAATGAGAAAAGGGATACAATCAACAAGATCATATCTGAGAGCATATTTCACTCAAACACCATAACGTTTCATAAAGAAAAGAACACCAACCATCCAGTCCAATTCTCAGTCCACATTTTTGGCTTCTGATTTGAATTTGGTGTGAATTGATCGCAGTAGAATCCATTGCAAGTATTAATCTGTAAGTTTTAAATATGTTAGTCCATTAATAAGATTGATTCAATATAGTAAGAGTGCTCTGTTCAGGAAAACACGCAATCTCTTAACAGATGAGGAGAAAACTTACAATTGGATTTGGAGCATCTGCTTGCTGGCACATGACCCACGGAACTCCTGTATCAAGAGATGTTGCCATTGTTGCTGCCCAATTGATGTAAGTTTTAGCAGCAGCACCATAAGCCGCATCAATGTTACCATACTCATTTTCAATCTGGCATCAGGAAGTAAGGATTCTTTCTCATATTAAAAGATATGCAGATGACCAATAGTATTTTTTATTTTTTAAAAAAAAGCGCTTTAACCTGAGATAAAATGATAGGTCCTCCCTGAGACGCATAGAGTTTCTCTTGCTTCATCATATCCACAATCTTTGCAGTGAATCGCTGCATTTCTGCCTGTAGACAGAGACCAAATGAGTGGCAAAGGAATTAAGAAGCGGGACGAGAGAAGAGAAGGAAAAATAAAATACCTTGAATGGTTCATTATCAGTTCGGAGCTGAATTCCGGGAATGAAATGCAACCAAAGAGGAAAACCACTGTTCAAAAGTTAAAGCCCAGCGGTTAGATAAAGACATCCCTGAAAGGAATCCAAAGGAAAGAACCAACTTTACCCATAGTTCCATTCGGCGCATACGTATGGACCAATACGAAGATGCACGTACAGGCCCGCTGCTGCAACTGTTTTAACAAATTTGACCAAATCTTTCCTGCCTTCAAAATCATACTGCATGCAAAACAGGTAATAGAAATGGATCGTTAGCTTAAAGAAGTCGTGTCTTAAATTATTTTCTGAGGTTAATTAACATCTTGTGTTGGGTTGAACTTTTTAAACTCTTTATACTATAATGTTTCTATTAATAATTATTGAAATGATAGACTGTCCAGCTCAGTAGCATCTCTTCTTTTGCTACTTTAATTAGTGAAAAAGCTTCATAGTTTCTTTCATATCTTTCAAGTTTAAAGGCTCAGAATTCACAAATAGACTGTGAGCTGGAGGAATATAAAATTGGTAAGTGAACCTGGTTTCGAACTGGTTCATGAATATTCCAGAAAACATAGGTCTCAATCACATCCAATCCTCCATCTTTGGATTTCTGAATGAGGTCAGGCCACATCTGCAACAACAAAGGAAAGCTCGGTTAAGTTTTAATCAGAGAAAAAGGAAAACACGCATAGCGCGCGCAAAAACAGAGGTCGATAGAGAAAGACCTCCGGAGTACTCCGTGGGTAATGAATGGAGCCAGAGATCAAGACCCGGCGCTTGCCGTCGATGACCAATGCTCGGTGATCGTACGACACATTGGCGCAAAACGAGTCGTGGGCGAGAATGCCGAGGACCCAAAACAAAACAAAGAGAATCTGCATGTTTCTCATAGCCTTTTTGTGTTTTAGAAAGATAAAAACTTGCGAGCGAATGATTCCCTGTGCTTCCTCTATTTAAAAAGCCCAGGTTCTGAGAAAACTTTTTTCTTCAAGTAAATGGCAAAAATGACTTTGGGAATCCGCTACGATTGAATCTTGTTAAGACAATCTTGCTTTCCCAAAAGAATGCTTACACTGTTACACATGCGTGCTAAATGTAAAGATTGTTGCTTGGCCGCTTTATGAAGAGAAAATAAATTAATAAAACTTGGACAGAAGGAAGAGAATCAAATGGGGGAAGGAACAGAGCACTAAAGCGAAGCTATTCTACACCGGGAAGTTCACGCCACCTCGTCAGAAACTTACAAGCTACAGCCTGTCACCGTCATCGTCTGTTCCTTCTATTGTCTTCTTCGACCAGAGCTTGCAGCTTCAGAGCACACTGACTCACTGTTTTTGGCGCATTTCAGTATTTGTTCTGCTTGGATTAAAATGAAGATGCTCCCTTATATTATATCATAGTATTAGTAGAGTAGAAGAAGAAAGCAGAAGGATCAGGTGCGTCTTAGAGCACCGAATCAATGGTGGTCTTCACAAGTTTTCGTCAGGCATTACCGTGGTGAGAATGAGCAGTGAGATAAGTGGGGTACGGACACGCAATCACTGTTGGAAGGTACTGCCTTAAAATTTCACCGTCATATGTGTCCCCAGATACGCGCGAAGCACAAGAAGAGGTTAATGACAGGTTGATGTTGGGTAGCTTCGATTTATGGGGAAAGAGAGCAGATAAGGCTTGAGATTTTCTTTTTTGTTGGTACAATAAAATTACTTAAGAATGTTTATGGTTACTATGTTATTATTAATAATTATAGTTATTGCGTATAAATATAATCACATTTCTAATCTATTGCCATAATTTTCTATTAAGGTTTGATTGGGGGCATTTCATCATTCTGCGTTCCACATTTTATAAACGTTTAAAGTTTACTTGTTCTATTTGGATTTGTGTTACGGTCAATCGCGAATAGGAAGGGGTAGATTGGATAGGTAAACACGAGACTTTTTGGCCAACATACAAATACCAATCTTGATCTAGTTTGACAAATATAAAAGATTGTACGTGTTGTTTTTGGACCCTAAGCAGTTGTAGAAAAACAGAGCAAAGTGGGACTTTGACAGGAGAAAAGGGTGAGGCGTCGGTGCAAGTGCGAGTGTGCAGTTGGATGCTACTTAATTGTTAACTGGTTCCACCCCCAACCAACAACCAGATCGCTTTACAAAATGGTTGCCCATCCAAGCATCTGCATTTGTGACCATTAGCATTGACTATAACGTCTTATGTCTCCACCACTTTACTTAATTTAGAGTCATCGCCACATCGGTTTGCTTTCACATCTGTCCTACCTAAATGACAAACCAATGCTTCCTTTTCTCTCTTTATTATATATTTAGTGGTATCTATTGTTTGAGTAATCATATATAGGACTTAGGACTTATCTAAAATGTAACATGGTTTAGCATAACTACGTAGCGAGCGGCGCGTGCTTACTGTGGTGGGGTGGATAGCCCATCAGCTTGTGCATGTGGTGGTTGGGTCATTCAAAAACGCAGACTAATTGATGGTTGGGTCATTCCATAGCTTCGGTTTACTGCTTTGTTCATCATTCATTCCTTCGTCTAGTGCGCCCTTGCCGATTTGCCAAGCTATCTTTTGTGTGATTCATTCAACTTTTGATTAAGAAAAAAAAAAATCTATATCTATATCTATATATTAAATAAGATTGATAGCATAAGTTGTGGCAAATACGGCACTGTGTCCTTGTATGCTTGGATTTCTCCACTCTCATTAAATGAGAAATGGGGAGATGCCGATAGCAACGTAAAGCGGACAGTCGTCCTTACCACTAATTCTCTATTTTGAACTATAATGCGCATTTTATATTTACATAGTTCACGTGTAAGCTTTGGTGTGTCGTCTTCTGCTAGTGCTGCTTGCTTCTTATCAATCTTCTAGACTAGATGCAAAGCTTTTTATTTTGGGGCGGTGCAAGCTATACACAAAATTCCAAAACACACTTTTATTTTTTTTAAAAAAAAAAGATTATGCTCATTTCAAGTCTGTGGTGATAACAATTAATGTCTTCTTCTGGATACGGGAGGAAAATGCTTCAGAAACAATGAGAAAAGAAATTAATTATAGATATCAAGCTATTGATCACATGCATCATATGTAGTCTCACACCGCTAAAACCCAAAACAAACGAATGACAAAAAGATTAGAGATGGATTCCATAAACTGACTAATCAAACATTCATTGTGATTGCAAGCACATATTTATATTTTAAGAGGTTGATCCCTATGGCTATCTTATCTAGTTGGCCGTACGTGCCCTACAAATCCACTCACTCATGTTGTGACATGATTCGGTTCCTCGCAAGCTTCGTCGTCTGGCTGCCAATATTATTATGTCCAACGCAACGCGCAAACAATAGAAGTGCGATCATCGTGATATCAAAGCGTGTAAATGATTTTATTCCACAATAATTAGGTTTGTGGAATCTTTGAAACCTTATCTACAATTCCTTGACCTTTCTTTGAAAAACAAATGAATGATTTAATTTTTCAAGATTTGATAAAATTTTAGAAATTAATAATTACTTAGAGTATAATTTTAAGCAGAATTTTTTTTAATCTTAAAATTAAATAAGCATGTATAACTTACGAAATAAGAACTAGGGTAATTTCTAACATAAAAAGGAGAATTGACTAATTTTCTAAGAGCATGTATATGAAAGCGGGCGGCGGAACGGATCTAGCGAATTAATTTTTTCACCACAAGTTGATATTTCCACCACCCTTTACACTTCCGGAAGCCGAAGAACGGTGACAATATTAGTTTTGGGTGGCGTGAAAATCAACTCCCAACGATGTAAAGCAACATGAACGAACTGATGGATCAGCAGACTAACATGGACCATGGATCAAAACATTGGACCTTTCATATTTTGTTGTTATTGGATTTGAGCCTCATAGTTCAATCCAATTATAGGTCCATTTACTTGACAGCATGAGGCCGAACGGCCAGATAGATCACAAGCAATTGGGCCTCAGTCACGTCGGCTTTTATGCAGTAAAGCCCAATCAAATAAAAGGCCCGTTTATATAATAGCGGGCTGCCAGTCGGCCCAAATCAGCACTAAACAAGGACTATGGATCACAAACAATCGGGCTTATTATGTGGCTTCATTAGTCAAGCCCAATCAAAAATAGTAGGCCCATGTACATGAAAGTGGGAGGCCCACAGCCCAGAGCAACATGAACGGACTGGTGGCATAACTGTGCCTCTCGCAGAAAACCCTCGTCGTCGGAAGTTCTTCAAAATTCTAATCAATGGCTTCCTCCAAGAGCTCTAAAACAGAAAAGAAGACCAAGAAAGTTGGAGAAAGTACAGAAACCGCGAATAAACCAAGCAAATCAAGAAAAGATGAGGACTTAGGGAAGCAAAATAAGAAAAAGCAAAATCCAAAGGAAAAGCAGAAGGAGAAGGATCCGAAGAAAGCGAATAAGAAGGACAAGGACAAGGAGAAGGAGCAGAAGAACAAGAAGAATAAACTGAGCAATGGGCATGTGAAGGAAAATAAAATGCTAATAGTTCCGTCTTCCAGTGCCGAAGAAGAAGGAGAAAGCACATATGAAGAAGATAACACTGAGATCACAAATGGGAGAACAACCGAAACAAAACCTAATAAGGGTAAACGGAAAAAAGGCGACGACGATGGCAAAGTAGCTGAAGACTCCAAAACGCAAAGGTTCCCTATGCATCGAATCAAAACGATAATTAGGGCAGAAGAGAATGATTCACGTGTTTCTCAGGAAGCCGTATTTGTCATCAATAAAGCTACGGTACTTATCGTTTGATTTATTTGTTGATTAAAGCTAAGCTTTTTATTTACCAACCATTTTAAGGTTTTAGACTTTAGTAGTCCGAGAGTACACTGCGTCTCTGTAGGATTTTTGTGTCATATTTTTTTTTTTTTTGTGGTTGCAGGAAAAGTTCCTTGAACAATTGACGCAGAATGCCTATACTTGTTGCATGCAGGATCGAAAGAAATCTCTTAGCTACAAGCATCTCTGTAATTTTACTCTAATATATACCATATACCATAATTGTTGCTAGTGTTGATAATGGCATACTGGAAATTCGTTTGTCTATAAATAAATGTCTCTTATATTGTTCTGAAAACTTATTGGTGACTGAATGCATCTGTTGGTACAAGGGTTCTCTGAATTAAGGAGGAAAATATTGTCCTTGTAAGTAACACCACATAGGTTTTGTACTGGAGTCATAATTAGAAAACTTTCTCATATCATATCTGACTAATAGTAATAGGAAGTTCTCTTCTTAGTGGTCTTAGATTTGGACATTTGGTGGCATCTCTTCTTGAACTTTCTTCCATTCAAGGATAAATAACATCTGCTCTTTGACTCGTCCTCACAACCTATCTGCATGTCTCTGACCTCTAGTACATGTATATTGTGCTGCATCCATTGATTCAGCACCGTCACCTGGTTCTGGAAACCTGTATCTTGAATTACCTGTAATAGATAATTGAAAGTGATATTATTTTAGGCTATCGCTGAATGGTATAGTGATACAGTTACAGTCACATGATACGTGTTTTCCCCAATGTCTTCCATTGATCTTATCCTATGATCTGATCCTAAGCTACTGCAAAGTTTGGTTTCTCTTTATCTGGGCAGTATTGTCTGAAATTTTTTATCAATGAAAGGAAGAGAGCAAGAATCAGGAGGGAGGTCACTAACGTCATCTGTGTTTCGGCACCATCATTTAACTCACTGAAACCGTTGGTTCTCCCAATTTCCACTTGTAACCTATCACTTGGAACGAGGATAGAAGTAGGAGGTAGATGCCAAATAGATAATTCAACAACCATAAGGCTCAAGATTTTCTACAGAATTATTATTTTTATGCTGTTAAATTGTTTCTTGTACATGTTTGTATTCTGCATGTTCTTTGAGACAATCAAATATTGCTGTTAAGACATTTTTTTGGCCTTTTCAGCATCTGTTGTTAATAAGCAGAGGAGATACGACTTCCTTTCTGGTGATTTCTTATTTCCATCAAGTGCTATCCCTATTGGAATTTCTTGACGTCGAACTTTCTCTTTATTTCCTCTCTAACAAGCTTGTCTGTATTGCTTTTGCTTGTTCAGATTTTGTTCCTGAGAAAATAAAAGCAGAGGATGCATTAGCGGAGAGAAATTCAGGCGGTACAGGGGAGCTTAAAAACTGTAAAACATGACATGCTAGTGAAGAATCTAACCATATACTTTCCTAATCTTGTCGTCTTATGTATATGGAAAACATATATCAGGATGAGGAATAGATTACTTTCCTTTACATTTCTATAGTGGATTTAACTTCTTGCCTTTCTTCAAAACAAAGGGCATTGTTTTAGTGACCATGCTTACCTGTGGTTGAGTGAAATGTAGGTTTCCTCAAGTAGGTGGACTGGCTCGACAACCATCTAACACTAATATATCAGTATTGTATTGGTTTTAGCGACAATGTCATCAGTATTTATTAAATTGGATGTGCTTTAAATTGGTATCTTTGTGTTTTAAGCAATTTGTATATTTAGTTTTTAAATTACAAAAAATGCAGATCCGATGATCATCTATGTTAGCTGGTGCAGGCTTCAAATGTAACCATTAGAACCCTTACTGCATTGTGGCAGTTCAGAACCTTTAAGAATTCCTATTATCTATCTGTATTGGCATGTTTTCTTCGTTCGGTATTAAGCACGCCCAGCATCGAAAGCTCTTGTGTATCACTTTGACCTTAAAACCAGAAACAAGATTTAAACTCTACTTAAGCGGTCGCCGTCCCTTTCACAAATTTCTTATACCTCCTTACAGTACTACTTCCACAAGGACGGCGTTACTATCGGACAACCAACAAGAACAAAATCAAAACATAAAACCGTAATTGCAGCTTACGGAGGATGTTTTGACAGATCAAACTTATTCTAACGTATTATATAATCGGAGACCTAAAATTCTACACCCAAATGAAGGGTTTGATCAGACGTAAATGATGAAAACAAGAAAGAAAGCGAGTCCTAGAACCTTGCCTTCTCGCCCTCAAGAAGAAATGATCAAGAAAAGATATATAACCAGTTAAGATGACCCACTGTCAATCAACACTGGGCAAGGCAACCAATAGTAGGTCAGAGGCTAACATCCATGGGGATCATGCAACTGACAGAGTATCCTCAATCTTGCTCAAATTATCTTCAAAAGCAAATAAGAGACTTCTTCCTTAAGAGTGTGGCAAGTTATAAACAATTGATTTTTTGGCTATTTCAGATCAAATAAGAATTACAAGCGAAAGGTACGCAATCGTGCCCATCTTTTTAAGGCTCGAGATCTCAACCTCTTCTTCCTGTATTCACAAGCAAAATCCAACTGGCTACCACAGTAGAACCTCTCTATGTGTCTCTGTTGACGCACCACCTTTCAATGATGTATAAGCACCGATGCTAACAACTGATTTTACTTACTAAACGTTCTACCTAACTTCAGGATACCCCCTTTCAAGTCTCAATAAATTCACTTTCTTCCATGTTCCACATGAAGCACTCACACGCTCGCTATCAATTGCCAAGGCAAGGATCATTTCTCCATTTCCCTCTTGTTACCCACCAACATAGATAAAAGATGGCGATCATGAAGCAGCCATTCTTCTCCCTCTTACTTCTTCTAGTGGTCCTATGCTATTCCACCACCACTTCAGCACAGTCACCTGCTGCGGCTCCCGCCCCCTCGCCTTCATCAGCCCCCACAGATATCATCAGAATTCTCAAAAAGGCCCAAGGATTCACCACCCTTATTCGACTCCTTAAGACCTCCCAAGTGGCTAACCAAATCGATTCCCAACTGTTGAATTCAAACAGTGGCTTAACCTTCTTTGCTCCATCAGATAGTGCCTTTCAAAGCCTTAAAGCCGGATTCCTCAATTCCCTCAACGATCAGCAAAAGAACGAGCTCATCCAATTCCACATGTTACCTTCATTTGTTGCAACCACAAATTTTGATACTTTGAGCAACCCAGTGAGAACACAGGCTGGCGCAGACCCCGATAGATTGGCATTGAACATAACCGGTTCAGGAAACCAAGTAAATTTGACAACAGGCATTGTTAATGCAACAGTTGGTGGCACTGTATACACTGATAATCAGCTTGCGGTTTATCAAGTGGACAAGGTACTTATTCCCCGGGATATTGTCGTTCCTAAGCCTCCAGCACCAGCTCCGGCTCCGGCAAAAACTAAGACTAGTAAGAAGAAATCGGCAGATACTGCTGCATCTCCAGCGGATGACGACTCTGCTGCTATGACTTTGAAACAGAGGATGTGGGTGCCCGTTGGAGTTGCTGCAATTGCAGCACTAGCAGTTTCATTGTAACGTTGAAAAGGAGCGTCAAGATCAATTTTCCAGCTGGGTTATGTGTTCTTTATGGTACATTGGTCCAATGTTACCGTGCTGTATGATTTTCTCGGAGCTAGGATGGATTGAACGAGAATGAATCATTGTAGTGCTTTCTAATAATTTGTTTTTTTTTTTTCCTTTTTTTGGGTCTAATTTTTTCCCCTCTTCTTAATCAAGTCTTGTGAAAATATTACTGAATTTTGGAAGTATTTTCTTATTTCAATCAGTTCTTCCTCCTCCCAAACAAGGCAAAGTTCATATCTTGTCTATGTTAAGAATGTTGTGCTCTTATTAAAATCAATAAATTTTACAGGAAATGGATACTGAAATTTGTTTAGTATTTTTTCCCCAATACTCCATAGTATACTTCCTGAACAACAGAAGATCTAGATGCATAACCTGAGACTAAAATATAATAATCAATATTATATTTGTTAAATAATCGTGGTAGCAGTATAACAAAAACAAATCATGTTTATGTTTGATAGAAGGAAATTGCACTCTTGTTGAATTGCCTTCACTCTTGAGGCCTAGTATAGATCTCAATACTGGACTCATGGAAGGACCGAGAACCATTGAAAAAGAGTATAAGCTTTTATCAGTAAGAGAATAGGCTTTTCAAATTTAAGGAATTAGGAGGTTATCAAAGAAATTTGAGATGAATAAATCAGCAAAAAAGAAAAAGAAGATTTAGAAGACAAATAGATAAAGGTACTTACATGCACTTGTCCGAACAAGCCTGGCAATTGGGAGTCCAGTCACCAGTGCACATTCACAGCCACGGTTAAATTAGGTACCTGAACCGGAAGCAAACTTGGTTTCTACCTCACAGATTAATTTCCCAGTACATGTAATTGAAAGAACCAAAAATTTTCAAAGAGGCTCAGGGCAGATGACAGAAGAAATAGCATCATGCACTAGAGACTAGAGACTTGTGGTGTGGGGCATGCACTTCGTTAAGAAGATGAAACACAGAATCTGCTTTGGCAAAGTTGGAAGGGGTTAGAAATGAAAGAATATAATTGTATTTTATCTGCTTACAGTCACACCCAATTGAGTTGTCACTGATTTTTCCCTGGCTTCCTAAGCAAAGGGAATTGGCAGCGGCAGCCAAATCTACTTACTTGTTAATCACCTTAATCTTCCTTTTGATGCACCACCTTGAATTCATGACAGATAAGATATACAGCTATAATTTAATTTCACAGCTAAACCTTTCACCTACCTATCATTCGCTCAACCCCTATAAATCCCTCTCGTCCGCAATCTCCACATATCAAACACTCATTGTAATAAGCAATTAACTTATCGTTTGCGTAGTTCCATCAGTATCAACGCAATCTAGAGCCTTCAATCGCCAACATGAAGATGAAGCAAGCTCTCTTCTCCTTCACAGTTATCCTACTTTTTTCCCCATTCTATTCTTTAGCCCAGTCACCTGCTGCAGCCCCTAAACCCCCAGCAAAACCAGTCCCTGCCTCACTAGCTCCCACAAAATCATTAGTCCCTGCATTACCTGCAGATGCTCCTGATTCTTCTACTGAAGACGTCATTGGAATTCTCAAGAAGGCCAAATCTTTCAAAGTTCTAATTCGCCTCCTGAAAAGCACCCAAATGATCAATCAAATAAATTCGCAGCTTATAACTTCAAAAAACGGTGGCTTAACTATTCTTGCACCTGATGATAATGCCTTTTCCCAACTCAAAACAGGATACCTTAACTCTCTAGCTGATGGGCAGAAGATTGAACTTTTGCAATTTCATGTTCTTCCCGTCTATGTTTCAAGCTCAAACTTTGATTCTCTGTCGAACCCTGTCAGGACACTGGCTGGTGATAATCCCACCAGATTGCCACTAGACGTGGTTGCTTATGGAAACAGTGTGAATATTTCTACAGGGGTGGTTAATGCCACAATCAGAGACGTAGTATACTCAGATAAGCAACTTGCTATATATCAGTTGGACAAGGTGCTTCTTCCTTTGGACTTCTTTAAGCCTAAGGCTCCAGCTCCGGCACCGACTTTAGCAACGGCTCCTAAAGCTGATAAGGATAACTCATCGACTGAAAATCAGCGCGTGACTGCCAAGGACAGCTCTGGAGCCATCACTTTGATTAGCACTCAAGGAACAACGTTGTTGTCCCTTGGAGTTGCTTTAGCTGCAGTGGTAGCTATGTCAAGTTGAAGAACAGCATCTGACAGCTTCATTGAAATTTTTGAACAATCACTTTATTATTTTTTTTCTTTGATTTTGCATTATGTTCTGTTTTTGGTTTTTGATGTATGGCTGGAGATATATGTGAAGCCTTGAGTTATTTTGTTATTTTTTTTTCTTTTAATAAAAATGATTGTTTTCCTTTATTTGATATTTCTAAGTTATATGCACGTAACACAATCTTCGTTCTTCATTGAATCTAAAGATGAATTAGTGGCCAATTCGTTAGGACCTGGGACAGGGGAAGCTATTCCTACTTACAATGCATAGAAGCATGCATGGTAAATGTTATGAGAATATCAAAATGGTGGGTTTATTAAAAATTAAAGGTTAAGAAGAAAGAGCCAACGAGGAGGAGAAGAAAGAAATAAGTCTAATTTCTTTATGAATTCGTAAGATATCAGAAAATATGGATGCGTTTTTATGTTCGAAGTTAAAGCTGAATTTGTATCTGTGAAAGGCTTTTAAAATGATAATGTGACTTTCAAAAGAAGTAACAATTGAGCTAAGCTTTTACTCATTTGTAGTCCTTTAATGGTAATATCAATAAATAAAATTCTTATCAATGAAAGGAAAAAAAAAAATTGCTAGATAGTTAACATATGGGAAAAAAAAAATGACCTATTCTCTGGACTTCAAAACTTTTACAATGTTGTAGATATTATAAACAAAACTTTGTATAGCTTTTGTATAACCTGTATGTGTTTTAGAAAGCACATTCCCATATCCTATAATATACCAATCATGCTTGAGGTCAACCCATCAGAGAGAAGCCAGGGAAGAAGAAACTATAATTTTCTTGTTAAATGGGTTTTCTGAATAGGATTTAAGGGAAAATTTTGAGAAACAGACAAGATAAACAGTTGTTTTTAAGAGTTTAATTGGATCGGATTTTTGTAGTATACTCCCTCCCAGTCCAGTCCCAGATAAACACGGGATAGCAACGTATTCATGCATCTAGTTCCTTTATTTGTTCACACCCAATTCAGTTCTCACTTTGTTTTCCCTTCACTTTCAAGGGGATAAAAAACAATTGCCCCATCAGCCATCAACCAAATATCCATCTTTGCCACTTAACAAGAAATGCATGCGCTCATAAATCACAACTTCTAATAGCCTCAATAAAATGGCAATCACCCATCTCTGTTTTCCTTCTCACTAGCATTGCTATTTTCGCTCTTGTATTCCACCGCCACTTTAGCCCAATCATCGCCAACTATTGCCCCACCAAAATCCACCCCTGCCGCACCAACAGCATCACTACCCCCAGCATTAGTTCCCATATTGCCACAGTCACCATCAGACGCCACCCCAAACAATGCACAGCTTGCCGCAACAAAAAGTGGCGGCTTAACTATTCTTGCTCCAGATGATAGTGCTTTTTCACAGCTCAAACCAGGGTTCCTCAACTCCGTCTGATGGACAAAAGCTCGAGTTTTTACATTTCCACGTTCTTCCCATCTATGTTTCTAGCTCAAAAATCGACACACTAAAAAACCCCGTCCGAACACTGGCCGGTCTTAACAACAGGTTCCAGCGAAACGTGACCAGCTTTGGTGGCAGCGTGAACATTTCAGCAGGGGCAGTTAATACCACTCTCTCAGGCATTGTATATTCCGATAAGCGTCTTGCTATTTATAAGGTGGACAGGTCACAGGGTGCTTATTCCTCTCGATTTCATTGCTTCTTCTAAGGCGTCAGCACCAGCAGCAGCACCAGAATTGGCACCATCAATTGCGCCAGCACCTAAAGCTGATAAGGAGAAGCCATCGGGATCGGCTTCAGAATCATCAGATGAAACATCATCGCAGGTTGTTCCCAAACTGCAGAGTTCTGGCACAATAAGAATCAGCATGCACGGAACGTGGGCATTCCTCGTAGTTGCTTTCCTAGTAGTTTTGACGGTCTAAGTAGGGTTTAGGGCATTTTATTCGATGGCCTAACATTTAATTTCCCCATTAAAAAAATTTAGTCTGTAAGCAATGAAAATAGATTAATTATAAATAAAAAGGAAAAGTAGCATAGGAGACAAGGGGCTCATTCAAAATTTTGAATTAATGTAGGTATGCAATCAGATTGGCTCATAAAGATTAAATTTAAGAATTAAAGAAGAGGAACAATAGACAATCAATTATTTTGGTGCGCTGAGTATGATACGGTGGGTGTTGAGGTAGGATTCCTTTACAAGACCTCTCAGACAATGCCACTCTCGCAAGATTTAACAATTGGGTTTTCTTTTTCCTTGGTGATTGATAGAAATTAATACTCAACCTAAAGATTACCCACCTAGCCACTTACTTTTCTACATATAATAATAATACATACATGAATCATAAGTGATTGTAACCTCTAAAGCCAACATATATATAATTTAATTTCAGACATTATAACATGCGGAATATCGTAATGAACGATGCATACACTAGAACCACTCCAAAACTCTCCTAGCTCTTTCTCTCTCTCTCTCAATCACCATTAATACGTATAATCACGAATTAATGATGCACCACCTTCCGTCATACTATATATTAATTAATTTGAAAGGTAAGGATATATATATATATATATATATATATATATATATATATATATATATATATATATATATATATATATATATATATGTATAATCACTCTCGAACTCGATCGTAACTAATGTAATTAAGCTTCCATTTCTAGCTAGCTAGCTAAATCTTGTAACTACCTGGCCACCTATCATTTCCTCCCGCCCTTACGCAAGCCAATCCTTCTCACACCCAAACTCACAAATTGACAAAAGGCTATCTCCAACTTCGATACTCTCACCAACCCGGTTCAGACCCAGGCCGGCGACGACGCCAAGAGGCTACAACTTAACGTCACCTCTTACGGTGGCAGCCAAGTCAGCATGACCGCAGCAAGGTGTGGTTAACGCCTCCGTTACAGGCACCGTTTATACGGACAACAAGCTTGCCATCTATCAGGTGGACAAGTTGCTACTCCCAGTTGACCTAGTGCTCTTCATCGTAGCTCTCGCCGCAGAAAAAGGAGATTGACCTAAAACTGGCGTCGAGGATGATAAAACAGAACCATCTGCAGCGGATGATGGCGAAGCTAGTGCTAGCGGTTACGGTGGATGCTTCTGGTTCAATGAGTTAGTTTCAGCTTTAGCAAAGGAGTGAGTGGCTCTTCTTCTAGGAATGGCTTTTGTGGCTGCACAAGCCATCATATCATATGAAATCAAAGGGAACATGGATGACGATAGGATCGATGCAAATCCAATATTTTTTTGTTGTTGTGCTCTTTTGGCTTCTGCTGAGTTGGATTCAACGGTCATGATCAACTGTTATCTTTCTGCTTGTGAATAATCATCATATTTGGCTGTGAGAGCCGGAAAGTTTGTCTTTAGCTAGATAACGCATGGAGCAATCCTTCTTTTTTTTTTGTCGTTTCGCTTTACTTATTTGAATTATCAGAAATGCAATGCCTATGCCTCCTCCCCCTTCCCTTTATGAAACAGAGGTGAGGCTCGCAACAGATTCTATTATATGCATATGATCATATATCATCATCATATCATATAATAAATAACAACCAAACATTATACGATCAAGATGTAGCTAGCCATGTGAATAAATGTCACCTAAGTATAAGTCAGCTATATACAGATAGTAGTAGAGTGTTTAATTAAAATATGGTTATAGTGTACTTATCTTAAGAAAGAAGTAAATAAGTTACATTTATTATTATTTGTCACAGTACTAGTTATACACCTCTTTCGGCACTTTTGTCAAAATATATTTTTGTTTATACGATATGCCAAATTAATTAACAATATCGATATATATAGTTCATGCGCGCTTTTCTTTTATGAAATTAAGTAATAATGTGAAAAAAGCTTTTTCAAAATATATATAACGGCTGAATTAAATCTTTACATATATATTTGCTGGGCCAAATGGAGATGGAACTGATAAATCTCGGACAAATGTACGTGGGGATCAAAAGAGGAAACATCATGCTTGCTGGCTTGCTTCGTCTTCCATTATTAGATTTTTCATGGCATTCAAACTGTGAGATGTTATTTTGAATAATCAATAACAGAGGTCGTTCATATATATATATATATATATATATATATATATATATATATTGTCGGCATAATGAAATGTTCATGCTTACTGTATACAGATTTCATTTACAAGCAATAACGAAGTAGCACGCATAATAATATTTTTCATATTACGATATATATATATAGTATCATTTGATTTTTAGACACATTGTCAAATAACATTAATACAGATATAGTTATTAACAGTACTGTAATAAAATTAAAACCAGAATTGTAAGTTGAAATGTAAGAATTCATTTAATGCTGCATAGTGATCATTACTACCGGATTCTTGTCACATTAAATCTCAATAAGACAATGCTCAAAGGATTAATAAAATATACACCATCTGCCCATAATTAAGGATATATTAGACGAGCCTAGGTTTACTGACTCATGCTTTACTTGAACCTGCTAAAACGTTTACAGCAAGTGGCTGACAGTGATATATTGCTCTACTAATTCCTCAAAATTTTAATTCTTTCACAGTGATAAAGCTTTTGCACAAGAAAATGCAGAATTTACTGTCACTCAAAGAAAAAAAAGAAAACACGGTCTTGTTATATTTAGCAAGTAACTGGATACAACTGATTCCATGGAAAGACAACATATGGTAACAAGACAAAATAAAGGATCAGCAGGTGCATTTTATCTGTTTATTTAATGACACGATGGAAGGCATATCCACATTCGGATTCACGGCCTCAACAGTTAAAAGGCCACTGAGAAACAAAACAAGGGTCACAGCCAGGTATGACACGGTTGAGGTTCTATGGATTAACGTTAAAACAAAGGCTAGGTAAAAAATCTACCATACCATACTATGCCTTAAATGCTACTGCTTCTATATATATATATGCAAGATAGAGATCTAGTGCTGGGCCCCTAAGGTTGCCCTCTCTTTTTGGACTCATCTATTCCGTTGTTTAGTCTTCTCCAACATGCAATGGCCCCTACCACCTCCTTCACGAGACCTAATTAAGTACTATATATTTCTGTGTGCCTCCTTCGCGGAGTCGACTCGATCCCTTCCTGTGTCCAACTCGGTATCCCCTAATTAATTTCTTGCGGCTGCTGCTACCTTAAATCATGCGACTAGTTTCCCTAATCCTAACGTGAATGAATTTGCAACTGATCAGTGGTGACCACCATAATTGCCCAGGTCCATGGCCGAGCCAATTGCATTAAAGCTAGCCTGATCTTGCTGCAGGAATGGCCTACTCATTGGGTGATCACTTCCTACTCCTAGAAAGTCTCTGGTTAAACTCAGCTCATCTTCATTTGAGCTGGAGCGTGGATGCCTTCCCACAATTGCTGCGCGGTTTTGCCTTCGACCTTCATTCGTGGCCATTATCGTATGATCCAAATTCTTCCTTGAAGCATTCACAAACGAGCTTGAGTTGGAATCATTCAATAAAATCCCACCACCTCCAAGGTTGTTGCTTACTTGGGAATTCACCATCAACTCGTTCAAGTTTTGATCAGTTTGATTTGTTTGCATGAAAAAATTCTCAGCCTCGACACTGCTTGATCTGTTGGCATTTGAGAGAGTTGGGCCCATCAACCCAAAGATCACGTTGTTGGAGTTGAAGGCTGTGACGTCGTTGTTGTTATTGTTGTTGTTGCTCCTTGTAGATCCCATTTGGGCTGCTTTCTGCAAGAGTGCAGTAGCTGACATGTGAGCTGGGCCTCCCTGTGCCTCATTACTGGAAAACAAAGTGCCCACGCTATGTGAAAAGCTTAATTTGTTTTCTTCTTGCTCTTGCTTGAGTCCATGTGGCAGTGCAGACACAATTAAGTCGGCACTGGTATTATTATATGATGCTTCTGGGTGTCGGTTCAGCCACTGCGTCTGTGGCTGTGGCTGTGATGATGAACCAAACATATTCATTCTCTGCACTAAACCAGGCAAACTACAAGCAGGGGTCGCTCCTGAGAAAGCACCAGAATTGCTTGGAACACTGAGTGGGTTAAGTTGGGAATTGGCCTGGTCTAGCCATAAAGGCATCCTAAGCTTCTGCCCATTAGCGTCAGAAAAATTCCCCAGCGGTTCAGACCCACCAAATTCTGGATGAAACCCACCTAGAATCTGAGGGATTCTTGGCGCCGGAGGATTTGCTCCGTTCATTAACTCAGTTCTGAAGCTCGTAAAGGGCGCTGGAACTGTTATTCTGGCACTTTCTTCAGCCAAGACATCACAGAATGCTCTATGTGTTATGAAGCTGTCCTTCCTGAATATACATACGGATGACCCTCATTTATTAATCCTAACATATTCTCAATTAATAAAACATGCTCTTAATTAATTTATACTGACGCTGAATTCAAATGAAGTGCATTAAATCAAACTCTAAATTGTTGGAGAAACTAATCATGGAAAAGCAATAAAGATTGGTGATAATCAATTTAATAGACTTAGAAGTAGAGTTGGAGTAAAGTCTGAGTGGGATATCTAAACAGTACGTACCTGGAGAAAATGGTGCCACAGTCGCATTTGTACTCTCTAGTCCCACATATCTTGCTATGGGCCTTCCAATCTGATTGGACTGCATATTTCTTGGAACACTTGTCACACTTCCACTTCTTCTCACCGTGCTTTCTACTGTAGTGTTTCTTTATCCCCGTGAGGTCTCCAAGGGCTCGAGAAGGGTCATGGTGCACGCAGCTCTTTTCAGGGCACACGTACACCTTCTTCCTGATCACTTCATTATTGTTTCTTTGCTTGAGCTTCCACGGAAGGTTGTGACCGCGCCGGTGAAGTTGCAAGTTCTGGTCTCTCTGGAAACCCTTATTGCAGATTTCACAGACGAAACGGTTCGTCGCCATCAGAGACTTTGGCGAGAGAGCTATCACTTCTGAATCTGGATCTGAAGCTTCACGGTGACCAGTAAGACTACCAACCAATTCAAAAAGGAAACAAGACAAATAAATTAAAAGAGAAAAGATCTTGCCTGGTGTTCCTGGAAGATTCCTCTTCCTCTTGACGACTGGATTTGAATTAGGGTTAGAGGTAGAGCTAGGGTTTGAGTTTGAGGTTGAGGTTGAGGTTGAGATTGGGTCTTGAACTAATCCTCTGATAGTGGGATTAATCGAAAGCTTTTCTTGGGACATCATCTTTTGGGAACTGAAACTCGAGGGGAACCAAGGGGGTATGATAGCTAACCGAAGTAGCTTCAAGCGGAGGCACTATTAAAACACAATAAAAACAAAAAGCTCTGCTGCTACCACTTCTGCTGCCACTGCCACTCTCTGCAGGGAAAACAAGATTTTTTTTTTTTACATTTAATTTCTCGGCAAAGAAAAAGTAGTATAATTTCATGAGAACAATCTGAACTTATAATTGGTTTTACATGTGAATCGCGGAAACTGTTAGTTGGCCTAGGCTAGCACAACACAAAGTCTTGAGTTGAACGATGAACGTGAAAGAAAAATCCAATGGGCAAAGCGAGAGCTCAAGAGAATATTTCTCTCTCTCTCTCTCTCCTCTCCTTATCTAACACGGCTGCTTTGCTTTGGGAGTCGTCAGCCACAGACTCGGCTGGACCACCTTCTCTCTCTTTCCCTTTCTCGCTTTGTATATGGTACTTAAACTAACAAGATAGGTAAGTAACCATGTAAATGTACTAGTGTAGAAGCACGTGTGACACGTGTTGGCTTTCAATTTGCTTATATCTTTAGGTTTTTCTGCCCAAATAATATCTAATTTAATTGACCAATACTATTCCTATTTGATAAAATGTAATATTCCTATATATATATATATATATATATATAGTTAATATATTTTTTACATGTATTTTATTTTATCTCTATTTTTTTTATAATTTTATTGGTACAAATACAAATAATATAATATAGTGAGTTTACACTAATAAATATCCACGTATAACATAAATAAACAATACTTACTAAAAAAGCAAAGTGCGAATATATATATAAAAATAGGAAAAGGGAGATGGGTTTAGAGCCAGCTACGAAATAGGATGAAAATGATTAAGCCATAATTATCCAAGAACCGTAATCTAAAGAAAAGATGGAGAGAGAGAATGGGTTGTGGGTGGGGGAGGTGCCGTCCGTGAGCCCTGACTGGCTAGGAGTGGGAGCCCACAATAAGACTGTCAGAAGAGAGAGAGAGAGATTAAGAAGACAAGAGATGACTGGTACCGCTTGATGTGTCGAGCAGTGCAGAGCAGCCCCCCAACTCCAACCACATTCTCTCTCTATCTGCTTCACGTGTATCTAGAAATTCGTCTCCGGCGACCATCACAACGACCGGCTTCAGACTTGCTAATTTATTATATCTATTTTATAAAATCAATAAATATTTAAATTTTGGTTACACGAGTTTGTTTAGTAATAAGAATTGGATTGCAAGTGAAATTAGGTTAATTTGCATATCAAGCTAATTTCTACGTACAGTGACACAATTATAAATATAAGTCTTGTATTTATTTAGTGAGATTAATGACTCCATTGGACCATTTTACGAACGATCGAAGAATTCAAAGATAAACTTTTGACATTGACTCCACCCAACAAATTTTTGTAATAACAAATCTCAAATCCAGTTCAATATAAAAGTCTCACCTAGCCTTGATTAATCCATTTCAAATTTAATTGGTCCATTAATTGTTCACTGACTATATATTTTTGTAGAGAGTAGATGCCCCTATCTTCTGGGTTCGTTTAGAACAAAACATTAACTTATCCCATGCATGCATACATAGAGTAAATAATAATTTAAATTAATTAATTAGTATATATAATAATATATATGATTTTGAAGTGTACGACATAGGATCTGGTCGCAACATATATTTAATAAAAAATATTAACAGAATCCTAAAAATTTACGCGCACGTAGGTTTGATTTGAAAGAAAGTAAATATGGAAACAGTAACATAGACGGATAATAATACAATTTATTTAGAGAGTTTGAAATAATTTAAGTTTAATCATTTAACAAACAACAAAATTTAAATGGGTTAATTAATTCTACTCCAAAATACAATATTCAAAATAAAATTGATATAATTCATTCTATCTTTCTAATTGAGCTAGCAAGCTTCCTTGTGTTTGAATATTAAGATTTGCCAACAGCACTTTTGAATTATTTTTGCACGACACTGTTCTACTTTGAATGTCAATCCAAATTATTTGTGTTTATATATTTGAATATACAAAATCTATGATGATTTTGTATGTTCCTATTCATTGCTAAACTAGATGTGTTCTTTTGAATTCTTTGTTCATACCCTTTTCGTAGGTTACGCTATGTTATGGTAACCCTGTTACCCGTTTTTTGCTTTTTGTATTTTTAACCATTTGCAAACTTACATAATTATATATTGATTCTCTGTCTCGTTAGACTTCCAACAATCTCATAATTTTTCTATTGCAATTAATTTTAAAATAAAAGTAACTTAGTTATTATTATCTTCATCTTCAATAAATTTTACACGAAGATATTCGAGTAAAATAAATAAATTTACAGTTAAAATAAATCCACTGTTGTATCACTTACGAAGTTAACTTCAAGGATAAATAATAAGTGTGCATGTGGGCATGAATAACGAGTGGCCAATAATAGTAGCTTGATATATAGCTAGCTTATAAAAGTCACAAGATAACATGTTCTTGTCACGATACTGCTTTGAACAACTAGCTAGCTATGCATATATTGTATTCGAACCCTTTAGGCTTAAGCATAAGCATTCATATCTTCCACTCAAAGGGCCTCAGTGCATTTTCTTTTTTTCACTTAATGGATCCATGAAAATATTTGTTGGCAATTAAACGTATTAAAGCAAAGTATTTCCTTTTTTTTTCCCCTTTTACTTATAACGTATCTAGGTTCTCCGAAAAAAGACACAGTATTCCATCATCTGCATGAAAATGGGATTCCCATAGTATTCCTCGTCCACTTTTTATTCTTTTCCTTGAAAAGAAAAAAGAAGGTTGCATTAAATTATTTTAGTTTGCTTATCAATTCCTACACATTCTTTGGTTTTCGCGAGCTTGATATGTGAATTTTTTGTGATTGATGGAGACTCACGTGCATGCAAAACTTATTCATTCACGGTACGTACCAATGAATAATAATTACGTGGAAAGCAAATCAGGATAGCTTTCTAGTTGTACCAAACAAGATGGTAAGAGGGAGGAAAGTAGCCGTTGTGTACCTTTTAGCTCTCTTTCTTTCATTAAAGGGTGAGGGGATGCTGTCTGCTGATGCTGAGCTGTTGAACACCACTAGTCTAGAATTACTCCATGTCCATGGTTGAAGGATCGAATGGCCATATTCCTATTTGCCTTGTTTGTCTCTTTTGGTAAAATGTGGAAGCTAGCTAGACTAGTGGAAAAGTCACCTTAAAATATTTTCTTTCCTTTTCACCTTTTATAGATGGCAAGTGCTTTTCATCAACTGTTTACTTAACAGTGTTGGTCCTTTTCTTTCGGAGTACACGGACGACTTTATAACTATGACACATTTTGCACTGTAAATGTAGTCTATAACACAGTTAGAAAAAAATTTAATTATGATCTTTCTTGCAAGTAAATTAATAATTATTCCTCATAGCTGTTGATCGCTATCGATAAATAAATTCAGTCCACTCTAAATGTTTAAAATGAATAAATTATTTTTTTAAAAAAAGAACATGTTTGAGAACTGAAATATGAATTGCGTCCAGAGTAATCGGCCATCTTGAAAACTTAACAGTATGTGAAAATACAAGAATGAGACTTTTATCTTAACAAATAAATTAAGATTTTAAAAATCAGCATTGGGACATAAAACAAATAAATACTACGGTTGGGAATTAATTGAGAAACAAAGAGAAATCTAAGCGACTTGTTGATAGTTAATTGATAATATCATTCGTACTAGCTATATATATACAGTACAGTATCAGAGCCAAATGCAAGCAACTTATTATTATGTGCTAATTTTCTTTTGAGAAATGTTATAAATATACTTATAATTCTAAACTTACTTTTTTTTATTTATTTACAATTTTACTTCTATAATTATCTAACAACTGCATGTGTACACCAGGGTGTACTGTAAGAGCAGCAGTTCCCTTTTCTTTCCAAGTAACTTCGTTCCCACGTCTGAAAGAGTACCTAACGATAATGATAATCGAATTAGTAGGAGAGTTGCTCTTTCGGAGCCAAGAAAAGCAGAGCATGAAAACAAAACAGGCCATTTCTAAGAAATATCATGTGCAAGTATGTCCAGATGTTTTCTTTCGGTTTGGACAGGACAAGTGTGACTGTGAGTGAGGACTGCAAATTAGTACTGCACTATCCAATTTCCACTTTCCTTTCCTTTTTTTTCTTTTTTCTTGTTGGGACGATGAACTTGGTTGTCCACAAGTCCAAATTTCTCCTTAAAACCAAACCGATAAGATCTCCTGTCATCGATATTTTTGGTTGGCCCCCCAATCTCAAATCAACGAGAATCAACATCCTCTCATGCTTAATTGCCTTGCCTTGCCTAGCTAGGTGCATTAATTAGAGCCTTAATGTTTTTTCATTAATAATCAGAAGAAAAAAAAAACACCTTTTATTTTCTGAAATTATATAACATAACAAATATATTTATAATATTTTATTTTTTAATAAAATTATCCTAATTTCTTTAAATGTTAATAAATCTATCCCTAACACCATATATGACATTAATAAATATATCTTTAATACTTTATTTTTAACAAAATTGTCCTTGTCACTTTAAAAGATTAATAAATTAGCCTAAGTTAACTTAACTGACATAGAGGTCAAAAAATTTAATATACTCATTCAAGTAGCTTCAGGTGGAAATATTCTAACTCCAGCAAGCGAAGGTTAGGTGGAAATATTCTAACTTCAAGGAGCAAAGATTTATGGTCTGAAAGACAAATAAAAGATTATTTAGATTATTAAAAAGCAGAGAAGATGATGAAAGGGAAAATTTATTAAGATTTTAAGGTAGTGAAAATAATTTTATCAAAAATAAAATATAAAGAGTATATTTATTAATGCTATATGTAAAACAAAGTATTTTTCTCTAATAATTATAATGATCTTATCTTGTTACAGTTTATGATTCTAACTCTAATAATGCAATAAATTATTCTGATATGATTATTCCTTTAATTATTTGTTGGATTCACAAACTGCCTCAGAATTGTTAAATCTTTTCATGGCACAGTATAGAAATGCGGGATTATACATATTTATTTTTATCAAAGTGATAAAAGAAGTTAATCGTTATTTCGGTCTCTATAATTTACTTAAAGTATAAACTCATCCTCGCAGTTTCAATTTACATAGGAGTATATAATAATTGGGTCCTCGTCTATTAGAATCACCACACACTTTGGGGAAGTGCATCAAACTATCCTCCTGGCACTTGATTGATGGTGATTTGTCAAGCATTAACTCTTGAGCTTGCATTTGACATTTTCAAGTAAACTTAGCAGCTAACCAGCCTTCATATTGATGAGATGTTCGTTGACTTTGATGCCTTCATCTCAAGATGGGGCCAAAATCATACACGTGACTCACACACAGTATTGGTTGCAGACTAAAATAAATGATTAACCTTTGTGCCCTATCGGTAACATAATTATAGTTGACAGTCGGACCCAATAATGTCCTCCATTGACTGAAGTCTTCACTTTCTCTCCTCTCTCGCATCATAATTTCCGAGACTATGACTATTTTAAAGCTTGTTAGCTATGCCTGCCCCACCACCTGAGAACTAGTAGATGAGATTCTGATCAACCAATACAATGCTCCTGGGACTCTGGGTCTTCATCTGTTGAAAAAAGGCACTACTTGACAGCATGAAACCAAGTTTCTCAAATGCATGGCCGTAACAGATGAAGCCCAAATTAAGTTGAACTTGTTATTTCTGCTCACAAATAAGGTGACACCAGGATTTCATCGGTTTGTTTCCAAGGAAATTAATGTTACTTGAAAGTACACAGCATGGTAAAGAGTAAAGAATTCTTATGATTTGGCCACTTGAATTTCCGGTGGACGGGGTAGGCTAGGAAACTCATCAATGGGAATGTACTGGGCATGCAGAGGCTATCATTAACTAATATATAACTGGCATAATTAGTTATTTATATATATCTTGTTATTTAGGGAGAAATAGATATATCAAAGAAGTACACAGCACCTTGAATAAATGAAGCCATCCAGCAGAACGGTGAATTTTATGTTTACAGAAAAGAAACGAAAGCCCTCAGACAGTACAATCTACAAAAGTGATTCCACGATACTCAAGTTGAAGCGTTCGAGTTCAAGTCACTTGAGCACACTGAAACGAAGAGAGAAATATGTATTTAAACAAAAGACCAAATATGCTGACAACCGAAATTACTCTAACAAAACAGCATGCACATTTGGACAAAAAAAGGAATTAGAAAGCATATGGTTATTGTCACGGAACGTGTTTTGAATCACAAGTCTGATAGGATAAATGTAGACACAACAGAACTTACTTTTACAAATAGGAAGCAATGCCAAGAAGAACGCACAGCAGAATGATGTCAATGCAGAAATTTTGACTTGACCTCAGCTGGAAAGGAAGCAAAGAATGCCATTCATTGTAAACTTACAGTCTTCCGAACTATATAGACAATAATTAACCACTTCAATTACCTCGGTGACAGTCTTCTTCAGCCTTATGTTAGTATTTTTTAAGATCAGATGTTGCCCGATCCACCTACATGGTCACCAATAAAGCAAAGCACAATGTAATGCCTGTATGTCATACTTGTAATAATGTTTCTATACACCAACTATTAGAAACTAGAAAAGCGTGACTAGTTTAGAACACCCTTACCTTTGCGTCAATTTCATTCATTAATGGAACTTGCCGGTCTAATTCCTGAACGTTGTTGAACAAAGAACATGATTATTCCTTAATCTTTAACATTAACAAATGGAATTTCCGAACTAAACTAGATGACAACAGCCAACCTCATTCATATCTTGGGCCAAATTTTTTAAAGTATCCAGTCCGTCTGATATGATATCAAGTCCTTCATCCTATACAAATAGAATATGAATCATCAAAGACTGTAGATCAGCTGATGACAAACGCCATTTATCATAAACTTTAACCGCTTTTAATATTCGCATAGAGACTAAGGAAAACAGAATAAAACAGGAATCTTACATGCCTGTTTCAATTTCCGCATTTCATACTCGTGCCTAAACTGACTTGATTCTTCAGTTTGAAGAAAAGTTCGCTATCAAGATCTCCATCTGAGGTTGGGAATGAAAAAGCAAGTATTATAAAAAGCCAATTCAAATGCATTCAGTATCAACAACACCAGTCACCTGTTGCGTCAAACTTGATTTGCTGATGAGACCTGATAGCTGTTCCTTCTGTTTGATTAGCTGCAGCCACACTACCATCTGGTATTGCTTCGATCCTCTCGACTAACGATAGAACCAGCTCATTACGAATGGCTGTCTTCATTCGTGAGACCCTTAACCTGTTACTGATTGTATTACATTTTACAAATAAAATTATGAACTTGTTTTTGTTATTGCTTGGGAAGATACACATTTCCAAGAGACAAGGAAAACGTTATACAATTTTAGAGAAAATTTGAACAGCATTGGGTGGCATTTACAATCTTTCTTAAAAGGCTTGGCTTTACCAAAAGCAGCTCTCCATTGTTTACAAAGGATCAAGAGATGGTTCAAATCAAACAAATATGGGAGATAATATGATCATCAATAAAATAATAGAAAGGCTATCAAGAGATGGTTGAAGTCATTTATGCTAAAGAAAGCTAACGATGCCTGTGCCGACGGAATTTGGATTAGCTGCAGTGAATTGCACCGTGTAATTCAATACTAGCCATTACATCAGTATATAACTGCATTGACTGTACATTTGTGGTAATCCAGGTCCGTGCCGAGGTGGGGTTGCAACTGTGAGGTCAGTTCTTCTTGTATGATCGGGTAAGGAGAGGTCAGGTCCTAGAAGTTTGACCGGCAAGAGAATACACATAACCTATAGCCTAGGTTGGTGACTCTCGGTCTCCGAGAGTCAAGTTAGTTAGAGACCAAGGTGCAAGCAGTCAAGGATCTGCAAGGGGTCAAGAGAGTAAGTGTCCCTCACCTGAAAATGCGTGGAGTGACTCATGAAGCCTTAATAGGCCCTTGTCCTTGAGCCATATTGGGTATACACAAAAGCCGAAGGCATCATAATGCAAATCACTAGAAGACTTTTATTCATACACTCCAGTATAAGATAGGAACCATCTCCACCGAAAGAGTGAAGAATTTGAGCTATTAAAATTCAACCGACACCCGGAAGCTGCTACTTTGTGTAAGTTTCAGTGTTTCACTATGGATGCATACCAACAGGATACGGATAAAAAAAAAAAAAGGAAGTAAAGGAAAAACGAGACTTGTGAAGTTTAACCTGGAAATGAAGCCATTTAAATGATTAAAGAAATAAATGTCACCAAATGGATTCACCTTCCTTTGCACCAGTTTGCGCAGTTTAGGAACTTCGTCCATGAGTAGACCTTTAGTCCGACAGTCTTCCGCATTCAACGCCACAGCAACTGCTCTATTCTTCTCCTTAGAAGCCATCTCAGATTTCTGCACTGAAATTAGCATTACAAAATCCAAAATCTTTTATTTGATTGAGCATCGGGCAGTGACAAATGACTCAACCCCATTTTCCACTCACAAACAGCAAATAAAACACGCGAGTCCTTCTGCAATTTCCATCTTTCAAGGTTAAAGATCCGAATTTTCTCAAACTTTCAGATTTCCCAATCGTAGAAACAAAGCCAATTCACATTAATACTCAGAAAGGATAACAGTTGAAAAAGATACACTGAGAGAGGATTGAATGTTCTTCTCAACAGTGGCATAGAGACGAGCGAAGGCATCGTAGGCATTGAGCTCCCGCTGCTTATCAATATCATACTTATCATATTTCTGGCATATCGAATCGACTCGAAGGATAATTCGATTATGCTCATGTTTTCCTCTTCACTTGCGACGAAAAAAATGAGATTTTCTCCCCGTTTCCCCCCATAGTTACCGTGACTTCTTCCATCTCAAAAGCTGCTGCGACCCAAAGGAGCCGTTGAGTGCAGAGACCGCTATCAAAATTCATACCTCACCGTAGCGTGCCACATCCATCGTTCTGTAACTTCTTTTTTTCGCGGCCACCGAAGAAACTACCTTTCTTCCCTCACATTCTTCTCTCTATTTTTACTTTATTTTTTTTTAATTTTTACTAGTTGTTAATCATGTGTTAAGTATAAGTGAGTTACAACTCTTAAAAAAAAAAATAAAACAAAAATATGATTTTCCTTTTAAAAATATAATTTCAAAAGATAATATTATTTTTTAAAAAAAGATAATTACTTTAAAATAAAAATAAAAAGAGAAAAGAAAAACTTGATTTTAAAAAATAAATAATTCTAAAATAAAGATAATTTGAAAAGAAAAAGATAACTACAAAAATGTATACGAGGGATTAACTATTCTTGAAATTAAGAAGTAGTAATTAAAAGAGTAAATTATTATTATTATTTTATTTTAATTTTTATTAATTTAATTTTTTATATTTTAAAATTTATTAATTTAAAATTTATTAATTTAAATTTATTAATTTAAATTTTTATATTTAAAATTTTAATTAATTTAACTTTTTAAATTTATAAAATTTATTAATTTATTCTTTTACTTCAAAAATATTAATAAATTAAAAAAATAAAATTAATAAAAAAATTTAAAATATAAAAAATTAAATTAATTAACTTTTAAGTGACAACTTTAATTAAAAATTTTAAATATAAAAATTAAATTAATAAATTTAAAGAATAAAAAATTAAATTAATAAAAATTTAATGTGTAAAAAATTAAAATAAATATTTAGGCTAATGCTAAAAAGTCAACGTCGTAATGCCTTGGTCGGCGAACAGCATTGATCAGTAGGCGAACAAGAACTAGGCATTTTGACAGGAGAATGGAAAGGACAAAGTGGGGAAGAAGGGCGCTGAATCAATCATCTCATCAAACACAGAGGGGACAAAGAGGGGAAGAAGGGCGATAAGGCAGCTGAATTAAACATTCATAGGCATTAACACAATCCTTTAAGAATTTCCACCACTAAACAAGATCAATTGAGTGAAACGAAAAATTAGTATATATATGTAGATTCATTTTCAAAGGAAGGCCAAAACTGGCAAGATCCCATCATTCAAACGATTACAAGTTTCTAGCAAGTCTAAGCCTGGCAAAATTTACAAACATAACAAACCCAAGGAAATAAAAACGCAGCTTCCAATCACCGAAATCAAACTTCAAATCTCAAGCATCGGAGGCCAGTAATCTGATTCTCAGTTAAGAAATTAAACTCCACCAGATCCGTGACGGTAAAACTTGCCAAAAACGTGGAGGGCCGTAACGAAACCGATGAAGCAGAGGCTCATGACGAGCACCACGGTAGGTGAAATCTTCATCCCCGGAGCTTCGTCAGTGTAGAACCTCAGCATGTTGCTTCCAGCTCCGGAGTCAACTCCAGAGGAGCTGTTTCCGCCGCCTCCGCCGAGTCGACGGCGGCGCATACCGGCCGTAGCAGCAGCGGATCCGCGTGGAGCCATGACTCCAGGTCGCGTGGTAGCGGAGTTTGCGGACTGAGATTGAGAAGTGCCTCTCGCCATAGTCGCAGAGCTGGCGGCGAAGATCGAGAACAGGAAAGGGAGCGTGGCTATAGAAGATAGCAGGAGGGAATAGAAAGCAGAAGAAGATTCAATATATCGGAATTATTGGTTATTTTATTTATTTATTGTGCTTTATCCATTGATGTAAATCTACCGGATGATGTAATATATTATTTAGCGTCACAAATCACAGATACTATCATAATTTAAATTTTACTGAAAACATTTTTATGTTTTAATTAAAATTCAAAAAGTCTCCGAAACCAATTGTTAGTTAGTTGGACCAACCTCTTCTTGGCGTTAGTTGAGAGCAAACCCGGGAATTGCTAACAACGACCTCTGTATTAATTAAGGGACTCAGTAAAATAAATAAATAAATATGAGTCTCCATTTGTAAATCTTAGATTATATATATAACACAGCATTATATATTTCTTGTCTTGAACCTTGATATCAAAATTTAACCCCCAAATAATATTGATTTAATATCGAGAAAAAACAAAAGAAAAGAAAGCCTGCTAGCTGCTGGGAAACCTTTCAACACGAGTGCTAACCTAGTTTGATTAAAATAAATAAATAAATAATGCATTAGTTGAAAAATCTGTTGGGTTGAGCGGTTGGGTGTATATTATCATTATATTGATAACATAATGGAGTATATCTCACTATTTTATAAATATGCTTTTTTTACAAAGAATATTTAAAAATAAAAAATAAATTAAATGATAAATAAAATCCTCTTCCTTCCTATCCATAAAAATAAATTATCAACGGAAAAGAATATAAAAATAAAAATATAGTATGCTCCAAGCTTCCAAAGACAAGCATCAGTCCATAATTCTCTTATCAAATGAAAAGTCTTTGCCGTGTCCTATATCGATCTCGTGTTGGGGGGGCGGACCGTGCGTTGCAACCGGAAAGTCAAGAACAAAACTGGGTTCATTGACCTCGGCCAAGTAACCCACTTCCATTTGATTCGGGTTTGGATGGTGCGAGTTAGGAGGGGACTGTGAATCGGTGTCCCAGTGGGATTGTTGCTGATCAGGGGAGATGTGGGCACTACTCAATTGGCTGCGATAGAAGCTCAAGAGATGGAGCGGGGACAGATGGTGGGTCGGGGTGCCGGGTCGACTCGACATGGGGGTCAAACTCGATAATGGGGTGACAGAGTGAGAGCCCGAGCCACGGCTGTGCTTAATCCGCTTCCTAGCAGAGTGGTGCCAGTTCCGTAGTGCTGCCGCAACTCTTTCGTTGAATATAGTGGGTTTCATTGTGGAACCCATCTGTTTCCGTCAATCAATCAATCAATCTTGGCTCTCGACAGTAATGCGCGAAGTAAAATTTCGCTTCTGTTTAAAGCTTACTCTGTGTAATTTTAGAGACTATAATTAACCCAAATTGATCACACTAAGTTACCTGTGTGACTAAAGCATAGAGCGGAAGAGTCACGTAGCTGCAGAGAATTTGGATGAGGATCCTGATCCAATAAATCACCACCATTAATCAATGTCTACTAATTGTTTCGCACTGTATATATGCATGGTTAGTTTACAAGTAATAATTAAATAGGACTCTGACCCCATTGAGATTCTGATCACCACATCCTCTGTCTTGGAATGGAAACAGGATTTCAATCCAAATTGAAACTGAAAGAGAAAGAGAAATTGAGAAGACTCTCATTTGTTTGTTTGTTTGTTGGTACGTTGATGCATTCCATTAATTTTCTAAATTAAGCAGAAGAGCAATAAATGAAGAAATATATAGCCATGACTCACCGAAGTCCACGAAAAGAAAGCAAGCTGGAAAGCATTCTGTTTGGATGGAAGGAAGAAAGACGAAAGACTTTGAATTAGTCAATATCGATCGCGGTAGAAGAGAAGAGAAGAGTAGGTAGGTACCTGAAAGAGCACAAAATTGATGAGGTAGAGAATGAGGCGAGGTCGGTTAAACCAGAAGAGATCATCACGGGGCTGCACCACAGGCGCACCCTTCACCACCTCTCCTCTTTGATTAATTCTAAGTCCCATTTTAGTTATGATCACCTGTAGCTTCGTCCCAATTAATAGTACGATCTGCATATATATATATATATATATATGCTGTTAATTAGATTGAATTATATATATAATGTCAAAAGGATTTTATTGTCAACACTTACAATCAATGGTATAAATGGAAGCCACAGATATGAGTACCATCCTGTAAGTATATATAATGATAGGTTAGGCGTAGAATCAGCCATTAAATAATAAAAGATCTGACCAACTACTGTAAATTAATTTAGAATATATTACTTACCGTCAGTGTTAAACAGGAGAAACAACACGGCGAAGAACCAGATTGGTGGACTGACAATTAATTAGACACATCACGATAGGTTGAGTTTATATATGTGAAATTGATTAGGTTCATCTGAAATCAAATTAACAAGACTCACCTGATGTCTACAACCACCTTGAAATCCTCTTCCAAAGATCTTTTGATATATTTGTGAAAATCAAACTTCTCGTGACTTTGAGGCGCCAAATGTGCCTGAATTAATCCCATTTACTAATTAAGTGTAAATAAATATAAAAAGAAAAAAAAAAAAAACACATTCAAATTAGATATTCTACAAAAATCTGATCAATATGTAGTCGATCCCTCGTCGACCTGTTTGATAAATCATAAAATTCTTTAAAAAGAAAATGAATTACCATGATAAATCCATGTCTCAAGGTCAAGTAATCAACTTTAGGAACCGACGTCACAAACTGCCTGAAGAAACAAACCTGCAATCAACATAAAAGGAAAGAAAATCTCTAGTCATTTTGTATTTTTCAACCCGAAAATTCTCTTATTCAACACAAAATATTGTTTCATTTAAAAAGAGAATATTCGTAAAGGACGAAACTAGACTTCGACAGAGAGCCGACATGCAAAGGCATTTGTTTCTCTTCGATCGGTTTCTTTTATATTTTTCGACATTGAGTTACGGTAAATTATTTCAAAACTCTATTTTATTTTATTTTTCTAAATTAACACGATCTTTTAAATCACGAATGAAGTCATGCTAAATTAATCACAAACTTATATGTACGAGATTGATTGCAATTAATGTCCCTCGTACAGACTAGTGCTAGTCCTTACACGTGCATGGATACATGCATGTACGTATAATGCTAAATTAATGCAAGCTAGGAAGGCACAGAGATGAGAAGAAAAGGAGATGAGGGTCTTTGAAATTACAATCCAAACGAGGACAGGATTTCTGGTCCAGAAACTCAAGTGCCTTCTCCCAAACGATGTCTCCCTTGTAAATCTGATCCGCTCTGGATCTGTCAAATTAATGCATACCCATAACCATAACTATATATATATATATATTAAATATGAACTCCCTAAACTCACATTTAATTGTTTTTCTTTTTTAAAAAAAAAAAAAAATTGTTACAATTAAACAGATGAAAACTAACCGTGTGTAAATTGGTACTCGGCTGTTTTTGTTTCGTTCTCCCATCGCTTCCATTTTTTCATCTGTCCAAGAAGCACGGCGAGTAATTAATTACTCCTACTGGGTAGCTCAACATTAAGAGGCAATTTTAATAAAGCAATTAAGATTGAAATGCTTTTAATTACCTTAAGTCGACCCAAAGCGAGAGTGAATATGCAGTAAAGGACATGGAAAACTGCCAGAACAAAGATAAATATATGCAGTTGATGAATACCCTCGGACGATACAAACGCCACTTTACCCTGCATGCACGTAATGCCTTTGCATATTAATTTACTTGCTTCTTGTGACGATGTAATTAATTAGAATAAGAGACGTCCTATATATACACACCTGTTCGGCACATTTGTCGGATCCTCCCGCCGCCAAAATACGTCGGGGATTTGCACTGGTGGAACCGAAGAAGGCTGCCAGTAGTCTCCGACCACGGTTTTCATGTTCTGATTCTGGTTCGGCATATTCTTGTTCCCAGCTCCTGCTGCAGGGGTGCCATGTGGCTGCAACTTTTTCCGATATGCATATTCTTGATATTGGACCTTGTCCCACGGTAAGGAGCAAGGATATGAAGCCCAATAACATGAGCTCTACTCCATCCAAAAAATAAGATCTTAATTAGGAGGTTATGTTTTCTTGATTATATATATATAGGGGCTAGTGTTCAATCTGATGTATGATTGACGAGAGTGGATAAAAAATAACTCAAATTAACCTGATTTGATCTTTTCAAGTGACTCGTAAAGAGCTCTTTTGTGTTTCTTCTTCAACCACTGCCACGCAGTGCAAGAATTTCAGTATATACGTGAATAATACGAAGTGATCATTACTGATTATATGTATATTGAGAATTAATGAGACAAGGACATTGTATAATATATACATGCGTACCTTTGCTATAAGATGGATGATGTGCTCGATAATTATGGAAATCAAGAGCAAAACAAAACAAACAACGGCAACTGCCCACGTTGGCGTTTCCTCCAAATTTCTTCCATCTCCCATGTTGCTTCCTTCTAATTATAGTTTGCCAACAATTTATTGTAATAATGCGTCTATTTTTTGGTGCAATTGACAAAGAAACGGTGGGGATAATAGAGTTTAGATGGAAAAGCTAACTGTGCATGAATGAGCAAAGAAATTAGACCGAGAGAAGATACTTGATGGAGAGGTCGCAAGAGAGATTATACAAGACAAGAGTAATATGCAATTAATAAGTGGATTCGATTCCGACAGAGCAGAGCAGGGCAGGGCACTTTATATAAGTATTTTTTGAGAACAATAATTAAACCAAAATATATATAAATTTTTTAAGAAGAGAAAATGGAACGGCATATTGGATCTGTGTGATGGACTCTTGACTCGTGGGGGCGTAGGTACAAGAGAAAGACTATTGATAAAAGAAAAATCAAATTTGAGAACTTTGACCGGAGTCATTTCATTCTCTTTTTTGGATCTTTGCGCTAGTTTTGTTCCCGAATTCGGAACTCTCTATTATATAATTTTGGTTGTCCGTTTATGTCTGAATTAAAGTTTGAACGAAAGCATCAGAGACGCTGAATGCCACAGCTGTTTCTCTCTGTGGAAGTGGATGCGCTAACAATGTGGACAATTGAGAAACGGAGGAACTCGGGCATTCAATTCAGCACTTACTTAGAATAAGCAAAAAAGCAGAAGAAGGGGCATTCCGATATAAACTAGACCAAATGCCCGTGTTGGAAATTATGATATAAACTATATAATAAATCTGTTTTAAAATTGACCGCATCGGACCAGACTAGAGTAGTTACTATCAGAAATCAATTTTATTTTAAGTTAAGGTCACGGCAAGTGGAGTATAGGCAACACTGGTTACTTCTGTGAACATAACAAACTTGGTTATCTGATGTTATCCACGGTTCAAACCGAAGCACTTAATTTGATTAACGGTGATTCAAAGACCGGTTTACCAACATTTGCATGCCTACAAAAATGGTCTACTTCCAGCTCGTCGTATGTTGGAAGAAAGAAGATTGATAAAACTTGTGTCGTTGGCCATCTTGAAAACCAGCTATATATAATTCATCTATCAGCATCAATACCAGCCGTTATCACTTTGCTAGCTATATATATACATTTAGATTCTCTTTTGTGTCTTGGAAAAGCATATATAGCAACTATCGGTGTTGATGCCACTCCTTTTCTTTTGTGAAAAAGAGAGCAATATCAGTAACTGCGGACTACATTTGAGGATGCATCAAGTGCCAGGGTAGGGTAGTAAAATGATGATTATTGTGCACGCGTAGATGATGGAGAAAGTGGTTTTTTAAGAAGCCCAAGCCCAACTCGATAGTGGCCAATAAAACTGTGCTCTTGTATTGAAGCATGCACGCCGGCGTTCAATATTTTTCCAGAAAGTGTTGGTCCATTAGGATCAGGTAGATGCAGTCTGTCAAAACTGTACTGTAGTAGTACTTAGCCTCATTTTGACAAACTAATTAGGCCCAGCATCCTGCCTCTTGCCGCTGCACTGAACGGTACCATTTAACCCATTCATTAACAGATTTTGATACCTACCGGCTACCGCACACCACACCAAAAAGATGGAAAAGGCATACTACCAACCACTGCTTTCAACCACTGCTTTCTTATTTTATAGTTCCTAAGACCATCTCTAGTGGGAGTTGCAAAGAGGGAGCATAGGTGAGTTGGAAGAGAGAGGAGAGAGAGAAGTGTTGAAATGCTGCTGAGTTGGAAGAGAGAGGTATTGAAATATGCAATTCATGAAAGAGAAAAAAGTGGGATCTACTTGAATTTTATAATAAGAAAATAAGAGATTTATAAAAAGAAAGAAAAAATTTGTGAAGTAAATTGATTATAAATAAGAATATAAAATAGTTTGTGGGACCTATTTATGTAATTAATGTGTGTTCCATGAGTAGAGAAAATTTTATTTGTAAAATTGTATAGAGTGTAATAAGTGATGTAATAGTATGAGATTCACAAAAAAATTATTAAATAATAATATATGCAACTTGGGTGTGTTGCACCCTTAGAGATGCTCTAAAACCTTCAAGATATATAATCCTCTACTCTAGCTGAATTTTAATTTGTTGCCTCTTCGTAAGATCCCGGATATATATAGCATAGCATGCCGTACAATTTCATTCATACATATTTACTATTATTTTTATTTTTATATTAAGAAAATCTAGATAGCTAGTGGTCAACTTGGTGGACACAAACAAGAAATCCATAAGCAATCTCGTACATATATTAGTGGCTCAAGTGGATATTGACCCAATATCACACAAAACGGAAAAAGATGCATGGTTTTTAACACTTGGACATTGATGTTCTAGCTACCTACCTTAGTTTGTCAAACAAAATTGCACTATATATACATATATATTATGTATTTGGAGATTATTGTAATCTTTTCCCCGGCAATATGCAATGGGAAGGGTCACCCCTTCCCTTTCTGTGTCCGGAATTTGGGGAAGCACTCGCAAATACATTTTATCTGCAACTTAGTGTTTGCTTAGATAGCCACGCCATGAAAATGGAACACACGCACTCTTATATATGGATCTCGTTGCTTTACACTATATCTCACCCTTTTAGCACTTGCAATTATTGTACCATGTGTGTTTTATTTCTCATCGGTCTGTAAAATAAAACTCCCACCTTCCATGGACCCGAACTGCATGCATAGGCTTCGATAAACAAGCTGTAAGATTCTCTGCACTGCAGTATGCGCATTCATTTCATTTATCATAGTGGCCAGGATTAGGCCCCGAGGTTGCAACTTGCAAGTTTTCAGTGGTTTCGGAGACCCACAATGAGATTAAGGGGAAACTAAAGAAACTCTTCCAACCCCAATAATTACTTAAATTTTCATTTTGAATTTGGAGATAGGTTGCTGTTAGTTTCAGAAACTCTTCTTCCAAAAATGTGAGTGAAAATTGATGGAGAAATATGGTTAACTAATCTTTTGACAAACCCGAGTAGGAACTGTGTTAATTAATCACCACTTAGTTACAGTACTTACTAACCTAGTACTAGTTTCGATGGCTTTATTACCATTTACCAAATTGCACCAATATGGAGTATAATATAAAATCTTTGAGCTCAAAAGAAGTACGGGACATGAAGTAGCAGGCCCTGTTTGATAAAGATAAACCTTATCACGATTTAGTGATAATGAAAGATCTTGAAACATATCTAAGCCCCAATCCCATTGAATCTTTCGTCTATAATTATGTTTCGTGAGTTAATATTTACTAATACTGTCCAAAAGAACATGATGACTCTGGATGGATGGGTACCCCTTAATTTCTCTTGATGTTTCGTGGGAGCCCAACTTTGATGAAAGGAAGCACCTATTTCTGTCTGAGATACCCCAATAGCAGTTTGCAGGTCAGTAATCATGGGGATACCCTTTGTCCCCTATGATGGACCCACCACCCTCTTTAATTTTTTTGGAACTATAGGGGCCCCTTTGCAAGCCACACAACCTTCATTAGACACTCCATTATCTCTCCCTTTCTCAATCTCTTAAATTCCCTCTATTGTGGATAATGGTTTTATGTGTGATGATATATTTGTTAATTAATATCATGATATATATATATATATATATGGGGGCGAAGGGAGAGAGAGAGAGAGAGGGGGGGGGGGAGAACAAGCTAGAAATATTGAAGAGTAGGGTCATTGTTGTATGTAAAAATGGGGGCGAAGGGAGACATGGACATATGATGAAGGGTAGGGTACGATGAATGCGGGGAGATTAATAAAACAAAACAAAATCAATCAATGGAGGCAGCAGACAAAGACAGATTGATTAAATATAAAGTAGAAAGAAAGGTTTTTGTCATTTGTTTAGACTTGTGTCGAGCAATGAGTGGTCGCTGGCTCAAGAAAAGCATACGAGTCTTGAGAGGCGCTCTTCTCTTCTCTGCTCTGCTTTTTACCATACTAATGCTAATTAGTGCTTAGTAACTATTTCATTCAACGTGACACTTCTATCGCTCTGCCTTGCCTTTATCCCTTGTCTTTGGTCGCCCAGAGCTATTGTTTTTAGAATTAGCGGACACAGACAAAACACAGTAACACGGTCACAACTCACAACACCTGCAACAGACACCTATGCTTTGGCTTTGGCTTTGGCTTTCGGTTTTAACCCTTTTAATAAAGTCATTCCGACACGTGTATGGGTGTGATACGTCAATGTCTGTGTCACAATGTTACCTAGCTTTCTACAAGTAAAGAAAATAACGGGGAAAAACCATGAAAATTTTACTGCCCACGTGCACTGCCATGCCATCACCCAAGCGAAGTGGAAGAAACTTCCTTAATTTTCGTGAACAAAATAAAAGTGACCAAATCATGAATCAACTTTGTAATTATGGCTGCCTATTTATTTCGTTTAGGGTGTCAATATGAACACCACCGCTTTTCCAACCAAAAGAACAACATTCGGTGGATTATCAAATTAACTCTTTTTCTCTTTTCCTTTGATTAATAGGCCTTTTTCTTGTAGTCTAGTCTTTTTGTTCAAGCTTCGTCCATTTCAATACCATTGATGATCAATTGACGCAGTCTAAAAAAAAAATTGATTAACAATATGTCTTAAATTAATAATAACTAAACTCAACATTTAAATCATTTTTATAAAGTGAAGATTCAAACTAATAAATAAACATATCAAAAAAAGTAACTATACAAGATGAGAGTACTCATGCCAAAAACAGTAAAAAAAAAAAAATTGAAAATAATTCTCATTCAAATTAAAATTAATAATTTAATTCAAGCAAATAGTAAGATCCTTCTTGTCGGATACACATCACAAAGCAAACAACTTATGTTCCTTTTAGACTCCTTTTTTATTTTGTCATGCTGAAAAAGAAAACAAAAAATAAAAAAATAGTCCCTTCCTCCCCACATAAAAGCTAGCATATATGTTGAGTCAATCTAATTTTATTGTAACCCCACTTTCGATGTGGACTAAACCAACTTTTTATGAAACTTACATGACTTTAGCACGAGGACTGGACACCCAAACCTTTATGTGATGTCCATTTCAATTTGGCTATTATCCATTTGTAGCCGTGCCATGTGAACATATATTATATCAGCTCAGCATCCTCCAAATTTTAATGCATTCCATCGAAAGAGATATAAACAGTTATAACTTTAAAAATGCAGAGCTGGGGAAGATGCATCGGAACTTAGTACTAGGTTGTTGTTTGGTTGACATGTTTAAAACAAAGTTTTATAACTTGAGTATCAAAAAATGCTGAAATACAAGTTAATTTTTTTTTTAAGTTCAGTATTATAGTCAAATTTTAGGTACTTAATATTTATTAAAACTATTCAATGGCTTGGGTTACAACTCAAAACAATCTTGTGTAAAATTAACTTATTTAATTGACCTAATTACTCTTTTTTAAAATAAAAAAAAAAACCAAAAATATAACCCGTTTCTTTGGGCAGTTACAGGGAAGCGATTTAAGAGGGAACAGGACAACCCTTTGTAATTCCCTCGTGCGCGTCGGCAATCTCCATATATTTCTGCCTCTAGCCGAAAGAAAGAAAGAAAAAAGAAAATCTCCGTCATAGATTGGTAGAGACAAAATGACGTTTGTTCGGTAAATAGCGGAAAATTGGAGGGCAATCCAGGTCGGGGATACCGAGGCTAGAGAGAGAAGAATGTATGTGGTGGGGCTATGAGGCAGCGCCAAAGGCGCAGGCCACCCGATTGTATCAATTTCTCTGCTCAGAGTTTACTCATAAACCTCATCCACTCTCACTCTCTCTTCCGTCGCGTCCCAACCCCATGCCATTGCAATTTATTCATTTCTCTGTATATATAATTTTATCTTCCGCTCTATTTTCTTTGAATAATAATATTACAACAATAATTTTATATTTATTCTAGAAATATATATTTATATCATACTATTATTGATATTTTTCATGTAATAATTATTAATAATATTTTATATGAATATTTAGACAACTAAATTAAAGGTTTATGCATTTAAAAGGATTTACATCGATGAATAAAGAAAAGGAGAGGAAAATAGTATCGTCGGCGCGTGAGATGTAGGTGGGAAACATGATGCCCAGAAAAAATTAAAAGAGAAAAGAGTGATGAGACGTGAGATACCTCTCGAGTGATAAGATGAGATGAAAGGGTTCTCTGACTCACTGAGTCATAACATAACGACTATTCTATACTAACATCTATAATAATAACACGTACACGACTGAAAACACACGCGACGCCACGCGTCATCTAAATTTTTTTTTTTAGAGGGGAAAAAAAATGGTAGATTCGATTTGAATGAAAACACCCTGCCCTTTTTGTCTTGGTGGAGGAGTGAAATGAAATTATTAATAAATTAGAGAAGATAAAGGTAAGGCAAAGCAAAGGAGACGAGGGTGAGGGTGAGGGTGAGGGTGAGGGTGGGGGAGTGGTGGGTTCTGTACTGTCTTAGCCTGTCCCCCCCACCCAGCACACACAGTCTCTCTCTAACAGTCCAACTCCAAAAGCCACTATCACATTGGCTTTTCTAGCCTTTTGTTTCTGTGCTTCCTATGCAATTGTCCCAGTCAGCTGTTTCTGCTCCCTCTTCTCAACTCAATTCAGTGCCTGCAAATGGGGGAGGGAGAAATCATACTTTGAATTTCTTGTTATTATTTGATATTTGATTTGATTTGATATACTCTCTCGTCTTTTATCCCCAGCTGGGTAATCGTATCCTTTCCAATATGACTTCCTTCTTGTTTTCTGATCATCACGTTCCCACTCGTATCCTGTTTTAACTATGTGGTAATCCTCCAAATATGAACGAATTCCTTTATATGACATGACATGTTTTGATTTGACCTCATTTTCGTTTTCCTATTTCTCTTTATCACGCTCGTCCCTTCGGCTCTTTTTATTTTTGATATTTAGATTAAATTAGATACTCTGCTGGTGGTTTGGTTTTGTTGCTTAGACTCTCAAATCACAAGAACTACACCCGAGTGTTCATGGAAATTGATCTGAACCATGCAGTGAGTGAGGTTGAGAATAATACATTATGTAATGGGGAGTGTGAGAAGGGCGCCTGCGGTTGCTGTTTGCGCTCTTCGACTTCGGGTTCGTCTTCGGCTCATGTGTCTTCTTCTTACTTGGAGCTTTGGCATGCTTGTGCTGGCCCTCTCACCTCCCTGCCTAAGAAAGGAAATGCGGTCGTCTATTTTCCACAAGGTCACTTAGAACAGGTGGCCTCTTTCTCTCCTATCTCACCCTTGGACACACCCACCTATGATCTTCAACCACAGATCTTTTGCAAGGTTGTCAATGTTCAGCTACTTGTGAGTACTAAATTTTCCTCTAAACGTTGAATTCTATCTGTTAAGTTAAGTTGCCGCCATTGGCTGCGTTTATTCTTTGATTCTGTTAGTTTTGTTTGTACAATTATTCGTTCCTTTCATGGATTATAGATGATTTTCCTTTCTTGGAACAGGCCAATAAGGAGAATGATGAGGTTTATACGCAGGTTACCTTGTTTCCCCAGGCAGAGGTTTGATCTTTAATTGATTGCTATTTCTATATTGTTGCATATCAAATTTTTCATCTGTTCCTGGGACTATAAATCATTATATTCTTATTCTTATTGCTTTAGAGAGAGAATATTCGCGCAGGGTTGTCTTGATCTTGCATTTGTTTGTCTTCACTCTTCAGTTGGCTGGGTTGCATTCAGAGGGGAAGGAGCTTGAGGAATTGGGAATTGACGAAGAGGGAAATGGAGGATCACCTACAAAATCAACTCCTCACATGTTCTGTAAAACGCTTACGGCTTCTGATACCAGCACTCATGGGGGTTTCTCTGTTCCTCGTAGAGCTGCCGAAGACTGTTTTCCTCCTCTGGTAACATATTATGCTCTGAATTTTTGTTCATCTATTTTTGATTACAGAATCTCCATTTGAGGTGATGAATTCCTTCACCGCAGGATTATAAGCAGCAGAGACCCTCTCAAGAACTTGTGGCAAAGGACCTGCATGGAGTGGAGTGGAAATTTCGCCATATCTATAGAGGTGGTTTAACTTTAAATGGAATTAAAAACGCAATGTCGTATTATAAATTGACGTTTTGATCAAAGTCAACGTTATAATTTGTCAGGTCAGCCGAGGCGACATCTGCTAACTACTGGCTGGAGTATTTTTGTTAGTCAGAAGAATCTTGTTTCTGGCGATGCGGTGCTCTTTTTAAGGTGTGTGTATATATATATTATTGTCATTGAGCCGGGATTTTCAGCTGTCATATTCCATTTAATGTTCTTCCACTTATTGTTAAGTTTCTATTATGTAGCATAATTAATTAATGGGGTTTAAGTTTAGCCGAAGAAACTAGTCTTATAAACAGGTGAACCCTTAGTTAGAATTCCCACCAAGGGAGATATCCACATAATACTATTTGACTGTGTAAAGCCTAAAGATTTTCTGAGACGATGTCTGAGACCCATTTAAATTTCTCGTACAAAAAAGTCAAGAAATTATGTTTGAGTTATTTCAATTTCTGAATGCCATTTGGATTGAACTTGAGACTTTTTCTATCCACCCTATCTTTGAGGAAGATGACTCCTTGGCCTTACTACTCATGAATGTCTTGTCTTTGTAGGGGTGAAAATGGAGAATTGAGATTGGGAATCAGAAGAGCTGTACGACCTAGAAATGGTCTTCCTGAATCAATTCTTGGAAACCAGAATTGTTATCCTAGTTTTCTTTCTCTTGTGGCTAATGCTATATCCACCAAAAGTATGTTTCATGTTTTCTACAGTCCAAGGTACGAACTGCTACTTGATCACATATGTATGCTTGCCTTTACAAAGCATGTTCTCAACACAAGAGTTATTATTTGGTCTTCATTCTGACGTGGCAATTATTAATGATATTGACGAAACATTGATTTCCTATTATTTCTGTGCACTTCATACCATTTGTTCTCAGACTTTGATTTATGTTAGTTATTATGGATGGTTTATCTGAGGATTAGATGTTTGAGGTTTGCAAGTTTCTCAATAAGTTTATAAAATTTTTGAATTTATTATAATACAGAGCGAGTCATGCAGAGTTTGTTGTGCCGTACCAGAAATATGTCAAAAGCATAAAGAATCCAGTGACCATTGGGACGAGATTCAAAATGAAGTTTGAGATGGATGAAGCTCCCGAAAGAAGGTCAAATAGGACGGACATGGTTATAAATGTTGCGTAATGGGCCTTTCTTGGAAAACTCTTTAATGATGGCCTTCTTTCTTGCAGGTGCACTGCTGGTATAGTGACTGGAATCGGTGACTTGGATCCCTATCGATGGCCTAAATCAAAATGGAGGTGCTTGATGGTACGTTTGCAATTTGCATTGAGTTATTAAGAAGTTTATGTTTACAAAGTTTGTGATTTTTCTTTTGTTGGGTTAAACGAAGTCGATTTTTTTAATGAAAGTGTGGTGATGGGTTCGTCGTTAATTAATACAAGGTTGATGTGAAATCCAACAGGTGAGATGGGATGATGATATTTCTAGTAATCATCAAGAACGAGTTTGTCCATGGGAGATTGACCCTTGTGTTTCTTTCCCTCCATTGAGCATTCAGTCTTCCCCGAGACTGAAGAAATTGCGGACAGGTCTGCAGGGTGCCTCACCCAGCCACTTCGTCGGTATGACTCTTGATGGATAGCTTCTAAGATGCCTAAATGAAATCCGCTTATCATAGTTAACTAACAACTCCTCTTTTTGTCTTTCTCGGTTTGGCGGCTGGAAACAGGAGGCGGTGGGTTTATGGACTCTGAGGAGAAGTCTATGAGACCACCCAAGGTCTTGCAAGGTCAAGAAAATACAGGTTTTGTGTCCCTCTATTATGGACGTGACACAATAACCAACCGGTCAGATTGCCATCAAAATATTGCATTAACTGGCATAAGACAGGCTAGAGCTCAGACTCACCCTTCTAGTTATGCAGGCTTAGGCTTAGGCTTAGCGGAAACTAATAGATTCCGGAGGGTCTTGCAAGGTCAAGAAATATGTCCTTTGACAGTCACAGGAAAGGTTGATTTTAACCTTGGTGCTTGTCCATGGGGTAAAGATAAACCCAATCTGACTTGTAAAACTTTCAACATGCATCATGCACCCAAACCCAACTTTCACCCTTTAGGACCTCATGTCCTTCAAACTGCATATTTCCCTTATGGTGACATAAACATTCCCAAAGCTAGTCAAGGCAACACCTTTTGCTCTAAACCAAGTAATTTCCAGAGGGAGAATGTGCCATTTAGCACATGTCCCACTCAGAAAAAAGAGGATATTCCAAGTGAGCAGAAGCTGCAGAACAATATCTCTGCTGCTACTTTGGGGGGAAATATAATGATTTCGAATGAAGAAAATTTCAAAGGTGAGGTAAGCGGCAATGCCTGTAAACTATTTGGGTTTCCCTTGTCTGGGGAAAGCACAAGTCAGAATTCTGCAGCTAAAAGGAGTTGCACAAAGGTGAGCGATGATAGCAACAGAATTGTATCATTATAAGACTTATTTGTGTTCCTTTGACATTTTGCCCACCCATCACCCATGTAACATAAAAATAAATGAAGGTTCACAAGCAAGGCAGCTTAGTTGGAAGAGCCATCGACCTCTCGAGACTGGGCAGCTACAATGAGCTGTTGGGTGAACTAGAGCGACTATTTGGCATGGAAGGCCTTCTGAGAGATCCTGATAAGGGATGGAGGATCCTCTACACCGATAGGGAGAACGACATCATGGTTGTAGGGGATGACCCTTGGCAGTAATTAACCCTTTTTCCCCAACTCAAGTCAACATTTGTTATATACTTTTCTTATTATTATTTAAAAAAAAAAAAATTGGTTTTGGTTGCAGTGAATTCTGCGACGTGGTGTCCAAGATCCATATATATACCCAAGAAGAAGTGGAGAAGATGACGATTGGGATGATCAATGATGATACGCAGAGCAGTTTGGAGCAGGAACGACCGATAATGGAAGCTTCAAAGTCTTCTTCGGTGGGGCAACCAGATTCTTCTCCAACAGTAGTCAGGGTCTAAGCTTCTATGCCATTTAACCTACATCTTATATAATACTATTCTTGTTATCTCTAGAGCAACAAAGACTGACAGGTAAAAACTTGCCAAATAAGGGTACTTATGTAATTCAATAAATAATCAGAACTGAGTTAGAAGGTAGTATTATTTATTATACTTTATTACAACATAACATAACGCAACGCGTCCAAAGGAAAATCCAATCCAACTGGGTCGGAGCATCACTTTTTATGTGTCATTGTTCTTTGAAGAGTTCACGACCAATAATCATCCTTCTGATCTCGCTAGTTCCTGCTCCAATCTCGTAGAGTTTGGCATCTCTAAGAAGACGACCAGTTGTATACTCATTCACATATCCATTCCCACCTAAACATTGTATAGCCTGCAAATTTCGAGGTGGATATGGGGTTGTAAACGGGAATAAATGATCAGCAGCTTTAAGCCATATAAACAAGTTAGTTATTTACCTGCAAAGCGACTTGCGTTGCTCTTTCGGCTGCACAAAGTATTGCTCCAGCACAATCCTGAAATCAGTAGCCATGGAAATCATCGTATGCTTTTCTTGTTAAAATACGAGAGTCATATTATCTAAAGATCGAATAAAAAAATTGAAAAATGGGTTAAAGAGGATAGGAAATAGTTAATAGACATGGTGACAAACAGAAAAATTCTGCACGTTTGTTACCATGAGACCCAAATTGAAATTAGAGCCAGTAAAATTGTAATGAACGAAGATCTTAGCAGAAATTAACGCTTAGCTGGATCTTGCATGAATTTTTTCACATCTTTTACTGCTACGTGGCAACATCGTAATACTATGATGTCGATACCACAACTGTATTGGATTTGGAAAGTTTGAAACAAATGTAAATAAGAATACATTAAAAAAAATGTAAGATATCTAGAGGCACCTTTGGGTAAATTTTTCCATTGTCGCAGTCCCGGGCAACAGAATATACGTAAGACCTGAACGAAAAAAAAAAAAAGCTAATTATTTGCCATGCAAACTTAACTAGAAAGAGAATAGTGCAGCATGAAATTGTGATCCTCTTTACCTAGATGACTGTAAAGAAGTATACATGTCGGCAATTTTCCCCTATAATCAAAGATCAATTGACGGCATGAGAGGTGGAATTCACATAGATTTAGTGTTGAAAACAAATTGTGTTATCTATAAAGGAACCTGTATAAACTGAAACTCCCCAATAGGACGGCCAAACTGCTCTCTTTGTCGAACATAAGGAAGAACAATATCAAGACAAGCTTGCATAATACCAAGGGGACCAGCTGCCAACACAAGTCTCTCCAGATCCAACCCAGACATCATGACATAGACTCCTGAACAAAAGGAAGAGTAACCAAACTAAGATTGATGAGCAATGAATAAGAAAAGTCTTCATCACAAGTCACAATATGAGAGGGTGATATCAAATTAATGGCGCCACCGCCACTTCAATGAATCAAGTTTCTTTTTTTTTTTCTTTTACTTTGTGAATTTATGCATAAAATATTACTAGAAAATGCTTCCAATAGAAGTATAACAATTCTGGTTCAGATGTAACAAGCAGATGGAGATAGGAAGTAACCACATTTTATATAAATTCTCTAAATTTTTTATTGAACTCAGCAGCAAACAACTAATCAGACAGGTAAATGTCAGTATATTATTCCAGGTGCAAGAGATGATAGTTTTTCTACACAATTTTTGTTTAATGGACTAACCAAAATCTAAATTTTAATAGAAAATTTAAACAGCTATAGAAGCAATTGAAAGACCTTTCCCTTCTTGTCCAAGAACATTTTCTTCTGGAACGAAGCAGTTCTCAAAAACAAGCTCACATCTGGTTACACCAATTTGCTAATGTCAGTAAGAGACAGAAAGAGAGGTCGTGATGGAAGAAATATATAAAATTTCTCAAATAGGATGCATACGTACGTATCACTTCCTCGCATACCAAGTTTGTCCAGTTTCTGTGCAGTACTGAATCTGTAGTCAAACGAAAAAAGAACTTCAAAATGTGTCAATTTTCATAATTTAAAATGAATCTCAACTGTTCAACCATGTACGAAGGAATATATTCAACCACCATCTCTCCCCCCCCCCCCCCCCCCCCTCCCTTTTTCCTCTTTTTGCATGCATGTTGTTTGAGTGATTATGAATACACATGTCCTCCTTTTGCCCCTTCGATTTTCAGAGGATTTCTATAAGCGATTGATTCAAAACAAAGACTAGAACTATTTGATGGCTGAAAGGTGCCAATAACCACCATTTGTTGTCATTAAAAAATCATTTTCAATGGTGCTAAGTCCTGTTATAGTTGAATTGCTTAAAAAATAAATTTGATATAAGGTACAGATGCGATCCAGTTGTTTGAGCAGAACACTTGACAAGGTGACACTATTGCTGGGAAGTATCTAAAGAGCGAAGATTAACAGCCCATGGTTGGATAGGCCATAGCATGCGATCAAATTATAGCCTAATTAATTGAATTAAAACAAAGAGGTTCACATCCACCTCAATAGCATATAACTTGTCCAGGTTCAGAGCAAGTACCCCGGCATTCCCTTCTCGATGATGAATGCTGTGATTCCTTTTGACCCAGCTGTTGTGTCTGTTTTAGCATAAACAACCTGATCCAGTTGAACATGTCAATCAAATATGTGGTATGCATTTTTCTGCATATATCTGCAAAATCTCAGCTGGCCTCTGCAGCCCCTCAATTGCATTAAGAGAAACGGAAACCGTATGCCCAAAGAATACCATGCATGTTGCTTGACTTTTATTCAACATAGTTGGACTATGTACACGCAATAATGTTAGAAGATTCCATTTATGATGATAAAAGAGAAAAGCAATTTGGATAAACTAAACAGAATACTCATATCCAACATTTCTGAGAGGAATTTATGCTCTAAAGCAGACAATTAAAATTCTTGAAGATGATTCTGCATGTGTTGTGTGTGTGTGTGTCTACCAAAGGAGTGCATCAAGAAAGCGTCTTGAATCTTGATCAGATGGTATAACCATGGTGAATGAGGGTAAGCTAATTAAGAGCAACTAAATAATGCAATGAGACAGAAGAAAAGTACTAATGTTTGAGCGACTGGACCATTGGTACACCACATCTTGTTGCCATTAATTATGTAGCCACCATCTACACGATCAGCCTTGCATTTCATGCTGACAACATCAGAACCAGCTGCAAGAAAAGGGAAGTTCACTCAGCTAAGTCCTTGGAATTTCTAGAAAAGCAGCATAAGTTCAAATAATTTACCATTGGGCTCACTCATTGCCAAAGCGCCCACATGCTCCCCAGAGATAAGCTTCAAGGAAGGGGGAAAAAATAATCAGCATAGAGAGAAAGAGAAAGAAGGAAATATGAAATACCATTTATGAGAACTGGGAACGAGCGCAAACCAAATCAACTGACTATCCCTTTCACATCATCTACAATAGTGCAGGACAGCGAATATTGAACTGAAAAATAATAATAATAAAAGAGGAGGAACTAGAACCTGTGGCAAGTACTTGTGTTTCTGAGCAGTGTTAGCATTCCGCACCTGAAAGAAGAATAAAGAAGTAGGGGGCTTAAAAGACACAAGATTATCAAGCATGCAATGAAAGAGACCTAATTTCCCTTTAATTACCAGCTGATTGATACACAGGTTAGAATGAGCACCGTAAGAAAGCCCAACAGACCCTGAAGCGCGGCTTATTTCTTCCATTGCTATACAATGATATATATAACCAAGACCAAGCCCTCCATATTCCTCTGCAAAAGAACAGCAGTACCTTCAGAGGTGTTTGTTGGCATACTAGGCACGATCAATTCTGAAGAACCTAAAACAGATGCTGAATAAACTAATACAATTACGAAGTTCAGAACACCCAGAAGAAAAAAATCACCCTAAATGAGGCTTGGTAGTAATTTCTTTACAACAATATTTCTTGTGGTTGGCAGTTCTATACGGATTGGAATTTAATTATTTTATTAGCATTTATTATCTTCACATTGAAGGGAAAATAAAAACTGCACAAGCAATGTCAGAAAGATCGATAACACTCATATTTTACACCTCTAAAATGCAATTATTTGACATATCAGAAAGCGAAGTCAGTAAAGACAATAGAAACAAGGCTCTACCTGGAGCAGTAATCCCATGGAGATTAAAATCTCCCATGCATTTCCATAAGTTGACCTCCTAAAAATAAGATCAAAACATAATCAGCAATTTCAATATATCAGACATTATCCTCATGGGCATGATAAAAGTAGGTCCTCATACAGACCCCTGGGAAAGAATTTGTGTGGTCTATTCTTGATGCATAAGGGGCAATGTTTTCCCTCGCAAACTGTGCAACACTTTCTTTAAACTGCATCATAAAATAAATGGCATACTTAAAAGAAGATTCCAAGCAAAATCATTCTAAGAAATGAAATGCAATATGTAGTAGCAGATCAAGACTTGAATAGATGATTAATTAAAGATGAAATAAAATAAACATTTTGCTGCATATAAGCATATGAAAGGGAAAAACCTCAAGATTCTCATCCCGCTAGAAAATTAAAAATTTATATCTATGGCATGCATGGTCATGAATGCTAAAAGTATTGGATTCTCTCTCTCTCTCTGTTTTTTTTTTACTTAGACAAGCGACTTACGCAGATTTCTGACAGATGATATAAGAAAAAGAATATTAGCCACCACGATGAGAGAAAAATGACACATCAACTCTCTTTTGCAGATGGAGACCAAATTTTATGATATTTAAGTGGGTTTCTTTTAGGAAAGAAATGCATGAAATAATCCCAGTTAACCGACTTGATGTGTTTTTATTGGTTGGTCCCTATGCTGACAAGATGGATTGAGTCCCCCAAGAACATTCAGCAACAAAAGCAGCCATATAAAATCTCTGGTGAGAACTTCCTCCAAAAACAAGTAAACATACAATATTGTTACAACATTAGGATAAAGTTAAGATGACTTAGAGTATTTTTAAACGTCTGCTAATACAGTCCTTAAATTTTGTCAAAATAACGTTGAAGTTCATTCCAGAAGAACTAGTTTCTGTCCATCATTTTTAAGGATTGTACAATCTGGTTCACGGCCAATAATTCCTATCCACACCATACCATATAAAAGAATGACACGTTGCACATCTATGCTTTCTTTGGCAGAAGCAGTTGATCTATGGCTTAAGCTTAAAGATATAAAATCACAGATGTTTTTTAAGACTAATGAAAATCAATTTCAATGAATCTCAAAGAAACCCAAGGAGCATATTCATGGGAATCCAAACTGAAAAGCGAGCTCAATCGTTCTGACAATCTTCTCTCAGACGCAACATAGAATACTTACGGTACTCCACCCAATCATTAACATCCTACAAGTGAGTTAAAACCCCGTCCCCGAGTGAACCTAACCTGTATCTGAGTTTCATCGAAGAGTAAAGAGGTGGAGAAAGCAGCAGAGTGAGTTTTCCTTCTGAAAATCGCAGAACAAATAGACCTCGCCGAGGTGATCCTGTGCATCCTCGCAGTCCTAGAGTATTTATTATTCTTCACAGAAGAGGATGGAATAAAAAGAGCGCCGGGCTTGCTTGGGTTGGGATAAATATTTAAGCTGAGTGCGGAGTCCTCCCACTCCCTGGACTGGAACCAAAACCAAAAGGGATTGTCTTGTCCTATGCCTTGCTGACTCGGTTTAGCTCCACATAAGGATAAAACTGGGTAAGAATTTTTCCCTATCCATCAACTGAGTTCAACTTGCATACGCAACAACTTCTTGAATGGTTCTTTATTTTATAAATTGATAATTGATAATTCAAGAAATCTTTTATTTTATTAAATAAGGATAATGCTGCATGTGCTGAATCTACATTTTATTTTAGTAATGAAAGATAAGATAAGGATGGAGGTAGAGAGAGCTAAAGCTTGCCTGCCAGCGCCAGCGGCTACCATAATGGTTTGATTTTATGCCGAAACATTGGATAACGGAGATTAAATTATATATTTGTTTGTGTTGTTGTTATAGTATAATTATAATTATTATAAGTAAATAAGAAACAACCCACTTTCTAAATCCAACAGAAACTCTTTATAATTTCTTTGTCTAACATATTCTAATATACCTGACCTAATTGATAAAATTGTACTAAGCAACTAGATTTAGATTATGGGGAATGAAATTCATTCTATAAATTAACAAAATATAGTTAGCTGTTTTCTTTTTGCATGGTATATGAACCTTTTATCGTTAGGTCATATTTAAGTACTTAATCTGTAATTATACATATGCTAATATTATTTTATAATTAGTAAAAATGGAATGCTAGTCTTATATCAGTGTTCGCATGTGCTAATATTTTTTGTCAAGCTTCGCTTTAGCTGATCCTATTGGACCAGTGGCCCATGTTGGGCCTAGGCCCTATATTTTTTTCTTGTCAGGTAAGCCCAAAGCTTTGTTTTGTTTTATTTTAAGAAAAAAAAATAGATAGATAATTCTGTTTATTTCGGATGCGGTGACGTATCCTTATTTTGTTTTCCTTTTTTTTTTTTTTTTTTGGTTTTCTGAAAATTTCCTCGCTTGTGTTCAGAAGTTTAAAATCTCGTTATGTCGCAGCTGACTCCTCTAACCCCAGCGCTGGTTGGGAGTAGCAACTGGTAAGAGCTTCTGTTACCATCTGAAACAGAATCGGCTAACACTCAAAACCCTAGTCGGCCATGGATTCAGTTTCTACTACGAGAGATCTGTCGAAGCCCTCGAAGTTCTCTGTCTACCAAAACCCTGCGTTCTCTGCCGTACTGACCTCCAACAGTCTCCAACCTTCTAACTACACTTTCCTTTGTGTCGTCTCCTTCTTCATTGCCTCAGCATTAGCTTTTGTTACTACTATTCTCGGGTTCGTAGCTGCATTCTGATTTTTGCTTGGCCAATTTTCTATACTCCCGCTGGGAGGGGAGGATTGCTGTACTTAACTTTTTTCATGTAATCATTACATGTTTTCTAAACTACCGCGTGTGACAAAGTAACTTGTTCTTGCTTATGCCTATCATATTCCAGTATTAGAAAATCTGAAACATTTTGTTATATGTTCAGTTATATTATATTATATTATATATATATATATATATATATCTTTTTGCATTGGCTACTTTTTCCTCTAGGTAAAACGCAGAGAAGAATTTGAAAACAAGAAATGTCACGAGTGGAAAGTTATTATTTTTCTTAGATGCCAAGAAAGAGCATTGGATAAGAATTTTCTAGTTCTTTTGATTGGCATTTACGACCTAAATTGATCCTCCTCGTTCTTCTGAACTCCTTTCAGTATGAGTAACGGATTTTTATGTTTTTGCTGTAAACAATGCATTTAACATGTCAGGGAACATAAATTCAGATGTTAAATCCATTGTCCTCCAATATTTACTCTTTTGTGCAAATTTGGCTGCGAGATGTTTTGTATGTTGCTAATATAACTATCTTGCTCTACATATTGTAGAGAAAATGGGTTCGTTGGCACTTTGAGGCTGAAAAATCCTTCCAAGGTGACCGCATGTAAGTGAGCATTCTTCTTTTTTTCTTTGCAATGATTCCTCCATCTGCTATATCTCTTCTCCTAACTTTTTGAATTTCAGATTGGATATCCAAGCTGCTACAAACTTTGGTGGGTCTAATCTTCACAGGATCTATATTTGCCCTTGTTAAAGTTATCTTTCTACGCAAGGTTAGATATGCTGCTGGTGTCCAAGCAACAGCCACTTTCAATGGTAATAAGAGTGCTATGTTTCTTACTAACCATCAACTAGGACTTTTGGGGGTGAAGCAGAAGGCTGAACGGGTTCAACCAGAATCTGCAAAGAAGCCTCCCAAGTCCAAATCCCAGTTAACATCTTCAGATGTGCTTGTTCCACTTCATCAGCCAATTATCAGCCCTAGCCGTTCATCGCATGTTGATGCTGATAGTTCAAATTCCAATAGGGGGACTAAGGTGCGTTCAATTGGCACCCCATCAAAATCGCCTGGTTCTTCATCATCACTATATCTAGTCCCTGGAGTAGTTTCATCCCCGCCTTCTGTTCAGAACTCAACAGGACTGGATTCTGTGGTTTCAAGCCCTTGGTCTAATAGACGAGCCTCCTCTGCAAATAAGATAACATCAGAAGAAAAGCTTGAACAGTTCTTAGCAGAAATAGATGAAAAAATCACCGAATCAGTAGGGAAGCTGTCTACTCCACCCCCTACCATTGCTGGTTTTGGTATGGCGAGTCCTAATGCAGTTGCAAGCTCAGCTAATACCTCTGGAAGTACAAGGATGACACCATTGAGGCCAGTTAGGATGTCTCCTGGTTCACAAAAGTTCAGCACTCCCCCTAAGAAAGGAGAGGGTGACCTTCCTCCACCAATGTCCATGGAAGAATCTATTGAAGCTTTTGAACATCTGGGAATCTATCCTCAAATCGAGCAGTGGCGTGATCACCTCAGGCAATGGTTTTCTTCAGTTTTGCTTAATCCATTGCTTAACAAGATTGAGACCAGTCATATTGAGGTTTATCTTAATCTTCATTTTTCTTCTCTTTTGTTTGATCACTGCTATTTATTTGCTTACATTGCACTTATAAAGCACTAATAGTTCAGCTCTGTGACTCTGTCCTGGGAGAGAGAGAGAGAGAATACCTAGTGTTGATATATGTATCAGCAATGATAACAAAATAATGATATACTACTTTCCGGGAAATTTTGATGAAAAGTTTCATGGAGTGTCTCAGAACCATTACTTCATCATTTTAAAAGTATGTGTATATTCTTAAAGATAAGGTTTGAAGAGGAAGCTCATTATTTTTCGTTTGTAATTAGTGAGATATAAAGAGAAAAGAAAGAACTAGAGGCAAGTGAAAGTTGTATTAAATTAGGGTAAGTACCCTGATAACTCAGTGCATACTATATATTACGGTTTTTCCTTTCCCCTTACTTTTATTTCTTTTGTTGTGTGTGTGTGTGATTTTTTTTTTTGGTGGGTGTGTTTGGGGGGGGGGGGGGTGGGTGTGGAGTGGAGATGGATGCGCAGCACTCCTGAAAAAATTAGAGCATAAGTTTGACTCTAACATTGTTGTACTTGTAGGTTATGCAAGCAGCAGCTAAGCTCGGTGTTTCAATCACAATCAGTGAAGTGGGCAGTGACATGCCATCTACAGGAACTCCTGCTACTGTACCAGCAATTGATAACACTAAAGAATGGCAACCAGCATTGACTCTCAATGAAGATGGACTGCTTCATCAGTTACGTGCTACCCTTGTGCAAGCTATAGAGGTTTCTTCATGTATGTTGCTTCTCATGATTCAATTGAATGTGATTTTATGACTTCCCATTTTGGTTATATTTATTGATAACTTCTGTGTTCTGACAATTTCTGGTTGATCTGCATCTTTTATACAGCCAAGTTGCAACATTCTCCACAGCAGAACCCCTTGGTTCCTACCATGCAAGAGTGTGTGGATGCTATCACTGAACATCAAAGGCTCCAAGCCTTGGTTAAAGGAGAGTGGGTTAAAGCTTTGCTACCACAAAGCAGTGTTCGAGCTGATTACACTGTGCAAAGGATACGAGGTAATTAGAAATTTTGACTTATCGATTTCAACTATCACCTGGATAAGATTGCTTGTAATCATTTGAACTAGGCTACATTAATCGAAGGTTGGTTTTATGGGTAACATAGATCTATATATTCTAATTATGTATTATCTGGTATGGATTTCTCAGAGCTTGCAGAAGGAACCTGTTTGAAGAATTATGAGTATCTTGGAAGCGGGGAGGTTTATGATAAAAAGAATAAAAAGTGGACGCTTGAGCTACCTTCCGATTCTCACTTGCTCTTATATTTATTCTGTGCTTTCCTAGAGCATCCAAAGTGGATGCTACATGTGGATGCTACGTCTTATGCTGGAGCTCAATCTAGCAAGAATCCCTTATTTTTGGGTGTCCTCCCTCCAAAGGAGAGGTTTCCTGAGAAATACATAGCTGTAGTATCTGCTGTCCCTTCTGTGCTGCACCCAGGAGCATGTATACTGGTAGTCGGTAGGCAGAGTCCCCCAATTTTCGCCTTGTACTGGGATAAGAAACTTCAGCTTTCTCTTCAGGTTAGCCGTGGCTCAATTATTTACACTGAAGTAATAGAATATTTGAAATATTATTTAACCTCTAGGACTGTTCTGCATATATATTCCCTTCGCTTTATGAACATGTTATTTGCACAGGGGATATTTGCTGCCATTTGTCGATAATGAACATGTGTTTTTCTAACATTATTGAGATTTATTGCCAGGGAAGAACGGCACTCTGGGATTCCATCTTGCTTTTGTGCCACAAGATTAAGGTTGGGTATGGAGGTATTGTTCGGGGCATGCATCTTGGTTCTTCAGCCTTAAACATTCTTCCAGTTTTGGAAACAGAAGTTCAAGATCCTCTACTTTCTTACTGACGCCTGACTTAAAATTGTCTTATCTATTTGATTATACATTAGTTGTAAGACCAAAAGATTAACGAGAGCTGTAATTTTGCTAGTCCTAAATATATTATTGATTTATTTGTGGATTTTATCAACTTGTCTAATGATCTTCATCTCTTGATAATACATTGTCCGCAGATTATCTCTCCTCACTGCCAAGACCTTTACTTTTCCAAATATAACCTTTGAATTTGAAACGCTTTCCTATTTCCGGTTCTTAATCAGATAAGATTTACTTTAGCGTGTTCTTATGCGTTATGCCGAAGTTGTAAGAAAATATCAAATAGGATCAGGATATTTTCACGTTGGGTTTCACATGACATTGTCATATCAAGTTACTAAACAGATATGACAACATTGTCATATCGAGAGGATCGTGATCCTTCTCGAAACCGTTGCCATTGCTGGCATTTTAATTTGTTTTTCGGTAAAGTTCAAAAATAGGTACCTCTACCATTATTCTTCATCGGTGAAGGTTGCCATGATCGCATTTTAGCTTCCTTGGAAGTACAACTTAAAAATGAACTGAACACCTGCAGGAATATGACTTATATAATACGAAGACTTGCTGAGGGATGGGAGTAAATAGAAATCCTTACCTGTCACCAGAAAATACAAATCGAAATAATGCAAATTTGGCGTCTCTATAAACATATATTATGGACAACTATATATTACAAAACTGGACATCCAAGTAAATTAAGGAACCCCAAAAATGAAAGTAAACATGATATCCTGAGAAAATTACCTGTTTGAATAAAAGACAATACTTTCAACTTTACTATATAATGATTGAATCTGATGGCTTAACATTTACAGGTTATTTGCTCTCAACAGAGACAAAAATGCAGATTTAATATTGCCAGGGGTTCTCGCCCCCCCACCCCCCGCTCCAACCCCCAAAAAGAAAAACCACATTCTGTACAATGCACCAGCAGTCAGTCTACCAGCAAATCCTCACTGAAAATTGAGAATAGCTTGCGCATGACCTGTCAACATTTGTAAGAGGGGCTACTCATATCAAGCATAAAAAATGTAGAATCTCTATAGCCAACATCTTTGCCAATAGGGAAATGATACCCTACAGGTGCAAGGTAGGGCAATTTTCGAAGATCTGTTCCACCGGAAATCCTTCAGACCACATTAACTTCCATATAACGAAGATCAAAATTGCCTGGCAACTTTCTTCAATTTCTAAATACAAAATGTGCCGTAAAGAATATCATCTAATTTCGTGAGACACATGTTTGATTCCTCTACTCCGAATCTGAATCAATGGAAAGAAACAAGCGAGGCCTTACTGAACGTTTTTGGCGGGGAAATGAGAAAGGACTATCAGATCTTTGCCTACTTGCCTTGTCAGATCTAGCATCATTCATACCAAGAAGCAAAGAAGCTGCGTAAGGAGGAATAATCAGTCAAGAAAATAAAGCGGAAAAAACAACACATTGCGATAAGGCTTGGCGTACTCATTACTTCTTATGCAGTTAAAATACTCGTTCAATGATAAAACAATTCAGCATGTAAATTTAGACCAATAATCGTGATTGGGAGCAGGAAAGGGAATGTGAAGACAAAGAAGGATAAAGATACTAGTAGTGCACGCATAAACATTGTATCTCCGACCAAAACTTAATAAATTGTTAAACTATACAGAAGAGATCCCCACAAACAAAATAAAAACCAAGGGAAAAAAGAAGAAGGAAGGGCCTGCAAATAATGCAATCCAATGCAGTGACAGTTGCCATGCAATGAATAGAATAGTTTCCAATAGGCTTTTCTGACAAAGGTAAGCTTCACCAAACAAAAAGATTTTGTGATTCAGGGTCAGAATGTAACAAACCAGTGTCAGCCAAGGTATCTGTGGCATTGTCTGCAGATGGAATTTGCTGTCTAGAATTCAATCCATTTGTGGTTGTAGGCTCACCATTACTTCCACTAGCAGCACCTCCAAGTCTAAGAGAAATCCAATCCTCATTGCAGACACCATTGGACACATCCGCCTGATCTCTTAGTTCATGCTGCATTGACGATTCCGCGGGTCTTGTAGGGAGAAAAATCTGAAGCGAGGGATCCTCTCCAGCAAATGCCAATGGATTGTCAACTAAGCCACCATTCAAATCAGGATCAGATCGACTTGCAGAGGAGTCTGGGATGAAAGTTTTAGATTCCAAGGTAGCATCTGGAGCCAATGCATAACCATTCATAGATGAGGAGCAATTGATAGGACCATGCTGCAAATGGACCAATGCATCAGATACATCTGCATCTGAAGTGAATAATTGGAATCCTGGCCCTCCCTGAGTTCCAGAATGCAATGACCACAGCGGCATCCCATATTCATCATCATTGGCATTAAAAAGTCCAAAGGAATTTCCACCAAGGGCGGGATCATCTACATATGAATCAGCAATTCCTGAAGGGGGCACAGAATAAGCAACTCCTCCAGCATCTGTTCCATTATTCTTGTAGGAAGTTGCAGAAATCAATAATTCGTTTTCCTCTTCAGAATCACTTAGAACAATAACTTCAGTACCCCCCATCGGAGCAGGAGTGTTATGCTCAGTAAACCCATATGCTGAATTAGCATTGAGAGAAATAGAATCCATCTCCATCCCATTGTTAGGAGAGAAATCAATATGCCCACCTCCACCCTGATTTACGCTAGGATCATCGCCATCCCGGCCACTTTCAGTGGCACTGCTGCTCATTGGAATTACCACATGTTGAGGATTTCCAATGTTTTCTTTCGATATGTTATTACCTGATGAAGTGTTTGTGTCCTCAGGTTTGCTGACTTCCCAAAACCCATTGCTATTCTTCCTGATGCCAATTTTTAAACCAGTAGGACTGTCTGAAATACCTTCCTGTTTGATCTGCTTCTGTGTTTCCACTCTTTTACTTTCTCCATCAGTAGAAATACAGAGAGTACCATCAGGCAAGTGCCACTGTGAAAGAGTCCCTAGATCCCAACGTTCACTTTCACTCTTAGCCTTGACACGCCAAGAACCATCAGGCTTCACCTCAACCTCTGTAACATCTTCACCACAAGCTCTCATCTGTATCCCAATCAATTTAATAAGTACTGGTTCAACAAATGAGAACTTCTCAAGAGATGAAAATGAATATTAAAGAAAAGGGACTACCAGGGATGTGACACGATTAAAGTATGGATCAATAATGATATTCTCTAATGCGTAGTTTTTTAAACATATGGGACATTGCCACTGCAGCCACAATTAAATGCTTCATCAGGCATAACGATCACCACGGAGAGGAACTGATAAACTGTGAAACATTAATTAGAAACTTACTTTCCTTGAACGTTGATTCATTTCCACAAAAACTTCAAGGTCAAAACACCCCATGTGAACACAAGGTTTGAATCTTCCAGCAATCTTCATCCTGGATCCACTCATCTATAGATTTCACAGAAGTGTAAAAACAAGGAACAAAAATTTCATTAACATTGGTAACACTTAAAAAAACACAGGTGGTGCTACTAAAAATAGTCCAATATAGGAAAGCCTTACCGGACAACGCAAGTTGATGGTAAAAGTATCTGAAACAACTTCCAAATCACTATCACTATCACTATCAGCATTATCTGTTGCATTTCCACCTCCAACACATCGGATGACACGTGCTAGAGCATCTTCAAAACGGTCACCGTCAGACTCCGTAGGAATCATGTTTAGGATCTAGATAATAGATACTCAATAATTTAACAACAGATCTCAGATGTTGACAAATCAGAAGCACTCACATGTTGAAACTTTTATTACATTAAATGAGACAACTTTGAAAAGCCATCACATTTGTACAACATTTGAACAAATTGAGACTTCTGCCAATTTGACAAACAAGTATAACAAAAAGAACATTGGAGAACTGAATTTGTGAAACTACTTTACATGTTTATGAGCTTAGCACAATGAACCCTGCTAGTGTGGAAATATTCAAAGCATTAATTATCTAGAAAGAACTTAGAAGTATATGGAACATGATTTTTGTTAAGGAAAAACTGAATACTATTTTCAGTCACACCAAGGAAGATACACTGATTAACAAAATGTGTTAAATCATGAGATATGAAGGAGCTCCAATCATCAAACCATAGGAGTATTTTGAAAAAATAAAATAATACAACCCTGCCACTCAATATTTCCTCATCGATGTACTACTTAATATTGCAAAGAATGATAATCTGAAGAAGGGAAAAAAATAAAAAAAAGATTTCATCAAATTTCAATTACCCATCAGAACCAACCAAAAAGAACCCAAAATTGGGACTTTTGCATTCACAGACATGACACCGGGAAAATCTCAACATCAACTTAGTTATTCCAAATAAAACAGCAAAGCACAATTCCAGAACCAAAGAAAACAGTCGTTTAAATCTGGAAACATCAAAATTGAGCAAATTTCTAACGCAAGCTACCTGTTGCATGCTGCGCCTTTTGACAATGCGCACTCCTAAACAGAAAATGCGAGCATCACATCCTGTTAAGGAAATCTTGTTAATTCCGTCTTTTGTATACTGCGTGATCTGAGAAGGGAAAATAACAAATTAAACAAAAATCCATATTAAAGGAATCTGATGATTATGATAGACCAAAAGCACCATCCAAACATATCAAAATATCTAAACTTTAAATGAAAAACACATTAAATAAGCCACAGTATAAGAACAAGTACAGCAAAAGATGGCAATACACTCACAATTGGACCATCATCTCGACCATTAGCCCCAAGCAATTGTGAACCAGGCCTGTTAATTGCACGAACAGGCATACCTATATGGCCACAGTCAAATGAATGAGCACAGAAATTTAAACATAGCCACATAAAAGGTCATAAATTGCATAAGTACATCTTCGTCTTTCACTTGAAAATGGCATTTTTCTACATTTCTTATATAACATGAAGCCTAACACTAGACTTGCATCATGAAACAACTCTCAAAACCAATCAAAAGGAAAGGCAGAAACATAAAGACTTATAGTAACGTACCATTGACCTGTAGATCAGTATATTGGGGCCACTGCATCCTGAATGGAACCTTATCGTTCAGAAGCATACACCATGCCTACAATGATGTCACATCACAAATCAACAAACTGCATAGGGGGTCATAAAGTTCGTATCCTAGCACTGCAGAACCAAACCAACCTGAACATCATACTCTTGTTTTGACAATAAGTCCTTGTATGCTCTAGTAAGTTGAAATGTTTTCTCCATGCTCTGAACTGGATTGGTTCTGAATGATTCATACGAAAAATAGTGACATAATTCAAGTAGAAAACCACACTGAATGTGAGAATTTAGCCATAAAAAGAGATACAAGATTGCAATAGTAAATGCATGCAATCATCAGAATGCGTCTTCAAACTTTCTAGTCTCATTGTCTGTAACTTCAATTGTTCCCAACCACCAGCCAATCTCCCCCCCCCTCCCCCAAAAAAAAAAACAGTGGATTCTCTTCATTTCGAGACTTCAGCCTACCCAAAATGAAGCACAGCCAATATGAAAATTAGGGAAGTCGAAAGATCTTCTGAAATTCCAAATAACAATTATATTATTGATAGAGATGTTCATTACAATAAAAATAATTAACCCAATTACACATACTACGTCTGACTTCAAGATATACGATGAATGTACTTACCCATCAGTTGGAATGCTGGTTGTGGTCAACTTCACAGGATATAGAGGGTGATGCACCGAAAGCCAAAAACTGCCCTCACATAATGAGTCATCCCATTTAAGTCAATAAAAATACCAAATTTAATGATTGGAACTTAAAATAACAAAATAACAGAAAGCTCTTTCACAGAGCACCAGACATATTAATGCCAGTAATAGCATAGACCTTACACATCCACGTAGAAAATGCTGGAATTGTACTCCATAGGGACAAAGCCAAAAAAAAGAAGAGGAAAGCACCACACAGGGACCACCCCATTTTAGCACATTTATGCATTCATATCTCCCACATCATTAACTATTTTCCAAACATTTTGCAAGAATTACTGACGGTTAGCTAAGTTGACATCTCTATTATATTAAATGATCATCTAGTAGCTCTGTCTATTTGCTCAAAGCAAATTAATTTTGCCCCCTCACCTATTGATAAGCTACATGGGAATCATCATCTAGATAACCAAATTAAAACAACGTAACAAGATACAACCTCAGCACTACTAAGCCTAGTCAATATGCTTGACAGAGAATGTTGTAGCTGACAGGGAAATAAAAAGAAATCATGCCTACCAACACAATCCAATACAGACAAAATCACAAATAGTCACAAGCCCCTTGGAATAAGCATAAAAAAGATTAAGCACACAAAAAAAAAGTCAGACAAAATTTTCAAACAGTAATTTTACTAGAACTGTGCATACAGATGAACATAAGAGAGTTTTCACATACGGGTCAGCTCGGCTGAGTCGACATATTTCACAATAAAATAATTCAGGAACAGGCGGGATCCCTTCCATAGGCTTATCTGGAATTATGACACAACCAATGTGTTGCCACACATGACATCTTGGATCCTCACACTGCAATTAGATGAAAAGAGTAATGACACAAAATTATCAGATGTTAAAGTATCAGCAGATCATCCATCAACTCATATGTCCATGTGCAAATGTGCACAAATTAAAAGAAAAGAAAGCACAAACAGATCAAATGTTACACCTTGATCAAGTGCTCTGTTTCCAATGAACTTCCACAGAGACAGCGAATTTTTGTGTCTGACTGAATAGAATCTTCAATTTCACCTTTAACTTTTATATTACTGCTGTCTGAGACTCCCTGTCCCTTTGAAGCTAGATCAGTAGCCCCAGAATTCTGCATTTTTCTAGACGAACAGAAGATAGAAAATGTCAAGAAGGATAAAGCAACAAAACCAAGACATTTATGATATTTGGAAAAGCATAATGAAATCTAAAAGGTACCCAAAAGTAAGTAACCGATTTCAAACTAAACTAACTTAAAAATTAAAGTCATAACATCTTTCTGAAACATCAAAACTTGGGAGAAGAAAATATAATCAATGGTATCATTAGTACCACCAACCTATATGTGTCATCCACAAGTTTTGCCACCTGTTCTTTTGCAACAGCATTCCTCTTAGCCCACATTTTGGAAACTGGGGAGAAAACAACGAGTTGGGTTAGTATCCATGAAGGGGGAGCCAAGGAAAGCAAAATTCACATTTAAAATATATGAAAGTAGATATTAGATATAGTAATTCAAATAATTGAAAATCCTAAAAGAAAATAAATCAGACATGTCCATGTTTCAAAAAATCTGTAGATGCAAGAGTTGCTAACTCCCCCAAAACAGGACAAGAAGATGCCACGCCAAGAAAACTATAGCTTTATATTAACGGAGAAGGCAGGGCCAAAAAATAATATAAAAAAAAAAGAAAAAGAAAGAAAATCCGGGGTACAAAGCCAAACCCAGGACCAGAAGACTCAGCTTGGAAAGAACAACTCAAAATCCATCCTACTTAAATGAAGGTTTCATTGGTGCAAATCAATCACTTAACATTCTTCACCAGACAAAAAGTATGTATATGCATGAGAAGGTGCATGTGGGCCAAGCATCTGAATGGTATAAGATACAAAGAATTTCTTATGATCATATGAAATGACCCTTACTATTCAAGATTCCAATTGAAGATTACATTCTTTTTTAGCCATAAATCAAAATTTGTCAAAAAGAGTTATTACCATACATAGTGAAATTGCCAATCATACAATGGGAAATTAGAAGGGGAAATATGGTATATGTAACATCCGTACATTCAAGCAATTAGTTGATTTCTCGGTCCTATTCTATCAGTCTTCCCATATAACCTTCCAATATATTGGATTTCCCCCAACCCAAACTGCAGCAGTACCATGAAATAAAACATGATTCATAGTATTAAATCAAATACTTAATCTTGCAGCTCACAAAGATCAATTACCTTGGTCATCTGAGAGAATCGCTAATATCCGATCAACAAGATCCTACAGAGCATAAAGTGTAGACGGGTGAAATGCTTTTCTTTATCACATCTAGAATTCCAACCCATATGCATGAACACGCCATAAACTGACTAAATCAGTCCATTCTAACAGTTTCAAATTTATTGAATGCTTAGAAAAGCATAAGCCATAAACCTATAATATGGTTATTTGTAAATCATAGACATGCAATGCATGTCAGTCTCAGTTCCACCATAACAATTACTCCAGGGTTGGGGGAATGAGTAGCAAATCAATGAAGAAAATATGGCAATCGTAATGTGTGTGTATATATATATATATCAGGTTAGGGAATTTCTTTGATAGGTGTCCATACAATCATTAAGAGTTCCAACATATAATCTCATAATGGCAGAACAAGCAATATTTTCATATCTTACCTGCTTTTTCCCCTGCTTCGAGAGTCCTAGTTGAGTGAGCACATCTTTGAGCTCTTTTATGCGAAAATAAGTCAGTTTTTCCTTTAGGGGAAAAAAAAAAAGAAAGTCATCATTCGGTAAATAAGTACAACATACCTCAACATTGTATACTTTATTGCAAAAGAGAAAAAAAAAAAAAAAAATGGGAAAACCATGAATGAGAGTTTGAAACATTAAATTATTATGAGGAGACGAAGAAGACAGGAGCTGGACTGGCTCTAAAGACACATTCTAATAAATCCCTCCATTTGTAATTTAAAATCATGAAATTCAGCAGAATTTTCAATAAGTTTTTTAATGACATTAAAGTATCCAGGTTGATAGACTACTCATGATGCATGCTAAACTAACTTTCACCGTAACAAACTAGAAAAATATGTCATCATGTACTCCACAAACTCAAAGTATCATGAAGTTCAGCAGAATTTCCAAAAAAAGTTCCTTAATGAAAAATACACCTGTTATATTTTAACTATCCTTGTCCAGCCAAATTTGAAAATATGAAATTTCCTGGCTCTTCCCTTCAACTTCAAGTCTCCAACAAACCTTATATCACCGACTACCATGAGCAACTAATGTGCCTCGTTCATTAGTATATTTATAACTGATCAGTAGCAGAAAAGGCCGTTTGGTTATGTAATAATCCACTAAAAACGCTAAATAAATTAAATTTCCGAACTAGAAAGGGGACTGGCAATGAACATGAGGTTGAAAGGACCCTCTCTGACTAGAAAATTTACGCAAACAATATAAACCACAATAAAATTCCACGAGCGAACAATATTTGCACTAAAAAAATAAAACTAGATAACAGATGAAGCCAGCTATACCTTACAACTGTTTACCAAATCCATCTCCTCGTACCAAATTACTTAGTACAGAATATTTGGCAAGAATAATGGATAATCGGCGAGGAAAGCCACCGTAGCTACCGCATGCTGCCCCGAGCAGTAATCGATCTAATGAAATAAATCACAGCAAAATATGAGCAATCAGCGGAATTAGAAAGCGGAAAACGGGCTGAAACCCATAATTTGGTCGTGGTAATCCAGGGTGGGGGAATTTAAGTTGAAAGTGCGACAGAACAACCATAGAACAAACCGACGTTTTGGTGCAGCAAGTAAAATGAAAATAGACGGTGAAGATTAGGGTTTGGGAGCTTACACCGACTTTCCGCTCGTCTCTGTTCTTCGTTTGTTTGCGTTTCTTTTTGACCGAGACCCAACCAGAACCAATCTCCATTTACAAAGTTCGGACCTGTTGCCGATTATCCAATCCGGTTTTTTGCGGGAAACAGGTCCGGGTTGGGTTACGGTGCGTTCACTTGTACTTGTAAGTTGCATGGAAAGTATTTTTTGTCTTTTATTTTTTTTTCCTTTTTTTGAAAAAATAAATAAATTTTTTATCGGTTAAAAAATAAGTTAGCTTCTAGTGATTACTTTTATTTTTTTTAATGGACTTTTTTATATTATATAGGTTTTTTAGTGGACTTAATAATATATATTGTTCATCATAAAAAAATAATAATAGAAACACTAAATTCTAGGTGATTGATTGTGAAAAAGTAATCTTATAATAATAAACTAACTTTTAATTTGTATAAAAATTGAGAAGTAATTATGTGTTGCAAGTTTCATCTCTTCCATACCAAAAGCTTCGTAGGATGTCCCGAACCAAAACAAAAATATTTTTTATTTTACCAATGAATATGTTATATTACATTAAAAATAAAATTAATTTTTCTAAAAATAATTACAATTACTTTTAATGCTGTAATTTCTTATAGGCTCAATCCTATCATAAAATTATTTTAATTGGAAATTTATGGAAATTAACAGAGAGTTGAATATAAATCGGTGAAAGTACACATAAGGGTCCTTAAAATCTTTTAAGGTAAAATAAAACTCTGATTTTTGTTTCCATTAAAAACTTTTAATTTTTTATTTGGAATATGCAGATCTTTTAATGGTGTTAAGAAATATGAAATTACTGTTATGTTTTACATATGATCAAAACCATTGTCAAGTCACGCATTTTTTTTTTAAGAAAAAAACTATTGTAAAAATCCCCATTTACTATCAATAATAATAATAATAAAATCCCAATTTATTATGATTATTATTATTATTGGATCTGATTAAAATTTTCTTCTTTTCAAGAAAAATACCACTATTGAAAACCTATTATTAAGTTACTATTAAATGTGTATTTCAGTGGATAAAATTATTTTAACTTAATAAAAACAAAAATTTCTGAAAATATAATTATATTAAAATTTGGTTAAATTAAAAATGGTTTGTAAAAACATAAAAAAATATCAGTGATTTTTTTAGAATTTGATTATAAATTTTTTAATGAGTTGATTACCAGTAAAAAAATTCTTTCACTTTTTCTCATGTACTTTAGCCAATATTATAAATTTAATTGGAAAACTTTCAGACTGCTTTATGCAACTAGAGGTTAGGTTCCATTTGTTCTGCTCTATCATACTCTATATATTGGATAAAGTGGCAACGGACTATTATTATTTTTATAAAAATATGTCGCTTTTATATAACATTTTAAAATAATTCTATTATGAATGTTTAATGTTAATTAAATGTAATTTAAAATTTTAATAATAATTTATAAATCTTAATATCTATATTTCAAACTATCCTAAATACAAAAAATCAGCCAGAGAATATTGAGAGGTAATTAAAAAAAAAAATAGGTTGATGTTATAAAACTAAGTAAAAAAAATAAAAGATACCAAAAATAGAGAAAATTGAAAAAAGACATAAATGTAGAGAGTTAAAATGTTTGCTTTTGTTTTTTTTACTTACATAAAGAGTTATTTGTAGAAGTAATAAGGGAGAGTCTTAATATAAGTAAAATTCTAAAAAAAAAAAGAATATCTTTTAAATAATTAGAATAAATAAACATAATATTTGAGAAAATTATAGGATAATATTAACATGAACATTCACAAAAATATTAATATAAATATAAATATTCATAATAAATTAGGGTTTCCTTTTTTTAATGGGATTGTCTTTTTAAAATTTTCAATGGAAATACGAAGCGGTGCGTTTAGAGAAGGAAAAACACGGAGAAACAAAGGACGGAGGTACAAGAATTTGCAGTGGACACCACCCTCTGCCTCCCACTGCAGGTTCTCTCCCTCTCTTCCGATCTTTTCTCCCTCTGGGCACTTGGGCAGAAACAAAGAGGACGGAGTGTCCACTGGCTTCTGTAATCACCGTCAGCTGACCCATTGCGTGCAGCTGAAACAGGCTCGGTCCCAATCAGATCCAAGAATTCTTACTCGAACTCATACTCTACTGTTCTTATGGACACAAACCACCCCAGCATGGCTTCTGCAGCTGATACGCAGAGAACTCTGTATGTTCTTTCTATACATTCCTTAATGTGTACGTGTACCTTTCTCTCCGTAGAGTGTTCAGGTCTTTGTAGTGTTGAATTATAGCTAACTTCTTGTTTGGTTCTATGGTAACCCTAATATCTGTCCCCATTTTTCGTTTGGTGTAGGTACCCATATGTAACCGGAACCTCTGTAGTCGCTATCAAATACAAAGATGGGATTCTTATGGCTGCTGATATGGGAGGTTAGATACAATTCCTATGCGGGTTGTCTCCATTTTATCTCTTTAGATGTCAAAACTATTTAAATGCCGTATATATTATTGTTACAAGTAGACATTGCTCCCGTTCAATTTTTCAATATATATACTTATGATGTTTATCTGCATAAATATGGCATCTGAACCTAATTGGATATAATTTTCAGAGAGAAATAAGTTGTCATCCATAGTAGAGCATTTTTAGCAGTAATTTTCTCATTAATAAATGTGTTAGCTGTAAAGTTCAAGTATTTATAATAATAGTCTCTCTCTACTGTTCATCTCAATGACCTATCCTCTTATAGGATCATATGGGTCTACCCTGCGATACAAGAGTGTTGAACGTTTGAAGCCCATCGGAAAACATTCTCTTCTAGGTGCAAGCGGGGAAATAAGCGATTTTCAGGAGATTCTACGCTACCTTGATGAGCTCATGTAAGCCTTGGTGTTATTTCATCTGAAGAGATGACCAAAGGAAGTGCTTAGCTAAAATCTTTATGTTTGCTTTGTTTTCCTTGATTGGCTTATATATTTCACTTTGTTTCTAGCATTAGTATAAATAGTCATCCTGCGAAACTTTTTTTTTTTTTTTCCTTATTTCTCCCTAACCTATTCCAGATTTTGCGTCCTTAATATCCCTATTTTCTTGTTGATTTTGGGTTTTCACTGCTGCAGCCTTTATGACAACATGTGGGATGATGGGAATTCTCTAGGTCCTAAGGAGGTGCTCAACTATTTAACTCGTGTAATGTATAATAGGTGAAACAAGTTCAATCCATTGTGGAACTCACTTGTACTTGGTGGTGTTAAAAACGGGAAGAAGTACCTTGGCATGGTATACCTTAATTTCTCATTTTATTTGATTATACAACATACACTTAGCTACTTGCAAGCTTATTCAGTTTTTGTACTTGTCAATCTTATCTAGGTTAACATGATTGGTATTAACTTTGAAGACGACCATGTTGTAACTGGACTTGGAAATCATCTTGCAAGGCCAATTCTCCGCAGTGAGTGGCATGAAAATTTGACCTTTGAAGAAGGTGTCAAGTTGCTGGAAAAATGCATGCGTGTACTTCTATATCGTGATAGGTCTGCCATCAACAAGATTCAGGTCCTTTTTTTTTTTTTATCTTCCCCTCCCCTCCCGTAAAAGAAAAAGCAAGTATTATGTAGCTAACTCATTTCTAGCTGCAAGGGAGCATTATCCTTGTGAAGGTTGAGAACTATGCATGCTCAATTTTGGTTTGAAGAAAAATGGTGTAGAAAAGGAATGTAAGCATCATCATATAGAGAGAATAAAAAATCTTTCAAAATCATGATATAATTGAAATCTTAAAATATGCTCCTCAAACTATGGCTATTAATGGAACACTTTTGCTTGAGTCTAGCATGCTCATTGAGCGGGGACCAGGTGCCAGGCTCATACCTGAAATATTTCTCATCACCTGACAGTTTGTTATATTTGTCTTTCAAGATAAACTTTTCTTTTAGTCTATTGACACCTGTAACACCCAGGAATTTTGATTGGATTTGGAAAAACATATTTTCTTCCAGGGTTTCTGCCAGTTCTTCTCTAGTTCTTCCATTTTTGTCTGCATTTTGTTTACGTTGTGGTATTATTCAGGACCTACATTTATATTTTTGTCAGAAGTTTTACATTATCTGTCATCTGACTCGACAAAATATGGCACATTTGACATGCCTAATCATTTTTAAGTTAAAGTTTAGTTGGTTTCTAGTTGCTAACTGCTAAGCAATACTTTACTTGATGCCTATATCCTTATGTGGTCTTCTCTGCCTGGAATTGGATCCTCATGGGATCTATTCTCCATTTAGCCCAAAGGGATGAAAAAATATGTTTCTAGATGGCAGGTAGCTTGATTGAATCCCAGAGGATTGAGTATGGAATGAATGGAACTTGTATTTGGCTGGCTCGCTTCAATAGCTTGGCCTAGAATCTTGATCATGATAAAATTGAAGGTACCTCCTGAGAATCTTGTATTGCGAGTAATGAAGGCCAAGGGACTTCATATAGTAGTTTAATAATGCACGTTAGTTTGTTGTTATGTTTCCTTCCAGAGGATGTCTTAAGGGAAATAAAATGATATTTTAAAATGGATGGTTAAGATTGACATCCATCACTTATTACCCAGTCATGCAACTTAAAAGAGGGATAGAATGAATTGTGCGTTTTGTGCAAGACAATCTGGAAGGTTAGAACATCTAGAAGAAGATGGCTGTTAGTCAATTCCACGTGTTCTGTGTTTAGTGGTCTTGTTTCATTGGAATCGTCAAGTACTCTAGTTCCTTATTGAAGTGCGAAGGTTTTATTTCCTTTTGATGTGGTGTAGGATCTTGGTGTTTATTATGTCAGCCAATTGCAGCACTTTTTATTTAACCTTCCAAGTCGTGAGTATGGAACCTAGATAAATTTTCTTTATTACTTGAGTTGGGAAAGTCTGTAATGCTAAATTTGGGGTAAATTGTGAATCTTTATTGCACTATTTCAATTATGTGTATATGATGCCTTGATCTGAGCTACATCAATTTTTTTTTCCTATTTCTTATTACATTCTGATTATTATTCTTATTAGAGTTGTTATTTGAACTAAGTGTCTTAGCTGTTTTGATATTTATTTATTAAATCTATAATGTTGAATTTGCAGATAGCTAAAATTACTGAAGAAGGTGCTGCTGTTTTCTCGCCATTCTCATTGAAAACATTCTGGGGTTTCTCTGCTTTCCAGAATCCGACAGTGGGTGCTGAAGGTTCATGGTAGCTGGCTGGCGTGGATGGATGATAGTCTGGAGTTAAAATTGAAACTTGATGTTGTTTTTATGTTTTCCTTGAATTGTTATAGTTCTTGACTTGAGCTCTGTTTCACATTTAATTACAGCTTATTGAGAAAGAAGGCAGCCACAATTTTTGTTCCCCTTCACTTTTCGGTCTCTTTTATCATGCTATCCTCATTCCCCCTTAGCCTTAATTTAGACGTACAGCATGAGATGCTCGTGTGGTTTAAAATCAACAAACAAAAAGTTTTTTTCTTTTGGGTAAATAATAAACAAAAAGTGTGCTGCTTAGATGATGAATTCCAAAAATGGTTTGAACTTAAACAATGTCTCTTAACAATTTCACTGTCAATGGCTTATTAAATTGGCAACAATGTTTTCTATATCATAATTTGTTTTAAACATTTTTTTTTAATATCGGAGAGACTGAACGGATTAATTTTATATGTGTGTAATTAATTAAAAATCTATATAAATTTTAAATATTTCATGCATGGGAGAAATATTCCTGTTGCTCATTGTCAGATTACACTACCAAGTACCGACTTTGTCGAAGATACAGATAATTTTCTTTTAAATTTATTGGTCTCTAGGTCTCCTTTTCTGTATGGTAACGGCAACATAATCATCATTAATGTGACCTAATAAATCACGATTGTTTCTGAAAATTGCCGACCTAACGATATTTCGGGCGCAAACAAATCAGCGCTGCCAACAGAAAACGCAGGGCAATTTCGTCAATTCAATTCTATTGAAACCCTAATAGGAGACCTGTGTCTTGACGTGCCTCTCGGCCTATAAGTATCACGCCGAGGGGTGTCAATAGTCTCATTCTCTGCCTTCTCTTCATTCTGCTTCTTTGCGGCTAGGGTTTCTGTCATTGCTCTGCGTCTAAGGTGAGGGAGTTGTTAACGCATTTCAGTGTTTGTTACCTTGTGTTTGTTGTTTTTTTTTTTTTTTTTTTTCTTTTGTGAATGGATCTATTGATTTGACCCTTTCATTTTGAATCTGCCATTTTGTGTCTTTGTATGAAATTTGTTACTGGAATTCGTTTTTGGATTGTTTCTTACCGATATCAATGATGTACGCTAAATTTGATTTGAGATCTATAGACCTTTTCCGCTATTCGTTCTTAAAAAAAAAAGACTGGGATTTCGTTTTTATATCCATGGTCTTCGTCATGTCCGAATCAACTTTTTTCAAAAAATATTTTTCCCAAACTGTTTTCCACGTTCCTGATTTGTGTTCATTTTGGTTTTTCTGATTTCAGATGGGTAAAGAGAAGGTTCACATCAACATTGTCGTCATTGGACATGTCGACTCCGGCAAGTCTACTACTACTGGTCATCTGATCTACAAGCTGGGTGGTATTGACAAGCGTGTGATTGAAAGGTTCGAGAAGGAGGCTGCTGAGATGAACAAGCGTTCATTCAAGTATGCATGGGTGTTGGACAAACTCAAGGCAGAGCGTGAACGTGGAATTACCATTGATATTGCCTTGTGGAAGTTTGAGACGACCAAATATTACTGCACGGTCATTGATGCCCCTGGTCACCGTGATTTTATCAAGAATATGATCACAGGAACCAGTCAGGCTGACTGTGCGGTTCTCATTATTGACTCTACCACTGGTGGTTTTGAGGCTGGTATCTCCAAGGATGGCCAGACCCGTGAACATGCTCTTCTTGCCTTCACTCTTGGAGTGAAACAAATGATCTGCTGTTGCAACAAAGTACTGTTTACTTACTCACTTTTGTCTTCTAATTGATTTGTTTGGATGATTCTTTCTGTGTTTCATTCTAAGCTATGCCTGAATAATTTCTTATGCAGATGGACGCTACTACACCAAAGTACTCTAAGGCTAGGTATGATGAAATTGTAAAGGAAGTTTCTTCGTATTTGAAGAAGGTCGGGTACAACCCTGAGAAGGTTCCTTTTGTTCCGATCTCTGGATTTGAGGGCGACAACATGATTGAGAGATCAACCAACCTTGACTGGTATAAGGGTCCCACCCTTCTTGAAGCCTTGGACCAGATTAATGAGCCTAAGAGGCCCTCTGACAAACCCCTTCGTCTTCCACTTCAAGATGTTTACAAGATTGGTGGCATTGGAACTGTTCCCGTTGGTCGTGTTGAGACTGGTGTTCTCAAACCTGGTATGGTTGTTACCTTTGCTCCCTCTGGCCTCACAACTGAGGTTAAGTCTGTGGAGATGCACCATGAAGCTCTTCAGGAGGCTGTTCCTGGTGATAATGTTGGATTTAACGTAAAGAATGTTGCTGTTAAGGATCTGAAGCGTGGTTATGTTGCGTCCAATTCCAAGGACGATCCTGCCAAGGAGGCAGCTAACTTCACTTCTCAGGTTATCATCATGAACCACCCTGGTCAGATTGGAAATGGTTATGCTCCAGTGCTCGACTGCCATACTTGTCACATTGCTGTGAAGTTTGCTGAAATCTTAACTAAGATCGATAGGCGTTCGGGTAAAGAGCTTGAGAAAGAGCCCAAGTTCTTGAAGAATGGTGATGCCGGGTTTGTTAAGATGATTCCCACCAAGCCAATGGTTGTTGAGACTTTCTCCGCATACCCCCCACTTGGTAGGTTTGCAGTGAGGGACATGCGACAGACTGTGGCTGTTGGTGTCATCAAGAGTGTGGAAAAGAAGGACGCATCTGCCAAGGTGACCAAGTCCGCCGCAAAGAAGGGTGCTAAGTGAACATGCTGGTTCATCCCAGTGTTTGCGCTGCCAAAGTTTATTATCTCGAGAATAATTATTTTGAGGACTTGAATTTTAGTTTTGTCTTAGTTTGTTTTTGTTTTGTATGTTGTAGTTTCTCGTCGTCGTTGGTGGGTAGCCAGTCCCAGAATTGGGTGCTTGATAGGCGGTGGCGGGGCGGCAACTCGGTGGTCTGTTTTTTGTGTTTTCTGTCAATGTTTAGTCTGTCGGGTCTGATGTCTGTGTCCGAGGTGCGTTAGGTTTCCCTGATGCGGCTCAAAAGTTTTGTTTTTGTTTGGTGATAGCTTAAACGAGACAGTTATTTCTTAATTGCCTTTCCGTCATCATCTAAACTCTGTTCTCCGTGAACTCGCTAAATCCTCATTGAATAATCTCACAATACTTTCTGCTGATAGAAGTCACGTGAAAATTGATTATGTGCGGTTCTGCATAATATGCCAATGAGAAATTTTTATCCTTGTTCATTAAGTGAACTACTTAAGATAATAGCTCCGCGGACGTAATAATTCTTCGTTTAGGAATTAGGATCATCTATTGAATTGGTGGAATATGTAAAGATGCTAACTGGGTAACATTTGTTTGACTTAACAAAACATTTATGCTTGAGCTTGAATAGTTTATCAGTTATTCTCCTTGCTCAATATTCTCCGCTCCCTTGAAATGGATTAACAAGGTAACTTGAGCTTGAAATTTGAGATGTGAAGGGTAAATGAAGCAACTATAATTACTAATCTACCTCTGGCAGACATTATCTGGTGGAATGATTAAATAGACAAGTTCTGTATGATGCTTGAAACAGAGGACAAGCCTGGAATGAATTTTCAGGTTAGGAGATAATAGCATTCAGGATCTCTTCAAATTTAATAATATTCTACTCCACTCTCGCTACAAATTAAGCAGTTTTGTGGGGAACTTGTACCGAACATGGACTGGGTTCTGGGATCAGAGTGGAAATTATAAGGAGAGAAGAATAATTCATAATCAATCGAAACCATGTCAAAACACAGTGAAGGGCACATTAAAGCGCAGTACTGAATTCAGTAAATTATGCAGTTAAACTCAGGTAACTATGGGACATATCATGATCATGCAAGATGCCAGCCAGATCTTCATATGCGATCTCCACAAAAACGCCTTCAGAATTCCTCTGCCAACCCATTCTCTCTGAGTCTCTGTCTCGTGATCTTTGCCTCCTGATGGCTTGCCTTCTGAGATCGTGATCTGCCATTCTGCACCCAAAAGAAGAAAGAACAAGATAGATATTGAAAGAGTGAGATCAGAGATCAGAGTGTGAGAGTACTTACTCTTTAGGAAGAGAAAGACGGTGGCTAATCACTGAAAGACACAGAGGAACACCATAGTTAGCACCAAGGTTGATCATGTACTGCATTTTGAAAAGGAGTGAGTTATGAGAAAGGAAAGGCCAAGTTTGTATAAATGTGTATTCGTGTCCCTCTTTAGTTCTATCCACGAGCCATTTCTGGCAGACTCGGATTATGAATTCGACCGTCACAACTTGTACTGCAACTGTAATTTTTCCTTTTTCCTTCTCTGCTTACACAATACACTAATACTATTACACTATCAGAGATTAATTCCTTTTTCTTTTTACACCATAACACGGAGCTAGGATATCATTACTTCCCATAACTATGTAAATATTTTAACATGTAATCATGTGTAAAGTTTAAAACAATAATACCTCAGTAATCACAGAAAGAAAGAAAGAAAGAAAATCATGTTATATGATCTCACTCAAGCAATAGCATTAGCAATCAAGCTCAAGTCAAGTGAGATTTTTCATTTTGTTTTGGGGTAATAACGGCATGTGAAATTCTCTCCCCTTTTCTTTTTCTGGTTCTTCTCTTGGTTCTATTGGAAAAAGGTGGAAAGGATATTCAGTTTTTGGCTGATTGTTTGGACCTATATTACGACACGCATCCCAGTATCCTCTCATCTTCTTTTCTTTTGGAAGAGAATTTTGATTACATTTGTATCTGGCAACCATCGTAAAAGACCTTAAAGGTAGGGTATGAATGGATATCAACTTTGCTACATACTGGTTTGTCTGTCCCACAATCAACTTCTCCAATCTCTATTTCATCTTCTCCTTCCATCGCCTTTCCCAAGTCACCGCATCCCACAAATTTTTACTGTCAACCATTCTAGTTATTACACGTTAGCAAAATTTGAAAACAGCAAGTTCAATATCAACTCTAGCTTATCGCAGAGTAATAAAAGAAACGCACAACTTAATAAACCAAGCAGTATCTTTCTCCTTGATCTATACAAAACACACAACAAAAGCAATTGAAACCTGAGAACATAATAATACTTCTGAGATACGATAGTATCAAAAAACGTACTGCCCCTATAAAACTCAAGCACGCACAAATCCCTTGTCAATACAACTTCCCCTATCTCAATTTGTATAATCAAACTGATTCCTATACCCTGAATTAAACAAAGATTTTGTCTGCAAGAAAATTTAAGAAAAGAACCGAGGAAAATAGAAAATCCAATACAAGTCCGAAAATTATAACAATATGAAGAACACTAGTATTCGAACTAGGAAAATAAAAAAAAAAGTTTTAACAATTCAGGCATATTTAAGCAACAAATAGTATAAATATATTTATATATTTTTTAGTTCGAGTATAAGTTTGAACCTAACTGCCATAACCAGCAGACATGAGCACGAAAATTTGAGTTGGGGCTTCGGTTTAAGGAGATGTACCTTGTCGGAAAACATTTCAGAGGTTACCGTTATAACCTCGGATTGCGTATGAAGTGATAAACTGAGAAGAAGACATGTTGGGAGAAGAGAAGAAACGCAGTGACTCGTCATCAACAACGGAAAACCAGTCCGGAAATCTCGTTTAAGGCATGTGGTTTGCACGTGCTGAAGGTCCTCGATAGTTAAAAACTGACAAAAAGAATTTACATTTGGTTTATATAACGTAGATAGAAGTCATTATTAACAAAAAGAAAAAAGAAGGACTGAAGCTGGATTGGTTCCACCACCAATGTAGAAGGACTGCAGAAACCAAAAGAATAATTAATGGGACAGTGGAATTTAGCAGCAGAGAATGAAAGAAAGAAAGATAGATGCATGTACGTACCTGGAAAACGCCTACACCTAAGTTCTCAGATGGGTCAATTCCGGCGATGATGTGAAGTCTCTGACTTCTGCTGTATTCACCAAGTAAAACGCAGAACCAGCTGGAATTCGATACACATCCCCACTCTTCAATCTCCTTTCAGCCAGATCATCTTTATAGACGAATCCCACCTTCGCTTCTCCTGAAACCAATCTCTTCTTGGTGATCCATTTTCAGTTGGAAAATCTAACACTGACACTAAAACTAACAGGGTAATCCTGGCAAGAGAAAGGGAAAGGGAAAAGGGTGAGAGAAATCCGTGTTACCTACCTTTGCGGACGAAGAGGATCAAACGGGAGTCGATGTACTGAGGAATGAAGAGGGTCCTTGGTTCCATAGTGATGAAACCAACGTGCAACGGACGATCCACAATCCTACCAAAATAGCTTTTAAGCACTCTCATCTTTCCTGTTCGGGTCTTAACCACTTGCTTCAAATTGCGCAACAAAAACCAGTGATCTGACCTCTCCCTCTCCCATGTGGCTCTTCCCTCTCACACTCCTCTCTCCACCAGTCTTCTTCCACAAAAACTCATTGCCATGGCTACTCCATGCAGAGAACAAGGAGAAAGATCAAAAGGGATGCTCTGTTTCCCATTGCTTCTGTCAACTACAATTTGATGAGTGAGTGGGTGAGCTAGGGAGGAGGTAGGGGTTTATAAAAGGGTGACACGTGTCGGGAATGCACCTTTGCTGGCTATACAACAGTTGAGGTCCCACTAGAAAGATCCGATCAAACTCGGACAAAGTCTATATATGCCATGCAATTAACGTTTTCGTTAGTCATCCATATGTTGCTTCAACGGTGATAAGCCAAGCCACCTAACAATGAATGGGTTTTATTATTTACCATTAATAGTATAAAAAAGTAGTTATCATTGTTTACTATTAATAATATAAATTATAGTTTTAAAAATAATAAATTTAATATTATTACACATATAAAATATATATTTAAGTTTTCTTTTATATATATGAACACAAAATATATTCTTTTTGATTAAAAAATCTAGTTAACAACTAAATTATAACTTCTTTGTAACACCAGATTGCTACCTTACCCCTCATTTTCTAAAGCTTGTGTGTTATAAAACACACATTCCCGCAATTGGGAGTAGCTTAAGTAGGAGCCCATTTTGTTTTTGCGTTTTGAGGATAATTTTTGGTAGCGGTGGGGTCCACACTCTGACAAACAGGATCCGCATGCTCTACGTCATCCTCCTCATCCTTAAAGGCTACGAAACCCGTTCGCGAAGAGAAACAAGACTCAATCATGACTCACTCTGACAACGGTCATTTCTTTTTACCACGAATGGACAAACTTGCCGGATCGGCCAACGTGGCCGGAACAAACTCCGATTTTCCGGTTTCCAAGAAAGATGATAAAATACCGGAAATCCCCATCGAGATCGTGAGTAATGAGGAGATGGCTTGGATTGAAGCTGCTCTAGCTTCTGCTAATTCTTTTTCCGCTGTCCCAGCTATTCGATCTCCCACTTCTTCCCCTCTGTTTCATGAAAATACCAGGTCTATCCACTCAATTACTCTTTTATCCAAGAGGAGATTATCCTGGTGTACCGAACCTGACATTGAGGATTCAGGCAATTTGGTTGGTAGCCAGAAGAAGAGCAGACTATTTGAGTCGTTTCTAAGCCGCTTTAGGAGGAAGAGGAGCTTGTCTGTCTCTGATTTGATTCAAACAGTATGAGAATTCTCCTTTTCTCTTGTATTTCATGGCATTTCTTGGATGTTACACCTATATCACTGATTTGATGGCAATCGTGTCTGACTGTTAAATGTCATGATAGGAGTGGTGCCAAAAGCAAATGGAACTTGCTCTCCGTTTAGGAGGACGGAAGACCAATGAAGCTATGAGAGCCGGTATTGCTCGACATCTGAAACTTGAAGAAGAGGTAAGCTAATATCCCTAGTCACGATGACTTATGACTTGAATTTGTCGCTCTTGCATCTTTCGAGTGCTGATTGAATGTTAATCAACTCAAGGCTTACTAAAAAAGTTAAGATAGTTACAACGTGGTAACCCCACTGGAAATAAATGATTGGATTTTGTGGAGCATAATTTCGCACAAATTGGGAAATAGTTGAAATAATCAAAAGCTTAGCAACTGAAAAGAAAACCCCTTCAAGTCTCAAGTTATAAACCAAACTCCTTTTACTATTCTTTTTAGTCTCAGGTCAAGTTTATCAATGTTGAACGTGCAGGTTACAAAACGGGTGGCAGTGAAGGTCAAATCACGCGAAGATTATTATGCCCTGAAGCTTCTTAATTTTATAAATGGTGTGAATCGATTAAGGTTTGAAGGATTAACTCGTGAATTGCGAATGTGAGTTTGAGACACATTGTGCATTAATCGTGAGTTTCTTGCAGTTTAATTAACTTTCTGATAGCACATGCTAATGTTGTACATCTGAATGCTTGATATTTAGTTAAGATGTGGTTTTGGTCTTTCTTCAATTTGACCAGCTGGCCTGTGGCAATTATTTATTATTTTTTTGTTCTGAAGAATTTTGATTCAATCAAAGAAGTATGTAATCATCTTATTACTGGCTAGAGTTTTTATGGATCTTAGAGAGAAAATTCTTAAGTTTAGTAAATGGCGTGAGGATAAAATTTTACATGCAACGTGAATTGTATCAGTAAATAATGAATCAGTGCTTTCTAGAACTGAGTATGGATATAATATAGCAGGAGCAAACTTGGTTTAGGTCCCTATTGACATTGGTTTGATTCTTCTAGAAGAATTCATCATACATCAAGTAAATTAGGGTTTATAGAGTTCGTTATTGCTGACATATTAGATTTCAGAGAAAACTGCATGCAATAGTTTTACCTTAGACATATCTCAGTCTTTCGTTGGTGGAATTTGGGAAAACAGAATGGGCTTTCTTCAAGGTATATGGATGGTAGGCGTGATTGATGAAATTCGGATGCCACGTACGGAAAATGCTAGCAATCCAATACTAATTGACACGAAAACGCGTACCCAAGATACATTTCCTGCCGAACCGCAACGAAGAAATGGAAGGTATGTTTGGCATTTATTTTATTCCGTTGGGATGTGTAATTGTGAGCTATTGCATTTGACTGAATCATTATGAGCACTTACCTTCTGGCAGGTTTCAATTAATGTGTTACAAGTATTTGTGGGACAATTTAGTTGCTGATAACTTCCCCTCTGAACAGTTTTTTGATTATTTTGAATTAAATCCTCAACATACTTTATGCGAAGACCTGAGATTGACAAGTGCTGGCTACGGCTCCTCTTTGTTGGTAAGTCGGAAAGATCAGGTTATTAGGCCCAGTGTATTCCTTCCTCGTTCATAGTTTCTTGTACGGATATGCAATGTCACAATGGCCACGTCGCGCTGAAGTAATAATACCCTATTTAGTACACAGGAGAGCATATCTTTGATTTCGTCTTTGCATTAAATTGGTTTTTCCTAAAGGAAAATGCATTTTCAAGTGTCCATGATATGGCACATAATTGTGAAATGGTGAAACAAGTTTCAGTTGATGAATGTGAAGCATGTTTTTACAGTTTTTCCTCTTATTCCATATTGGCAACGCAGACCCTTGATGATGTGGTGAGATGTTACAAAAACACACATAGGATGCTGACCCCTGCTCATGATCAGCTGCTATTGAGGTAAGTTCACAATTTCTGTACACGAAGTTTAAGTTTCGATTGCTTATAATTCTTAATAGACTTTCAATTCCTCCTCTTCAACGTTCTCCTCCCCAGTTCCGTTGGTTCACTAGTATATCAAAGATTGGGCTTATATATAAGGAGCAATGTAGTATGTTTTTAAGTGAACCTTAGCGTGGTTTTCTTTGTAAGACATTTATTAGTTTGGTCTATGACAGATATGAGTTTCAGAAAGATAATTCACTGATTGGTGAAGACAAATTCGCTTATGATTCTGAATGGCTAGACTCTCAAATTGGGTCTTGTCTCAAGTTTTGGGTTGGAGAGCGAGAAGCCACTTTTGTTCCAGAGGAGGAGCGCTGGAAATGCCGCTTCTGTCAATTCGTCTCTGACTGTCCTGCTAACATTAATACACACAATGATTCAAATCCATTTATCAAAGAAAGCTAGAAAAGGTGCAGAAAGAATCTGTCTTTCGAATATATTTATATTTAGGGCATGCATCAACGTTATTGTTGTAGCCATGTGTCAGTTATTTTGTTGTAGTTTACAAAATTCGATTCTTTAGTATATTATTATTACCATATAGTAATATTAATGCATGTATAATTGTCTGTGCGTCAGATTTTCAGCAAGAAAGAAGTGTAATTTTATAGTTGTCGATATATTGAATTTTAGATATGCATTACTTGCTAGATATGAATCGATCTTATTATATTTTAGATCTTTAAAATTTTTTAACGGGAAGTAGTTTTAGTGGGTAAGTAGATTGCTATTTATCATCTAACTAACTTGGGTTCTAAAGAATGTACTTGTGATCGTAATAAGTAGTAAGAAACATGTGATGTAAGAACCGCCGTAAAATGACCTTTAAACCAGAAGATAAAAGATAGTTACTCATCACTCCTTCGTTTTTCTTTCTCATCCATTCCATCAGAAAACAAGGCATGCAATGAACGTAACGTGAAATATTTTTTATTTTTATTATTGCTCATGCTTAAGGCTGAGGAATCGCCAAGGTTGCCCAGCACATCTTTCTTTCTTTCTTTTTTTAAAATTTCTTATGTTTTTATTATTTACAATGAAAAATAATAAAAACAAAAATAGTAAAAAATTTTGGGCTAGGTCAAATTCTTGGACCTACAAATCACGGCTTAGTCTGATCCAAAAAATGAGTTATATAAGCCAACTCACTAGGTCAGGTTCAAATTTTCACCCTGACTTCGAATGCGGTACTACCCAGTACTCACGGCACGAGCAGTGCATGTAACTATATTGCTATTAGACCAACTTTTGTGGGGGAAATTATGTATTGCACAGGACTATGCAATGTTACATTTTTTGTTGCATCACTAGAGAGTTAGTGAGTTGAAAGAGAGTGAGTTATTGAAATATAAAACGGGTAATAAGAAAAAAATAAGATCCACTTGTATTTTATAAGAACGAAATAAGAGATTTATAGAAGAAAATAAAAAAATTATGAAATAAATTGATTAGAAATAAGAATATAAAATAATTTGTGAGATCCGTTTAATTTTTTTTTTTTGAAATTGTACGAGTAAAGAGAAAATTGTATAAATTGTATAGAGTAATATGTAATTGTGAGACCTATAAAAATAATATAAATAATTAAGATACGTAACCAAGTACCATGATTAAAAATGCTCTCAGCAAAAACTTGTTAATAAAACTCTACTGTGCTCGAAATAGTGAAAGGAGGATTGAAATCGATCCGATTTGCTTTTCCTTCTGCTAGCATCTGCGGTAACAAATTGGCCTCCTTGGCAGAAACGCCTTCTCCAGTCCACAGGGTGACATGAGGCCATGCATTTCTTGAAACTACCTTCTCGCCTTCCACGGAGCCGGGACAAGCTTCGAATGCAGCCATTTTATCCGAGTAGAGCAATGCTGTTAAGTCCACTGGAACCTTTTTATGACGGAACATGCTATAATCAGCTACAGCTTTGATACCATGACTCCTCTTGTGGGCAAGAGTCACGTGAGCTCTAGTAAGATTCTCTAAATGCTTTTCTTCAATGAAAGCTTCAATCTTAGGATCATTCTCAGCTAACTGCATGCATATAATGATCATTGCATCAGACAATGGTAACAATGATTAATATGCACCAAAAAAGAGAGGAGCACGTAACTGTCCATATAGTCTTCCTTAGTTCATGCCTTTGGTAAGCATAGTTAATTTCAATATGGTATCTTTTAAATGGAGCTTCTACTTAATCAAACCCGCTACCAGATTAGCCAAAAACACACAACACACACAACGAACATATCGGATCCACAGACCAAGACTAGGGTCAACTTGCAGTGAAAAATAGAAAAAGGCAACTTTTAATATTTTTCCTTGCCACCCAAGCTGTACAAGTGAAGAAAACTAAAAGTGAGACTGACTAGCAGAGCAGAATTTTCCTTACATTATTAAGGACACCTTGTATTTCTGTAACAAGTAGACTGAGGGCAGCAAAAACAATGCTTTCGAATTTCCTCTTCTGAATATCTGGTGTTATGTAATCACCTTTAGCAATGTTCCTTAATTGGTCGTAGACTTGCTTGACAGCAAACTCAAATGGAACCTGTAGAAGTTTGTGAGGAAGGAAAACATTAACTGTTAAGGCATGCCATAGGATTTCAAAAACAAGCACTGGCATTACCTTTCAAACCAACTTTCTAGTATTTGATTTGAAGAGTTGTTAACACTGGGGAAAAAAGTGACTAAATGGCTTAGATTGTAGGGTGTTAAAAAAAAAGGAAGAAATACTAACCTGAACAGAAGTAAGATACTCGGCATTTCCAGAAAGAATATCCCGCAATTGTTTCTCCCATTTGGTCCATTCCTTTGTGTACGTTCCCTTGGTAGACTCCACTCTATTACAATAATTATCAATTGAAGGCTGTTATTATCTCATCAGAATAAACGGAGAATTACAAAGCCAAGCATCCGTCAGCTGTTAAGATAAGTAACTCGTACTTCAATTATGGAAATAAAACCACCATTGAATGGAAATATTATAGAGCATTGCGTACAATGCACTACGGGTGTTGGTATATACAACTCAAGCATTCGACAATTTCATAAACTGACTAATTTGTAAGAGGATACCTCTAGACTTCAAAAATTAAAAACTGTTTGATTACTGGTAAAAGTAGAGATAGCAGCCTGTGGTCGACTATTAAAGAGAAGCAAAAAAAGTAATCCTTTGCAAAAGCTAGAAACACCATCCCCTCAACTTGGAAGCCTGATGTCCTAAAATTTTCTGAAGTATGGCCAGCCCCAGTCCTTTTACTGGAAATTTTAGGCAATTCAGTCTCCCTCCTCCCCCTCCATGTTGAAACTAATTTCATTTGTCCAGCTGAATCACTTAGTCCCAGTTGAAGGTAAGGATGAAGTTTAATAGTGTATTCTATTCCATCACACCTAAAATATCTACATCATATAGATGAAAATTCACAAAAGCTAGCAGCCATGAAGTCCACCATGCAATATCAATATGCTCAAGATATGAAAACAGAATAGAGGTATAATAATTTCACAGTATGCAGGTGAAATTTCAATACACGGACCTTCCATGTCTTTCGGTATGAAGCTTATATAGATTGATACCCTCCTCCAAAATGGATTTCACTGGCTCAGGAAGCGGTTTCCTGCAAATAAGGAAAAACAAACAAGAAGTATGGTTATTGAGAGGACATATGTATCATTCGGTTCTGAGAATTCTACTGGATTACTATTAGGATGAGAGTATCATCCAGTTATCTCACAAACATAGAACAGTAACTACAAATAATTACTTCAAGTGATTGTCACTTGAAGCAAAAGCAAAAGTTGATTGTCACTGAAGCCAAGTGAAAGTATACAGTGCAATTTTTCTTCTTACATTGTTCTGCTTTTTTTGTGTGTGCACGCTCACGTGTGAAGGTTGGGTGAAGGGGTGTTATCTTTTTACAGGGAAAAACAATAAATTTCAGATAGAAAATAACATATCCTCATAGTAGATGAAGGAAAAATACTAGAAAGCATCAAAATACCAATTAAGAAACCCAACCAGTCATTGGTAGACACAAGATTTAAACTCTCTTGGGACATTGAATAAAATAGAGGTACCGCAAGCTGAACATTGAGTACCAATGCGGGTGATTGCATGTAAGTACCTATCCAATTTCAACAATGGCATCTTGACAACTGAGCCAAAACGCTCAATTAGTTCACCCACAAACTCTCTACGGTCCTGAAAGGTAATGACAAAACTAGTCAGAAAACATTATAACATGATGCCATAAAAATGGAGTGGCAATTATAGAAGCATCACACCTTGCCCTCATAAAGGTGATAAAACATTAACAGCACATAGCCTACATTTGGAGATGCCTTGTCAAGATTTCCCTTCAAAATTTGAAAATTCATTAGATTAGCAGATGGAACTCAGAATTTTGGACAGGTAAGGGATCAAACATTACAAAGAAAACAAACTATACCGGATGATTAACTCGTTGTAGCACACGAAATATGAAAACAGCTAATGCATCAAGGGAAAATGGATTTGAATCAGTTCCTGCATGGCAAAATTGAGGAGGAATATATTCAGAAGAAATACAAACAAATAAGTCAAGTCTGTAATCGTTATTTCCTACTCTGATCAAGCAGTCAAGCGAGAGCACTTGCGTCTAATTTTTAAGCAAGATAAATAAAAAGTTCAATTACTTTACCAGCACGCTATGCAAAGGAGAAGAAATGAAAATGTTTCCACATTGATTTTACATGGTGACAAAGATAGAGTACCAAGGCTGTATTACAAAGCATTAACGAAAAAGAGATAGTCAATACAGAAGATTGCAGTATTCGCAATAAAGCTAACCTTCAGATTCGGGCGCAACTGGAACAGCCGAGGCCCTGGTTCTTTGACAGATTTCTTCTATCTGCATATTTAACAAGTTGGATTTTGTCAATGTGTAACACTTTTGTTAAGTAGATGACAAACAATTTGAAAGAGGAAACGTAGAAAACACAAGTTATAGTAGATAGGAAAAAAATGATTTTACAGTATATTAACAAATAAGAATAAGAAATTGCTTCTGAATCGAATTTATCACTAAAATTTGTTAATACACTGTAAAATCAATCACGTGCATAGCTGTACCTTGGGATTGAAATTGAATTAATCACGTCCAATTCCATCTGTTGAGAGGCAACTCCAAGGTACAGCTATACACATAATCTGCTGGCGCTTATATTTTTCTTTTTTCGATACTTAACTATAAATATTAACATTGCAGAGCATTTTATCGAGTCACTACACTGTCCTGGTTTTGCAAGAAAAATGCAACCTGACATAAAACTTCACTGCAATGATGAATTGAATATCTAACTGCTGAATTATACTTTTGTATAATTCTAATTCTAGTTTGGACCATCACATGAATCAAATTTTGAGTAGTTCCATGCGTTTCCACTGAGGGAAATCAAGTAAAATATTTATATGCTATCATCATGAAGATAATGAAAATAAACGATAAAGTATATTGTAGTTGAGAAATTAAAAAAGAAGTCCCTCCTTAACCTGCTGCATTCTATCATAAGATTTAAGAAACGCATTTCTTCTCTTATCCAAAGATATTTCTTTTTTCCTTTTGAGTGAGAGAGATTGGGGGAGGGAAGGAAATAAATCAATCTAATAAGCCATAATGTATTAATAGACAAAGCATTTACCTGTCTCCAAACTTCTTCATTTGGTGCATTCTTGTCAGCGAGCATTATATAACCCGGTTTCCTACGGCGTTCCTCAGCTACTCTCTGCCAATATCTTCCTGTAGATATACCATGTGGTTAGATATTCATGTATCCTAGTAGAACTGACTTGGTGATGACATCAAACCATTCAAACATCAAGACTAACACATTCATTTCCATGATCCCCTTTCTTTTTGCATGTGGGACAATGGAGCTACATGGAACCATCATATAGAGTTGAAGTCTGTTGATGACACCTTTGCAATTCAAGGAGCATCGTTTCTGATATTCCTTCAGGATGAAATTTACCTTTAATCAGGTCACCCATAAGGCTATAAATTGGTCGATCATCTCCAAGTCCTCCTTGGACATTTAGCAATTCTTTGCAAATGGAAGATTTAGCACAACCAGGTATTCCTGGAAGGAGGATAAAGATCCTTCCATGATGAGTCTCAGACAGGAATTCAAGCACAAGGTTCTATAACTGTACAGTACAAGAAACCTTATCATGGGTAAAATCCACATTAATTGAGGTTTCAATCATGTCAAATTACACTTATACACATTAAATGATCAATTAATCTTAACCCCTCCCAAAAAAGGGATAAATCCAAATCACTAATTAAATCCGGGGTAATACAGCATAAACACATAGGTTTGAAAAACAATGTTATGTACTTGTCCTCCTTTTCTTTTTATTTTAGACACAAGCACCTAATAAGCTTAGGACAGTAAGTTAACTTCAATACATTTTCTTAAAGGGAAGGGGGCTTTTCATAGAACCATAGGACATTCATTACTTGAAGTTCCCTCCTAGCCATCTATTTCATAAATCACTCGTTGAAGTTGTTTCTCAGTTACTGAAAGAGTTCGTGAACTAGCAAAAATGGTCAATAATCAGCATTCATGATATTTTCCTATTAGTGCTCCTACAGTAGTATAAGGGAAGAGCTATTCTTAAATGTTTAGATTCTAGATTTTGTTTGTACTTCCAATTAATCTTCAATTTTCCTAGAAAGGATGACCAAGAGAGAAATGTAATGTTGTAAATTTATAGAAGTAAATCAAACATAACAAAAGCATGCTGGTGAAATAACTACCTGGAAAAAATACAATCAACCCTTCAACTTTTGGAACAGTGTTGACGAGCGAAATACTTGGACGTGGTGGCTCTGTCTCTCTCTTTGCAGCAAGATCACCTTCTTCATCCTGGCCTTCCTCAACAATAGACAAGAAATTTTCACTCCTAACTAAACTACCAGCAGAACCTACCAGAGCTTGATTCTGTGGACTACGCTTTGCAAATTGTTCGAGGAAAGGTTCAGCTTCACTAAGATATATCGAAGATGGCAATTGCCTCTTTCCATACTTCCTTCTTATATACAGAGCCCTGCATACAGAAAAGATTTTTCATGAGATGAACCTACTCTAAGCAAAAACTGAAAATAATAGTAATGGTTCACCCCTGAACAAGGATTCAAACACTACCATTCATCAAGCATCTTGCTGAGTTCTCTTTGCTTTCCTGCAGAGGTGCCCCATATTTTCATTTGCCTGTAATGTTAAAAAGAAACAGAGTTAGAAGAAGGAGACAGGGTTGCTGATAGTACAAGCTCGGATGACACTAGCAGATAAACACATCTTCTACAATAGCATGATTGCCATTGCAGCAAGTAATATGTGAAGTTGCCATTTACTGTGTTGCAACATCAAGAACACTTGATACAGATAATTACTGCACGATGCTCTTGGAGTGATTGAACCAGAGAAGTACAGTAATCATGCTCATAGAAAATGTCAAAAGATTTAATATAAATGAAGACTTCATTTTTTTAAGTTTGTCTTACAAACATTTACTTTGTCATGTAAATTAACGAAATCAATCATGGATTAAACTTTTGATCTGCTTACGGGCATTTGATACTACTATGCACAGTTCAGAATTGAAGAAGCCTTTACATCAAAATGTCTGATAGGTACATTCAATCCCTTCTAAATCACATATTTAGCATTAACATAAGGCATCTGTTCAAAAAGTAAGATATTATTTATACCACCACAGTAAAGTAAATAAGCACGATGTTAGCATTAGTAGCACATGAGGAAATTATGTAAATAAATATTATGTACTTTAATTAATAAAATAAAATTAAGAACAAACAGCATTAGTTTAGGGAAGAAAAAAATATATCAATTTGCGTAATACAACAATCTATACTTGTATTAACTCAAATTTAAAATATCAACATATTCAGAAAAAGACTGTCCATCTTTGAATATACATACATGATATCAATCTGCACTACAAAAGTTTGGGAGGGGGGAGCGAATAAGAAATGAGCTATAACAGTTGTAAGCACTTGGACCTATAAATGAACATCATGAAAAATGAAATATGCACCTATAAATGAAATAAGCTCATGAATTTATCAAGTTATGGATTATTATCCGTCGTTCAGTTTGTCATGAAAAATAAAGCGAAGCAAACACCAAGAAAACAAAAGTTCGCCTCATTCTATAGTAACCAGACTTAAGGAAGCTTACCTCAAGTAATAAGCCTTGTAAGCACTTGGACCTTCTTTAAATAGAATTGGCAAGCCATTCCGAATCAGAAAGGTTCGCAACTGGGAACGAGATCCAAAAGTAAAAATAAGAATAACAGCAGATAGCACCGATAATAGACATAACTACTGGCAACACAGACATCCCTTAAAATGATTGCAAGAAAAAAAAAAATTAAGACACCAGAAAGCTTTTAGATAGTAATAGCAGTTCACCTCTCTCTTTCTCTCTCCCTCCCTATCCTAGATCTTTCTTATTTGTTTTCATTAATTGAAGTGAAAACATAAATGATGCTTTAAAAAATTCTATAGGATGCGTTATATGGGAAAGAAGCTAGCAGCTTAATATTTGACTCACCAATTAGGTCAATATTTGTCTCAAGTTCAGTAAGATGATGCGACATTTCGATAGTCTAAGACTTATCAAAGGGCATTTGTCACAGGTGGGATTTAGATACGTGCCTATCCCAGGTTCTCAGATATCAAATTTAGATTTTTTTTTTTTTTTTCCCGTGATACTACAAACGCAAGCATTCAGCAAATGCTGAGAATGAAGATGGACCAAATAGGCTATTGGGTCTTGGCAATGTGCTTTTCTGCAAGGAACTAATAGCAGAGACAAGGGCACAAGGGGGTTAGGGGAAATTAAACCCTCACTCAACCTCACCAAAGGGGCCTTCCATGTGAGAGGTAACCCAGACTGTATTGCTCTTGAGAAAATGGTTACATGCCTTCTCAATTGCTTACAATTCCTCTGATACCTTCCTTACAAACTCAACTGCCTAACTAACTTCAACTACCTCCCTTCTTACAGCTTCAATTCTCCACCTATCTCTATGCGGCGTCGTTCGCCCACTTTGCCTACTAAATGGACGACGTCGTTTTCTCATACCCAATCTGTACAATTAAACGACAACGTTCCTGACACATTGATTACATTTTCCGTTTCTCTTGCAAGTCCTAGGCCATGGGGCATCAACCGTGTAACATGCAAGGATTGCTTTTATAAAATGGGCACTTCAGCAGAACACCTTGTTGGCGCTCAAAAGGTAGTAAAAAAAAAAAGAAAAGCACTGCAACCACCAGCTAAATTACATAGTCAAATTTAAGAGCTATACGACCTGACTAACGTAATGGCTTCGAAATGTTGTAGAAGGATGTGTACCTTATATGTAAGAAATTTCAACTTGACCATTAAATTCGCATCTTCATCAGCTAAGTGGTCTCTTCCAGTGTTGCCGCTACCATTTTCAACCATATTGCTGTGCCTGGAGATGTCAATAGGTTTTTCCTTGTTTGCCTTGAATAGATTGATATCAATAAAAAATCCTGAAAAAATTCAGGCATCAAAAACTTGTATAGCACAATAGGAATAACAAACAGCAGGATTTTTCTCTGGACGGGGAGATAAAAAAATATTTTGCTTTGTAGATTCAAATATGATATTCCTTTGCATTAGTTTGCCATTAATGTCATTTTTATATTGTCTCCAGGCTAAGGGTCAATTTGATAGTAGTAAGCAGATTAAGGTGAGTAATAAATCCCGCACTCCACTCCCCCAGAAGTCCCGAGTTCAAGTATGCACTTAGCTTGAAAGTGTGCTTTCAACTTAAACATTCAAACTCGCAACATGTTGAATTTTACAAAGACTGTCCACGTAAGGCATCTTACTATTATATTTCAGCTCATTTAGTTTGCAAGCCATGAAGACATAAACCAGGATCGAAGCATCAAAGTACACGGATAAGCCCTAGTGAACTTGCTTGAGTTAATATATTGGTCATCAACTGTCAAAAAAATATTGCCCAATTGAGTAAGAAGTCCATTAAGAATTTATGTATCCATCAAGAGATTCAAGTTGGCATGTACACATTTTTCAGTCCAATGATTTATCTCTAGGATGAAAAGCCTAATCCTGATTAGTTCAAGTTGGCATATAACAAAGATGTTAAATATAATATAAAATAAATCCTAATTCTAGAAAAGACAACTACATACGAGATAAAAACATAAATAGTTATCCAACAGTAAGTCAGAATAATTATGTTAGCAATTCCATGATAACTGAATTGGGTGTTTTAAAAAGGACAGAAAAAAATATACTTGCCTCGATATAGTGGCCATAATCCTGGTTTATGCCTGGAAATGCCAAAAACTGAGTCATTCATGGATTGCAAAAGACATTTATGATATACCAATAATGAAAAAGGGTTAAAGAAGGAATGATATAAAAGATTGTAATGATTAATAGTCATAGGATAAATCAAATCAAAGAATACCTCATTTCTTTATGGTACCGTCGAAAGGCAGAATCATTATGTACATGAATGATCATTTTATAAAAAAGATTGTCACTTGATATGACATCAACTTTATGAAAATTATGGTAACATTTGAATGTAGCAGGGAAGCGTTTTTCACTCATCAACCGTATGAGTTCCTGATTCAATTTTGCATTGCATTTAATTAGAAAAGGAGGCAATATAAACTATAAAGGGTAATTCAATGAAAAATGTCAACAATTCTTCGGATTCAAGAGGGCCTAATCCTATTAGTCACAACATGAGCAAAATTTAGTACATCTTAAAGTTATAAAGGTAAACAAAAAAGGCCAAGAAAAACTAAAAAAAATAGTCTAGACCTGCAGCTTTTTAGTGGAATAGTCAGCGGGATGGGCTTGTAAAAACTTTGAATGAACAAATCTGTCCGCATTTCTAGGATGAAAATCATTGTTGCCAGTCCCAAACCAGTGGGAATAGTCTGGACAAAATGAACTGCCAACAGCTTCAAGAAGTGCTTTGATTTGCTGCAAAAGCATTACAAAAAAACTCAAATAATATCACATGGTTACCACCACATAAACCGCCTCAACGTATGCAATGGCATCATTTTCTAATAGAGTTACTGTAGGTTATTGTATACCTGCTTTTCATCAGACCTATTTGCTGCACAAATTTCCCTTACACTTGGTCCCATATCTAGGCCAACTGAAGGAGAAGAGAAGAATTAAATACTGTTATGGATTGCAACTAGTATTTTACAAGCAATAACAGAGTCAAGAAAGTGGACTTGGATGGAGGGGAGGGGGCAGTTAAGTTTCAGACCAGAAAAATCGTAGGCTTGTTTGAATTAAACACTGGTTTTAACGAATCCAATAGTGCCTCAAGTAAAGATGATGTTTTCATGAAAAAACCATATGGACAAATGAATAACAATAAATAAAAGGAACCCTGCCTCAAATCCTAAATAAGCTCTTCCCCAAGTAATGATTGATGAAAAATACAATGGCAAGGGCATTTTCAAGACTTGAATGAATCACTATGAGAGCAAACCAACTAAGCTGAAACAGTTATTGGCTCACAATGTATTAAAGATCAAGATGCATACCTCCGTCAGCAGGTGGAGAAGGAAATTCTTTTAAAACCTTTTCCATATGGCTTGAGCTCTCATGACTCACAACACGAGCCACAAGACCCTCTAAGATTTCACCTTGGACTTTTATATGATCTTTTGAACCTGCATTACATAAATGCATGTAAATCCACAGGGAATTTAACGAACAGCTCATGTGAAGAGAGTCATCTTGCCTATTGAGATGACAGAAAAAATTATAAACCCAATTCATTTCAAAACCCGACGTAATGTTCAAACCCAGAAAAACAAAATGTTTAGAAATTTCTCTCAAGATAAAAGAAACCCACCACAGGTAAACCACAGGACAAGAACTATAAAAATATATTGCCCTGCCACCCTGTGCTGGAAGTGAAAGTGTGTGCAAGAAAAGTAGGTCTGCAGCAAGATAACTAGCATAACAATTAACGCAAGGTGGTGGCTTATTGGCTGTTGTGTAAGTGGCGACCCAGCAATCTCAGTGTGCGCTGGATAAAAAATATAACGATAATGAGGTAATCCAGTTAGAAGCATTGTATAATGTAGAGGCAGGAATCTCAACTGCTCTAATGGTAATTTAATTGGCAGCGTTAAGAGTGCACATAATTTTCAAGGACAAGAGATCCAGAAAATGGGCATTCAACCAAGTAACATTTCTCTTGGTAAAACCCATCCATTTAGTCACAAGACATAAATGACAGTTTAATTGAACCATGATAAACTTAAGACATACCTGGTACAGATATATCTGCAATTTCATCAAGAGCCTTACATACAGTTGTTGCGGTACCCTCTTCACATAAGGCATCAAAGGCAGTAAAGAAGGATGAAACTGACTTCCTACATTAACATAAACACGTGAAACCACAACTTACATGTTTGTTTACAGACTTTAATCAGATTATTTTGATGATAAAAATCTACATCAAAATATATAGCAATGAATAAGAGAATAAAATATTGGAGAATTTTTCAATCGAAACAAAAAATATATATATCAACAAAAAAACAAGAGCATATTGTGTCATATGGCCATTAGCATTGTCTAGAAACAGAGTTGTACAAAGAATGAAAAAGCTACAAAATATGCAACACAGCAAAAAAAAAAAAAAAAAAAAGAACAAATTATCATGCAGACAGCTTCTTCATCTTTCTATGCTTCTTAGAATTTGTCATATGTTAAAATTTCCCACCTTCATATAATCAAATATAGGGTTATGATATAACAAACGTTACAATTAAACTTCCCACCTTTTATCAAAATCCACTAAGAACATAACTACCAGGAAAAGAAAATATAACATAAACTGGGACAGGTATCGCTAGATACTTGTGCAATAACTTCTCTTACAATAATAAGACGACAAAAAAGCAAGCAATATACCAAAAAGTGCTTTGAGTAAAAATTTTAGACCATTATATGAAGTCTACCTAACATCAACAACCTTCTCAACAAAATATTAATACTAAGATACAATTTTTTTTCTTTTTTGCCGTAAATAGAAGGGAGAGGGAGTTGAGGCAGAACTTTAAATCTGTGATCCTGGGAGGATTTGAACACCAGTGAGAAGAGTGCAAGGACCTTACAGAGGTGAGAATATACTACTAAACCAATCCCACTTTCCACTAAGATACAAGTTTAATCACTTAAAATCACAGATTTCCAAACAAACGAGATTCATCTTGAAAGATAGATTATTGATCTGCAACTTAAGTAGAACGAAATGCCGGCGTTGGTTAAAGAAACCAGATTTGAAAGAAATGCCACATTTAGGTCCTCATTCATAATCTGCAGATACTCTATTTATTTAAAAAAGTGAAATCATTTTCACCTTGTTGAAAATAACCACACTTGATTTGTTGGTAGGCGCCATTTTCTGCAGAAAGCAATAATATCTGGAGTTGAATAGAACTTTGGCTTTCCGTTGCCCAGTTCTGTGACTGCTGTAATTACCACTGCTCAAAACAAGAAAGCCCAAAGAACTTAGGAAGATACAAAGAGAGAACTCCACATGAAAAAAAAATAAAAATGTAATTACACTAAACAGGGGAAGCTTTTTCTTGAAAAAATTAGACAAGCAGAACGACTTGACATTATAAAAGATCCAGACACACTTAAGGATGACTATGTCTAGTGAAAGTAAAAGTGGTTCCTTTTGTAGATAATAGAAAAGGATTAATTTTCAATTTGTGTACAGTTTCATGAAACACCAAAATGCCCGTAATACCAATTAGTTCAAAATCAATAAATATTTTTTTACCATAATCTTCTTTAGGACGTTGTCCATGGTCTCCAAGAACAGCAGTTACTAGTTCCATCGATATGCACATTCGATTTTTCTGAGAGATAAAATAATAATAATAAATCAGTTCTCCCATCCTTCGTGATCCTTTTGCTGACCCTGAAACCAAGATATGCTAATGATATCTTTTTTCATTTATTATATTACCTCAAGAAACTGATTGAATTCAGCTTGCTTTATTGACGATTCAGTTCCCCAAGCCTCATGAAACATCCGTCCAAGAACAAACACTCCAGCAGCTGTATATCTGCACCGAAAAAAATGACATTCCAAATTAAAAATAAAAAATGGAAAACAGCTAGTTACGCAGAGAATGTAGGGATAAATATTAAGAGACAGAGTGAGCTAATACTGAAACAAACTACGAGGAAATTCTCCAGGGAGATTCTCTTTTGTGTACTGCACACTGCCATCAAGCTTGCACATCGACATGGGAATTATTATACATGAATAATATATTATTGGTTTCGTTTTTATGATCTTGATCATCCACAGGTGCAGTTCAGGCTTGCCACTTAAAAATTTACTTTCAATACAGTAGATACTGGAGAGTCATTAATTTACGCTGTAAATCATAAATTGTCTAATACTCTATTGTATGTAGCAGACCCCACCATGCAACAGCGCAGGGCCAGCGCCAGTTAAAAATAAAAATGAAAAACGGCTAGATATACGGAGAAACTGAACACCATAATAAAAATACTCCTAATAAATTATTCATTTATGAATGAATGATTCTCAAGCCATAAGGTTTCACCATATCTTGTATTATTAATCATCATCACCACAAAGGGGAGAAAACATCAAGCAGAAACTAAATAAATTGGGAAGCCAGAAGGAAGACATATTCTATCATGAACATACATGTTTCCAAAACTGTTTTTTGCATAAGCTCCACCCTCATGACCCGCATACATAAAAAGAGAGCCAGAATGTTTAAGGGAAACCTGCACATCAAATTCAACAGGGCAAGTAGTTTATCAGCAGAGGCCAAATTTTGGCTGTATATATTTATACAACTTTATGAAAGAACAGTAAGTTTAGCTCCTTTATACCTCCAAGGAAGCCAAACCTTTAGATACCATTTCTATCATCCGTGTCCTGATCTACAGACATAGAGATATAAAGATAAGAGGCAATTATAAAACTAGACATCAATAGGCATGAAGGAAAAGTTGAGTTCATGACCCAAAAAAAAAATGCATTATGTTGAGTATTGCCTTTAGAGGAATATAAAATCCTTAATTGCAAGGAGAAACCTTGAAGAAGATCAAGAATCATTTTTCAAATGTAAAATTCATGGCTTCATCCTCCCTGTATTATCAAATCCAATTTTCCAAAAGCCGCCCTAATCCACCGCAAAAGCTTCCGTAAAATGTTGTGTTAACTTGTCTATAGTTTCCCCCAGAAAGAAAACATTTAAACATACAGTATGAAGATGAAGCACAGAAAATAGGAAACATGTTCAACTGATCACATCATTTTCCAAAAATATGAACAGTAAAGAGACGAGAAGATTGACATAGCAATAATATGAAGAAAAGAAATATACCTCCTGGTCTGACTTTTCATTTTCAAATTTGGGGTAAAAAGTAGCTCTTACTTTAGCAAGTGAGTATGTAGAGTTGTCCGCCGTAAAATTTTCTAACAGCTTTCGCCCGAATAACTTACTCAAACCAGCACTACTATTTCTACCTGAAGCAACTTCTGCTTTACCCCTGGAGTTATCTACTGTCATTTTACTAACAGGAGTATTTGCTACTTCAGCTGTAGTGTTTCCACTCGCTGTTCCATAGGATTTAGGTTTCCAGATTGTCTTTGAACCTTGAACGGTATCCTGGTTAGTAGGTTGGACACCTTCAAACTGTACAGTTGCAGCCGAAACATTGGTTTGCCCAATATTTTCAGCAATATTCATCCCAGAAAGTCTACCAGTGACAGATTCGGCTAGGCATACTGTTGCATCAGTTCTTGGTTTCTCTTTCCACCTTTGTTCTTGGTATTCACCCCTTCGCTGCAAATTAAGAAACAATGACTAAATTAAACAAACTATAAATCGATCAATCTAGGAAAACAAAGCCCCGCATTTACTAGCACAGCCTTAGGCATATCAAATGTGAAATGCCACAAGTATCGGATTCGCACTGTTTAATTTACAATAATAACCAATTTCAGTTACCTCATAAGACTTGCATTTCAGAACAAAATATTCTGTTGTATAGATCTGAAATTTGTTCTTATAATCAAATCTCCGTCATGTGATATTACATGCTATATTACATGCTCACAACGATAAGAGTAACAGATTTAAAATATTAAGAAGAACAATACTGTGACACTAGAGAGAACGGGAGCAAAGCTAGTGAATTAAAAGGATCTATGAAGATGAATAAATTATCAAAAAAGTCCAAAGTCTGTCCAACAACAATCATTAATTACTCAAATTTCATTTCGGACAACTGATCTGCTTGGTGAATTCAAATACAAAAATTGTCCTGGCGAGAAGCAAAAATGAGAAAATAACAGACAAACAACAATCCAGCTCTCATAAGAATTGAATCAAAAACGTTCGAGAGAAGTTTTGAAGTTAACATAATACCCCGTTGAAATCATCAAAACATCAGCGATTCAACAGCATCGATAGCAGTCCATTACGATATTGAATACAATACTAGAAACAGAGCCCTTCGAGATAATGATGAATGTGTAAACAGAATATACAAACTGCTAGAAGGAAGAAATGATGCAGTAAAATGCTTTTACCTGCTTGCGATGCATTGCTTAGTGGAAGACCAAAATGTTGCCAGTAGAAGTGAGAGAGCCAGCTGAGGTCCTGTGGGTATATGATAAGCGAAGTTACTCAATTTGAAGGTGGAGGAAGACGAAGAAGGAGAGAGTTAGGCAAGGTAGAACATGAGCAAAGAGTGCAGAGCAAGACGTGGTAAAAGGCCAAGCCTGAAATAACGGTTATATATGGTGAATAGGAACATGCCCCCAAGAAAGATTGACAAGATAGTGAAAGTTTCAGAGCAACACTTGGCGTCATCTGAGGCCGTTACTCATTCGTTGCTGCTTGGCAATTTCTGGAATTTGTTTATCGAACCGCGACCCGGTAAAAGGTCCTGCCGAAGTCGGTTGCAGAATTGCAAATTTTCCTTTTTTCCAATCTGGCGGGTTCGGCCCTGCGCTAGTAAATAATAAATAATAATAATTATATGAACTAAATTATGTAAAAAAAAAAAAACTTAAATATTTAACTTGTACTCAAGTTATTTATAATGGACCGTTAAAATTATTCTTCTAAAAAATTTTTTGATTTTAAAATTATTTAATTTTAAATAAAATAATCTTCCAATGTTTTAAATTGAAATATTTAAAATATCCTTAATATTCTTTGTTTACTCTAGTTTGTAGTTTCAAAACTAGATTCAAACATAAAATCATTTCAGTTATTTTGTTTACATATGTTGTTATTTATTTTATTTATGAACATAATAACAATATATATACAAATCGAATAAAGGCATAGCACCAAAAAGATAATTACATATTTCCAATAAAGAAAAAAATCGTATATTTACATATTTTAACAATTTAACTACGTACGGCCTATTTCGCATGGTATTAAGAATTAAATAATAATAATAATAATTTAACGATAAAAAATGAACTAAATAATCTTAAAAAAAGAAAGACCAGCAAATAATTTATACTTTATTAATGTATATGCTTAGAAACACCGTAGAACTATAGATAGTCATCCATCACAATGGCAAATAAGCCATTGAGTGTTATCTAATAATGAAAGATTTAAATAATACACAAAAAATTTGGGATTCCATTTTCTTATATAACAAAAGCTATCACTGGCCAACAAAGAAGTTTATGATTCATAAACCATTTGCTTCAATTCTTTTTCTTTTAGCTTTTCTTTTCTTTTAACAGCATTTAATGTTCAATGAGATAATCTTTTATCTCAAATTAAACAATTAGAATCAAACTGCACATGATCAATTGACGATCAAACTTCATCAATAGAAAAGGAGATGTATCAATCACCAAACATGTAAAAAAAAAAAAAATTGTGTCAGCTTGATTAAAAATTTTGGATTTAAATTTTAATTATTTTAACTTAATTAAAATTTTCAAATTGTGCTAAAGAACTCTCCTTTTTAACTTTGGGGGAAAGGACTCAACAGTTCTGAAGGAACGAACAGTTAACAGCCCTATGGCAGAAAAGCTTATTTTATTTTTCTTTCCTGTATTGCTAAAACGGTGACGAAGCAAAACCATTAGTTATATGAAGATCATTGTAACCTGTGTTGTGTGAATTTTTAATTTGTGGTAGAATCACCGATGTCTACTACTATTTGTTCCCGCTGTTCAATATCAAATCCTAAGGTAGTATGATCTGCTTCTGCTTCTAAAGAAATGCTGAGGGAGCCTTGTGGGGTTCCAAAAAGTGCAGTAAATATCTGTCTGTGGCATTCATCACAAAAGTAGATGTAGGTGAAATGGCCTTCATATGGGAGCTTATGTACGGCAGCTCCGGGTAGTATGCGGTGCACAAAATCTGTCATTGATGGCGGAACCACTTTATCATCCATTCCCTGTGACATTGCATCAAAATTAAAATAACAGTAATATATTGGTGAATATAGTATTTGATCAAATAAACAGAGTTTTCTCCCTTTTACTTGAAATGCAAGTCTCTTGATCATTACACTGGAAGTTTAACATTTATAAATGGGGAAACATTAAGGTGTTGAAGATAAATAGAGGAGAATCTGTCTGAGATGGTTTGAAGAATTTCAGAGGATAACAGGGGAACTAAGAATAAATGAATTTGAAATATAACAGACAATATGGTTGCATAAGTTGTAAATCTGAATAGAACAATAAATGTAAATGACACCTTTTCTTTCTAAACGTAGACGCACTAACCTGCCAAATATGTATTGGGCCAAGAAAGCCCGTATGCTCATCCTGAGCTTCACTGAATATCGACTTAAGCCAACTGAGCACACCTTTGCCACGCTTTATCTTCTGCAACTTGAGGTCTGCAAGGCTGAAATCCCAATTTGAGACCTGCAAAGCAGCTTCCTCGACAAAGGGCTTCACATTTCCTTGTCTAAGTGATTCTTCCACATCTCTTTGCCAGAATTCCTCGTAGATTGGATCTTCCATCAGTGCTTTATCCTGGAAGCCAAATTGATTTCAAGGCTTGTTTAACAAATCTATTGCTGCTAATTTCAAAGGTGCAATTATATTGAAAATTCTTTGAATTTGCATAAATGAAACAATAGAAAAAGGTAGAACTAAATTAAATTTAAACATGTCAAGAATGTAGCCGTCACAAGGCCCTTAAACCCATATCCTCCATAATATTCTCTGCAAGTGTCCTTCCAGCTTCTTAAGATTCTTATCATCGAAGTGTTGCAACATCAATGTTTAAATAATCTGACTGTATACATAAGCAATATACAGTGAAGATCACGTAGGAAATTCAACATCTTTTAAGTCAAAAAAATAAATAAAAAATTCAAGCAGTATATGCTTCCATTCATCAACTAAGGAGTGGGTAATTGAATGTTTCCTCACCCTCTTTCCCGGAGACAATGACAGCCACCTATCAATCTGATCATGCTTTCCAGGAAGCTTCGCTGATAAAAGAAAGCAAGAAATCTGGGAAACCTCCGAGCTAAAAAGTACATAAGTATTCTTTTTCGTGTCCATTTGTCCCAAGTTCTTCGTCTCTCTTCCTTTGTCATGATAGGATCATATGGGTTCACCATAGGAGCAAATATCGCTGCACCTGCAAGTTAGTTTGGGATAGATCAAGAGCAAAACTTAAGGCATACGAATAAAGAAGTGAGTAATTTATGAAGCTTGTTTCAACAAAAGTTAATAAAATCCCAAATTTTACACCTTAGTTCAGCAAGAGAAAAAAAAAAAAAAAAGAAGCTGTATTCATATGTCTTTTTATCTGGAAATTGAAGTTGCAACTTTCCATCAAGTTGAGGTGATCCAAAAGACTATTTTCATGGAAATAAACAGAACAAAGAACAAGATAAATAGAAGAGTTTCAATACCTGAAAGTCTATCAGGAATATACCTAAGTGCAGCCCAAGCATGCATACTTCCACTTGAGTACCCAACAACCCAGAACTTGTTAACACCAAGAGCATCCGCTAGAAATGACATATCTGTTGCTGAGGACTCCAGGTTTCTGTTCGGGTGAGGATCACTCTCACCAAAACCAGGAAGATCATATGTCAGCAAGCGAATGCCAAACTCTTCAAGCAGTGAACCTTTAACTCCAGGTATTCCTAATTTTGGAGATGAAACCGCCAGTGAAAATGATCAACCATGCGTCAGCCACAGGTGAAAATAAAACTAAACATAAAAAACTAGTAAGATCATATAAGCTTAACTCATGAAAATAACCTGCAAGTCGGGACGAAAGAAAAGAATGAGGAGCAATAATTGAAAATCTAGCTTTGTCAGCTGAAACACCTTGCTCCTTATATGCCATGTATCTACCATCTGGAAGCACTATGCGGTTTGCAGTAGGAGGATGTACAAATACTTGCTTTGCTGATGGAGTGGATGGATCACCCTCATGTTCAGAATTTACGTATAAAGCTGCAAATAAATCAACTATGTTAATCCACCTGTCCACTAGGAAAGAGCATACATCGTCAACTTCAGTAAATGATTCTTAGGGCTAGAAAAATAAAAACCTTCACTTGTGGTTTCAGAATCCATAACAAAACTTAATCAAATTTAAAAGAATCCATAAAAGAAAATAAAATAAAAGAAATACTCGTCGTAAATATTTCAATTGCCAAACATAAATTAAGAAGTCTAATACCACAAAAATCCTTTTTTTTTTTTTTTTTCTCCCTAATCTTCATCACACACACGGAGTCAGCGACCTAAAACGAGAGAAAGTAGGGCATATATTATATGGATACGATCCCGACCCTTTCTCCTTTATTCAAGTGACCATAAAAATTGTCAATTTACCGATATTGCTCTCTCTCCATCTCCTTAACGCAGAGGAAAGAAAAGTGTATATATTAAACTTCACCTGCAAAGGCAAGAAGCGCAACGAAGAATATCACCGACCATGCGTGAAGCGGATCCTTATCCTCTGGCAAGTATTGATTAAAGAAACTCAATTTCCTACAGAACTTCTCACAGGGTCCTCTGATTCTCTTTGCAACGTGTGAATCCCTTCCAAACTTTCTCACTATATACGAATCCTCATTCACCAGACTCTGCTTCACTATATCCCTACAGCCTTTTCCCAGCTCCACGCTCATCTCCGCTGCCCCTTTTATGAACTCTATGATACATTCCTTTAATTTCACCGACTCCCCCATATTGTCTGTGGAATTCATACAGGCAGCAGCTCCTGCGTATGTTAGGACGCTTCGTGTAATCGCCCAAAACTCAAAGTTGCTTGCCCCTCACAGTTTCGGCTATCGGAGACCCACATTCATTCCATTCCATTCCAACACATAAAAAGAATGTCTGAAGCAACCATGCACATATTGGCCAATAAGGAAAAGTGATGAAAATCAAATACAACATGGAAAACTAGGATTCAAATCTTGTGAGAGGAAAGTAGACTAAAACAGGGAGTGATACCATACTAGTTAAGCAGAAGACTGGAAGAGAAGGTGAGAACTTGGGGTCCCAAACGTTGACAAAGAAATGCTCCCCAAAAAAGAAATGACGAAGAAAGGGATCATAAAGGAAGGGAAGGGTGAGAAAATAGCAGCGTCTTTTGGAGGTTTGGATGCAGACATTGGGAGATCATAAAAGTAAGCTTAGTCTAACCGTTATTGGCTGGTCATTACTACATAGCTTTTCTTCTTAGAAATAAAAATAAAAAATAAACTGTAAGATTCTATAAATTTTTCATTTTCACTTTCAAGGAAAAGTGAAAAGCTTTTGCTTTTTCCATTCGGGCACTGGAGCCAGGGGAAGGGTAAGGAGTGAGTGAGGTAGCAAGGACAGTTTAGCGGAAGAACGGCGCTGACAGGTTGGCGAAGATGGACGGTGAAGAGTTGACCACGTGGATATATCCGTACGTTAGATAAGTAAATAGTGGTATTGGCGGGTTTGTTGGGTATTAAAATTGAGGGTCGCGGTAAATGATAACGGCAATTCGTTATTGTCTTCTGTCCTCGATTGTATAGCACGTGCCCGCCACGTCAACCCACGGAAGAATAATTTTTGGATAGGGGAAATTATGAATGTGGAATTGAGGTTTTATTTTCCTAATTTTTTTATTTCCAAAAGATGGTAGTGATTTTGGAGTTAATTTTTAAAAAAATATAAAAATAAAATTAATTATTCAAATACTATTACTAAAAAATATTTTTTTTATAAACCACAAGAGTGATTTACTTTAAAGACACCAAATTAACTGACGTATTATAAACCGAAAAGGAGCGAGGACGCCAAATCATTCGAGTTTTATAAAAACAAATATCTGTCTAAAAAACGCCTTTTGTGTACGCGCTGTGTAAACTCATGACCAGAATTGAAAGTTCAAGCGAAGGAGAGGTAAGGGCGCCATACTGAATGGCGCCTTCTCAACAAAAAATAAAAAAACAAAATTGCTCAGAATGAATAATTAGCTAGCCATCTTTGTGACCTCTTCCTGCAACCTTTTAGGATGAATAAGCAGAGAATGACAATATTAATTCTCCCTCATTCATCTCAAAACTTTTCATTGCAACTTGCAGATGAGATTCACAAATTTCTACCCAAAACTTACTTTTCTTTTTAATGATCTCCCTCTCCTGGGTGTTGAAAGAGGAGTTTTATCGTCAAAAATTGATGCGTGAGAAACAGGAATTTAATCTATTTCTCGCTGATTGGCAATCAAAAATTGGACCTCGTCTTAGAAATTCCTCACCTGCTGGTCCACGGGAATTTAATCTATTCTACTATTCCTTTCCATTTCTCAGCTTTAACCCATGAAAGATAACAATTCATAATTGGGGTACGCCTATGCAAGTTCCTATTTTTTCTTCAATGATAACATTTCTTTTTTCATTTCAGTTGAAAACGCAATTCAAGATGGCGTCGTCGATACAGGGAAGCCACTCCACTATTTCATTAAAACGCGCAAACAAACATGGTTACTTCCAGTTATATTTTAACTAAAAGACGCCATTTAATTTGGCACACTAATTTTATGATACAGGAAAATAATTTTTTATTAGTAATATTTGAATAAATAGTTTTATTTTTGCATTTTTTTAAAAAATTAACCTGGCTTTACACCGTAAAAAAAAATTGTTTTACTGTTTGTTTTTTTGATATTATTGTAAAGATCTCGTAATTGAGTCATTCAATTCAATATTACACTGAATAGAACGTAGCATACTTTCATGTATCGTCATTTCTCAAATAGTCACCGAAGATTGCTTCAACTTCAACAGCAAGGTAAACATTGATTTCATTATCATTCTTTTTTTCATTGCCTAAATAATTCTGAATATGATAATGATGATCTGGTGGACCTGCTAATTGTGAAACTGCGGAGAATAAAATCGGATATCAACAATACAATCAATGCCATCGCCTGCAAATGAATTGAAGGATGGGATGGGATGGGATGGGAGATATCATCAATATTGGGCCAGAACCAACAATGCATGGATCACAATCACAACTCTCTCCTGCAATTTGGGCCAAAGTATTGTCATTAATGGCAATTCGTTCTTTCACCACTTCCAATGAAAAATAAAAATACTCTTCCACCACATACTTATTGATCTCCATAATAATATTAATTAATAACTTCTTAAAATTAAAATTTTTCTAACATTTTGAATTATTCTATAACTATATATTTCCTTTATAACCTCTCATCAAAAAATAATGACCAAAATTTTGAACAATTACCATCATAATATATTCTTTTTTGGTACAGTATAAGATAATAGATTTTTCAATTAACTCAAATTAGAATGATGAGATGATGATGTTAATTGGTAAATATGGGCCTGACTATGAATTAGTATTTTGAGCCCAAGGAACTGAATGTTCAAAGCCCATTCTGAAAATCATATGTATATTAAGGGAGTCCTTTTGACTAATAAGGCATGACAGATTCTTACCATTCCTGGAATTAGGTAGTATTCAACCATCAACCATGTCCATGTGTTTATGTGAAGAAATGCAAAATGAGAGGCAGAAGGGGAAAAAGATTACGTTCCAAGTCAGATGAAACGTGTTAACTTCAGTTACCTAACAGAGTGCTACGTATTGGTTGACTGTTTTGGACAATTCTATATTAGTCGTACTCCGTTAATAGTTGAAGTAATGTTTGTATGTTATCGTTAGACAGACACGCACGCACGCACAAACAGACACATAGCCAGCCAAACAAGTTTGACGTTTTGCACGTTTTGTCTGCTACTGTCAACTTCCATTTCCATCTCGTAGCTAAGATTAACATAATAAGTTTGACTCTGGAAATTACTAAACCAAAATTCTAGATAAGCAAGATAGATACGTTCTGAAATCAATGAATGGTAGGCTGGTGGGCTTTCCCGACGCCGACGGGTTTCATTCGATAATCAATATGGAGTTTATTGTAATTTTAGATTTCTTTTCTAATTTCTATTAATTTTTGTTGTTTTAGACCTCAGTTAAACTTCTTTTTCTAATTACACTCTCATTTAGTAACTTTCATCTCTCTCTTTTTTTTTTTTTTTACCAATTATCTTTGGCACGTGTTTTATTACATGAAGATATTTTAATTAAGATGTAGTAATATTTTATATTAATTTAATAATTTTTTAGTCTGTATGCTAATTTTTTTTATCTTTACAAAAGAAAAGAAAAGATGCGTTACATTTGGCAGAAATTCAAAGATGGAGAATCAGTGTAATAAATGGCCGCTGCATGTTCCCTCAACCATGATAGATATGCCTCCAAGGTTGAAGAAATTATGGTGTCTCCAACCGGAGTTGCGAGGTTATCTCAATGAGAAGAAAATACATGTCGGAAATTCAAAAAAAATGGTTTTACTTTATCGTCCACATTGTACCATGTAAAAGGATTTGCTAAAAGACTGCGCGTTAATTAATGCAGAAAGTACGGTGGTAGATATATGCAGATAAAAATCCACATCCAAAATTGAAGGCTTTAGGAATTGATGAAGAAATGTAGCTTTAGCTTATAGCGACCTCGAAAAGAATAGAGAAAAAAAGAAAGAGGGGAAAAGGTTTCCGTTGGTGGTCTGTATATGGCATTATCTCACTGCCTTACATCACATTTTCAAAAACAGCGTCTTAGTTCTCACTTGTCATTTCCAAATCTTACGTGTGAAGTGAGATCCCGTTTTGGTATTTGATATTTTGATTTGTCCATATACAGTGCTTTGTTGAATATGAAGGATGCGGTTTGTTAAAAGAAATTATTGTTCGATTGTCTTGTTCATTTTAGACATGGCTAATTTCCCACTTGACTATAATTAGAAAAATATGAAACCTAATGCCACTACTGATGTGGATTGATGTTCTATATATACCCACCCCACACTCTCTTCTCTTTTTAATATTCCCTTATAAGAAGAAAGTGGTATAAATGGCCCTCGTGAAGATATTATAAAGTGTTGACTTAAAGAAAATTATAATTTATTCCATACATATGATTGGATAATTATATAATTAATTATCACAGAGTAAGTAATAGTGAAATTTATTTGCTCCAATTTTGTTAGAATTTCGAAAATGAATGCAATTAATCCAAACATGCTATGGTAAGATATAGTGAAAAGTACAGGTGTAATTAAGACTAGCATTATTAATTCAGTTAGAAAATTGTACTATATATATGTCATTAACCTTATCTTCTGGCTCTGTAACACGTTGAAGGGAATCTTTGCTGTTAATATGACCAGTGTTGGGACCTGCCTTGCTAAGTAGCTTTCATTATATTTTTTTGTACAATGGATTGGTAGCCGAAGAATCATGTTCGATCGAGTGGTTGGAGAAGAAGCCAAATTAACTATCAATCTCAAAGATACACAATTAGCTAGAGCAGAGAAATGTTTGACTACCACCCAGATATGATAAAATAATTAATAGCATTAGATTGAGATTTAATTCAGTGGCCTAAAGAAGAAAGCTAGCACAAAAGAAACGTGTTTCGGTGGTCCAAAACTGTACGTGAAATGATCCATCTTCTTTTAACTTAACTCCTCAGTGCATGATGCAAAAGCACATGCGACCTCGTTTCTCAGTCTGATTCTTACGGTACAGCTGCACGATGCCATGAACCATGAACATTTTTTTGTTTGATTCAGTTTATTGCTCTGTTTCTGTCACGTTTATACAAAGCAAAGCAAATGCATGCCTAGACTATAAAGAAACACATGGAACGTTGAATCAGTATTGGCGTACAAGTGTGTGGGCTTTCTGCTATCAGAAAAAATCAAACTATTTACATGTTTTTTTTCTATTAATTGAATAGAAACAAACACAACTAAGAGAGGACTGAGAGAATCAAATTGACTACGCACATCAATCTTGAATGCCTTTTCCAAATTGTTGATTTTAATTTCAAGTACATATCAGAAAATATATATATATAAATAAATAAATATATATATATATATATATATATATATATATATATATATATATATATATATATATATATATATATATATATATATCACTCGCTCAAGTCATTTGGTAGTTCGAAGGTTGAACATGAAACCACATCCAAATTAAAGAAATTAATTTGTGTTCTTTTAGTGAGAAAAATTATAAAAAAGAAAAAGGGAATGATATTTTCTGATCTGAAAAAGACTAGTGAGCGGATTGTACTGAGTAGGTTACCATATTGTGATGTCATGTATACCCATGCAATGCAAAGCCACATTTGAAGTCAATAAAAAGGTAGTGTGTTTCCATCCACGCATGGAAAATAATGGCATGTTGGGTGAGACGAAGGAGTTTTTGTCTATGATATGAGAAAAGAGAGATTTCCATGGTGAGAATAACAGAGACCGTCAATGAATTAATTGCCGACAAGTGACATATATTGTGTGGTTGGGTTGGTTTACTTAGATCAACTCACGTGGGGAGCACTTGATTTGAATTATTATAGTAATACGCGTTGTTTAAGGGACACACTTGCCATCATTACTTCAATGGTCTTTTTGATTATAGTTTCACACCGTGCATTAGTTGATCATATGCTCACTTAGTTCTTCGTTTCTCCACAATATCAGTCCAAATATATCCCTCCCACCATGCTGCTGCTATCAAGACTTAGGCTGTCTGTGGAAATGGCACAATTTAAATAAACTGGAAATTGGTTAACGCCTTGACAGACACATAGACAATTTTTATACTGTTGAACAGCAAGGGCGAGGTCATAAACAAAATCAAGGACTAGATTTTGTTGGTTGAGTTTATTCAATTAAAGGGGAAAGATTAACGGTTGTCTTCATTCATTACCATTCGAATGTTACAATAGTACTGCACCTTCCCTCTCATCATATTTGACAACTTATATAATAACGCATACATTTTCAAGCTTTTTCTCGATTGTTCCTTGGTCCTTCGTCTTCATGTTGCCAAGTGTAATCTATTAATTGACCAAATAAATTAACCAGAGATTAGGTTCTGTAGAGAAACTAACGAATCCAAAGCAAAGGGAAAGAATAGTCAAAAGCTACTTTGACAAGGACTTAAACCATCTCTAATTAGGAGTTAGAAGAAGTTAGATATATGTTAAATTTTAGATTTTTTTTTTTTAACTTGGTTTTATTATTAAGAAGAGATGATATAGCACATTTAAAATAAGATATAAATGGAAGAGAGTTAATACAAAATGTGAGTTTTAAGTATAAAAGTAAAAAAGAGGAGTGAAGAAATAAAAGTATAAAATAACATGTGAAACTCATTTAAAAAAATTTAAAAAATTGTAAGAATTAAAAAAAATTATTTAAATAAAAAATGATATATCACAGTAGACTTATATAAATATAATATAAAATTAATATAAAAAACTTTAAATAGATATCACCACTAAAAATGCTGTAAGTGTTCACGAAACGTCAATTTTTTTTAATGATTATAGTAGGTGACCAAAAAGGTGGTTCAAGATTCAAAAAATCAGTGCTCATATAGCCTCTGATTAGAACATAACAAATTTTCCTTTTTCTCCAATATTATAGAGATTACATTACATGAAGGAAAATTACCCATTTACCTTTTTATGGGTGAATTGAGCTCATCATCTAGTTCTACTTTCACAAAGAGACTAGATCCTAGTCGCATTCTTTCCTCCAAATTTTCCTCATACAGGGAATTAATTAACCTAACTAGATATATCATGCCTGGCTACCAAGTTACTTTTATTAGTTCTAGTTCTAGTTGTACTTGATTCCTTCAACTTCTCCTTAGGAGATTGTCATTGGAACCTTCTGAAATGGCTCTACATGGTATAATTAATTAAGTAACTAATAATCTTGGCTGGCTCTTCATGTCCAAAGAGGCTCCCCCAACATGGAGTTTAGGCTATTGTTTTCTTCATAGAAGTTGATGCTGCTCTGATAGCCACCGCTGCTATGGGGAGGACTTGAAATGAAATCGTCCACTGATTGTTGTGGTGATGATTCCTGTGGAGTCTCTGACATTTCCATGCAAATCAGAGCCACAAGATTGGCTTGCTGCAATTGCATGTTTACAAGCTCTGCTTGTGCCTTGGCTAATTGTGCTTGCAGCTCATTGACTTGCTTTTGGAGCTGACAAATCGCACCCGCGCAACCATAAACTGGGTCTCTGATTCTTGCACTGGCCTCGTAAACCATGCTGCTCACTGCATCAGCTCTTTGAGCTTCTGGAAGTTCCTGAAAGATCAAGCAGTCAAAATAATTAAATTTAAATTGTCAAATGATGAAAACAATAAAAGATTATAAAAATGTGGGTCAAGTATGTTAAGGTGAAGACTTTTGGTTTTATTCTCTAATTGTCTTGGTAGATATGAAGTGGCCCACAATTGGGTATTCGTTAAACTGGGTGGTTGAAAATTCATTTCTTTGGGACGCCGAGTAAAACACCGGGCTTCATTTGGTCCAATTAAGAAAGAGGAGCATAGTTGACCACAATTTTGAAGGAGAAAGTGACAAAACAGTTTCATCTGTTTTTACTTTTCAACTGATACGTAAAATTAAAATATCTACCACTTGAATTAATGTTCAATCGATGTCAATTGGACACCTTTCTAGACTTATTTGCCCTCATCGGCACGACACTATACAGGAGGTCTGGTCTTCGTTGAGATAGCCAAGAGAATGCGATAAGACTTCTAAGGGCGCCTTTGACGAGAATGGAGATTGGAAAAGCAGAGCAAGCGTGCGTGTGATTGTTAGAATTTTAAAGATCTCATAAAAATATTACCTGCAAGAACTTGATGATGTTGCTGGCGCCGAAGACGCGGTGAGCAATGGTGAACTTGACAGGCTCGGTGGGAGGGAAGTAAGGTGCCAACACACATTTTTCAGCACATCTGCGCCTTAAAATCTTGCACGCAGCACAAGGACTCGCCACAACTTGTGGAACTGGAGAAGGAGAGGACGATGAAGTAGGAGACTGAGAAAGAGGAGGGGAAGCAGAGCTAGTGTTTGAGTCACTGCACTCCATGTTTCTTGCAATCTCGTGTATGCCAATGTAAAAATAAGTGCTTAGGGATAAGAGAAGAGGTTTAAGGTATGATGGGGTCAGCTTACAAGGCAGAGGTTGGGGTTTTATAGGAGAAGCATTGTCAAGGGCTTGAGCGTAAAGTGATGTCCAAGTTGGAATTCGTTATAACGTGGCTGCGCGTGGTTTCCCACTTCTCCGTTTTAGGTCTTGTGGATTGCGATGCCTTACTAATTTGGCTTTGTATGAAAATGAAACTCTTCCAAAGTTTGAAAATTTTAATACCGGTTCTAGTCTCTATTCTCTAGAAAAATTGTTTCCTTTTACTATATATAATACAAACTTAATTTAAAGAATAATAATAATAATTAACCACGACTAGTAAATTATGATAGTAACTATATGTATATCTCTCTCTTTTCTTTCCATGTGGAATCGGTTTTGCGTTTTCCACGGAAATCTTTGTGGGTCGCCTAACTTTTCCAAGTAATACATAAGTCATTTCTCACTCTCCAACTTTCTTGGACTCGAGTCATATCCCATAAATATTTCAACCAAAAAGTCTTATTGTAATTAGAGCAAGCTTAGAAACATAACAACAGCTAATCTGTTCCTGTAATAATACGTCCTTGTAACTAATTTACGTGCTGTGGAAGGGATTAGATATTACTAGACACTTTGGTTGTTTGTTTTTGCCTTTTTCCAATCCCCTAAATCGCAGCAGCCTCGGAGGTGGACGAAGCAAAAATAAACATATTCTTCTCTGCTTCAGGGAAAATCTTTATTTGTATTTTATTTGCTGAATTCAAATAAAAAAATGTGACATGGATTAATCTTCACCTAATTACCCAGCTTCGCAAATTCCATGAAACTACTCAAGAGATATAAAATTATAAATCTAGCAGCTTTTGCTGCGTTTCAGTTCAGGGGAGATGGTCCACACACCAAACTACTTATTGTCCTCTTGTGTTTGGCTAAGTGCCTAGTGGTTCGAGTTTGGAAAGATCAGTTGGGAACGGTTTGGGGTGAGAGTTATTGGGTTTACTACCCCCACTGAGACAGACAATGCTATTGCTATCTTATCTTTCTACCCCCATTAATCACCACCTAGGGACTGTCTGACAATTCTATTTATTCACACAAACAAAGACCAAGAGTCAGATATAAATAAATTTCTCCGTCTGAGTTCGCGCAATAATAATAATAGAATACAACATCATGTGGGACATGGTTGGTGGAGAGCTGGTCAGCTCGTTGGGCAGAGGAAGTAAGAAAAGGGAACTCTGTAATCAAAGTCTTAAGCTGCCATTAACGATGGCGACCTTTCAAATCTTGAAGTATAACTATATTCTATTCTGCAACGTATAAGTTCTAGACTTATTAGTATTTTAATTTTAATGTTGGGTTGGGTTCTGAGATTATCTCTAAGTGATCAAGTTTTCCACAAGTTAGAAAAATTATTTTGTATTTTTCAACTTTGCGGTGGAAGTGGTTAGACCTTCGCAATTTGTAATATATTTTTCTTTATCATTAGCTCTCTTGGAGTCTTTTGCGTGTGGACCTTAACAAAAGAAAAACATTTGCCAACTCTCCACTTTACGGTTTACTTCCACTATATATAACCAAGTCATTTTTTTCCCCTTTCTTTCTACCTAAACAACTGCATATGTTCATATTAATGGTGAAGCTGAGCAGGGCAAAGTGTAAACACTTGAATCTCATTCTTTTCCACTATGGATGCTTTATTTTTGTCGTGGTCAAATGTAGACATGGTAGTGCAATTTTGTTTCAATCTTCCGACCTTCTGCACATTACCTGCCCAATCCCTTGACACTAGTATCCTTAATTTCACAGTCAAGTTGAAGTTAGGGGTCCTATCTTAGGCACCATGGCAGTGTCATAGCTTGTCCCACTTAAGAGGATTATATAGCCACCTAGAGTTAAATATATCCTAACTAAACTCCCCCATGCTATAAATGAACGAGTGTCGCATCTAAAATCAGTCAAAAATTATCAGTTCCAAATGGGAGTCCCTACTTGGCATTCATCATCATCACTTGTCCTGCCATGCAAGGAATATTGATAGGAATCATCATGTTGAACGGTGACTCGTACCACTTCCATTCCATTATTAAATAAATATATAATAACACTTGTCCTTCTGGGTGCATTTAATTTATGTTGGTACATTTTTTTGGTCATCCATATCCTTCTTTTAGAATTCAACAAAAACTAGTTTGCATTTGCACACTTAATAAATGAAAATTCCACGAGTCCCTTATGGTCAGTCTTCCATCGATATGGCTGAATGAAACACTAAAAATCGTGACACACAGGGCACCGAGCGAGGAAGACCGTGATCAGATGCATTTTGACCAAAAATCTCCAAGACTTTTTCGGTTGATTAATTATTAACGCAGAAACAAACCTAAGTTGTGAAACCACATTAACGTGTAAGGATAGTGCACCATAATTCTATGTTTAGACGAAGGAGGGAGAGTGGCCTCTCTATGGAGTGAAATGGAAGAGAAAAAAAAAATAGATAGAAAATAATTCTTAAAAATTAATAACACATAAATTTACGTTTGACCTTAAAGAATGAAAATGATTGATAGACTAAGATAGCCCATGTATAATGGCTACAAGTTGTTCGTCACTTCACTTGAGTAGAATTTAAATTTAGCTTTATTTTTCTGCTTTTCCAAATTTCATATGATAATATTCTCTCTAGCTAGGAGTTGTAGTCCACGCGGTTAAGGCTAAAAGGACAACTTTAAGGCTGTAGCCATCAGATTAAGTGGAAGCTAGCCACATAATATAATAATATTGTTGTAAATGGAGAATAACTTGTTTCTGCCTTGTATGGTTGAAATTCACAACTCATATCTTTTACGTATCATTTTCAAGTTAAATACTAAAATACTTGGAAGGAATAGAAAATCAGTATATGTCATAGTTCATCAGGCTAAGTTAATCTAGAATATGCCAGGTCTCGGTCTCGGTCTCGGTCTCAGCGCTCACATTGTTCCTTAAGAACTTGGGTATCATGACCGAGTAAACATCACAATTGCTCTGTTTCCGAGAGGGCGATCCAAATGATAGAAAAACAAACGACGTGGTTACGTATGCAACTTATGAAGACCCAATATGCCTGACAATTCGACTTACAAGTTAAAACAAATGAACGATGCCATTTTGTGCTGCTACTGGTCAGTTGACTTCGTAAACGAATAAATTATACCATGGGACAACTATAAATCTCAAAAAATATTTTATGCCTGACAAGTTTGAACTCGGAAAACTTAAGAATTAATAAAGATGACCCATTTACTAATGTTTTATTCTATTAGGTCACGGTCACAGTCTGAACTCTGAACAAGTACTGCTTTGATATTCAAATTAAGTCTCAATAAAAGCGAAAATAAAACTTATGACATTGTGCTATCTGATTCTTCGTTCGTCAACAAAACGATAGGGAATAGAAAACATATATAGAAGAGAAAGCGTGACAAGAAAAAGAGCGGTGCAAAAACTTTTTCATGGGATTAAGTGTAAGAAACAGCAATGGCTTCATCAAAGATGTATAATTCCTTCCAAGTGAATGAGCACCATCCAATTGTATAACTTATAATCATTACGCTAGTTAGAAAACCAACACTAAATTATTTATCATTGACATGAGAGCCTCCTCAGGACACAGACTGAGACTGATTGCCCTCTGTTTTTTCCTCCAGGCCATCTTTCGCTGAAACTTAAAAGCATCAACCCAAATTCATCTGCCACTCTCCAAATCAAGCAAAAGTTATACAAGCTCACAGTAGTCTGCAACAGACCAATTACAGTACAGTCAAATACACAAAACTAAAGGTGTAAAATATAGATGTATGCTTGATGAAGATTCACTTCCTAAAAGCCAGGGTTGTTACGTAGTTTAATAAACTTTGTTCTGAAGCAAATCGAGAAGGAAACAGTTGTCAGTAACTCAAGGTAATCAAAGAATCAATCATGTTCTGATGTTTCCAATTTAATATTTAGATTTGTTTATTTGGATTCTTGAAGCATTTCAACAACGATATTTGTGTATCAGACCAAAAATATGCTGTAGGCACGTCTAAAAATAGTATTCTATTATTCAACTTTTATATATAACAATAATAATAAATAAATAAATAACTTTTGCTAAACATTTAGAGCATAAATTAATATGCTTACTCGTGTCACTTGGCCAATTTACAGAGAAGACGAGGCAATCTCTAAATTTTTTCCCAACTCGACATCAATGAAGTCCTGAAGAGCCATCATTTTGATAGAACTGGACATCAAGCTTTTTATTGCTTCGGCAGTTGCCAGAGCTCCGTTGATAGTTGTTACTATAGGAACCTTGTAATCTAAAGCCATCCTTCTTAGAGCTCGACCATCTCTTTGATCAAGTTCGTCGCCTGAACTGGTAATTACCATCAACTGAATGTCTCCTTTAGCAATCATGTCACCGGCATGTGGCTCGTCAGTGGCTTCATGCATCTTCCGCACACGTTTTGCTGGGATTTTTGCTAATTCAAGAACGTGGGCAGTTCCAGAAGTTGCAACTATCTCAAATCCAATCCCAACGAAGGCCCTTGCAACCTTTTCGAGGTGAGGCTTCGTTAAGTCATTCAAGCTAAGGAACACAGTACCAGAAAGTGGTAACTTCTGGCCAGCAGCCAGTTGAGCCTTAGCAAACGCAATATCATACACGCTATCAATACCCATGACTTCACCAGTACTTCGCATCTCGGGGCTAAGAAGGACATCGCAGCCTGGGAACTTTGCAAATGGAAGAACAGCTTCCTTGACTGATACATATTCAGGGATAACTTCTTTTGTAAAACCTATATCCTTGAGAGACTTCCCCGACATGGCAAGAGCAGCATATTTAGCCAATGGGTGCCCAATAGCCTTTGAAACAAATGGAACTGTACGGGAAGCTCGGGGGTTTGCCTCAAGCAAAAATACATCCCGTGATGCTGTAATTGCATATTGACAGTTCATGAGTCCACAGACATTGAGTCGTTTGGCCAACTTTACAGTCCATGACCGGATTGTTTCCAAGCAAGAAGATGGAACAGTTCTTGTGGGAATCGAGCAAGCGGAGTCACCAGAATGGACACCTGCCTGCTCAATGTGCTCCATAATCCCACCAATTACTACATTGCCATGTGAGTCAGCAAGTGCATCAACATCAATCTCAATGGCATCAGATAAATACTTGTCAATCAATACAGGACGTTCAGGATCCACCTCAACAGCATTTTCAAGGTAAGTCACAAGCTTATCATCACTATAGACAATCTCCATCGCTCGACCACCCAAAACATAGGAAGGGCGAACAACGACCGGATAACCAATTTCGGCAGCAATGGCAAGTGCGTCTGTTTCACTCTTGGCTATTCCTCCCTTTGGCTGTTCAATCATTAATTCGTGCAGCATTGTATTGAACCTCTCTCTATCCTCTGCTGCATCTATGGAATCAGGCGATGTGCCCCAAATGCTTACATAACCAAGCCCACTGGCTGATATTGGTTTGTGTTCATCCAGGTACTGTTGTAAAGGAAGAGCTAGCTTCAAGGGTGTTTGACCTCCAAATTGCACAATGATGCCATCAGGCTTTTCCAAAGCTATAATGTTTATGACATCTTCCACCGTCAAGGGTTCAAAGTATAGACGATCACTAGTGTCATAATCAGTCGAGACAGTCTCTGGATTTGAATTTACCATGATTGTTTCATACTCAACTTCCTACAAATATAAACAAGGGTTACGCATAAGTAAAAGAAGCAAGTGTCATATCATCCATAATTCATATTGCCGGCTGAATCTTAAAAGACAGAGTTTATGGAAAAGTGTAAAAGTAGAGCATGATTAATTAAATCTTGTTAAAGCATAGAGTAAACAGATAAGAACACGTACTAAAAGCAGGTTGAAATAAAAAATATATTGAAAAATGATCGTTTTAGGGCATCTACCGTCTCCCGCATCAATATCAGCCTCACATTTGCTATGGGATTTTTATAAGCCTCCAAGTTCAAAGTTTTGATATTGCGGACAGATGGAAATAAGAAAGATATAGTATGGTTTCCTCCCCCCGCCTCCCTCTCTCAAATTAGTAGATCATAAACATTTATGCACCTAGTAGAGTACTTATCTTTGAATAATATAATCTAAGTAAAGAGAATACGACAAACCTGAAGGGAAAAGGATGCATGACAACAACAATAGTCAAACTCAATCCCTTGACCAATTCGATTGGGTCCTCCACCTAAAATTAAAACCTTCTTTCTTTGAGTGGGAGCTGCCTCACACTCAAAGTCATAAGAAGAGTACATATACGGAGTATTTGCCTCAAACTCTGCAGCACAAGTATCTACTCGTTTATATGCTGGAATAACACCCAAAGACAACCTCCTTGACCGGACTTCATTCTCGGTAGATTTAGTCACAGATGCTATTTGTTTATCACTGAATCCTCTTCTCTTTACTTCATATAAATCATCCTTCGTCAAATCACCTAATTTACGAGACTCTAAGAAATTCTCCACGTCAACCAGCTCCTTAAGTTGCGTGAGAAACCATTTGTCAATGCAACTTAGCTCATGAATCTCATCAATGTGCATCCCCTTCTTCATTGCAGCATATATAGCATGGATCCGATCTGGGTTAGGAACTCGTAGGTTATATTTCAACTTATCCAAATCATAGTCCAATTCTTTCACAAGTGCACTTCCCCACCCAGAGTACCCACATTCGAGAGAACGTACTGCTTTCTGAAAAGACTCTTGGAATGTACGGCCTACTGCCATCGCCTCGCCTACTGATTTCATCTGTGTTGTCAATATTGGCTGAGAACCAGGAAATTTTTCAAAGGCAAATCGAGGGATCTGCAAGAACAATGGATGTGAAAAAGAATGATAAAAAACAGGTTGTGGCGGAAGGGGAGCAAACATAAGAGTAGATAATACATGGTTCAATAATGATAGATGCAATTACATTTATGGATTAAAAAATCAAAAGAAGAAGAAAAAAAATGTGGAAGAAGCTTAAAACCAAGGAAGAAATGATAATAGAGATCATGATCTCATCACATAATATATTGTTCTTAAATTCTAACTACTAAACCTCTGCGAGGTCATTGTGCAAAAAGCAACAAGACATTTTGCCACAGCGGACTAATTGGACTGAAAAATGCAACTCTTAATGAACCGAGATATGTAAGGGACAAGTGTATTAGTAGTTCATCTTTAAAAGATGTTTCTTTCCGAGTTGACATATCACTCGAAAAATGTGATAGGGATATAATATAATAGGGATTCACCTTTGTCACCACATAATCTATAGAGGGTTCAAAACTAGCCGGTGTCTTCTTTGTGATGTCATTCGGAATCTGATCCAGTGAATAACCAATAGATAACTTTGCTGCCATTTTTGCTATTGGAAACCCAGTTGCCTTGGATGCCAAAGCTGAGGACCTCGAGACTCGTGGGTTCATCTCAATTACCATCACCTCGCCATCTTCAGGATTGACCGCAAACTGCACATTGGAACCACCACATTCGACTCCAATTTCCCTGATTATAGCAATTGAATAGTCTCGGAGACGCTGGTACTCCTTGTCAGTTAAAGTTTGAGCAGGTGCAACAGTGATAGAATCCCCAGTATGAACTCCCATTGGATCAATATTCTCAATAGAACATATAATAACGACATTGTCTGCCAAATCTCTCATTACCTCAAGTTCATACTCTTTCCAGCCCAACAAAGACTTCTCGATGAGAACCTGAGTGGTCAAGCTAGCAGCAAGCCCAGCCTTACAAATTTCCTCAAATTCTTCCCTGTTATAAGCAATTCCACCTCCTGTTCCACCCAATGTGAAGGCCGGCCTTATAATCAAAGGAAAGTCCCCAATCTCATTAGCAATATTGATACACTCCTCAAGGGTAGTACCAATTCCAGAAGGAGGCGTCTTAATCCCAATATTCTTCATAGCCTGTTTAAATAAATCCCTATCCTCTGCTTTCTTAATTGCCTCAAGCTTCGCTCCTATCAGCTCAACTCCATACTTCTCTAAAGCACCACTCTCAGCCAATGCTACAGCAAGATTTAGGGCAGTCTGGCCACCCATGGTGGGCAACAAAGCATCTGGACGCTCCTTTTCAAGAACTTGCTCTACCAATTCCGGCGTCATTGGAGTAACATAAGTCCTATCAGCCATGTTGGGATCAGTCATTATCGTAGCTGGATTCGAATTTATCAACACAACTTCATATCCTTCTTCTCTGAGAGCCTTGCACGCTTGAGTGCCTGAGTAATCGAACTCGCAGGCTTGGCCAATCACAATAGGACCGGCACCCAATATCAAAATCTTCAAGTCCGTTCTTTTCCACACTTTTGTTGTTTTGCTCACATCTTCACTCTTCGGGCTGACATTGCTACCAGTGGCAGTAGCAGATACCTCCAACTTTCTTGGAGAACATCGAATCCTACCTGACTTGCCATAACTGGTGAGCGGGGGCACCCTTGGCTGGAAGCTAAAAGAAGCAAAATTTTTCTTCGCGCTAAACTTGTTGGGGTTTAAGGAGTTGGGTATGGATAAATAGCGAGTAGATTTAGAGACTATTGATGCCTGCGATAATAAAGAAAGCGAAAATTTTTCACAATGGCTAATGCAATACCCCATGCCCATTCTCTGCGCCAATCTGATTCTCAGAAGAATCAAACCACTCAGTCACTATGTTGTCCAAATAGGGTAGAGGACCAGGACAGAGGAAATTGCAACTCGACAAGTTTTAGGGTTTTTAGTTTTTCTCTTTTTATATCCTCAAGCGATTAAGGACAACATTATTTTATGGGCTCCACTCAAACTCCTTGATGGGCTCCTCTTCTCTCGTTTCAGTAACATTTTTGTTTGGCTTACGCACTCAACGTCTCCGCTGAGAGGGAAGAGACAAAGATAGTAAACCTAAAAAGACGCGCGCAATAAACTGACCTCGTGAATAGTTGCTACTTGCTAGGCAGTCACACGCAACTAGCGTCTGAGCGGACTAGTTAATAACAGCTGTAGCATCCAGCGCCTTACCCTTTACCTTTGGGATATTCTCGACTTTTTCTTTATTTGATCGAATGAAATTGGGCTGATTGATTCTTTTTAGCTAATTTGGGCCTGTAAAAAATTATCCAAAAACATTTGGGCCTCTGAAAATTACCAATACATGCGAGTTGATTTTTGCACCCACATTTTTACACTTCGTTCTCGTTAAAAAAAAGTGTATCTACACATTCGAGAACATAATTCCCAACAGCGAGAGTGGTGTAAATATTAAATTAGAGCGGTGCAAAAATTAATTCCCATTATACATCTGCAAGTTGGAATGAAGTTAGCACGTCAAGCACCTGCTTCATTTTACAGGAAATATTTTTCTTCGTTCATTGAAACAAGGGGACCCTCATTTACGTATATAATATCAAAATGTGGCCTTTCTTTAAAGAAGAAACAAAAACTTGTTAAACGATTGGTTGTTGAAGCGTAAGCCAAATACAATATAATAAATAAATACATCCAAAACCAAGCCAAATACAAGTGTTTGATTTGATAGAAAACCACGACAAGAAGAGAAGAGAAGAACCTAATATATAGAGAAACTAAAACTCAAATCTTGTAGGGTGTGCCTTTGTCATCCTTGCCTCGCCAGAGGGTTCATCATTGTCCATCTTGCGGTTGTTTCTAAATGCTGCATAAGCAATTATGTAGACAATAACCAGAATGATCATGACAACAATGTTGATGACCGACACCTTCCTCCAGCTCTTTTTGAGGCTAGCTAGCACACCGGCCTTACATGAATCGCAGCCATAACAAAGCTGTTCTTGATCATTGCTCCACCTCGTGCAGTCTGGGTTGGCTCCAACTAGCCCCGCTCCTGGGTTCCACACTGTTTCGTTCTGATACACGTACCCACACTCTGTTGGGGGCTTGCAGCAACCAGACTACCACACACCGAAAACAACACACAGAGGTCACATTCATTACATTAAACTGTACACCAAACAATCACATGCCTTCAAAAGAATCAGAATCTAAATTAATATATATATATATATATATATATATATATATATATATATATATATATATATATATGTTTTAAAATTAAACTAGAATACAACTTAGATCTGTTCATACTTTCTATGCTTTTGAGAATCGAATCCTGAAATAAGAAACAGTTACTCTGTTTTTATCTTTTCTATGCCTCGTTGAGATTAAATTATTACCCTTTGATTTTCAAGAACGGAAGAGTGTTGTGGGATGATATTTATCTTTTATCATTTCCGACGAAAACTCCATGTGCTTTGATTTAGAAAGCAGAGAGATATGTCTAGAGGCACTCTATTTTGGGACACACGACACATGACATCTACCAATTGAATCAAAACAAGCTTGGAGAACGGTCTAGTCCTTTTAAATCTATAAATACGAAGGATGAATGAGACAGAACAACCACCCTGTGCCAACAAAGGAAAATTACACTTGTTATAGTCAGACACGGTCGCCAGCATTATATTTGTGAATGACATGTTTGGTAGTCAGGAAAAAAAGAGAATGAATATATATGGAAGGATTCCCACCACTTTCGCTGGTAAATACATAAATACATGCATACTAGTACTATTACCGGCAAACAAAAAAGGGATATCGCATAAAAGGCCACCTAACACTGAGAAAGTTGACACTGAAATCCCAGCCAACATTCTTATTAAAATTGCATATGGCCACAAAAAAGTTTGAAGTTCGCAGTAATTTTGGATATTATAGCAGTTAGCAGATCTTGTGAAATTCTCAAACCAAGATATCTGATTACGACAACAAATGAAGCCCTTAGTTCAGATGCATATCATCAATCTTGTCTTGAATGAAATAAGATTAATTATCGAATTAAGTTTCTGTACTTTTTTATAAATTAATATTTTTTTATTTCATTCTTCCTTCCTTAACATGGATTGCAGTTCATTGGCCCACGAACCACAATTATCGGGGCTTGATGTTTCAAAATCCATCATACCCACATGCCGCAGCGTTCGTTGACATTCACACAGATCTACCTACAGCAGAACTAGATCTATCTGTTCATTCAACGCATGCACTTGCATGTTTTCTCAACTTCTATTGTTATATTCTATCCATACTCCGCCCATACTTTAATCATTTATAACCACCAAAACGAAAACTTATATATAGGTAAAAATAAATAAGTAAATAAAAAATAGGAAGTTAAATAAACCAGATATATGAGCCACTTGTTAGAGTAAATAATCTTTTAAACTCATACTATATTTTAATTTCAAAGTAAATAATCTGAAGAAACCCAGCAAATTTAGTCCAAACCAAGAAGCATAACTTTGTTGCCGCAAATGGAAATCCTTTAAAGCAAAAAATAAAAATAAAAAAAGTACCTGAATTGGGCTAAGTCTTCTAAGGTAGAATATCTCAGCAGTTTCGGGGACTCCACCAACATTTCTGCCCATCTTGGCACAGACCTTAGAGTCCTGGCTTATACAGGAAGCGATCTTTCCCCAGTAACTATCGCTGGCTACACGCTCCTCCAACCAACCAGAATAGTCCTGCAGGTAATAGTCCAAATAAGCCCGGTTCATTACCGTTCGACCCGACCCTTTATCTGTGACCACGTAGGCGAAGATGATGAAGCCGATGAGTGCGGCGATGACGAAGAACATGACGAAGAGATAAAGCCACATTAGGAATGTGTTGCGGTAACATGCGCCGGCAATACCAGCTAAAGAGATGATCATGATACAGGCTCCGATTATGATCAACGGCCACTGAAGAAACTTGAGGCAATCTGTGTTGTTTGCTCTGCTGCTCAGCCATATCCCACCTCCCAGTATTGGAACTGACAGCAAGAACGTCAAGAAGTTTAGGACACCAATCAAATGATTGCTAGTTCTCATCTTAAGCCGATTCTTTCTTCTACTGCTTCAATCTTCTTTGTTATATACACTCTTTGAAACTGAAGCAATAAAAAGGCTGGATTTAGATGCAAACTCTATTTTATTATATCGACATGGTCATAGATGCGCGTGTAGAGAACTCGCGCTGCATTTTTGACAGCTGTCCATGACATTCTGAACATCTGAAATGACTATAATAGCCTTGGTCTTTCCCTTTCGGAAGCGTTAAAGTGGCCTATGCCTCTGGCTTATTATGGTTGGCTGGCTGGCTGTGAATATTGTAATCAACTTCAACTATTTTGCATTACCCTTTCCTTGTAGGGGAAGGGAGAAGAGGGGCAAGGGGCAAGGCTTGTGGTTTCACTGTTCGAATGGTTTTGCGTTTTCTTGCGGGTGAGTTTGCCATTGAGTGAAGTTACTAATAAAGCATTCGAATATATATTTTTGTATTCTAATAGAGAAGGGGAAATAGTTAAGCAATTGTAATGTAATCTTCCAGTAGATTATGCAGAAAGTTTCGTTGCCGCGCGATTCTTGCATTATTAAAGTCGCATATCTAATGCAGACAATGGCTTCCCTTCCCTCTCGGTTGCATTATATATATTTATCAAAACAATATTTCTAAATTCTTTTTTACAAATCCTCCTACTTTCTAAAAAGTAAAGAATTAAATATATTTTAAGTTTTTTCAATAATGAATATATTTATCTTTATATTTAATACTTACTTTATATAATATTAAAATAATTTAAAAAAAAAAATATAGCATTACTCGTCCTTGCCCTATCCATGCGCCAAGAGGAAGAAGACCATCACTGAAATCTGAACTAGTTTAACTCAGCACCATTCAATGCAGTTTCATTGTTTAATCGCACAGTTCACGTCAAAATAAATGCGGGTTCGGTCAAGCAAAAGTCGATACTGCAACTGAAGAGTCTACAGACTTTTACGGTCAAACATGTACGTTATCCAATCATTTTTTAAATAAAAAATTTTATATACTATATATTTTTTCTGAAAAAGGAAAAAGAAAGGAGAGGATGCCTTTGGGATAAATTATCGCAAACAAAAAAATCTATAGAAAAATCACCCACTGTTCCACACACTATTTATTCCACAGTGCGCAGTAACCTTAGCTAGGTATATATATATATATATATAATTAATTAATTGTGTCGCTAAATCTCCATCTTCCTTGTCCATCGTCTACGTTTTTTTCTTTTTCACCCCGTTACAACTTTAGCAGTCCAATCTATTGTTAATCAACTGCAGGAACCATCAAACAGAAGCCCAAAATTTGCTTGGTCTGTTATTCCCATTCAAGGCCTCAAATTATGAGATAGCCCTTATGGGCTCAAACGACCTCATACAAGCACAAATGGCACCATCTTACAAAAAATAAAGCATGGGTTTTTAGTAGCAACTAAATAAAGCATGATTCTATTATATTAATATTAACAAGGGGCTCCTTAGCGAGATTTTTTCCAGTGTGTTCTACTATGATCTGCCTACCAAAGAATTATTACTATAATTATAATATGACATAAATAATAAATGCACAGAAAATCTAAAATATCTAACATTAGATAGTACCACAAGGATAAATTAGTATTTTGAACATTTTTGGTTTTTCAAGAAAAAAAAAATAGAAGAATAGAATTTTCTTTGATATGTTTTTCCAATTCCTAATATAAATCCTCAATCCCAAGAGCGGTAGCCCCTCAATCCTCAATCTCGGACGAAAAGTGCTACTTAAAATCTGTACTCGACACTCCTTCTCACTGTTTTACAGTTTCCCTCTATACTTGCTCATAGAGCATGAGCATCCGTAGTCCTCTAAACATAGGACTGGAGAGCAGAGAGCACGACAAAGACACCTCAAGAAGCTAAGGAGAAAGCCAAGCCCCAACTCAATGCCAAATATATAAGCCACGCCACACCTCCTCCTTCGTCCTTTATGCTTTCCACAACATTCATTACCAAGTTTGCAAGCTGAGCAACTCGGTCTGGATACAGAGAGCATTTAATTAAGGTAACATTCTCCTTTCTCACTTCACATTAACGTTTGGTTTTGAGGAAGGTGCTTGAAAATGGAACAACAAAATCACAAGACAATATTTTACTTCTCTGTCCCTGTTCCTATAACTGCAGCAAATCCAGATTCGTTCCTATACGAGATTGGCAGGATGTAAGATTTCATACATGTAACAACCTGTAACCTTGACCTTTGCTTCACCACATGTTTGAGGAAAACGATGATGTTTTCCCCTTGTCTAATTCTTAGTTTTTCTGCTCAAATTGATTCAATTATTAAATTCCTGGAAAAATGAGAAAAAAAAAAAAACATTTGAACGTAATTGTGCTTCTTGTCAAGGCTTTCTTTATCCCCTGTTGGAGTTGAGGACCGCAAGGTTTCGCAGCTTTTTAGATAATTTGCACACTTTTTTAAAAAGCAAATCCAGTCTATGTTAAAAAAAAGTCGATTCCATGATGTACTTCTTTTGTTTGTATGTTTCTGTTTTTTTTACTTTTTTTCTTCTTCTATAATTATTATTTACTCTAAGTAGTGGCTTCTTATCTTTTAATAATTTTTAATTACAAACGATCTTGTATTGTTGCAGATTTTAATGTAAATGCCGATGATTTCTCGTTTGCGGCAGATTTGATTCGTTTGGTTATCCTGGAAACTCCGTATCTGAAGTGGTTTTTGAGGTTTTTCCTTTTCCCAATTAACAATGTAAAAATAAATTTGTGCATGTATTGTCTACAAAAATAATTGTAAATCTTATGGGAGAATGACAATGGATAAGAGGGAAATAATTTGGTTTAATTAGGGAGACATAATCAGAAGGTTTTGAGGTGATGATATCTCTTTCTGTTGAGTGTTTTACAATTTTAAACCCGTAACACTCATTGGTTGGGTTGGGTCTTCTCCTTCTTTCAAGGCAAAATTGCAGGTTCAGAATGTTTGCATGCGTAATTACCAAAATGCCCATCGTACACGTGTAGGATTTATTTGCCACACATGGGTGGATTGGTATCTTTGTTATATCTGAAATTTAATTCTCTCTGTTGGCGTAGTTGTAGGTCCCTCTTGGCGATGTTCATGAGACTGTTAGCCTGATACTGCTCATCATAAAAAGGACTTGGCAAGAGATAATTTTGTTTGGTTAACAGTTGACTGTACTAAATTACAGATAGAACACTGGTTTGACTTTTTCGTTCTAGAGGTTTTTTCTTTTCCTTTTTTTTTTTTTTTGGTACAATTTATTTATTATTATTGTTATTTAGAGAGTGAAAATCAGAGTGGCCAAAATCTTGTGCATTTATGGCTTTCATGCATGATGATATGGAGTGCATTCCTTCCTGCATGAACTCATTAATTCGTTGCTAACTTGATTCACCTCCGCATTGGATTCCCCATGTCTCAGTCACAGCTTGTGATATTTTTCTCAACTGTTACAGTTATTGTGGGTCAGGGAGCATTCAATCAGTTAGGTCCAAATTATTAGCTCACTTTCCTGGACACAAGGCGATTAAACCATGCAGACCCCCAAGTCAAGGTAATCTTGAAACCCTGTCCATTTTATTTTTTTATTTTTTATTTAAAAGTGACTCCTGTCTTCTGCTTTTGTCAACATTCAAAGGTGACAAATCATATTTCTTTTTATGTCTAATGCCATTCGCTGACTTTCCAATAAACAATTGTTCAAAGTCAAAGATGTTGATGCATTTATAAGCTTTATTATATATAATATAATATAGCTTTGCTTGCGCCAATTGCTCAGGGTGACGCATGCCTGTACATGGTTAGTTGAAGCTCCACCAAACGTTGTACCCTTCACAATTTTTCCTTTCTGGTTTCACTTATTTACGTGGAACTCTATATACTTGTACATGTCAAATTTACCATTTTGGGTGGTAATAATCCTATGTCGTGATCCTTGAATTGTTTTATTGGCTTCTTAGCATTTACATGCAATGAAGTTGTCTTAGTTTTGCTTGTTTTATTTGTAATTCGAAAGAAAAAAATGTTTGATGTTAAGTTTCGTTTTTTCTTCGCAAAGTGTAATCATGTCTCATAATAATCTTTTCCGCCTGTTTCGGTTCAACGACGTTTCTCGCCTTTAACTGCGGAATTGGGGAACCGGGGCACTTTTCCTTGCATAATAGTAGCCTGCTGAACTGGGTCAGGCCCGAAAAGTTTACTTATTTTTAGCCTTAGAAGAGATGGGCTGCATTCCTAAAATCCCAGCCGAATAAAACTGGGGCCAATTTGACGAGCCCATGTTAGCCCCACACTAGCCATTTATTAGGTCACCAAATCATATTAGTGAGTTTCTACCAATTTTTTTTTTTTTTTTTATAGGAATATTAGTGAATGTTATCTGAAGTATACTATATTACTACAATAACATGTATTCATATATACTATATGATTCTCCTTCAATTCCCTGAAATTTGAACTTGAGTGTTTATCGCTGTGATGCTCTGAATTATACTTGAAATTCAACTATTTTCATTTCCAATTTTTGACTATGGAATTGGCAAGACCTGGGATATTTTAGCAAGACTTTATTGTAAATTGTTAATTGTTCATAATTGCAGTTGTTTTCGTTTCGCAGAGATGGCATGACTATCCTACATAAATATACAAGAATAAGAATAGCTACTATTTTAATCAAATTTATTTATCTGCAAACATAAATGGTTCAGTTCAACCACTCCGTATAGTATTAGTCTGCCATCTTTCGTAGGGTGGCAAGGGAAGGCACATTAATTGCTGCAATTTGTTGGTAGCTTTCAGACTTAAACGTAACGGATCAAATTTTAAAAATCACAATCGCTCTGATATGATTTCAGAGGTGGCTTCTCCCCTGAAGTGCCCCAAAAGCAAAAGGTATCCCCTCGACCTGTCCGCCAACTTAGACTGGCCGCTGCCGCTGCCTCTCTAGAAACCGATTCTGCATCTTCTGCTAGTCAAGCCACTAAAACATCAAAAGAGACAAGTCACAAGATTACCGAGCGCAGATCACCCAGAAGCCCTGTTCCGGAGGTAATGATTTTTAAACGTAATTGATTTACTTTTTCTTCTTGAAGGGTTCGTCACACTGTCAAGTTGAACTTTTCTTTAATTCCAGTTTCAGATCGTTATTATTATTTTTATTTTTTTATGACGTGAAAAGGTATACTCATTTACTGCCCAATTGCCTTATTAGTTTATACAAATCCTTCTTATTGAACTCTTATTTGTAGCATGCTTGCAATGAGATGGTAGACCTTTTACATTATTGGACTTTCACACAAAATCTTTTTATTTGTTTGTATAGTGGTACAAAATCCGACTATTTTTTAATCAGTGATTCTGCCCCTTTTCTTTTAAGAAAAGAAAAAATCTTTTTATGATTGTCTATATGGGAGGACATTGTCTATGGTATTCTGCTTTTGTGCCTCGGTATTTATTTTGTCTTTTTCTGTCTTTTATTACTATTGTTTCAGGATAGAATCACCAAATTGTGGTGTTTTTTTCTGGACATATTCTCGTAACAATTTTCAAGGCCTTGGAATTTGTCTACGATTATGAACCCTTTTTTTTTTTTTTCTCTACAGAGAAAGCGCCCCAGCAGAATATCTGAATTAGAGTCGCAGATTTCTCAACTTCAGGAGGATTTGAAGAAGGTGAGGGAACAACTCATTTTATCTGAATCATGCAAGAAACAAACTCATCAAGATACTGAGGAGTCCAGGGAGCAATTGTTGGCCCTATCCGCAAAACTTGAAGATTCTCAAAAGCAGCTTGTGGAGCTGTCTGCTTCTGTAGAAGTTCGTGTTATAGAGCTCCAAAAAATCTCAGAAGAACGTGATAAGGCATGGCAATCCGAACTGGAAACTGCCCGAAAGCAACACTTGGTGGACTCTGCATCCCTGGCCACTGCCTTGAATGAAGTTCAGCAGCTTAAGGTCCAGCTTGAATTGGTAGCTAATTCTGAGACTGCACAAACCCAATATGTTAAAACCACAGATGTGGAACTGAAAAATCTGAAACAAAACTTAGCAGATGCTCTTTCTCTTGTGGAAAACATGAAAGGCCAACTAAAACATTGCAAAGAATCAGAAGTTCAGGCCCAAGCTTTGGTTGGTGATACTCTACTTCAACTTGAGGCTGCAAAAGGAACTGTAGAGTTTCTGAGGGCTGATGCTGCTAAAGCTATAGAAAATTACAACTCAATTGCTTTAGAGTTAGACAAGTCAAGAGCACAGGTGAACTCACTAGAAGCACTTGTAAGCAAACTCAAGCAAGACCTCATGAGGTATAAATGTTGCGATTCTGGAAATGTTGCAAATGGTTATAAATTTGAGCATGAACCTGAAAAGTTGGAAGAGGGGGAGGATCCATATCAGATTAAAGCACAAGTTTGCTCCTTGAAGTCTGAGGTAGAGCGACTTAAATCTGCTTTAGAAACTGCTGAGACTAAATACCAAGAAGAACATATTCGGAGCATTGTGCAAATAAGGAGTGCCTATGAGATGGTAGAGCAGATAAAATCAGAAACGAGTCAGAGGGAAGCTGAGCTAGTGGCTGAACTGAATAAAAGAAAATCTGATATTGAAGAATTGAAGGCTAATCTGATGGATAAAGAAACTGAGTTGCAAGGTATTGTAGAGGAGAATGAAGGTTTGCATTTGAAGCTTGAAAGGAGCCTGTCAAGTCAGAGAGAAAATGACCTTAAAGGATTAGACGTAGGTCTAGCCGAATTGAAGGCTGATCTGATGGACAAGGAGACAACTTTGCAGAGTATTTCAGAAGAGAATGAAATGCTTAAATTGGAAATTAAGAAGAGGTTTAGTGAAGGTGGCAAAGTGAGAGAGGAAGTGGCTGCAGAAGTAGAAGCAGCAAAGGCAGCTGAACGCGAGGCTCTCATGAAACTTGGGATTGTGATGGAGGAAGCGGATAGAAGTAACTTGAAGGCTGCAAGAGTGGCCGAGCAACTGGAAGCATCACAAAAGGCAAACTCAGAAATGGAAACAGAACTGAGAAGGCTGAAGGTGCAATCTGATCAATGGAGGAAAGCTGCTGAGGCTGCTGCTGCTATGCTTTCAGCAGGAAACAATGGGAAGTACACAGAGCGAAGTGCGTCTTTGGACAACTATAACCCTATGGGGAGGTATTCTCCTTATCCTGAAGACAATGACGATGATTTTCATGGGAAGAAAAATGGCAACATGCTGAAGAAGATTGGGGTATTATGGAAGAAGCCTCAAAAGTAGTTAAATGTGTGATGAGTATTGTGCTATTTTTTATGTTTATTTATTATGTTTTGCAATTTTGGCTGACTACTCCCTCCCCCTTCTACTGTAAATTCTCCGCCTGCATCTGAATTATTTGTGAACCATACATGAAAAGCTGGCGTTTGCGTCTTCAATTTAGCTATCACATATCCGAAGGAATTTTCAAGATGAGTATTTTCCCTTCTAAATGATAATGTAAACATCAGTTCATCAATTAAAAAAAAAAATGTTGTTATTCTTAAGTTAATTTCACCAAATGTGATTTCATTTACATTTGAGAAGCTTTATTGAAAGCCCAACTCAGCGGGAATAAATTTTTGCACCAAGAAAATTAATGTTTGTACCCTTTCAACCTTCGGAAATAAGTTTCTGAAAGAGTAAAGAAACTTATTTCGGGTGTATAAGAACGTGAATATATTAAAGAGGGTGCAAAAATCAATCCCCCAACTCAGCAGCAGTCAAAAAAATTCTTTTAGTAAAAAAAAAAAAGAATGAATTTTTATAGGACTAATCGTCTAAATGAAAAAAAAAAAAAAAAACCATTATTAAGATTGGGCTCGCTGAGTATTTTCTCATTGTTTTAGGCTCAAGTCTAAATAAAATTTAAAAAGCTCAAAAAAAGGCCCTATTTAGTTCGTAGAAGTTTAAGGTTAGGATTTCTGATTTCGTTTTCTGCAGTGCCTAATATCATTTTTAGTCACGAAACTCTATAGATCTTATAATAATATATATTTTTTTTAATTTTATACAAATTAAATAATTTTTTTATTATACTCATACTACTTTTAAAATTTTTTAAATGAATCTCATAAATTATATATTTTTTTTTATAAAACTCTTTTTTTTCTTAAAAAAATACAAGAAAAAGCCTTCTTTTTTATGTGTGCAACGGCAATCAACCAAGCAACTCTCTTCCCTCTCTTTCCTCTACGTCATTATGCTCTAATAGTTAATTTTTGTGTGAAACGTTACATATAATCTATGCAACACTCAAATAACACCACTACAAATGCTCTTAGCATTCAGTGTCACCTTCTGATTCTCTGTCTGGAATAGAAGCTTGAGAACAGTTGGTTAACTCGTACCGTCAGCATGGGGTCCGTGTATCTTCATAATCTTGTTCACTTTACCCTGTGATTGTTTGTGATGAGTATCTTTTCGATAAATTTACACCGAACAAATGCTGCTTTAGTAGAATGTTTATATTTCTATAGTTTTCGATAAATCCAGTTATGTCTGCGAGATTCGTTTAAAGAGTGTATGAATTGTGTGTATCAATTCTCCCTTTGAGCTCCTTATGATGCTGAGCATTATGCAAACTGCAAAGAGAACCCATGGTTCTTTATGGTTTTCCAATACTCAGTAATTTCAGAAGGAGAACAACTGAAGATTGTTCTAACCATTGGTTATTACGCCAATTCGTTTTTGCTAGTGCTTACCCTTTTAAAAATAATCGATATCTCCCCTTATTGCGGAAAACTCAACTCAAATTATTTGATGAGAATTACTTAATACGGTTATCTGTTTTTGCTGTTGTTACTCTTCCACAAGAAACATACAAAAAAAAAAACTGACAGATAATTTTTCCAATTTTTCTGAGACACTATCCTCTAGTAAACTGATGTTTTACATTTTGGGATGGGTGGCAATTGGATTATCCTTCAGAAGCCCATTTCACTTTTTGCGGTATTTTTTAGTTACAATGACGTCTTCCCTTGGGAGTGCTTGATGAATATAAATAATCATCAAAGCTATTGCTCTACCTGATTGTTTTATAATTAATGAGTAGTATTGTGATCCAACATGATGTCAATTCAGTTAGCGGATAATTTAAGCTGTATGTATTGGACTTTTCTTAAAGATGTAATATGTTCATTGTTGCTGGAATTTTCTTTGTCAGGAAAACACGTGGTATGGGAGCTGCCGGTAAGTTGAAGTCCCACCGAAGAAGGCAGAGATGGGCTGACAAATCATACAAGAAATCCCATCTTGGCAATGAATGGAAGAAGCCATTTGCCGGATCCTCTCATGCTAAAGGCATTGTTCTTGAAAAAATGTTAGACTAATCCAGTATATGCTTTTTCATTTTGATTTCTTGAACGCACGCCCTTCTTATTGGAATTTGATTTAAGCTTCTGATAAGGTGCTTGGATGACTACCTTGTACAGTGGTATTGAAGCTAAGCAGCCAAACTCTGCTATTAGAAAATGTGCTCGAGTACAGTTAATTAAGAATGGAAAGAAGATTGCAGCCTTTGTGCCAAACGATTGTTGCTTAAACTTTATCGAAGAAAATGTAAGTTTTCCTGAAGTAATGTGTTAGAGGATGATCCTCTTTCCTCTTCCTTTCTACTTAAACTAGATCATTGTTGTTCGTATGCACCATGCAGGATGAGGTGCTGATTGCAGGATTTGGAAGAAAAGGGCATGCTGTTGGAGATATCCCTGGAGTCAGGTTCAAGGTTGTGAAGGTATCAGGGGTATCTCTATTGGCACTTTTCAAAGAGAAGAAGGAGAAGCCAAGGTCTTAGAATACTTCATTTAGGAGTCATTGTATTTGGTTTTCGAGAATCTGGGATTTATTTTGAACATGATTCTTGTCTTTGTATCCTTTAGTCCCTGGTTAGTTGCTTTCAAGTCTCGGACGTATCCTGAAATGTTGCGACTTGGAACTGTAAAAGGGGAGTAACACCTTGCCATAATTTGTTGAACATTTCAGTTTTACTTATGAATGATATTTTCTTGGTACACCTGTTCCATATTCTGTGTGTTTCTAAATCCCACGTGTTACAACATGGTTAAGGTTCGTGCCTTCAAGTTGAGCTCGCGATAATAATATTCCGCCTTCACCTGTCGGTGTCTGCATGCTATGAAGGCTTGTGTTGGTTCATGTGAGCTAACAACTATCATAGACAGTGGACGCGAAGAACTTGTGCTGTCTGCAACTGGATTATAATAATATTATTTCCAAAGATAGGGTGATAATTAAATTAAGGTAAGTATGTCTAAGAATAACCTCTACGTGTCGAAAAAGAGGAAGGTCAATAACGAAGGCGTAGGACAATAAGACTGCTTTTGCCTTTGGGCTTAAATCGAGTGCAGCAAAATGTTCCATTCAGCCGATGAAACGTCCTAATCCAATATAATGTAGCAAACTCATTCATTTTATGCCCAGAGGGTGATAATAAGCTCAGCAGGCCCTCTAAAAGGCCGGTTTAAACCATATCTCGTGGAGCCTTTCTGGGGCCCATCTCTTCTGTCTCTCTTTCAACAAGGCAAGGGCAACACTGTAATCTAACTCAGAAGAATAACAGCGACTTCTTCAATGCGTTACAGCTGAGCTGTGAGAACTGCTTATTTTTCATTTTCAATACATATCGGGTGGATTTCAAACTTCGGTTCAGACAAGGATTTGTCGAAAACGACTCAAGACCATTCTTTTTGAATTTTTTATGCTCAAAATCAAAATTGATAATTGATTAGTGGGACAAATTGAGATCATTTTCAAACTGATTACTGACTATCTTCTCACGCCCAAATCCTAACTTAGATTTGGTCTGCCAAGAGATAACAAATGTGTATATATATATATATCCTTCCCCAAGTTGGCGTTCATGCTTCACTGAAATTTCAATTTCTAATGCTTGGAGACACGAGAATTTTCTTCACTAGCCCCGTTTTCATTCCCCAAAAATATAAAATATTACAGACTAGTACTGCTGGTTCTAAATAAAAGAATCTACCTGACCAAAATAAGGTGCAATCATGGTAGAATATCTTGAAACTACCCCTAATTTGAAACCTGAAGTTACTAAAAAAAACACTGATTCTATGTCTGTTCAGAGAGTTCAGACTCACAAAGCCAAGGAACTCACAGTCGTTGTTTCTCTCTCTTTCTTGCTTATCTCAAATCAGGCAGGAAATGATGCTTTATCGACCTCCGACTTCCTTGACTTGTTTAGCAAACAAATCCGAAATTTCCTTAGCCTATTAACCAATAAAAATATGCCCCAAAAAATTGACATTTTAAGCAATAAAAGAAAACCAAGAAAGAAAAAAGGAAGAGAATCAAATCTCTTCTTAACCCTAACAGAGGATTGACAGATTTTTATAAGTAATACATTTTAGTCAAACACGAGATCAGGAAGCCATTGCCTTGTGTATCTTCCCTTTGGATGGAGAAAGAAAGTCTACATTAGGGGACTATTAAGACGGCCATGCCAAGATGATGTGAAACCGTTCCAACTTGCTCTTGCTGAATCAAGTTCACCCATGTTTGTGTCTCCGTTGAGTTGCCATGGGAAACCCCACAAGACCTTATTTTCACTTTGTTCTCTGGCATTACACAATTCTTGTTTCATGGTAGTGATGGTCACTGCTTGAGTTGTGGCAGTAGTACTACTCATCTCTTGATCATAAGGCATAATCATCTCTCCACTAACCCCAACCCCACAAGCATTCCCATTATCCACCTCTTCCATGTCCCCGTTTCCATACCCGTAGTAAAGGTTCTGAAGATTATTCTGGTTTTCTAGGAACCCATTTCTAAGTGCATCTAAAAATCCAGGGTTAGTGGATGATGGGTTCATTCCTGGGTTGCCAAGAATATCACAATGGATGTTTGTGGGATTGCCCAAAACAGAAAGGTCATGTTCATCAAACCCCAATTGCCCACACGATTGCTTTTGGAGCCTGCATAATGCAAGGGAGAGGTCATTGGAGTCATAGGATAATGGAGGGAGGCCAGTGAGTGGGTTGGTATTGTGTGTGAGTGCTGTTTGATCTTGAGCCCTCTTTGATGAAGCAGATGATGACCTTTTGTTCTTCCGGCACCCTCCGCCCACTGGAACATTCCTCAAGGTTCCACCTTTGGTCCAATATCTCCTGCACGACTTGCAGAAATATCTTGGCTGAGAAAGACTGTAATTGTTGTAGTAGCAGAATTTTGTGTTAGTTGAATCACATCTTGGGCATTTCAGAGCTTGTTCTGGCTGAGGCCTTGGCTTTCTCTCCTGCTGCGCTTTCGAGCAAACTATCATGTTCTCCAGTGTTTGGTTACACATCTGCTCAAACATACATATGGACATAATATAAAACCCAAATGAGAATATTAACTAGTTAGTAGTAACATTAGGGAATGACAACACATATGTTAATTTTCCTTTGGTTAGTAAAATTAAGTAATTAATTGCATGCATATATATACGCAATTAATATATGAGAAAGGTAAAGTTGAGGTCATTGAGGACACTGGCCTGCCTAAATAAATAAAGTTAAGGATAATAAGAGCCACACAATTTTAGATTGATCTACAATTTCTATCAACAAAGTATAGATATTTCCAATTTCCCGTTTTTGAACTTTGTTGAGAGACACAAGTAGATCACAAAAATAAAGATGGTAAAGTTTGCCCTAACTTCCCGGCCAAGAGAGAGTGATCAGTAGTAAACCACAAGCATATATGCGTATCCGATTTGATAGGAACAATTTATGAAAAGAATACAAATACCACAAGAGGTATATACCTATTGCAAAGAATTCAAATAAATGATGAAAAATCATTGTTTCTGTTTAAGAAGTTCACTCGTAGTTCTTCTTTCTTATAGCTAGCTCTTGTGGAATAATAATTAATCAAATCTCATTATAATCCAAAATCCTATTAATTCAAGGTTTAGTGCAGTGTGGTGTTGAAGAAGAGAGGAAATAAACGGAAAGAGAAGGCCTCAAGAAGAGGTAGTAGCCATTTGACCCAATATCCTACCTGGTGTTGTCCACTTGAAGGATCCATCCATACAATTAATAATCAATACACACTGCTCTGATCAGTTTAGAAGAGTGTGTTCTATCTACTATCTGCCTTGGTCTGTGGGTTGTAGCAGAAATACTAGTACTAGATAGATAGAAGAGAGAAAGAGGAGCGTAGAGAGCAAAGGTATAGAGGTAGAGAGAATTGCTTAGGCAGTCATGCAAAGTGAGGCAACAGAACCTCGGGTCTAGATATATAAAGCAATCCCAGAAGAGAGAGAAGAGAAGGAAATTTTATTTTGATTAAAAAATAAAAGGACAAGGAGAGAGAGGAAGAGCAAGTAAGATAATGGTGGGTTTTGCCGCACGAGATGATCGATGAGGTTGGCTTGCACGCAGAGAAAGCATTAAGAAAATTCGAGTCCTCCCCAAAATCTGTTCTGCAACGGTTTCATACGAACCAGAACGAAACCTCTCTCTCTCTATCTGTGTTCCAAATGGGTCCCTCCTCTAGCGTGGATGCAACTATCAGTGGGGCCCACATTCATACATAGCCCTTCCCTTCGTTTGGCATCACCAGGCCATTCCATGGGTCCCCCACGCATCCACCACCAGCTCCAATTCCTCGCCAACAAAACCTCGGCGATTTTCTCAGCCCCAAACAAGCGTACAACCTCGTGTTCCCAATTGAATTCCCATGTCATTATTACTATTTCATTTTTCTGTTAAAAAAAAAGAAGAAGAGGGAATTCTTTAAACCAGATTATCCGAAAAAAGAGAGATTTGGTGTAAGAAGGGGACTGTAGATGTTTTTTGGAAGTACTATCATATAAAGCGGGTCCCATGGAACAAGCATTGAGATTTTAATCAATGGAAGGATTGTCGTAGTTTGTTGAATGTTGGGATGATGTGGACTGGCAATGATGTTTGGGGACAGACAGGGGGACACCATTGACAGTGACACGCGTACAGGATCTTCATTTGCATATCATCTTTTGCTGAATTCTCTCTACACAACACATTGAACTCATTCACTGTTCACCAATGAACTTGGCTTTATTACATTGCCCGGTTTGGGTCATGTTGGTGGTCCCTGTTCATGATCAGTAATAATGCTGTGCAGTGACTGGTCTTACTCAACTTCCACTTATTGGCAGGGTTTGTTTTCATTGTCACTCAATAGACATGATTTCCAGTTCGTGTCCAAAACCTCATCTCTAAACAAACTAATATTGGACCATATATAAATAATCCCCGTTTCTACGTACTAGCAAGCCTACTCTTACCTCTTCTGAACCACACACTTTAAATTTAATTTGAATTGCAGTTGCCGCCACGAAAGACAACTCTAGAATTGAAACTGAAATTCGATTCCTCCTCACCTTAAAGACATGACTGTATTGTGTGTACGTATATATATATATATAGTATGATATATAATTGGTTTACTTTTTTTTTTTTTAGAAAAATATATATATGCTTATAGCAAGTAGAGTGCAGAATGAAAAATCCACATCAGACAACACACATGCAGTTTTGTACTGAGGCAAACATACGGGCAATGATCATTCTCTGACAGTTACTATTATTTGCCAATGCAGAAGCGAATGATTAGTTACATCTTGGTTTCTTTATGTGCTAGCTAGCTAGCTCTCTCCAGTCCAGTCCCTGCACCTTAATCTAACTATCCTTCACACATGGCGCTTTGTCGCTTTGCTGTTAGAAAAAGTACTCTTCTTTTTCCACAAGCTAGCTATCCGTATATTTGGACTCATTATTCTTTAATCTTAATCTAAACTTAGAGAAAAGTAAACAGCCATTATTGCAAATTAATGAGATTTCTTTCTTGTTGGCTTAATATAAATTAAACTAAGAGATGAACATGCAATCCACCCAAAATGATCGATCGCACCTAACAAATCCTAGCCATCATATCCTAATCGGACAAAAGAAAAATTAAGATGCCTGTGATAGATGATCAGCAACTCAAGTAGACATCATACGGCTTAAATTATAAGTTTTAATTCCTCCCATCGCCATTAGCTATCCTAGCTATGCATAACCACCTTTTGTTTTGCTAAATGAGGGCCTAATGTCTCGTTACTATTCTTGGAGTGGCGAGGGGAGTAAATTATGCAACTGACTATAATTAATTAATTTCAAACAGTCATTATCTTTTCGACTTGTGTGGAAAATAATTGGCGAACAATGATTGATTCCACTCCAATATCCTTTGGATCCTATGGAAATTTTGCTTTAGTAGCACCCTGTCTAACCCATATATATATATCCCCTGTTGTCAAAAAAGAAAAGAGAGTCATTAATTGTTACGGTGACTTAATGTGTTAGTGAACTGGTGGTATAAAGGATGCAGGAATTGATCGAAGATTGGAATTAGGAGAGTGCAGAAAAACGCGGTGGGCCATGGATTGTAGGGTGGGTCATGAGCATGAACATCATAAGGATCAGTCATGTTGGTTTGACTGGTCAGAGATTATATCAGTCAAAGAGAACACACTGAGGGGAAAAAAAAAAAGTAAAAGCGAGTGATGGGAAATTGCGCCCAACATACCAAGGCACACAACATATACATACGGTAATGTTGTTTGTATTAGCATTTGAGTGAAGGAAAGAATCTGGCGTTCCCACTCCACTTGTTTCTTCCATAGAATCTTTGTCTCTGACTCTATATATATGCTATGGTTATGGTTGATCTCTGAATTCGTGTCCTGCCTTTTCTTTAATCATTCACCATCAACTTCCTTTGGAAAAATCGAGCTCGCAGGTTAACGTTGGAGATTAGTTCCTTAGTATTTTTTTACCATATCTTATGATCTGGATAATTTTTCTTATATTTTTAATTGTAATTTCGAATTCAAACATAGTATAAGTTTTAACGATGATATCAATACTGCTTAACTATAAGTTATTTGGTCATATGCATGCTTTCATAATATATTCATGTTCATGCAAGACCAAATTTGTACTAGTACTACGTATATATTATCAGAATTGTTTAAAGCCATCGGTTAAACTTAATTTTATTGGTGAAAACGTATATAAATAACACACTCACATATATTAATGTCTTTCAAATGCAACTTTTTTAAAGCTAAATACTAGAAATATAAAGTTGCATCTTAATTATTATCTCATCAAACTAATTTATATTATAATTATGCTAGGATAATCAATTCATCTCAATAAAATATTTAGATCTTTCATCAAAAATACTTAAAATTTAACACACTTCTGCCAAGCAATTAAGGCGTTGGTGATTAAATATTTAAACATATGAATAATAATAGATAAAAACAGGCCTTATTTATGCCCCGGTGCATTTTCAATATATTAATTTCATTGTGTGTGAACCCAGAAAAAAATATCAGTGTGAACGTTTAGCTAGCATGTTTAAAAGCAAAATCGCGGGACGAAGAAAAAACATTGACGAGGATGACCGGGGGGACATTAAGAGGGAACCGGTCGGTGTGAGGTGGGCTCCACAGATGATGCCAGAAGTCTGACGGAACACGTGGCATGAGAAATGCGGCTATAAGGCGAATATTGCTGTTTTCGAGGAAAGAACAAATATCAGAAGATGGCAATAGAGTAGCCACAGCCACTGTCAAATCTGGGACTCTTAGTGGGTTGTCAGTGGCCCCCACTAACCTCTCCTCCCTTGTGAAGCAAAGCACCTCAACAATTTTGGAGAACAATCTAGTATCTACAATGTACTCCACCTCTCAGCTACCAACCGTTCAACTCCACACTGACCCTCTGGATGCAAAATCATGGCTCGTGTATCTTGTAAATGTATATCCAAATCAATTTTTACGGACAAGAGTACGATCAATAATTGAATTATATTATTTTTTTCATTTTTATCAATTACAATAATAAAGAAAACATAAAATAGAACAAAACATGTCAATTCTCAAGTCACAATGAGTATTTACGAATGAATATTATTTTGAGAATTTATCCTTGTAACCAGATTTCTATAAAAGATGTATCCTAATTTGCATTTTAATTTTAATGGTGCGAATAATCAATAATTAAGGAATGAAATTTGTAAATATATTATTACTATTATTGGGTTTTTTATTTTTTCTTGGGCTTTTGATTTTAATATCTTCAATCATATGTTTAGAATTTTTATTTGAATATATTTAAGAATATTCTAAAAGTATATCATTTATCGACATATTTCTGCGTGTATCTAATCATCCGGTGGAACATAAAAATTTTAAAAAATTATTTTATTGTTTAAAAATACTGTTTTGTAATCTATCTTTTCTCTCTTCTATTTTTTGAATAAACACGCAAAAAGAAAAATGTAAGAGAGTTTACGATGAACCAAAATTGAACGGCCTCGTCGGAACGCTGATAGAAAGAGAATAATGAGGGGGTACGGAGTAGTTGGCGATATATCACGTCGACAAATGATGGGTGCCACGCGATGCACGGGGTAACAGCGCGTCATCGTGGTCTGATACATCGGTAACGGATTGGTTTTTGTCCGATCCGAGAAGTGGGAATGATTAATGAATGCTCATTAAAGGAACGAAACGGCGTAACGATCCATATCCGTTATTCATTGCTACCGTCCAAAACTTGTTTCGTCCATGAATGAAACGTACACACAGATTCCCACACGTGATTAATAAAAAGCCATCGCAATGAAAAATTTGCTGACAACACAATGCAAAAAAACATAGACGCCGAAATTTGTGTATTTTTGGTATATATGTTTATGTCATGTTATTTAAAAATAATCAGTATATATAAATTTATTTTTATAAAATTTTCAAAAAAACACTTATCATATTTATTTAAGAAAGTATAATGTTAATGTAGTATGGTATAACTGATATTATAAAATTTTGACTAATTATATACTATTAACATATAATGCAAAAAAAAAAAAAATACATTAAAAAAATATTTACAAGTTGCAAAATTTTAAAATAATTGATTGGTGATTACTACTTGGATGTGAACAACAAAGTACGAAATGGAAATGGAAAGAAACAAAAAGGAACTATTCTTCATCATTAAGTTTTGGCAATTCATCCATAAAGTCGTGATTCGTGAATCGTGATTAATGCCGCAAATCCAAACAGCTAGTACATGCACCCAATAGTTTCATCCAACGTAGGATTTAGAACAGAACATGATTCTCAGTAACATTAAAATAATAGGCCCAATGTCCTTTAAAAAAAGCGATAGGGTATGTGTGTCGGTCCAAGTTGTCCAGCAAGCATCACTTATTTATTTATTGGGTGGCAGATCAAATCCGGTGAGCCGAGCATGCATGCGTGAAGTGAATTGTCCACTTGGCAATAGTTTATAAGAGAATTTGAAAATTTGTAGGGAATGTCAAGTCAGATGCATACATCTAATCAACTCGTTTTCAAGATCTTTGATTCGGATTTTGAATGTTCCACTTGTTTGTTTGTTTGCTTTTATTGTTATTTTATAGATTTAATATTATAGACATGCGTCTGAAATTAGATAACGTTCCAGTGCAAGAAAAAAACTTGTCGAGTTTTGAAAATGGCCATCTTTTTTTTTTCCTTAATATATATATAGGTGTATGTGTGTGCGTGAGTTTTTTCTTTCATAATTACATTTTTTCATCCGTTGCACATCTAAACGTAAAATCAAATTTTTTATTGATTGTGAGTTTTTTTATGAAAAATTACATGGTTTGCAAAGTTCAAGTTTAAATGGATTTACTTTTCTTTTTTTTTTAGCTTAAAATTTATTGAACATGTAATCTGCAAACAGTTATGTACGATTATAAAATATGTTCATGAAATTGGCCTATTCTCAGTTCTTCTCTCACATTTATTTTTCCCAAGAAGTATCTTGTTCTCATTCACTCTTTTGTCCGGGCCTAGAGAAATATCAGGCCCATGATGTAACTATTTCTCAACACGATAAAAAACAGTTAATGTTCTTCGCTTCATGGGTTTCGTATTTGATCGAGACCGAGGACCTTTTTGCAGTTGGCCCTGTGGTTTCATAGGGTGTGTGTCTAAAAAAAGGGTATGCTAGAAGAAATAATCTCCGGGATAACATTTTTCTTTGGGCCCGTGCTAGTTGTAATGCAAAAGTTGTTAATCCTTTTGGGGGAGACACAAGTTAATTAGGTAATTTCTTTTGGTAAACAGCTTTGATCTTGTCATAATATAACTTCCCGAACATAAGGGTTTTTTTTACAAAAAAAAGGTATATACCCTTTATTAACCCAAAGTTAATATTCTATGCAATTAGTGTAATTATCGACATTACACATCATAAACAATCAAAGAATATTATTGGTATAACAATTAATTTATTTAAAAATTTATAATGCGTTACATTGATAATTAATTTAACTATATGAGATATTAATTATGTAATTTTTTAATGTAAATTCATTGTAATTGAGTAAAGATGCAGTTATCAAGCATGAGATATTGATTAATTGACTTCAAATGATCAAGATAAATTAACGTCATCTTCTATAACGAAAAGATTGCACATTTTATTTCATCTCATATATTTTTTAAGGGTTTAGAACTGCTTAAATGTAGCAGCATGCAAACTCGGAGCCATGAATTGGGTCCCCTCCCCTTAGAAACCCCTTTGCCAAGGCAGCATTGATTGCAATCTGATTATTTTATTATTTGTTCGTGTTAGTAGAACAAAACAACTTATACAATGAATTCAGGTACAACTATTATTCTAGTCACGTGCTAACCAACCCATAATGCAAACAAAACGTAGCATATACAGCTGAATTAAATACCGTTGTTATTGGGGCAAATAAATAAAGTCTATTAGATTAAGTTATGCCAATTGTATCCTATTTCTATTTTCCAAGTTACCTTGTGTAATAGTAGATTCTATTTTATCAAATCAAGGCTTTGACACAAATTTTTTAAGCGTCACTTGTACATCAATCCAGAGTTAACAAAAATTAATGGTCCAGTATACGTGTTACTTTCTATTGGGACATATAATAGTCAACATTCAATGCTGTTTGGAATGCAATAATAAAATGTTAATTCATTAAAACATACAAGTATTTAAAAATAGCTATACAATTTGGAATAGTATAGCATCACACTTTTTTAAAAAATATTTGTAATTTTAATAATTTTTATTCATTTTTTACTTTAATTCAGCTTCGATATTTTGGATATTCATGCATAATGTCATTCTCATTTCTCATAAACGAAATATATCACTAAATGCTTGTAATTGACGTACTTGAAAAATACAGAAAATTATAGGGTATTGTTACCTTATAATAAACATTATTTTTAGGATACCATTATGACTGTTAAGTAATATGTTTGAACAATAATCAACACAAACATTTTTAGTGTAATAAAACGTGAGAAGTGACATTAGCTCAGTAATTAACACATTCTTAAGTTTTTATTAACATTCTCATCTAGGTGTTATAAAAGGTTATGTTTTTGACACTTTTTATTTATAATATTTTTAGATTTATATTCGGTAAGTTATAAAAAAAAAAAATTAAAAGGTGATTTGACATTATGATATAATCGTTAGAAAATTCTTATACCCTCCATTCCCAGATTAAATTAGGCCCTTTTCCAGACAAAATAAACTATAAAAGGGTTTTGCAGGTTTCCTCACGTGTGAATGTCAAAATCCCAGCTAAGTCCCATTTAGAAAAAATAAAATAAAATAAAAATCAGCCACGTAGAGAGACATGTCAATAATAATTAGGGATACTTTGGACCAGGAATAAATTATGATTTATGATTTAGGAGGGTTCTGGCTCCGTTAGCAAACTGAACAGATTTTTTTTGCACTCCGCGGTAAACATTAACGCGTCCAAGCTTTCATCGTCGATGGCGGCTTCTATGGCAGCATCACGAGTATCCAATCTTACCCACTATTCCATCTTTCAATCTTCTCCGTCAGATGCCGGACTACCGACCAGCTTCAAAGTTGTTGAAGCTCATTCGAAACGGTACCGTAACATCAGCATTCAAGCTTCACTTCAGAGAGAGAATGAGCCTAACAATAATTTCCAGGCTCTCGAATCACAAAGTAGCCTTGGTGACTTTCAATCTGACGTCGTCTCTAAAGATCCGAATACCCTTCCGCGTATGAATTTGACAAATTTCTTCTTTTGTGTGCATTTTTTCTTACTATTTTAGTTTTTATAATAAAGTGAGTTTTTGAAGTTTCTATGCTTTTTGTGATTCATTTCAGGACCCTTATCCTCGACACAGCTCTCTAGTTCAGTTTCTGATCGTTCCCGCCTTCGTGTTGCATACCAGGTATTTGCACAATTGGAAACACACACTTGTGGGGAATCACACGCATTTGTAATATCTTTTCATTATTTCGTGTTAGCGGGTATTGTATTTGGCTTTAATGATCTCTTTTCCAATCTGATTATTGTTCCTCGAGCAATTTTTTTTGTTTGTTCCTATACTAAAAACATTGCATTTTCAGGGGGTTCGTGGGGCTTACAGTGAGTCAGCGGCACAAAAGGCTTATCCAAATTGTGAAGCAGTGCCTTGCGAACAATTTGACACTGCTTTTGAAGTAAAATTTTAATACTCTCGCCTAAATATATTGAGCATCTTTTTTTTTTTTTTCTTACTTAGTGATTGAAATTATTTAGACACATGAATATTAACCTTCGTTTTCAATTAAGCGCTTATACTGTTTTGATAGCTCAAGCTTGGGTAATGGTCTTCCGTTTTCCATTTCCATTGATAATTGCTGTTGGATTAGTATTTCACAAAGATAAGTGCAAATATCTACAGTTGAGGTCAATTAATTTGTGTCGTATTAAAATGCCCACAATATTGTAAACTAATGTAAAGCTATTGAATTGAGCTGTAGTAAGATGTTTCTGCTGTAGCATTACTGAGAAAATTGTGCATTTTCTATTACATATTATACTATTTTGTTCTTGAATAGCTTAGTTACGATTATCAGCTCCATCTCTCTCTTTGTTCCCTACCCTAGGCCGTTGAAAGGTGGCTTGTGGATAGAGCAGTTTTGCCCATCGAAAATTCTTTAGGAGGGAGTATCCATAGAAATTATGACCTTTTATTGCGGCACAGTTTGCATATAGTAGGAGAAGTGAAATATGCAGTCCGTCATTGCCTGTTGGCCAACCATGGTGTTAAAATTGAGGATTTGAAGCGGGTTCTTAGTCACCCACAGGTGTGCTAGTAACATATTAACTATCCCTTTCTTTCCTAACGTTTATCGAACTCATTGAAGATTGGTCATATGTTAGGCTCTTGCTCAGTGTGAGAACACATTGACAAGGTTGGGATTGGTGAGAGAAGCAGTAGATGATACAGCTGGTGCCGCAAAGGTAAGCAAATATTTATTCGAAAGCAACTTCCAGTTACTATTCCAGATTTTTCTGCTGATCAAGGGTCATACATGAAATTTTTGAGGTACAATGATCATGAAGTCAGAATTAGTGAAACTGTTCCTACTTTTTTTTTTAATAAAAAATATCCTACCCTTGTTGAGATTTGATAGTTGCAGGAGACTATGATTTAGTTTTGTATTGCTCGTGTTTTAGAAAAGATGCTTATGAATGATGACCGTGACAAAAAAATACATATTGGAGTGTAATTTATCGAATTTTATTTTTTTTTGAAGGATAAAAAGCACAAGCACATTAGGCGAATGCTTTTTGAACTACTTGTGCCGTGTTTTTCTAGCACCAAAAAATAAATATAACGTTTTTGTAAACTCTCAATAGAACGCTATTGCCATATTTATTTGTTATAGATTTTCAAAAGAAGCCCTTCAAAAGCACATCCGCTAAGAAATTAAGCCTATCTATATTATATTTGTCTTCTTAAAAAATAATTAGATAAGTTATGGCGTGAAATTCAGTCTTTTGCTACTGTCTTCTTAAAAGATAATATTGCTTATTCTGATATAGTTACAAATTCTAGCATGTTGCTTTCCACAAACTAGAAGATGCAGGAGCTGTTGCTAGTTCTGCTGCTGCAGAGATATATGGCCTGAATATACTTGCTCAAGACATTCAGGTCTGAATCCGAGACTTTCAACGCTTTAACTTAAATGGTTAGTAGTTTATGTTGAAGGTAGATTCAAATACTCACGGACTTCTTTTGGTAGGATGATAGTGATAACATTACTCGGTTTCTAATGTTAGCGCGAGAACCTATAATTCCTGGCACAGATAGGGCATTTAAGGTACTGTTGGCTGATAAAATTGTATTAAATACATCATATGCCTCTCTTATTGGTACGAGTTATTGATGTTGACTGTGGTGTTGGATTCTCAGACAAGCATAGTTTTTTCTTTAGAGGAGGGGCCTGGAGTACTTTTTAAGGCACTTGCTGTTTTTGCTCTGCGTCAAATTAACCTTACAAAGGTTTGTTGCGTCTTGATGTCAGCTGTTTTATCTTTCATGGAAGTTATTTTTGCAAGTATACTTTTCGTATGTTTTTGATTGTACTAGCGGTTTGTTTCTAATAGATTGAAAGTCGTCCTTTGAGGAAACAGCCTTTGCGAGGATCTGATGACAACAACACCAAGTATAGTTCTGAAAGCCATAGCTAGAATTCTTTTTCACTGGGCAGTAATTTACACATCTTCGAACTGGATAAATCTACTATTTAGTAGCATTGTCTTGATCGCTCTTGTGTCTTTATATAGGTATTTCGATTACCTTTTTTATGTGGATTTTGAAGCATCAATGGCTGATCAGAGTGCACAAAATGCCTTAGGGCATCTAAATGTATGCTTCAATTTTAGTTTTGTGAAGCATATTGAAAGGATTCTCTTAAGGCACCCGATGAGACTAATATACTTTGCAGGAGTTCGCTACATTCTTAAGAGTGCTAGGGAGTTATCCAGTGGACACAAGCATGGCATAAATAATCTCAGCAAGATGTGAGCACCAATTATCTGAATGAACTTCCTCGATATTAGTTTAGCAAGCTTAACGAATTTGATCTTCCACTCCACTGGTTTCAGAACTTTGTATCTAGTGTTCTCATTATAATAGGAAATTGCTTGGACCTTTCTTCATTACACACACACAAAAACAAAAACGTTAGCTTGCGTCTGTATGATACGTGTGATTTTATACGTTTTCATTTGGAGCACTTATTTCTGATGTTTCGTTAATGCAGGGCACGTGGATATAATTACTGTTTGTCATCGTTCTTCCGATGGTCAAGTATTGTTAGTGGTTTACATGCAGTTTATTTTTTTAAATAATAATAATAAAATGGCCATTGCTTATATTTCTTTAAAACACAGATAAACATAGAAAATTTGGTTGCATGTACGAGCTTCCCAGAATTTTGATGGGTTTCTCCCAATATCTTCTTCCTTTAATGTATTATGTATATATTCTGACTGAAGGTCCTCAAATATATGTTCTTATATTTGGAATTATGAGGAAATGAGTCTACGTTCTTGTTTGGGTATTTCCTCTCTATCTCTCGCTCTCTGAGATGTCAATGTGATCAAGATGGGCCTGGGTTGGGGGCATTCAGCGTTGACATTCGTTTCCCCAAAATATCAATCAAAACATTCGTGTAACTAAGCAAGCCAGAATGCAGAATTCCTGTTTTTCTGCGCCAAGTTTCTTAATGTTGTGATTAGTTAGAAGTCCTTATTCTTCATGTTTACCCTAGCTTGAGTAAGAGTTAATAAGAAAAAGAAAGTAAAAACAAAAGATGGAAGCATGCGAGAAAGAAGTGTTTTGTTTGTCCTTGGATTAACTCGTTACATTGCTGCTGCATACATATAATTCTTGATGGTTGTCCTAGGATTAACTTTGTCTATATTAACTGCGTAGTATCCAACCAAATTACTGAGATCAAATCTGCCATAGCAGAGTACAGTGCCAAAGGTTCAAAGACATGTTAACTCGGTCGAATAAAAGCTCACAATCATGGCCATCTACTTGCTCGGTCGAATCAGAGCATTCTAGGAACTCGACCTCAGTTCAGATGCTGAATCAGAGACCTCCTTATATCCAGTAACGGCATTACAAGGTTTCTTTGCTGGCATTCTAAAGCTATCATGGTGAACGAAATCATTAGCATTTCTGTAATAAGCAAGTGAGCTTCAACGGGATCCACCTTCGACCATGCTAACTTCATCATTGTTGTTGATGGGAAATATCACCAATGTCTTGTCTGACAATTTTTCTTTTAACTCCAAATTTTAGTTGCTAAATTTGATAATTGATATTAATACTCCTCTTATAATTTTTATTTTATTTTTTTTTTCTAAAAAAAATGGACACCTTGTATTTTGAGACTCTCCCAAAATAGCTTTTAAAATTTTTAAATTACTTACAAATTACTCATGAAAATCTCACATTAACAGTGACATTTAAATTTGTGTTCTTATATAACATAGTTTCAATTCTTATAGAATATATTATGTATATAGACAAAGTTATTTTTTAAGATTTCATTACATTTTTGTGATGAACAAAATATCATTACATTGAAACAAACATAATAATTTTTACATGAAATTTCAGTTTCAAATAGATAATTGGGGTAATATAATACCTATTAATATTATATTCGATTAATTACTAATCAAGTTTGGACAAATTCAGTTATCAAATTTTAATAATTTTGGATGATCCATCCAGGGTCAACATTTCATAGGTTAAGTCATTTAGATTGGGATTGTAAGAAATTTCTCCCCGTTTGGTGTACCTTGAAGGCTTGAAAAGTCAATTGATTCCAAACTATTAAGGTGAGTAAACGGGGATTTAATTATTTTAGTTTTGGTTGAGTTTGAAGTTTTAAAATAGTAGAGTAAACTTGATCGTGCGTTTTGATTCCTCTGACCGTTTGAAATCAAGAACAAATTGTGTATATATATATGCTGAAATATCTGGATCTGGTTAATGGGATAATTCCATGAAACGTACCCTCACGACGTAGTGTTGACCTGGTTATTAGTACCGCCATCCTATCCTATCTACTGGAGATTGGGTGCAATTGATTTCTGCATTATCTTGTGGAGATATCTGACAGGACTAACCTCAAAATAACACGCAGAGACAAAAGGAGGACTTGTCTCAAGTTCAGACCAACAAAATCATAATTTTTCACGCTAAAATTATTTTGTCTTTTCATTCATCATTAATTACAGTTTTACAGTTTTTTTTTCCCCTTTTTTAAGTTGTTCTTATCAGATCGAATATTTTTGGTAAAAGCGTTTTGAGATCTTTTACAGGAGGAATCATTTGAAATGATAAGCCAACATCACTATTTAGTGTTTTCCATATTTTTCTCGGTACAAGTTGTTCTTATTTTTTATATGAAAGTTAAAATATACAAGGGAATTTATTAGTTGAGCTATCTTTTTAATAAATGAATTAATATTTATACTTTTTGTTAATAAAACCTGAATCTTCCTAAAAAAAAAAAAATATTTCTACATTTTGAATTTATATATGAGTATTTCATATTTACAAATTTAAAAATATTTATTCGTAAATGATTTTTCTTATTGCTTGAAGTTCAAGGATAACTCCTTTCGTCAGTAAGTTGAAGTGGCGTGGAAGTATCACTCAATCACAGAAAAAATTAACTAGGTGGTAGAATGGAAGCATTAATAGAGAAATGAGCAAAGATGAAACGAAATCCTGGGATGGGTCAATAAACCCTGGAACCGGAAAAATACCACGATAATATTAAAGTGTTATATTTTATACAATGCGATAATATTAACATCTTAGCTAGATTTGGAAAGCTTCTGTGTTAATCATATAAATTATATTAAAGAAAGCGAGAAAATGAGCTAGTCCCACAGCAGAGAAAAATCTTAAAACAAAGATCAAATGAAAAAAGGTTAGTGATTTTGTGACGGAGAATCCACGAAAAAAAAAAAAGGGGATTCATAGTGGACTATGACTACAGCTTATAAAGATTATGGGGCGAGTGACGGTCATCCAAGTCTGCTCCTTCTATTACAGCCTGGTAGTGGTAGTGGTAGACTCTGACCACACCGTATGCTTCACCAGCTTAGGAATTTTTCTCTCAAGTTAATAGTAATACTGTAGTTAATAACGCATCAGCGTAGCTTTATTTTCATGTTTTTTAAGTTCCCTCTCCGTACTTTTCCATCAGACTTTTTGAGACAATGTGCAATTTCTCGTTTCTAATGGCAGTTGCCCAGCTAAAACTGAAATAGAAGTCTACCAATTAACGAAACCAAAAGGCAAAAGGCTGACCCTCCCCCCCCACAGAGACGGTTTCAGATCTGAAGCCGGGATCCATTTCCAAGGATTCTGTATGGTTCCCGGGAAAATGGAAAGGTTCATAGACAACTTGCCTCCAATGGATCTGATGCGCTCCGAGAAGATGACTTTTGTTCAACTCATCATTCCCGTTGAGTCCGCTCACCGAGCCATATCGTACCTCGGCGAACTTGGCCTCCTTCAATTCCGTGATGTAAGTTCCTACTCGGATCCGACTTGCCTTCTACGAATTCTGCCATTATTGGCGCCTTTTCTTATTTGTCTTTTTGCTTGGCTCTCTCCACCACCTCCTTCTTCATTTGGCAACGAGGAAAATTTAAGGATATTCGTTTGGAGTTTGAGGTATTGTATCAGTTCAACGGTTTGTGTTAGTTTCAGTTGAGTTGATGGCGGGGCATAAGAAATTATGAGATTGTGGCAATGTAGAATCCAATGTTGAATGTAAATTCATAGGAATTCAGTGTTGCCGTTTACATTTTGTTCACCCCTTGTTGTTTGCAGTGCGTGGATTTGGTTAGTAGGCCATCAGTTTATGCAAGCTGATTCAACTTTTACGTGAAACTTATTCATTCTTTGAATCTCATTAAGGTTCCAGAGCTGCAACTTTTGTCGCATTACGGGTTTCTAAGTTTTGTGTGGGTTCGTCGTTTATACTCATTGACAAGACAGCTAAATCACGTTTGATAATTAGTTTATGGAGACTTCCTATTCATATTGAAGATGGTTCATATATACGTTCTGAGTGGTTTAGAGATGATGATTGCAGTTTTAGTTCACGTATTTTGCTTTGCTGTGTTTGCATCCGTGTAGTTTTAGAAGGCAAATTTAATAGACTAGGTTAACTGTTTTCTTTAGAACTAAGATTGTGCATTAATGTATACATGGCAACTGTCGATTATGGTAAGTTCCTTGAGTAATTCAGACAAAGTGGGTTCACTTATGGTTGGCTCTGTATTCACCACTCATGTCTTAGAGGATTAGTTTACTAATTATTATTATTTGTTTCCTGTCACTGGAATTATATAGAATGATACAAAGGACTTCTTCATGTGTGGTCATGTAAATGAATGAAGTCTAGTGGTAATTCTGTATCTCTTTTTGGATATAGATGCCATGTATCTGAGTTTACTGAACATACAAAGGCGAGTAGGATTCCTCCATATTTCTGACGGTTGGGGATGGATGGCCCTGTAAATTGAAATTTATTTTCGTTTTTTGTATAGAGGAAAACAAATTATCAGGAACGGAAAGATTAAGTACAAAAATGTAAGGAGTATGATGTCTTAATTAACTTAATGAAATGTTTAAATTTGCTTAGTCTCTTCCCTAGATAACAATCCAATAAACTATCACTTAACAAGAAGCATTGAAAAAATTGGTCCAGATTACGTCGTAATATATTTTTTTGGGGTATCGATTACCTTGTAGTATTGTTGCATATTATTTTGATCTTAATTTACTGATGCTGATTTATATATCTGTACTTGAGTATACTAAAAGTGGGTTATTATTTAAATTTTCAATTAATATCTTTGCAAGAGCATACACAAATATGCAATGCTGTGCATATTTATGGAACAATATATATATATACATATATATTTGTGATTTCTCTGGTTTGTTAGGGAAATTTTGGATTTTTTTTAAGGACTTTTCTCTTTGCTGCTGTATGTATAATACTATAAGAACTTTTGGCCTGTCAAAATTTCTAGTTTGCATGTGCTTGACATAAATTCTTCTACAAATCTTTAATGATTGCAGACCTTATGGACATTTCTTTCCTCTTTCACAGTTAAATTCTGAGAAAAGCCCCTTCCAGAGGACGTTTGTTAATCAGGTAACTTAGCCAGCACTAGAGAGGAATCCTGTCAGATTCTGAATTCCTCAGCTGTCCATCTTATTCAAATAGAAACTGATGAATTTAATCCCTTGATTTTAGTGGGTAATTGGTATTTGGAGGCTTTTTATGCTGCTAGTTCTTAGAGCACTCTGTCTTCTTACCATGATATTTACAACTTGATTTACTTGTTAGTTATTTTTAAAAGAAAGACTATCATTTATGTAGTTTGCTTCATGTGAATCAGATCTCATAGTCATCCTAATCCCCAAAATTAAATTTTAAATTAGCATTATTAGGTTCAGTTTCTGAAAAGAGTTTACTTTTGTGGGTTTCACCAACTGGATTTGGTGAAAAGAATATTAGCATATCAACTCTATTTTTCTTAAGCGCGAGATGATTTATGGTTGGACTAAACATGGTGTTATTCATCTGCAAAATTCATGATAATAAATTGCATTTTTCTAAGGTTTTTTTTTTTTTTTTCCTTGGGTATTACTAAATTTAACTGCATTTCTATTTTCCCAGGTAAAGCGATGTGCAGAAATGTCAAGAAAGCTACGATTTTTCAAGGATCAAATCAATAAAGCTGGTGTGATCTCTTCTCCTCATCATGGCTTGGAACCAGATATCGAGTTAGAGGAACTAGAGGTCCTTGTCTATTTTACTGCTTTGATTTGTGTCTTTGGCATTGCATTCAAGTTAGGAAGTGAGTAATGACGTGATGCTGTAGCTTAAGCGGCAGTTTGCCTTATATGGATATTCTTACTCTGAAATCTGACAATATATTTATCATTTCTTGAATTTTTCTTATACCAGATACAACTTGCTGAGCACGAACATGAGCTAATTGAAATGAACTCTAACAGTGAGAAACTTAGGCAAACATATAATGAGCTCCTGGAGTTCAAGATTGTATTGCAAAAGGTAATTTTTCTTGGCTTTCTGTGGTGACTTGATCAGTTTTATACTATTAGAGGCTTCTATCTTGGTTACGTTTGTCTTTCCCGTTTGAGCTCAGTTAGTAAACAATAGACTTTCTAATGATAACTTAGCCTGGTTTTCTTTTCAGCTTTTATTTTAATATATATATTTTTTAATTTTGTCAAATGTTTATGCGGGAATTTACTCTTAACGTTTAAATGCAATTTAGTTATTTTGATAAGTATAAATACTTCCAACTTACTTTCTCTTGTAATTATTTCGGTGAGTAAATTTCAGGCATGTGGGTTTCTTGTGTCGAGTCATAGCCATGCCGTTCTGGATGAGAGAGAACTGGAGGAGAATGTATACTCAAACGGTGACTATGTTGAGACAGCATCTTTGCTTGAACAGGTTTCCGTTCATGTCTGCTATCATTGTTGATACTTTTCTTCTTTGGAAAGTGTGTATGCTGTGGCTAATTTTTAAAAATTCTTTTACTTTCACTAAAATAACGGTTTTATTTTACAGGAAATGAGACCCAGACCATCAAACCAATCTGGTTTGAGATTTATCAGTGGGATAATTTCTAAATCCAAGGTTCTTAGATTTGAAAGGATGCTGTTCCGTGCTACAAGGGGCAACATGCTATTCAATCAGGCACCAGCCGATGAGCAAATCGTGGATCCTGTTTCAAATGAGATGGTTTTCTTCGTTCTTATTTCTTTTGAAAAATCTGATAATTTTGCATCACCACATAGATGATTGTTCTACTTGTTATTATCATTCCCTTTTCCCGTGTCCAGTTGGTTTATTTTCCTATCAACCTATTTTCTCTCTGTGTAGTGACTCAGAGTTGAAAGGTTTTCTTTTCAGATTGAGAAATCGGTGTTCGTTGTTTTCTTCTCTGGGGAGCAAGCAAGGACTAAGATTCTGAAAATCTGTGAGGCATTTGGTGCAAATTGTTACCCTGTTTCTGAAGATATAACTAAGCAGAGGCAAATAACCAGGGAAGTGAGTATATACTTATATGAGGGCTGAAACCTTAAGCTTAGAAAGACATTGTCTCTGGCTACTCCAATTACAACAGTCTCTTATTGTTTCGATTCAACTACTGTTGAGCAACTGGCTTGTTATAGTTTTTAGCCAGATTTCATATACTCTAGTATTATATTATACTGGTAGGGCGTGTTGTGGATAAGATTGAGAATATTTGGGGCTATGGTTTGAGTGAGATGGATAACTTTGCACTCTCTCAGTTAAATATTAGGGGATTTCACATTATCCTTGTTCATGGCTTTACATTGTAACTCCGTATGTCCTTCTTCATTCTTCGGAACATTGTCATTTGGTACCAAAAGTAAAAGTATTCTTAGGACTTGCTTTACTACTCATGAGGCTTTGGTTACATTCTCTTTAATTTCTGTTCTACCTGTTCAGGGGAAAAAAGAGTATTGTTGTATTAAATTGAAGGTGATTATGTTCTTTATATTCCTGAAGTCATTGGTGATCATGGATATGGAAAACACGTAATTTCTGGTTGAAAAACTTAGTTTTTGGTGACAGGTTTCATCACGTCTCACTGAGTTAGAGGCGACCTTGGATGCTGGTATTAGGCACCGAAATAAGGCCCTTGCTTCCCTAGGGGGTCATCTAGCAAAATGGATGAATATGGTAATTAAGATCTAGTTTATATGTTTCTTCTTTTCTGAGATTTGCTTGGGCCTTGTGTTTAAGCCACATGGTAGCAGTACTAACAGCTCATCATTGTGTAAAATAATGAATCCTGATATGAACTAATAGCTCTCATCCATACCATCTTGCCTTAGGTGAGAAGAGAGAAGGCTGTGTATGATACACTGAACACACTAAATTTTGATGTTACCAAGAAATGTCTTGTTGGAGAAGGCTGGTGCCCCATGTTTGCAAAAACACAGGTAATATATACAATTTTTTTTTTTTCTGTTCTCCCCCGTTTCCCTTTTGTTTTATCCTCACTGACTCCCCCATTTAATCATATAATAGATTCAGGAGGCATTGCAGCGTGCAACTTTTGATAGCAACTCTCAAGTTGGCATAATCTTTCACCCAATGGATGCAGTGGAATCACCACCGACATATTTTAGAACCAACCGTTTCACAAGTGCATATCAAGAAATTGTTGATGCATATGGGTGAGCCTGCTATTTTAGTGTGTTTAGTAGGGGAGCATGAGTGCTTTATCATGTGTTGGAGTTAATTTTGGAGAGTTCAGTCAGTGTTGTCTAGGGCAACATTTTTTCTAAAGTAAGAATTTCATGGGGATGTACAATTCCTCAGTCAATAGATTGATTCTAATTGGACTTTCATCCTTAGCAGTGCTTCATATTGTTTTAGGATGTATCCTTGATTGATTCAAAATTTTAAGGGATGTATAATGGTTGAAATAAAATATCTTGCTTATAATATGTTAATTTCTAAATTCATAGCTTTAGAAATTCATAAGATTCTTGATGAACCTGTTTCTTGGCAGTGTTGCAAGATACCAAGAAGCAAATCCTGCTGTGTACACCGTAATTACATTCCCATTTCTTTTTGCGGTGATGTTTGGGGACTGGGGTCATGGAATTTGCTTGTTGCTAGGAGCATTAGTTCTTATAGCACGTGAAAGCAAGCTTAGCAGACAGGTACTTCTTTATTCTATCCTGTTCAATATGACAATCATTGGTAGTAATCGCAATTTTCTGTCCTTAAATACGCTGAAATGTTATATAGTAATAAATTTATTTGGTTTTATTACATGTAAGTGCTGACAGAGAGACAAATATTTGTTCCTTCTGATCTGCTCTTCTTGTTGCATTTATCTACCTAACAGTTCTATTCATTTTCTGACAGAGACTTGGAAGCTTTATGGAGATGCTATTTGGTGGGCGCTATGTGCTTCTGTTGATGTCACTGTTTTCAATCTACTGTGGATTAATCTACAATGAATTCTTTTCTGTTCCTTTTCACATTTTTGGCGGGTCTGCTTACAAATGCCGAGATCCTTCATGCAGGTCCATTCAGTTTATCTCCTTGCAGTATTTAATTGGCGCTAGCTGAATATATTTTATGCTATAGGCTAGGTAGTGATGGTTACTTGTTGATTTCTTATGTTTCCTTTTTAAATTTTCCTAATTCCACATGTATACTCAACATTTCTCAACTACTACCGAGAATATCACTATTAACATGGAAAGTGGTTAGAATTTCTATTACTTAATTGTCATTTTGGATCCTCTTCCATTTGAACATGTGTATTGTCTCCTCCAAATCTTCAAAATGTGCATTTTAAGCAGCAATGGGTGATCACACAAAATATAAGCAAAGGCAATATTTGTTTTGTTGAAAGTTGTGAACCATATCATGGTAGAGATCTTCAGTTTGAAACCACCAAGTGTGCTTGGGGATGATTCTAAGAGAGTTTCCTTAACATTCATATATTAGGATGGATTTTATAATATAGACACAGTTAAAAGCCTTTATCAAATTTCATTTTAGTGATTTTTGACACTTGGGGGATTCCTCTAATGTTAATGTTACTGCAGTCTGTTAACCTTCACCTGGCTTTGATGTTAATAACGAAATATAGGGCTGTTTTGTTTGAATTGATTCACATTCAGCTAAAAGTTGTTACCTTCATATTCAATTCATTATCCGAAATCATGATTGGCATTTCTTGCACTCTATTATTTTCCTGTCTGTTTATATTTCCCCCCTTTAAAACCATTGGAAATTGTAAGATTGGAGTATTTTTCATGCTGAGTTTGTAAGCCTTGGATAATTTTCTTGAACAAAATTTTAGAGATAGTGTTGTGTGATTTTTCATCATTACTTCATCTCTAAATTTCAGGGATGCACAAAATGTTGGCTTAATCAAATACCAAGATCCATACCCATTTGGTGTGGATCCCAGCTGGCGTGGAAGTCGTTCAGAATTGCCTTTTCTGAACTCTCTCAAAATGAAGATGTCAATTCTGTTGGGCGTGGTACAAATGAACTTAGGAATCATATTAAGTTACTTCAATGCACGTTTTTTTAATAGTTCACTGGATATAAGGTGTCTCTCTGCCCCCCGTATCTATTAGCACTACCTTCGAAGCAGAGTGTTTTAACTTATTCTTCATATTGCTGTTAGGTACCAGTTTGTGCCACAGATGATTTTCCTTAACAGTCTGTTTGGGTATCTTTCCCTTCTCATTGTTGTTAAGTGGTGTACTGGCTCTCAGGCGGATCTCTATCATGTAATGATTTACATGTTCTTAAGCCCCACTGACAATCTTGGTGAGAATCAGTTGTTCTGGGGCCAAAGAACTCTTCAAGTATGATTCTGCTTCTTTGCTTTGATGATGCTTAATCTTGTTTACTCTCTTGGTCTTGATCATTCTTATACTCCTCATTATGTGCAGATTGTGTTATTGCTTTTGGCATTAATTGCAGTTCCATGGATGCTCTTTCCTAAACCTTTTATACTAAAGAAGATTCACACACAGGTACTACTTTTTTGCTTTCTTGTGTAATATATTTCTTGTTCGGATGTAAATAATTTTATTTACTAACCCTCTAGTACATGCACATAAGTCAAATTGCATATGCTTACTGGTTTGAGTTTCCTCTCTATGATTGTGGATTCCTCCTTATTCATAGATGTCGCAATAATCCCTGAGAGCCATTGAATGATAAATTTTCTGTTGACTAAATTTATAAAATACTTATAAAATACTTTTGGCTATCAATCATCATGCGGACCGCTTTTCTGGCTTTAGTTGTCTCTGTTATCTACAGCTACCAATTAAGGAGGCAGCACTTGATGAATTTAGTAAGATCAATAAGCTTTCTTACTGACGATATTTACAGAGGTTCCAAGGACGTGCTTATGGAATTCTTAGTACCTCTGAGTTGGATATTGAGGTGGAACCAGATTCTGCCAGGCAACATCATGAAGAATTCAATTTCAGCGAGGTCTTTGTTCACCAAACGATTCACTCCATTGAGTTTGTTTTAGGTGCAGTTTCAAATACAGCATCGTATCTTCGTCTTTGGGCATTGAGGTTTGTTCAGCAAAGATGTTCCTTCGATATATTGAATTCCCATTTTTGATAGTATTGTTCACTGGTTGATATTTGTTACCACTATTGCAGTTTGGCCCACTCGGAGCTGTCTACTGTTTTCTATGAGAAAGTCCTCCTTCTTGCTTGGGGGTGAGTTTGATTTGTCATGTTGCGTGGAAAACTCCTTCTTTGTACCGTCAACTTCTTTATTGAGATGTTTCTGTTTTCTTTGTTATTGGTGGCACCCTTTACTTTAATGTGCCCTTTAGTAGACTAAACCATCTGATTCATATTGGGTGGTATAGGACTCCGATTATCTGGGACCCGAGAACCATGACCTTGAACTTTGGGTGGAGAGAAATCTAAGTATAGTGAAAATGTTATGATACTGTAAATAATTTTTTTTTAATGTCATTGCAATTGTAACAGGTATGACAACCTTGTCATTCGGTTGGTGGGGCTAGCTGTTTTTTCCTTTGCAACTGCCTTCGTACTACTCATGATGGAGACCCTTAGTGCTTTTCTTCATGCCCTGCGTCTGCACTGGGTGGAATTTCAAACTAAATTCTACCATGGTGATGGGTACAAGTTCAGACCCTTTTCCTTTGCCTCCTTAGCAGAAGAAGATGATTGATCTAGGCATGTCAGTCTTGGCAAGAATATGCAGACGGACCACAATATTTTACATAGTAGGAGCACAAGATGGAAATTTGCAGGTAACCTAATAGGGCAGCGACAGATGTTGGGGTTGCTCAATGATATGTTGCTTGTCTTTGCTATAATTCTGGTTCGCCTTGCTGTAGATGCCTATGCCCAGTGTAAAAGAATACTGCCAACAGTCATGGAAGGCTTCTGTCACAGAACATCTGCTCATAGTTATTTTTCTTTCTTAGTATAGGAAACGGGGAATGGTGAGGATGGTGAATGTTTAGTCAAATTTTTGTAAAGATGAGATGGAGATTCATATTAGAGCGTAGCAATTGGATTTTGGTGGATCGGGGTTATACACATACACAATATAGTGTGGGTTATGCTAAGAATTAGACATTTCCTCTCGTATTCTCTTGTAATGATTAATCACAAAAATATAGGTTCCCAATTTTTTTGTAAGGATTAATTACAGCAGAATATAGAAGTTCAATAATTGTTATCTTTTACCAGGATTTTAGCTTCTGATGCATGAGGTGTTGATATCCTAGATGCATGTTTTGTTGTTTTCTTGTGCAGGTCGTCCTACAAAAAAAAAATCGCTCTTTTTGGTTTTGTCTTTTCCCTACTACTGGTGTTTACTGGAGGTGAAAAATGGGATAAATGAAATTTATTTTAATTCATCTCTCTCGGAGGTAAGGGGAGATGTGTAAATGTCACATCTTAATTGTATTTTTATTTCAAATGCCAAATGAAATAACATATTTTGTACTGATTGAAAGTACAATATTAAGAGGGATTATGTTTTCATCCATCCTAAATGTCGAAAAGTTGTTGCAAGTTGAAAATATTTTTGGAATATTTATTATCAATTATATCTATTAAAAAAATAAACAACAAGAAAAGTGATTTTTTTTTTTTTTTAAATAATGAGAGGAAAAAGTTTTTTCTGTTCTAATTGAACATTCGCAGTGGACCTAAGAAAAAGAAAGATGATGGGCCGAACAAGGAAAGGCTCAACTCACAGTCTGCAGCCCAATCATCATATAGTTGCCTATATGAAAAGTGAAAACAACGGCCGTTGTCCTCGCGCACCCACGTTGAGTTCCCGCTCGCCAATCGTTGCAAATTTCACATAGGCGAGCGATTCATAACACAGCGCAAACAATAACCCACCCAAATCCAGTCTACACTGCATTGCTTTTATAGCCTTTGACTTCAGCATATGCCATGGACTCCAATCTCTCTCTCTTTAGAGATCGATAACGATTCTCCACTACTACTGGTTCAAAACGGCGATTCTATCTTGAACTGCGACCAGAATAACATTTTCTTGTGGTCGCTTCTTCAATACTTTAGATATCTTCGTCCTCCTCATCCAAACTGCTCAGGGTTTTATTTTCCTTCACATATAATACCTTAAATCTATGTGTTTTGCTGATTTTGGGGTTCTGGTTTTGTCTCATACTCTGATCTAGCATGACGCTTCTGAGGATAGCAGATAGTCCAGAGTTCAAGGGATGCAATTTTGTGAATATTGCCCTTGTAAATGAGGTTGAAGTAGTTGCTTGTGGAAGTGAACCAAATATTGACTCAAATGAGATGCACTAAGAACTCAGCTAACTCTGGAATTCAATAGGAAGCCTGAAGAATCCATTACTGTTTCTTCAGCAGCATGCAATTCCGACACTGAGGTAAAAAAAATGTTTCTCCTAAAAGCAGACTTCTACATCAGATCAATTATGACATATTAGTTCATAACTGTTCTATTATTTCAGACTTGCAGTCTAGAGATGTCAGTTCTTCTAGGGATACTTCAATGCACTGTGATTAATTGGTTGTTAAGCATGATGTTGATGGAAATTATGTGCAACAAGCTGGGATGCTTCTATACTATGAAATTAGTGAAATGCTTTGTGAGAACGAGAGTTCACTGGCAAATCACAACCACTTGGTCAAAGAGAGCGAACCTTTCCAGATGTTTGCATATGTTAATTCAAACACCAAAATTTATATTGTTAGCGTAGTAGAAAGGCCCCCTGGGTTTTTCCAACCTACGCAATTGGTTCAAGCAGTCGAAAAATATTTGATGAATCACATCTGGAAGATGTTCAAGTAGAGTCTTCAAATGAAAATATTGTAGCCGTTGCAGATTCCGACAAGATTAATGACAAACTGCACATGGATGGCGGCTTGCTGCCTGCAAAGAATGCACGTTCGGAAGAAATCAATGGAAGAGGCTTATCTGAGGGTATTTTAGAACAAATGCAATGACTACATAATATTTTCAATTATCATATTCAGGCGTCATATGAAATCAAAAATGGAAGTCTGAGTGGAGATGAAAAGGCTGAATACGTAAAAATTGATGATGGTACAGAAAAGGTTCTGCTCAGGTGCTGTCATTAGTTCAAGCTGAGCTCGGTCATACGGCTATTTGTAAGGAACTTTCTTCGAAAAACAGAAGTAAAGATCAAATTATTTAGGTAAACATCTTTCTTTCCCGACATCTTAGACAGTCTTGATGCTTGGCAATTTTAGAGAGGCAATCTTATATTATTTTTAATGGCAGCAAGAAACCAGGGACTGAAAAGCGGAACGCTCCCGCAGTAAAGCCTCCACCGAATGCTGCTCCGTTCTCCGATGAATGGTTAGCTGCAATGGAAACTGCTGAGAGTTGACTCGAATTTCTTGACTGCGCAAGCAAAAATTTTCATCTTTAATTGATAGGTTACTTCTATTTTTTTTATTTTTTATTTTCCGTTTGCAATGCTTATACTGCCTTTTTTGTCTGCAAGGTTTTGCTGTTTATTCTGAATTTTAATATATAGTTGTAAGGAGAATCATCTCAGTCGTGTTGGTTGGATGTTATCCAATACTATTGGGTATCTGAAGTAAGGCCTGGAGACATACTTTTACCATTGATCCTTTGGTCAAAATATCGTATGGTTTTCAATGTGCTATTCTTCTTACGATGTTTACAGGAAATTTTAACGAGGAAAGGTGGTGACGTACAAAACACTCCCACTGAGATTCCTCCGAATGAACCTGGTCCATGGTCCTCGGTTTTGTATATTCTCTAGTTCTTCAATTAAATTTCCGTCATAAGCATAAAATCTCCATCTCCATACCTTGATGTCACGGTAATTTTCTTTAGCTTTTACCTTTTCTCTTACTTACTGAACGTATTTTCTTTTCCAGATTTCTTTTTTAAAAATTTACTTTGGGTATTTCCTTTTGAATTCTATGATTTCCAGTTTGCCATTCCTAATTACACATTTGTTATTATACACCTTTTTTGCATACACTTTTATTTTGTAATTATTTATATAGATAAAATAAAAAATAAAAGAAACATAAAAAATGTATATATATAAAAAGTAGATAGTTGTACATATGGTATAACTCTTCTGATTTATAGGTCAGACGTAAAAATCAAGGGATTGGACCATTTGATTGTACCAGATACACCAACAACCCAGATTCCAGTTCCTGTAACGAAAGTGAGATTTCATCTCTATATTCTTTTAATCACTAATCATTTAACCTCGTTTTCGCCTGAACCATTTTATATAGTTGTTTAATTAGCAACAAATTAAATTTTTGTACAAATAACTTTTATCAAGGTATCTCATCATGTTTACAATGTAAATAAAAAATGGGTTTCCCTCCCAAAAAATGGTTTTTTACAATCCGCTAAGCCCATACAGGAGAGCTACATATGAGGGAGCAAAAAATTACAATACAAAAATTGTTTTTCTTTATTTTATTTTATTTTTTTGTAAAATTACAAATAATTGAAGTCCAATACATGACTGAGTCAACCAAGAAGACAGGATAACTGGCCAAAAATAAAATAAAATAAACAATGAAACACGGTAAAACATTTTTATGGGGATTACACGAGAGGTATTTTACGAGATAACCACTCATTATGTTGACAAAGTAATTGCACCTTAGTCACACTGATAGAACAGGACTACCTGGTAAGGCTTATCAGTAATATGATTAGTTTGTCATTGAACCTTGTTTTTCCTAGTTGAGAACTCGTAGTTTTTTCTGAACTTTAAGTTGCCTCAGTTTTTGCTTTATGCATACTCTGGATTGAGTGCCAATGCCTCCTTACAGATCATATCCTTCATCTGCTCTTCGTTCAAGGGTTGTTGTTCAAAATCAAACGAGAATTGATCTGGGCAGACTGGTTCATCAGCTACATCATGCAGTTTTGCAAGGTATGGATGAGCCAATGCTTCTTCAACTGCACGTTAGAAAAAAGCTAACTGAAATTAACACCACTCATATATATATATATATATATATATATATATATATATATATTTCTTCTTTTTGACTCTTAATATAGTCTCAAGCTGTTCGGGGACAACCATCAATGCTAAAGAATCTTCCTACATCTACACCAGTTTACAATAATCGATATGTGACATTTAACCAGAAAGATAAAAAATCCCAGAAAGTGCTACTGCAAAGGTGACATTGCTAGAGAAGATTCAGAGTCTCGGATATGAGTTGTGGAGTCAGCCAAAATTTACTATTTCTATTAGTCTAAATAAACCCTAAAAGTCATTATAGGAAAGGAATATTCAAATTGAACTGACGTGATGTTCCTTCCAGTACTAAAAGAATAAATGATTCAGAAGGAATGAGAAATTACCAGTAATTCTTCTAGTGGGATCAATTATCAGCATTCTATCGATGAGATCAATGGCTAAGGGATGAACATGAGGGAATACACTAGCTAACGGTTGACGAGGGTACTGGGGAAGTTGTCGGATATATCTTCTCGCATCCTCATTTTTCACTAACCCAGTGTCAGCCTCAGTTGGAGTTCCCAGAAGCTATAAAGAAAATAACGTATGTAAGCATTCGTCCTATGGAGTTACTTTCTAAGAGTAAATTCATGATTATATCCAATCTTGGGGGCAATGGAGCAATTAAAATCAGTTTTTCTTAAGAAAAAAAATAATTATCTCACCTCTGTCAATAGGCGCATCTGATGAACATGATCTTTGCCCGGAAATAAAGGCTTCTTATTCATAAGTTCCATAAAAATACAACCCACGGACCATACATCTATAGCAGAAGTGTAATCTGAGGAGTTCAACAATAATTCAGGAGCCCTATACCATCTTGTGACAACATATTCTGTCATGAAATCATTCGCCATAGTAGGCCTCGCAAGTCCAAAATCGCATATCTTCAGATCACAATTTGCATTTACCAAAAGATTACTTGGCTTTAAGTCTCTATGGATAATGTTTGCAGAATGTATATACTTTAATCCTCGAAGAATCTGATACAAGAAGTACTGCAAGAACAACCAATCATTATCAAAATATTAGTTCCACTGTTTGGAGAGAAAAAGAATTATCAAGAAGGGTATTACAATACTAGAACAAAATAAGCCTAAAGGGAAGCACGACACCTGGCAGTGTTCATCTGACAGATTTTGATTGGAGCGGATTATGTGGTGAAGATCAGTATCCATTAGTTCTGTGGCGACGTATACATCAGTAAAATCCCTACGTGAAGGTGGAGGAATCACATCTCTTAAAGCAACTACCTGTTTTTTACAGCACAAATTTTTTTTTTTAACAGTTATATTCCAAGCCAAAATCGAAGTGAAAATACTCTGTGACTTCTAAACTTTGCAATATAAAAGGAAAATTTGGTCAACTTTGCCACGTAAACATAACCTTTCTCAAATTATTAAATTGATTGAACAAGTATTTTCGTTATGGATTCCTCAAATTAGGAGCTTATCATCAACCATAGTCAACTACTGGAGGTGACATAATTCTGTATTAGATCCAAATAAATTCTGGCAATAATTTCTTATGACCTGTATTTCATGGAAATCCTGTTCCCAAAACTTTAAGCCTTAGAAATTATTCTAAAACATCAATCAACTTTATGGAAAGAGAAACATTCTAGTTTTTACTCAGTCTTAGCAAGTGAAATAGAACAATAGATACAACGATAAACAAGCAGAGTAAAATATTTATCTGCTAATGCCATCTAAATTTCACTTGAGAAGAAGAGGCTCACATTTTCATGTTCCAAATGCCGAAGAAGCTTTATCTCACGGAGCGTACGCTTAGCGTCCATACGATTCTCAAAAGCGTTGGCTATCTTCTTAACAGCCACCATCTCATTTGTCTCCGAATTCAACACCGAGCTTCGTATCAGGCAAACACAACAATCAAGTAACCAACAATTCAGAAAACTTATTTTCAAAATTATCATAATAACAATAAAGAAAAAGAGTTAACAATTTTCAAAGACAGATGCTGTTCAACTTAAAACCATCACTAAGTTCCATAAAATAGAGGAAAAATCAATTTGTCTCGCGCAGTGAAAAAGGTGAGGAAAAGATACAATAGATAAAGCAGTACCAGACGATTCCGTAGGCACCGCGACCAATAGGCGTGATCGGAGGCCGGTATTTGGCCGTAACTTCAAAGAGGTTACCAAAAATGTTGTACTGAATGTACCGTCCTCCGTGAGTCGGAACCGCCGGAAAATCGCCGACGCCGCCCTGACTAGGATCAGCCATTTCGTACTTCACTAACAACTAGTTCACTGCAAAGGAACCTTTTCTTGCGTGCCTGGTTCTGCTTTCTCTCTCAAAAGGACTTTTCTCGCGTTAGTTTATCTCTCTTGAAAATCGTTGGAAGACGGTAGAAGATGATATGTGAGTATTAAGCTGGGAAAGTTTTTAAAATATTACACGAAGAATGTGTGTGAGGTGTTTGCAATTGAAGTTGAGTACAGGGAGGAAGTAATGCGAAAACGCGCCAGAGAAAAATGAACACGCGGTTGGAAATGAATCGGAGGGCTCGGTTTGTAGCCGCCCCCTCATCGACGGTCCAAACTTATTCAATTATTTCAACTGTCATCCGCCATTCTTTTGTTTCTTTCTTTTTATAATCGATAATTGACAATCATGGAGTTTAGTTCACAGCCACCTCTTGTTTTGGAAAAGAAAAATAAGTCAAAACTCAAAGTCAATTGTGCACAAGTCAGTCACAACTCGGGTAAATTAATTTAGATCACACAAGTACACATGATATCATCAAAATCACGCAATTTTTTGTCTGACAGCTGAGCTTCTTTTTTTTTTTTTTTCTGTCTTTTGCTACAACGTTAATTAAATTAGAGCTTCTTGATGAATAATTATACATTAGCATTTAAAGAAGATGAAAAAAAAAATATATGTAATGTTTATAGCTTATTGAATATGTTTGAATTTCTGTAAAATAATATTTTTTTAAAAAATAAGGGTAAAATCCATGGATGAATCTCTAGCCTTTTTACGCAATTTACATTTCTTTGCTATGGCATTATAGAAAAATTAGATGGAGGAGCATTCTAAGCTTTAAGCTCTTCCTCAAGAGTCAAGAGTGAATGAACTTCACGCCAGTGTTATGTCAAACACACAGCAGTCAAGTCTACTCAACCTAAATCTAATTTCAAACGCGTAAAATAAAATTTTCAAGTGTTCCGAATTGACCAAATCAAATATATGGCAGCATTGAGTTTGTGTTCCCGATCTCATTTTCCCAAAATGAAAGTTGAAGCTCGAGTTAGCTGGAAAAGAAAGGTCAACAAATAACACCATAGCCGTATGCTAGTAATTGACCCACCTCACCATTCACCAACAATACACAACCAGCGGTCTTTCCTGCCAACAACAGCCTTGATCTACTATAATTATCCAGATTTATTTTAAGCTTAGCTCCACCTCCGCAATTTTATAATTTCGGTTAACCTTGCACTGACCGGAATTGAGACGCTCCATGGAATTAAGTCACCAATGCATTTACATTTCAGTTACTATTAATTTAAATCAAGTCGATTTCAGTATATAGTAATTTACTGTATCATTCAATCATATTTATTAATAGTAAGCAAAATAAGTTTAGAGATCAGGGTTTCAGTAATAATACTTTCCTCGTATATGGTTCAGCCCTCATTTCCAGGTTCACTCATCCATGGATGCTCTAACCGATACGAATTTGGAATCTCCACTAAAGCCAAATCTCCTAAGACCACGATTGTCATGCTTAGAAATAATGAGACACGTGGCAGAAGAGAAAGGATTGATTAGAAGTTGTTATGCAAGTGGGATACCTTCTGTAATTGTATAAAAGGGGAATTGAGGGAAATCTGTATTCATTCCAGTATCATTTTCAAAATTATGTTGTTCTAAGGTGGTAGAAGGGTCTAGATACCTGTGCCATTGTAGCTCTCTGTAAGTAGAAGGGTTTAGTACCCGTGCCAAGTTTAGTTTCATTTGAGTAAATTCAGTGATATCATTTTATCCTTTACAACGATATGATTAGTTAACTCTAAACAACCTTACGAAGAATTCAACGGAAAAACCTAGTTAAAGAAAAAATTTTGCGAGGCGGTATGACCATAAAACGACTACCCGGAAAATATGATTGTGATGGGCCGAACAAGCAACTAATTCTTTAAGGGCTTGTTTAATTCACCTCAATGTAAAATTGAGATTCAACCATTCCATCTAGAGGCACGTTGCCCGGATACTTTGATTATGTAAGTTTTTCCTATTGTAATTAATAAAATATATTGAAATTTCACGAAATGTAACTCAACATTTATCTATATAGCCTGCATCGATAAATAAAAGCAGTATTTTAATTGATAATAATAATATTTTTTTTACAAAAGGAAACATAATTATAATAATTTTAAAATATTTATTTTAAAATGTTTGTTATGGACTAAATGACTCATTTTTTTTTTTTAAAAAAAAAGAAACATAATAAAATTCATTTTAAGACAAGCTCATTCTTTAATGCGAATAAAGATATATACTTGAAAGCAACGCAAGACTACTATGAAAATAGTGTTAACAGAGGGCTGGGCACAAAATAAAACTACCCCATCTTTTATTACATCATGCCCGACAAAACACAACCAAAAAAGCATGAACCATCACAATATTTAAACAACCGAGCTTTGCCTCAAAATATGAAGAGCCCATGCGCCTCCGCGTCACCATTCCCATTCTCTATTGTTCAGGCATCAGCAAACCTGCAAATTTAAGTTAAGGAAACGTTACCGTCAGTTCCTAGTTGATAGGGACGAATTTGGCAACCTCAACCATTGAAAGATTAGCAGCTATTTACCCAAGCTCAGAAAGCTTTAGATGAGCACCAGCATAATCAGCAAAGAAGGCATCCTCATCCTGAATACAGTACCAACACATACGAGTAAACAGATCAGACAGAGACCTTTTTTCGTGTTAGTATCAACCAAATCATGAGCAAGAGATTGTCAAAACACCCACGGCAGCATATTTCTCGACAAGAGGGCGGAATACAGGGTCACTCAAAAGTGCCTTGTCCGAAGGCAGCTGCAGGAGGCCTTCCTTCTCACCACTCAAAAGTTCCCTGCAATTTCAAGGAGCTAACTCGTTGAAGGACAAGCAGGGAGCATAGAGAAGGACAGTAAAATATTTTGACAAAACTCACTTGAAGTATGAGTTGTCAAAGATGAGAGGATTTGAAGTCCAGGGACCTTCAAATCCAGAACGCTCCTTGTGGCACCTTCCCTGTGCAAGTTATTTGGCAAAACAGGAACACAAGTAAAGCTACAAATGCAGTTTCTATCGAAAGAAACAAATTAACTATACTAGAAAACAGCATAATGTATGTAGAATGTTTTCAAATCTAAACATACAAGGGTATGACCACCAGAGAGAGCGACGATATCCTGATCGCTAAGCCCCATACGGCCAAACACATCCCTCAAATGGTCAGAACCTGCAATAATGATCAAGTCAGCAATGAATCTAACAATTTAGAATTTATACACCATTTACAAGCATAGATTCTTACCCTTTGTTGCATCAGGTAAGCGACCCTCTGGAGGTGGCTCAGGCTTGTCCTAATCAGAAGAAAACAACTACCATTATTTGCCAATATAAGCAATAACGCAAACTTTTAAAAACTAAAAATCAACGCAACCAAGGTTAAATTCGTGATAACACTAGAAAACAGATTCCAGTTCTCCAAAAATATTGTAATAATAAAGCTGAAAAGCATATTGTTTAAACAGATGATGCAAATAGAATGATTGTCTAAACAATTACAAAACAAAAGACCTCCCACAGAGAATAAACAGAATTACTTGGAGAATAGTACAGCGCAGTTTTGCATTTTCAGTTGGTTCAAACAGCGAAACAACTAATGAAGCGCTATCCTCGCCTCAATCACAACTTCAACATAAAAATCATTGAACCTTGATAAAGATTGAAAAACATAGGACCGCAAATAATAATTGGAATACTTGGAGGGGACTGGGTGGGACAACCAAACTGACCCATACCTCTCTTCCAGGGTGGAAAGGAATTTCAGGCCCGCCGGTGACCTCAACGGCAACAACTCCAGCCAACTGCTTAGGGAAAATATAAATAATTAAAAAAAAAAGAAAAAAGATCAAGCTTAGGATCTCATTGTTGCTGTTAGTCAAAGAAACGTAATCAAACACCTGGTAGAAATCAGCGTACGACAAACTGGGGAACTGCTCCTTAATGGGCTCCAATAGTCCAACAGCGATATCAAGACCATTGTTAGCCCCGTGGGCCCGTTCAGCTGCAAACCTCATAGTTCCGAAGGGACCACCGCTCTTAGAATTCAAGTCAAAAGTCCCAGCCGAGTGCCATCTAGCCAAAAAAAAAAACCCCGTCAGATACATTGACAATCTACTACGGTACGACAATACAAAACACTGCTTAAGTCAAGGTTTACCAAGACATGAAACTTACGCAATACGGAGCATGATCGGAGCACATTTCTTCTCGGCAATCAGACCCCTGAGTTTCTTCTTGGCCTTATCGATGGCCTTCTGGTAATCGGCACTCACATTTGGATACGACTTGCCCATGGCTAAGATCCTACAAAAACCGAATCCAAACCCAAACAAATCGTCAGACAATACAAAAAAAATAAAAATAAAAATCCCTATCCATAAAAATCAATGGAAACGCAGATCTTAAAACCAGGAAAATGGACGGCGAAGATAAAACTTGACTTTGAACGATACTATCGACAAAGGCGGAAGTTGAAGCAACCTTACTTAACAGAGCTGGCTGGTTGTTGAGGGAAGAAAATAGAACAAGGACCGAGAGTGGCACGAGAACGGCACAAGCCAAGACTGATATAGGGGGATGAGACTGGGAGGCTGAGAAAGTTCTAGTAGTTAATTATGAGCCGTTGGATTATAGTCATTTTTTATTTGTGAGGTTGACGGCTGGGATTAGTCAGAGCACGTAAATGCATTGCACGATAATTCTTCCGTTTTTCCGGTTTGGGGTTAGGTGAAGCGTTTCGCGAGACCGATGGAAAGCAGCCTCGATTTTGTTAAGCCCAACTTTTCACCTATCAATATCAATTTATTCAACGATGAATAAATATTCCCCGCCTTATTCATTACAATGATAGTGATAATATCCATTTTTGACTGTATAAAATTAAATCCAACTTCAAAGTGGATGATCTAATAGGAAACAAATTCAGACATTTGGACTGGCTGGCTAGTATATAAGGAAATATTTAGTCATGCGGAAATGACAAAAATACTCTCGTATCATATGAATGGTAAGGTACGAAATTGGCGCTATTATCTGCTGCGTGACTCCGTCCACTATAACGCGAACGTCTCACTTTTAATTTGATTCCTTTCTAACCAAAAATTACGGCGATCGCAAGCCAAGACAACCGGAGTGACTTCAGTGTAAAATATTTCTCATATTATGTCTTTTTTTCATTTTTAATTCTAATAATAATAACATATTGAGCAAGTACTTAAAAAATAGTGACTAATCAACAAACATTTATCCGATCAATAATAATAAGATTTATATCTTAAAATACATAGGTTTTAGTGTTATTATCAGTATAAAGATCTCATTTAATTTTTTTGGTGACAAAAAAATAGTGGTCATGTCACCATATTTCACTTTCATCTCACTTCCTTTTTTTAAGGATAAAATAAACAACATGTAATAACACATACCTTGCCTTTCGTTTATGAATAAATGAATGTAAAAATAAAAAATAAACGTGAAACCTCAAATTAAAAAATGCTGTATGAATAATACTTTGTATTTTGTGTATGGATGATATATTTGTATTTGCATGTATTGCCTATTTAAACGACCTTTCCTTAAACTGATTAAAAAAAAAATGTCCTTTCTTTGAGAAGAAACCCACGCGGATAAAAACGAACATGTGAGAACCTGATACAGCGAACATAAGGCACAGGGGATAGAACCTCTTTCGGGGTCTATTTCTGTAATTCATCGTCTAAACTGGCTTGTAACTAACTTTCCCAGAATGAATAAAATTACTTTTTAGCGTCATGGTGTGAACACATTCGCATGAGGAAGATTCCAATCAGGGAAGATTAAGATCACCGTACGAGGCATAGGACCTTCCTCGCTCACTTAATTTGATTGGTCCACAGCCAAGACACGCCTGTGTCCGTTTCATCATTGTTGGTGAACTACACGTGCAACAAGGTCAATCCCAACTACCCCCGCAAAAAAAAAGAAAAACCCAAAAAGTTGCGCATAATGGAGGACTTAGCTTTTGAAAAAATCAAATGATTTAGTTTAATTTATGATTTTCAATTTAAAATTTTAGCATTTAGACGACTTAAATTTGATGGTATTTCAGTTTTTCAGTAATACGAAGTTTAGTGAAAATTAGTAGTAGAACAAATATATTTTTACAAAATGTATCATATGTCTTTGCTCTTGAAATAGCAAACTTCTTGGCTTGCGCACTTTTTTGTGCACGTGGAATGTAACTAATCTTTTGCGGGGACATAAATAATATAAAATTGAAACGATAACATAAATAAAAAATGAATTTCTTCATTCCATAATTGAGTAACTTCTATTATTATTTACTACATAAAAACAATGTAAAATTAAAATTATAATTGATTCAGAATATAATTTGTTTATTAAAATAAAATAAAAGTATAATAAATAAGGTAAAATAAAAAATATATATATTAATAATTACAACAAATAGAGAAATGAGTAATTTCACCTCACAAGACAGTTAATGTTCATTTCTATGCCTTTTATTCTTAAACTATTGTTGTTTAATGTATTCGTACAGTAATTGAGAATTCATTAATTAGTACAACACTAACAATAGTTTCTATATTTAATTCATATATCTTTAACTGATTTATTGTGTGATTAAGAAATTAATGAGTGAGTTAATAATAATATATGTGAGAAAATAAATTTAATAACACTAAGTTTTTAAAACAGTAACAGTTTTGAAACAGGCATAATCCTCTAAAATAGCAAATATATTAAGATCGAAGGGGGTACTTTTATAGATTTATGCCTTGAATGCAAAATTATTATAATTTCTTATTTTTTCTTATAATGTTTGAGGAACGAATATGTTACAGTGGCTACTTTAGAACAATTTACATTTCATTTTGGTTCCTCCTCCATATGTTTGGAGCTGTTTTAAACTTTGTATTGAAAAAGTCCAGCATCTTCGTCCAATCCAAAACAAAAAAGAAAGGCAGAATGTTCATTTCATATAATGTGGCATGGAATGGAATCACCCTCTCACTGCCCAAAATGGGAGGAAAAAATAAAATCCCACGTAGACTTTAATATTTCACTTTTGGGCCCTCTATGGACTCTTTAATCAATTGGGCCCTGCGTGTGAATATTTGAGAAGTGACACTTCACCTTCGCAGGCACAATTTGCGCTCCTGTCGTAATCCAAAATACGATGGGCCACTAATTCCGATGATGATGGGCCTTGTTTCTTATATTCAGTGTATAAAAAAAAAAAAAACAGGTATTTTTACTTTAAAATAGCAGTCTTGTTCAACATTAAAATACAAAGAGTAAGGATTTGATTTAGTTGTTATCACATATATTTAATTAAGCTCTTGTTAGCTTCTTTAAGTTGCATTAGGTATTCTCTCGTTAATAGGTAGAAACTAATCTTAGCTTGTTTTAAGTTTTACTAAATATTCTCTAGCTAATAGTTAGACACTAATCTTTTAATCTTACAAACTTCTTTTAGCCAAGGTCTAATTCTCCTAAAATACTTCAAAATGATAGTCATATTTTAAACTTTACGTAAACATTTATATGATTTGAGAATTTATGTATATATGTTTTAAATTTTGTAATATTTCATGATAAACAATTCAATGATTCAAATGAGTCTAGGTTCAAAAAAGATATGAGTTTAAGTTTCTTTGTTGATATAAAAATTTTGTTAATAAATTATGTGTAATAACCTTTGTAAGTGTGATAAGTTTTTGAGACTCAATTTATTTAAATTTTTTATATTAAAAATATATTTTTATATATTTTTAAAATGAGATTAATCTTCATCTTCCTCACTGTTACAGCTACTCAAAGCTTTTACCGAAGAAAACACCAGCCATGCTCTCTATACAGGGGAGAAGTCAAAAGTGGCGATGGAGATATGGAGGGGGAGAGCCGAGGGCTTCTGCTCATAGATTATTGGATTTTAGTTTTCTTTTTACATTAACTATTCATGATTATCAAAATCTGACAATAAGATAGTCCTATTTACTTTAAGTTTGGATATTGATAATATGAAGATGCAAAGGAATTTTCATGAATCATGTCTATTAAACTGTTAGGAAGTTGTCACTCTAAGCCTTTTCATCCTATACACTTATTTTCTGGAGTTGCTATCACTATTGGTCAAAAGCCTTGCTGTATATATTAATGTTAGTTTCTCGGCTCCAAAAAAATAGAATCCGCTGACAATATTGACTAACACTACTTTGCAGGTTGGCTCCATAGAGGGATGGGTCAGAGTATTCTACTTGGATGATGCATAACAAAGCAAGAACTTTACTTTCAAATGCCACAGAGATGGTAATGATATATATACTCTGTCAACTCTTTGAAGAAGTTTTCCTGGAAAAAGAAAACCAGTTTCTGTTGTCCGTCTTTATTGACTCTCATAGCGATTTTTTTTTTTTAATATGTACCAAGACAATAAATGATTTACTGTCTTACTGAGGTGGCTTAAGTAAATGGGTTGAAAGAGACAATCAAATGTCTCATTTTATCAGTTTTCCTTATCAAAATCTCTGTACAAGTTCTTCTAAGTGAGGAAAGTTTGTCATCACGTCAATGTTTTTCTGGTACTTCTTGTTTTTGCTTAATGTAGTTTATGGTATCTGGCTGCTATAATGAGGATGTGATACTTGTCGGTCAAAGTATAGCACTGCCTTTATTCTGGCTCCTTACTCTGTGATGGAGCATTTCTATTCCCTTATTCTGTCTTCTTACCCTTTGATGTCTTTCTTATTTTATATATAACATGAGACTATTGCAGCAAACCTCATGTTGATAAGGTACGGGTTGCTTTGAAACCCTAGACAAAGAAGGTTAATCATGGTTAGGGAAGTTCTTGTAATCAACTACTACATATCACAGCTAATTATTTATCTCCATCTTAAATGTCTTTAACTCTTTATTAAAAAACTTTATAGTTTTGGCTTTCATAAAATATCAACACAATGTATTCTTCTTTACATAAATGATCGGTTGTAGGTTTTGTTTTCTTTAGTGGATTTAACCGTTGAATATAAATGAGATGATACTTCCATTCTGTTTCTACAACCTCTGCGGTGTACCTTTAGAGGTAATAAGATTCCTTTTGCTTTAATTAAAGCTTGCCAGAAAAATTGGAAAAAAAGTTCTTGTGCTTTATGTTAAGCAATACTTACATTGAAGGTACTTAGATCGTATTGAGAGCCTTTGAAAGTTGAAAGACAAATCTGCTTACATTCAGCTTTTTTGGTGCAAGGAAATCTGAGGCGGGTTTAGTGAGAAAAATTTAGAGAGTGGGAGATCTTTTAATTGGAACGATCTAAGGTATGTTTCTTGTTCTTTTATCTTTAGCTGGAAGAAATCCACGGTTTGAATTTTGCTGACAACCTTAATGGCTTCTAGACAATGCATTTCATTGCATTTTGCTGGACGTAATTGCTCTTGCTTGAAGAAAATTTAATAGGTTGTGTTTTGGTTTTTGCAGATTATCAAATATGCTTTTATTTCCTTACATACGAATCACACTTTCTAATACAAGTTAGCTTTGCTGGACTCTATTGCATGACATAATTTACATAAGTTCTCTTTTTGATGTTACCAGTTTATGTTAAATCTTATTAAACATACTCCATTTGAACTTCTACTATCATTGTTATTGTTCTCACCGGAACCCTCTTATGCTTATACTTGAATCTGCAATTTCTTTGAAATTACTGTTCATGGTTCATTTGTCTATGCAATATCTGTCCTGGTTATCTTAGTTGATTTTTCCTTTGAATAAGACTCATGACATGTGCATTTGTTTATCAAAAGTCCAACACTATTATTAAAGTCTAGGATTTATGGTGTGTCATGTTAAGTGACTAATGAAATTGAATATCAGAATTGTATGTTAAAATTCATTTAAACAGCACAATTAAGGGTTTTGTTTTTTTAATGCTTTTGTGGTTTTAGACTTGGGGATAACTAATGTTGAGTTTTTCATTTGCACAGAAATATGACATGAAGAGTGTTAACATGCAGCACCCAATGACAAGTCTCTTTGCAGTAGGGGACTGGAGTTTCCTCGGCGACATTCTTCTTCCTTGTTTGTATTTTTTGTTTTTCCCTCTTGGTCTCTGTAACCAAATGATTATATAAGATTGTAACTGGCATGCCGATGACCTTTGTTACTCATACTGGCCATTTATTGACAATAAAAGAAAATCTAAAGGGATTTTTTTTTTGTCCACTGCTTAGGACTTAAATTTGACATATTTTTTTTTAATCTGATTTAAACTTGACATTAAAGTTGGTTACATGTACTGAAATTGAACCGTCACTATAAGATAGAATTGTTGGCATCAATTACCTAAGATTAAAAGTGTGTCAAAAAATTTGAATTAAAATTGTATTTTCAATACTAAACGTTTACATAATCAAAATAATTAAAATTAATATTGTATTTACAATAACTTATAAATTATTGCCATCAATCTTACCATAATATTTTTTTTTTCCAGCAATTTTTTTGAGTTCTTTTTAATTATTATTTCTCTACTTTGTCCGAAGAAACTATTGATACTAGATTCATATTAAATCAACAAAATGTTACAGTTCACTTAAGGGACCTTACGCATCAAGTAAATTCTGATTTACTCAGACATTTATATTTAGCGTCAACTCATCCCTTGCATTTCCCGAGAAAGAACCTAGCAATAAGGGTTTATTTGCTCACCAGTATAAAAATGAATAAGATAAGAAGTTTAAATAAGAGTACAATATAAAAAGAATTTGATAAATTTTATTATATTAAATATTTAATACTTAATAAATAAATTTTTATATAAATTTTATTGTCGTATAGTATATTTAAAGTAAACTAAATAATAAGAATAAGATATTATATATTTAGTTTATATTTGGTTGTGGCGGGGGTGGTTGTTTTGCTAGACGAAGATGGCAGCTTTCTAGGTGAAAATAGCAGTAGCAGCAACTATAATTTTGCTAGGCGAGGATAGTGGTAGCGATGATGGTGGCTTTGTTAAGTGAGCATAATGCTGATGGTGACAGTGGTTTTGTTACGTGAGTGTTGCAGTAACGATGGCAATAATATTGTTAAGTAAGTGTGGCAATAACATGACAATGACTTTATTAAGTAAGGATAACAATAGTAGGAACAACAAATTAAAGATAAAGAAAATTAGGTGAGCGATGTAAAAAAAAATTATTATCCTACTTATATTATTATCTTTTAATTTAATTGTTTTTCGAGATAAAATTTTAATGTAATTTTATCTTTTTTTTATTAACTTATTAAACTAAAAAAAAAAATATAACTTATCTTTTCTCAAACGCACCAAACGTCGCCTAGTAAGCTGAAGAAAGCAGGATTGTGGCGATTAACAGATTAATCATGGCTCACATACCGAATGACCGACTACTTAGTAATAAAGGAATAACGTGTCGAAGAGAACCCATTTGCTCGAACTTAGTTCTTGAGCTCGACAAAACGCACCAGAGAGAATCAACGAGGAAAGACGGAAAAGACAGCAATAATCCCATCCCAGGGCATATAGCCGTAATTAAAACAATATCCAAGGCTATCAAGCGGAAATCAAAATACTTAAATGACAGCGACGCGCAGAGACACAAGCAGCAGCCAGAAACACCATCCAAACAAAGCCTTCTCTCTCTTTTAAAAGACTCCTTGTGGTTTTCTCTGCCTCTCTTGCCCTTTGGTCTCTCGCTCTCTTTCTGCGTCTTCTTTATCTTGCGCTTCTCAAACAATCTCGTCCTCACAGTTTCGTTTTCTTCTCGATCTCTTAACTGTAAGTAGTGGAGTTCTAATATCTTACCCTAATTTCCTAATCGCATCCAATTTTTCTAAGATCCCTAATTGATAGATCAATGATTTTTTTTTTATCATCATAATCTCTAATCATACCACTGGAAACTCTGTTTCTTTATTATTATTATTATTTTTTTTTTTGATTCGAAGGTGTTTTGCCCTTCAGTTCTTGTTGCATGTCAGATTTCGATCATGCTCCTAGCGGACAATTGTGATTAGGTTGTCTATTGTCAATTTAATTTTTTTTCTTTTTCTATTTTTCCGATGTTTAGTTCAGTTAGATCGGTAAGCTGATCTGTGGTGTCTTCTGGGCGACGTACTACAATTCATTATTGATTCTTCGTGTGGAGACATTTGATGTTTTCACATGTGAGATAATTCATGTATTGTTGAATGGTGCAAGAGTGGAAGGACTGTTGGAGATTTATAAGATATGAGATAAAAGCTGTGTTTCATGAGTGTAGCTCACTTCTATATGGCTTGCTCTGTTATTCTTTGTTCAAATACAGTGCATATAATTCTTTTCTGGTTTAATGACAGTATTCCTAATGTGAATGTGGAATGTTGTTAGGACACCGTTGTCTTTTCTGTTAAATTTTTGTACTAAGAGTGGATGATATTTCTAACTGTCACAACTAGGTGAAACAGGGAATGATCAGAGTTGCACTTAGTGTCAAAATAGTTTTAGTTTCAGGAAGTAGGCGTTTCCCTCCTATTTCTTTTCTCTCTTGTGCATGATAAATTTATAACTTCTTCGGTCTTCCAGTGCTATTGCTTGTTGTTATCACATTTTGCCTCTGGAGTTAATATGTGCATCGTGTTGCTTATACAATTTTCCTCCAGGGCAATCATGAGTGACGATGGAGAAAGGACTTGTCCTCTCTGTGCAGAGGAGATGGATTTGACAGATCAGCAGCTGAAACCTTGCCAATGTGGCTATGAGGTTTGTTTTTCTTTTCTATTCTTGTTCGGGAATGGTCTGGACTTGGAGTTTCTCTATCTCCTTCTCCATCGTTTCTTTTAGGTCTTTTATTCATCTCTCATGGCCTGTTCCATGTCTTACTCCTCTTTTATACACTTTACCGTGAATAGTGCCACTTATTTTGTGGTTGCTTTCCGAATATTCAATACTAATCACATTCTTCCCTCTTAACCTTAAAAGACGGTCTATGTGTGCTTATATACTAAAAGTTTCTTCTTTATTTTTTGTATTTTTAATGTATACTTGAGATGCAGATGTCAATGAACATATCTTGTTTCCTGGTGCATCGTACTGTAAATTTTATTAGGGTTGGAACTAGTTGAAACTGAAAATGGAAAGGAAGATATAATCCTTCTAGCGGTTTAGGATCTTTTTGGCACTGGAAGTGAAGTTGTGTGTGAAATAGATAGATTAACTATTCTTAGTTGACTTATTCTTTTGATCAAACGATTTGATTTCATATTTCTGTGATTGCAGATATGTGTTTGGTGTTGGCATCACATTATGGACATGGCCGAGAAGGATGAAACAGAGGGGAGATGCCCTGCCTGTCGAAATCCCTATGACAAGGAAAAAATTGTAGGGATGGCTGCAAGCTGTGAGAGGTTGTTCTGTTTACAGTATTTTTTCTGTTGAGTTGAAATATAGTATAATTTATGAATGATTTATATATCGTCCTGTTTTATATTGTGTATGAGCTATCTCAAAGCTTTTTTTTTTTTTTTTTAAGTTTCTTATGTTTATAACTTCTATTTAGTTTCATTTTTCCTTTAATTTTCAGATAGGATAAAAGAAAAATATTGGTTAACAATTTTTCTGGATTTTTTTTTTCTTGGTCTAAAATTTTTATGTGCTGAAGCACAACATTTTTTCTTGATCGTGCTTCTCTTATTTATGATCTTTTCCCTGTAGATTGGTGGCTGAAATTCATATGGAGAGAAAGATGAAGAGCCAGAAGGTAAAGTCCAAATCATCTGAAGGGCAGAAACAACTCAGCAGTGTACGAGTGATTCAGCGGAACCTAGTATATATAGTTGGGTTGCCTCTTAATCTGGCAGATGAAGATGTACAACTCTCTCAGTTACTTCATTATTGCCATTTTTGTGTAGATTTATTTTTTTTGTTTTTTAAAATTGTTCTTAGAATATATGATTATTTTCATGGTCATCTATGCAGCTTCTTCAGCAGCGAGAGTATTTTGGTCAGTATGGGAAGGTCATGAAAGTTTCTATGTCTAGGACAGCAGCTGGCGTTATTCAACAATTTCCAAACAATACTTGTAGTGTGTAAGCTTATGTTCTCACTATGGTTAATTTTAGCGTTTTCTTTATGATATCATGTTCTATAATAGCTAGCTTGTAAACAAGCAAATGCTTTCTCTTGGATAAAAGAAAAATGAAATGCCAGTGATAAGACAATAAAAAAAAGGGCCTTTTATCAGGAAGGCATTTATGTACTATAATAGTCTTGTTTTTAAAGGAAGCTTTTTGTTTCAGATATATTACTTACTCAAAGGAAGAAGAAGCAATTCGTTGTATTCAAAATGTACATGGATTTGTCTTGGAGGGTAGACCATTAAGGTATTGACGTTTGCATTTATTGAAATGTTGCTTCCTAGCATACGGTGGCCTCCCATCACTTCTTATCATGCTTTCAACATTTGTTTTTCCTTGCTTTGGATGTTTGCAGGGCTTGTTTTGGAACCACAAAGTATTGCCATGCATGGCTACGAAATGTGGTATGAAAATGCTAGATCTATATTGATTATAGATTTTATATTACTACATTGAAATATGCTTTAACTGAGAAGAGGTTTTTTGACCAGCCTTGCAGCAATCCGGATTGTTTATATCTGCATGAGGTTGGCTCTCAAGAAGATAGTTTCACAAAGGATGAAATAATTTCAGCCTACACTAGGTACATTTCTAGTTTCACATTTGAATTTTGATGCAAGGCTTATTGAGATCCAATATATATATCTATTATCCAAGATGATTGATTATGATCCTTGCATTCAATTTTGGAGATTATTTCTTATTTGTCTTTCTAAATATAAATACAAATAAAAATTCATGTTCCTGGCTCTTGTAAGGATTGTTTATTGGCTAGGCACATTGATTCACGTCAGCTGATTTCCCTTTCCTTTTTCATGATACATGGTTGTATTTTTATTTGTTTGCTTGTGTGGAATGTCTTGGGTCTTTAGATGAGTAGCACTCTAAACTGGAGGACTCCATCCTCTTAAGAAGCTCCATAGAATGATGAATGACAAAACTAAAGGTGGCCTATTAAAGATTGATAACAAGTTACATTTCATACTTTTGGAAACTCCTTTCTTTTCCTATAATTGTTAATAAGAGGTGGTTTCATTAGTCACATTGACAATTGCTCGATTTTAAGTTTTTGCTGTTAGTTGAGATTTCAGTGACTGAGTCATGAAATAGATTCAGATGAAGTTACAATGTACATTAGTTAAAGCTGTGTTCTGGTTGTGTATTCAATAATTTCTATTATAGTGTTTACTTTTCTCTCTTTATGCTGTCTGAACTTCTTGAGGTGTTTTTCATTTAATTATCCATTCACTTGCTTTGTGGTTTCAATGGTTTCATTAGTCACATAATTGACAATTGCTTAATTTTAAGTTTTTGTGTTAGTTGAGATTTCAGTGATTGAGTCATGAAATAGATTCAGGTGAAGTAAGAATGTACATAAGTTAAAGCTGTGTTCTGGTTGTGTGTTCAATAATTTCTGTTATCGTGTTTACTTTTCTCTCTTAAGCTGCCTGAACTTCTTGAGGTGTTTTTCATTTAATTATCCATTCACTTGCTTTGCGGTTTCAAAGAAGCCGAGTTCAACAGGCAAACAATATGCAGCGGCGTTCAGGGAATGCATTGCCACCTCCAGTTGATGACTACATGAATAATTATTCTGGAAAACCCATTGTCAAAAATCCTTCTAGTGTAAGACCCTCTTTTATGTTCACTCACTTACTATAAGCCTCCTATTCTGTGCAGTTTTTGTTAAATCACTTTTATATGATTTTTGAACTTTAGTTGCTTTAAACAGATTGGTTATACTACTAATCAAGTATATTATATGCACTTGACAGCTGATCATTTAGTTACTAATTTTGTATTTTAATTATTGAGCAGAACTCTTCAAGTATTATGAGAGGTTCACCTCCTAATGGGAGTTCTGGGAGATCCATAGGTCTTCCTGCTGCTGCTGCATGGTGTGTATCTCTTTGTATTTGGCATTGAAAGTTGAAAGTGGTTGTAGATAGTTACCTTTTTAAACCTGTTTCTGTTTGCTAGGGGTACTCGAGCGACAAATTCTCAGGCCCCTGCTGAAGGTCTATTATGTTCTAATGGACCATCCAAGCCGATACCTGAAGCAGTTGGTAGCACACTAGCATTTTCTTCAGCTGTTGTAGGCACAACTCAGGCTTCTGCATTGCATAGTGATGCAGCAAAGCGGCCTCCATCAAGTGATGGAAGTCATAATATGCTGCCAAGAGTTAAAAATGAATTGTTGAAACCAGTTAAACAATACAATGGTATAGATAACCTCAGTAGTACAGGTGAAAACACTGTAACTTCTGATGCTTCTCTGCCACATGAGAATTTGAACTGCCAGTTGTCTTCTCTACCATCATCCAGAGATAGTGATAGAGGCAGTTCTAATACAGCAAATACAAATTCTACTGATATCACCGGGCAGTTGGGAAGTTTTGGTCCTGAGGAAGCAGTTATTGCTACCAGTGAAGAGATCCAGAACTTGTGTTCTGATTTGTCCTCTGTTAATATCGATAGAAATGCTGGCAATGAACATTATAGTACAGCCAGACCTAACAGTCCACCTTCTGATCATGTCTTGATTAAGTCTCCTAAGATTCAAGGATCACAACAGCACAATACTGAGAAAATTAGAGATGCGGTTGTTACAACTGCTGTTGCTAAAGCTGCTACCTCAAATGTTGGCGTGTGTGTTTCAAGAGAACAGTATGACTGGAGTTTGGATTCTCAAACCCCAGTAGCATCAGTCACCACTGAAGTTGAAGATGATATAACATCTTTTGATAATCAAAGACTCAAGGATCCTGAAGTAGTTTGTCGTTCTCCTTACTTGCCAAATTCATCTAGTTTCCATCATGTCTCAAACCAATCTAGTCCTCATCTTTTGCAGCATGGTGAAGCTTATGCAGCTTTAAATGCTGGTTCTTTATTATCTGATGATAAAATTAAGGATGATTCAGTATTACATTCATCTAGCATTTTATGTAATGGTTTCCCTGAGAAATCGGTCAGCAGCCGTTCTTCTGGTTTAAACAGTGCTAGAGGATGTTCTTTCTTCCTTCAAGATGAAAGAAATGAGCATTGTGTTGGAAGATTAGTTGGTGAGCCAGTTAATACTGGAAAAGATACTGCTCTGGATAAGGGTGAGAGTAGTATAATTTCAAATATATTGTCTATGGACTTTGATCCCTGGGATGACTCATTAACATCACCTCAGACTTTGGCTAAATTGTTGGGCAACAATGATAACCAGTCCGGTCCAATAAAAAAATCTAGTTCTTGGAAAGTGCAAAATAACAGTCAGTCTAGATTCTCTTTTGCAAGGCAAGAGGAACCCAAATTCCATTCATTGGATTTACATCGTTCATATAGTGTCAACGAGCAAATGCCAAAGAACCATTCACTCATCCATGATTTTGCAGACAGAGACTTGTATATGGATAAGTTGAGTCCGGTAAATACATTTCCTACCAGTAACCTTGAGGAATCTGAAAGTCTAGGCAGTGGTCACTTTGTTGCTTCTTCTAATAAGCTTTCTGGTGAGTATTACTAGCTTCTTCTAACTGATGGATGGCTTTTATAATTGTCAAAGACGTCATTTCTTTTCTTTTATAATGTTTTCAATTATCAGTACCAGCTTTGCTTGAAGGTGTTTCTTGTTGAGTAAAATGTTTTTTACAAATTGGTTTCTTCTTTAAGGTGTCTTTTTTGTTTGATGCACATTTTTTTTTTTTTTTTCCATTTCTAATTATAATGAAAGCTTGCAAGTTTTCTTTTCCCTCTTTTCTCTCCGCTGTTTTGGAGTTTTTATGTCTTATAACTGGTTGTAATTCTGGAATACTTTTTGTGTGCCCCCGGGGAAGTTCTTGCGGCTTCTGTTATGTAGTATTTTGTCATGACCCAATCATTTTCTCTACCATTTGAAAGTTGCAACAGGAAGCTGTGTATTTGACTATAACAGCCAGTGGTTTGTGATGATTTATCATTTGTTGAAAGACATCACCCAAAAAACAAGGAAAACCTAATCTGCTTGCTTATTGTCATAATTTGAGTTGAGCAGTTTGCAATAACCTAGTCGTGCTAGGATGGTTTTCTTTGAAGTCCGTTGCCTGTGAATGAGATCTGTCACAGGGACAACATCTGCTAAATCTGTTGCTTTATCACACAACAGTTACCTTGGATAATTTAAAGGCCTATCAATAGTCAAAGGTTGCACCCCACAGGGTTACATGTTTACATCCCTGCAAAAACTGTGTTGGCAGTGTTATTTATCTGCTGCTAGTTATAGGCATCTGATGGGATTTAATAATATGATTTACAGCTGTTTCAAGAGCTCAAATTTCAGCTCCTCCAGGATTTTCAGTTCCAAACAGGCCACCACCACCTGGTTTTCCTTCCCAAGAGAGAGTTGAGCCGGGTTTTGACTCCATTCCTGGTCAATTTTATGCTTTCTTTTTGTTTTTACTTGTATATCTGCATAGTTGTTGAACTTTGTTGTTATTCTGACAGGGAATTCCCTGGTAGACTCCTCTTCCTTACTGAGAAGTTCGTATCAGTTACCCACCACTGGATCAATCAGTAGTGCTGGGGATATTGAGTTCATGGATCCTGCTATTTTGGCTGTTGGTAAGGGGAGACTTCAAGGTGCACTAAACAGCCCTGGGTTGGATATGAGATCGAATTTCCCTTCACAATTAAGTTACTTTGAAAACGAGGCCAGACTTCAATTGTTGATGCAAAGATCTCTCTCATCTCAGCAAAACCACAGATTTTCTGAAGTTGGGAATACCTTTTCCCAACTAGGGGATTCTCATGGAATTTCGTCAAGGTTAGATCAGTCACAAGTCAGCAATTTGGCTCCTTTTGCTCAGTTGTCCCTGCAACAATCTAGAAATGCAATTTTACCAAATGGCCAATGGGATGGGTGGAATGAGGTGCAGAGTGGAAATAGTCCAGGCGTGGCTGAACTTATGAGAAATGAAAGACTTGGATTTAATAAATTCTATACCGGATATGAGGATTCAAAATATCGGATGCCAAATGCTGGGGATCTTTACAACAGAACATTTGGGATGTGATCTTGCTGGCTACCTTATGACTCGTATTGTTGGCCGTGGTGAAGCCAAGATAGAAATGAACAAGCCCAATTTTGTTGCGTTTTTGAAGATAATGGGACTGACTCGTGACTAGTCTACTGGTCCACCCAATGGTGATACTCCCACGAAGCATGATTTCCATTCAGAACTGGTAACCTATTAACCTATCTATGCTATTTTATGCTGGATTTTTATGGTTTAATTGGTTGATGGTCGTTGGCATTTAGGGTGTGCTTTTGGCAATGGTTCTTTTATTTTGAGTGCCTGACTTCATCTCGTATCATTTTTGAGAACACGGCCTTGGCTATCATTTTTCTTATTATGAGCATTCCATTCAACTTCTCATTTTTATTTTGGTTGTTATCGGATTTTCAGGAGTGAGCTGTGTCGGGATGTTAAATATGTAGTCGCCAATGCTAACGTGATGGAACTGGCAGGTAGTTCTTGGTTGAATATTTTCTCTTAAAAATACAGAGCAGAAAAACTTTTGGTTGATTAACAATTGAATAGATGAATCCTCCATTTATCGGTATTGTAATTTTCCTTTTAGTTGTAATCACCCTTGTGGATATATAATTATGGAGGTTTGATGGGAATGATTCAACGGAAAGTATTTTTGCAGTGGCTCCATAGCATGGTAGAATTCGTTTTGGGTAGGAAATATCCCATCTAATTGGTTAAGGTCCTCGAGTGATACACGCGTATTTGCTGCTCCTAGTTAAGGAGCATTTAGACATTGCTTAAACCTGAGTTTTTCCCCATCTTTAGATGTTCAAGGAATTATCTATTTATTTACTGTCTGGAAATGGGGTTGGGATCGGAGGTCCCCACTCGCAACTTTTCGATGTCAAATATAGGTGTTTGCGAACAAATGATTGAATGTGATCTGAGTTCTTAAATTAATGATGCCATAGATATCTTTTGGTGAAAATTGATTGTGTACGAGTTGGAATGAGACTATGGAAATGCGAGTTTAGGGATCGATTTTTTTTTTTTTTTTTAACTTAACGTGCATTTGTAATTTGGAATTTTTATTTGGTTAAAGTTGACCAGTCCTTTATTGAGAAATTATTTATGAGGAATTTTCATTCAACTTGCCTTGTAAGTAAACTGTTGATATATGATGAATAATTTCGATTTATGATGAATAAACTGTGTGAGAATGAGAAAGGCCCTTAGCACAATTTAAGGGATTTAAAACCATGACAAACTAATATTTCAGGAGGGTTTGAGTATTAATTGGGGGTGGTGTCAAAATAATCCCCCATGGAGTGATTACATGGGAAATTGGTTACTTAATACATTCTCTGGTTCTTGTCTTTTAGTATTCAGTTGTTGGGCTACCTCTACCACTGCCTCGTGCCCCGCCCCTTTCTTATTAATCTTCAGTGGGTGTGGGAAGGTTGGATCCTATGGATTGACTTTGCATTGCGAGGATCGCACCAAAATAGCGTTATGTTGTTATGAAGCTTGCAATTGCAAGTGGTGATTGGATTGGATGGCAACAGGTACTGTAGTCTCTACTGTTTTACCATTTTGAATTCAACTCAACCCTTGACTGTATCTTCTCCAGAGTTTCTGCCTTGGTCTCCTTAAAACACATCACCAAAACACTGTTTTCATAGAAGGTGAGACAATAAAATAAATGGATCAGCTTGTCAGCTGTTCCAAAGTGGGCCTCACGTGACGAAATTGATAACTATAGAACAGAGGTGGGCACTACCACCCAAAATACGAACTAAATTTAATTCACACTAACCTTATTTTTCCACCCTTTTGGGCCCAACCAGTCAGGCTGTCTTGTCTTCTTCCCGACCACACCCTTCAAATGAATTTTTTAATGAGGTGGATTATTTTACATTTTATCCACTGATATTTTATAAGTAGAATATACTTAATATAATTGGATCAGTCAAGTACCTGTAGCCCATTCCAAAATAAATATAACATAATATCCAGACTATGGTTTGTAGGAATAAAAAGATAAATATAAAGGAAAATATTATTTATTTTTTCCATGTATTCTTGCTCCTTTTTCCAACTTCCAACCTCCCAAGTTTCCAAGCAGACGTAAGGTGTTAATTCATTATTGTCCAGGTCCAGATATTATACTACTGCCGACAGGGAATCCCATAACAAGGCTAATTGGGTTGTTTCAAAGCTCAAAGTGTAGAGTTATTGCACTGGAATTAATGAAACTGAATTCCGAATATTATGTTATTCGATATTCGTATCTGAAAATTATTACTGCCTATTGGAAAGGACAGAGCATGGGTCCCCAGTCCACTCTCAGCCTCCCTTCCCTAACAACACAATACATTGAATACGATAGAATGAATGATTGATCGTTTCGTTGATCTGACGAGACACAAAGGAAAAACAAAAGAAAGGAAAAATGAACAGTAACATCTTATTTTATAGGTTTGCTCTGCTCTCCCTCTCCCTTTCTGGTCCATCCTCTACTTATAGCTTTGCTTTGCATCTGATCTAACAATGCCATTTTTGTGGGAATATCAACTGCAACTGCAATGTATTCTGTCGCCCGTTGGGTACGTCAGTTCAGTACGTGGCCAATCCTCATTCCAACCATTTTGCAGACACCTTGCCTTCACTCGCACACGCACTTCACTTTCTCTTCTCTCTTCCGTCCACCCGTTAAGAAACTTTCTTCTAGTTAAACAAACAAAATAGTGAAAATTTCTAATTATTTCAATTGTCCCATTCCTGAGGTCCACTAGGGCATTGATGAGGAGGCTGTCATTAATCTTATCTGTTTTAAGATGAATAAGATTCTGGGATTTAATAATCACCTTGCTCTCGGTAGAATGAGTGTTTTTCTAAAACCTCACCGGAAAATATCAGAGCATTATGACAGCCAGCAAGTTAAACCGTATAGGAGAAGAAGGGTATGATGAAATTAGCATTTCCTTTGATTGATTCAAAGATGACGAAGTATCCAACACGGAGCTTAATGGTTTAAGGCAAGTCTCAGTATGTATCAACCAGTAACTGAATTATACAAAGAATTTTCGATACAAAACACTTTTTTTACGTTTTGCATTTCATATAAAAGATAGGGCTAGGGGGGTGCCTCAGGCCGAGGGGACTTAATCTGGTAATAGTATTGAGATGTGTTGGCGCCAGCTGCACCGGATACTGTAAAACACGGATCGCGTGGAGTTGAGTTTGTAGATTTAGTTGGAAAAACCGAATTCGATGGGAAGGTAGCGGAGACCGGGAATCCTGATGATGCTGCAGTAAAGAACGCTGGTACTGGGGTTGCAGTGCCATGCGTCTGCCACGCCCAGTTAGAGAGTCCTTGTGAGGGACCTAAACTGATTCTCTCTGCTCTTTCCTGCCAAATTTTAAACATCATAAGACAGATTGCAACAAAGATTTTCCCTAAACCAAAAAGTTCACAATGGACCTGTTTAGCCCATAGTAGCACACAAAATGAAGTGCCTATAAATGAACTATTCGTCAAGCAAAATTTTCTATACTACAGCTTGAGAATAAACCGAATGCAGACTGTTAAAGTGGGAATATCCTGATGCCGTAACAGATTCGCTAATGTAAGTCTTCGGTGCTACTCATGTTTCATCTCATTTTTATTTTAAAATGAGCATATTCTTCTAGATCACCCGAACAGATTCACGAAATATGACAATTTCAAGCAATACCATACACGTTTTTAAAACAAGTCACTTCATGGAAGTTTGAATGTTATAGAACATCAAATATATGATATGATATATTCCCTTAACCATCGTAACAATAAATATTGCAGCAAGTGCTCATAATAATTAGTCATTAGGAAGCAGTTTCTAAACATAAAAATCAATTTTCATTGTGTACGAATATAAATATGAAGCACTCTTCGTTATTCAAGTTGAGTTCCAACAATAACAACGCAAATAACGATATTAAGTCTAGTTGAAAAACTAAAGACCAGACAGCGAAATTCACCTCACTGGGAAAGAAGCTAGGACACATGCCATTCCACGCAGAAGGACGCTCTTCAGTTACTACAAGCCTTTTGAAAGACGGATCACCGATTTCTGAATCAAAGTTGCTCTCCATCTGCAAAAGAAGAGAACCCACCCTATTATGACCATGCAGTAGGATGTCAATGAGGAAGTACTAAAACTATTCCAGAGTTCCTAATATCAAGCATCTGAAAGGGAGGAAATATTGTGATTAGCTATCAATAAAGCTAGTTAGGCCAAAAAGACCTTGGATTCCAGCTTGAGACAATGAAAAGCGATGTGAAGCTTTGCTTCTCATATAACATTCAAGAAACCCAATGTAAGTGGAGATATAAAATTCTGGCATACCCTTGAAATTCTTCCGACATGCATGTTGTAAGGACCACGTTGGAACTGAAGATGCCCCCTGTTTTCTTTGGGACCATTGCCATATAATGGAGTGGTCGCTATGCCCAAATTGAGGTCAAGATTGTGACTACCACCTGTGTTGACAGCAAACACTGGCTCACTCAAAGAAGAGAACATTCTTTTTTTGTCTTCACAAATATATTGACAATCATTTGGAACCCAAATATATAAGGAAATTTTGCTATGAAGTACCTTCATCGACGGCCTCAGGGTTCATTTCCCCTTCATATGTACTAGGTTCAAAGTTAGTCACTGCCTCCCTTCCATTACATTTGATAGCTGCCTTGTCATAAGCCCTGGTTTCCAGAAAATCAAAAGGGAGACACGTGTTGGTTGAAACCCTAACAAGTTTGATAATTCAGGGTAATAAATTCACTGCAGATAGAATGTAATTCATGTATCATTAGGACCTTGCAGCTTCTACTTCGCTGTCGAATAGCCCAAGGTATATATACCTGCACGAAAGCATTGCAATCTCCATAATGAAAAACACCTTTGCCAATTGTTTCAACGGGCATCTTAGACATGTTTCACCAAACACGGAAAGATGAAAAAACAACAAAATAAAAACGATTGAGAAGTAATCTGAAACTAATTTTCGTTGTACTCCCGGAGGTTCTTGAATTCATAATACCTAATCCTAAATCACGATAGTCGATTACTTCAATTTCTACAAAATAGTTCCTCACTTTTTTCCAAGGAATTGTCCCATTCGAGCTTCCCAACGGCCACATTTGTGCAGTGTTACTCCTCGGTATTTTGAACTTCCCCTTGAGAAACCAGTACTCTGGCGACGAAGTATGTGCACGAATTCCTCCTTGGTGAGATTCTTCATCTGTCCATAATGACGAAAATGATGAGAACTCCAATCATGCATCATATGAATTCATATTCATCAAGTGCTTATGCATTTTCCAACCTGTTTTAGATCCTCCTCGTAATCAGTGAGGTTGAAATTGATGTCAGCGTCGACTCCCCTGAACTTAATAGCAGCTCGATCATATGCTCTGAATTTGGAAATTGCAAGTTAGGAGAACAGCAACCAAATCAATGAAAACAAAAATAGTATTGGCGCAAAATTTTACCTAGCAGCGGCATGAGCAGTGTCAAATCCACCTATAAGCTCCAATACAAATTTAGTCAAAACATGCAAAAAACAGTTAACCATAGAGTAATTTCAATACTAATGGAATACGTAAAACCAAATCCATACCCAAATACACTTGTTTCCCGCAATCCCTACAACAAATAATTACCAGGAAAAAAAAAAAAAAAGGTCAGAGGGAATTCAACCAAACATTACCAAAAACCAATCCAGCAGCAGAAATTATTCCTTCAAAAAGTAAATTAGATGGTCGTACGGTTTGAGAAAATTAGGTCACAAAATTATTAAATCATCAAATTAAGCGAGAATATTATTGATATTAACAAGTAACAACGGTAATAAACGACGACAAAAAAAAATTAAAGAGCGGAAACGCAAGAAACTTCCATGAAATGAAAAATCATATTAAATCACCAACCAGATATGTGATTCCCATCTTCCGGTCCTCCTGTAGAAGGTGACCCCTCTGTACTGCGAGCTCCGAGACCTCGGACCCCTCCGGCTCTTCTTTATGGGCTGTTGGGGTTGTTGTTGCAGCTGAACCATCGTCATCTCTCTGTCCCCACCTGGATTATCGAATGAGAGATCCATCCTGCTCTTACTCGATGGAAACGACGACGAAGACTGTCCCTGCCAAAGCCCGGACTCTCCGTCCACTCCTCTAGCTCCATTCACCGGAAACAGCTCCTTGGTTGAGTCATCGTTCCCGCCATCTACCTTAAGGATATCGAAATTGAAGGTGTAAACGTCGCCGGTACGGGTAGAGCAAGAGTCTTCATCGCCTCCTCCATTGCTGGACCAGTCAGCATTGACGACAGAGGAATTGGAAGTCCCCGATTCTGCCCTTTGATTCCCAGAAGCTTCAGGAAATTTGTCGAGGTACATGAACGATTCATCGTTCTGAGTCGAATCGTTCGAATCCGCATTGAGATTAAGATCTAGCATGACGCTTGGTCTTGTACTGAATGATTATGTATTTCACTCCTAAACTACCGTTCTTAATTCACCGGTGAAGTAATTAGTTACGTTTTCTTCAACATCACCAACAAATTTTATCAAGCGATGAATCCGACAGACAAAATCGATCCGATCGAAAACAAAAGTGCTAGTAATGTGAGCAAAACGATTGGAGATAAACGATACTGTGAGGGATAAAGAGAGAACTGAAGCAAACAAAGCGAGAGACGCCTCTAAAAAACAATGATTATGCTATAGAACAAAGTAAAAGTGCAAGGAAAACACAATTAGAAACTCTTTCAGTCTCTCTAAATCTGCCGGAAAAGATTTCCGACGACCGGAAAAGAGGAAGAACGAGAAAGCAACTCACACGAGACAGTCAGAGAAAGAAGCAACTAAAGCTACCGAAGTTGCATTACTCATTTCCTAGGCAATGAGTTCAGCGTCGGGAGTGAAAGCACGGCCTACTATCGGATTCCATAGCACAGGCAGAGAGAGAGAGAGAGAGAGATGCGACGTGTGAAGGAACACTTCAGACCCATTTTAAGAGGGGATCGAATATATAAACATTTTCTCTCTCATAGTGGGAACCGTTTGGTTCGGTCACCGGTCGTTGATATTGTGAATGATATTTTTCTGTCATAGTTCAGTAGCCGTGGTCTCAGGGACGGAAACAGTACCCGCCAAGTTTTGCATTTTTCTAGTTTCTGCGGGAAGATTGAGTTAATAAATTGCCCTTTCCTTTGCTAAATTCTACACCATTGGGCCATGCCAGTTTACTTATACTATGCCTTTTTTTGCTTTCAGAAATATATTAACTTGAAAATGATGGGATGGGATTGTATAAATGAAGCAAATAATTATGAGTTGACTGAAAAGAAGCTACTCACTCGTTTATTGGATGAGAATGGTTGTTGGCGGTTAACTTTACATGTATTAATTTAATTAATCAAAGTGAAAAAGGTAAGAAAAAATATAAACAATTTGACACAATCAACAAATAATTAAAAAGTCTTTTCTTTCAAAACTTTTGTTGATTAAGATTTTTATATAAATATTAATAATTAATTAATTACTAAAGGTACTTCTTCTTTCTTAGATCTTTTGCTTTTTAATTTTTTTCTTAAAATAATGACATTTTTAAAACTTCATTAAAAATTATTTTTTTATATTCATTTCCATTTAATTAAATATAACTTGTTCATCATTTCTTTTAATAATACATATAAATTAAAAACAATTAAATAAAGATATTATAGTTAATATATTATCATTTTTTCATATGCGTGCAACAATCTTAAAAAGTAAAAAATTTTAGATGGAAGGAGTAATATCCATATTTAATACCTCAATTTCATTTAATATACTTATCTTCTAAGAAAAAAAATGAATAAGTTAAATGAAGATATGCATGAAAAAATAAATTTGAGGCTCTAAAATTACACAAGAGTTTTAAGAAAAGAAAAAAAAGATCTACAACAAATATATTGTATTTGTAGGTGCTCAATCAACGCTGCTTCCATTATATCACTAAATGAGTTTTATAAGCTTTGTTTTGAATTATATTATTTATGTATATATATATGTAAATAAAAATTGATAATTATTTGACATAAAAATAGAAAATTAAATAATTAATGTATACTTAAAAATTCTAAAAAAATGGATACATTGTATCATCAAGTCTATAGATAAAATGGAAAAAAGTTATTTTAACTTAACTTCACTCAATTTAAATTTATCAATATTTAATATAATATTAAATATTAAAATCATTTTTTAAAAAAAAAAAAAAAACTAAAGACATTGTAGAAGGCATAACATTAACGTTAACCATAACTCAACTTTTGGTATCTCTGAAAAGTAGTCGAATTGTATATCCATAAAATCATTGATTATGGTGTTATATAACTTGAATTAAAATAAATATGTGGTTAATGTAAAACTAGGTTCTAATGATTTTTCGCCAAAATAATTGTATACAAGATGGTCCCTAAATCAATATCAAATATCTAACGGTTAGGACAAATCACATCAACATTCAATCTATGACTAAATATTTATTTTAATTAAAAAAATCTATACGTATTACTCTATATATTTATATATACAATTCGTTCGCAGCTTACACAACCTTTTTTTTTTTTAATAGTCTGTGATTAAAACTCCATGTTAGTTACAATAATTAACAATTAATAATTAAAGCGAGGGAAATTAAAAGAAAAAAAAGAACTGCAAAGCAAACCAATATAAGAGCCACTTGTTTGATTCTGTTTAATGTTTTTTGTACGACCGGAGAGAGGAAAAAGAAACAACACGACAAAGACTTGTTTCTTTTTCTCTTGATACAATAAATTTAGGTGAATTAGTCATCTAAGTTCACTCTAAAACTATTTACAGATGAATTTATAAATTTTGTATATTAATAATAATATTTCAATCATGTTATCGTGGGAAAACTTTTATTGGCGAGACTTATTTGTATTATTATATAATTATGCATTATTCAATGCATACACAATAATAAAATAATAAAATATTTGAATAATGTAGAGAATATCAAGAATTTAGTAAATTACATATAGTAAAAATAATATACAATCGAAAAATAATCAAAAAATAATGATAATGAAAATTTGAAGTATTCTAACAGACTTTTTGTTTCGTGGCCTCACGCTCATTGAGCGGGTAATATCCGTACACGTCCTGAGGTGCCCCGAATTCTGACAGCTGTGTCGCACTTACTGCCCGAATTACCCACAGCCCACCACACGGACTTTTTTTTTAAAAAAAACAATAATAATTTTGATAACCTTTTTATATATATATTTTTTTGCAAATAATCATCATTACATTTAAATTAATTTAATTTAAGTGAAGTAAAATTAAAAATATAACAAAATTATTAATATAAGTTTTAAACAAACTTATATTTTTTTAAGTTAATACTTGTTTTAATAAAAAAATTATTTACTTTTTAATATTCTTGGTTACATAATTGATATATTCAAGCAATGACAATTTAATAATTGGTTGATATTCGAGAAAATACATTCTTAATAAATTTCTATATGGAATATTTATTTTTATTCACATATAACATGAAAGTTATACAAATAATATCTGCTCTCCAATTAAGAAAAAAAAAGTATGCTTTTTCGTTTTTTGATGTGATATTCTCACCTTTTTTTTATCTAATAATAAAATAAAAATCAATAAACTAAGAAAATAACATTTATATACTATTTTATATGATTTACAGAATCAATTCATTACAATATTTTTATATTATGAATTTTAATTAAAATCTGAAAATCAATAAATAAATCTAATGGATTTTATAATAGAGAATTTAAGCCAAAATTCAAACTAGTAAAATCGTTATAAATTTTTGTTACATATAATCATTAAAAATTTAAGTATATAAATATAGTATTTATGAAAAACTAAGTGGACTATTTAAAAAATGGTTTGACAAAATGATATAACTCTATAAATATTCTTATATTTTAAACCAAATTTAGTTAATATTAAAAATTTATATTATCATTTTTATATGAGAAAAAAAAAATCTCTCCGTTTGTATGACTATCCTGGACAAAGTGAAATTCCAAAAGTTTCCTCTGCGGTCCCATATTTCCCAAACCATGAGTAACACGTGCCCCTTTTTTTTTTTTCTCATTCTCACTTCCGGCTTGTTCCTATGTTTTTTATTAGTTACACTTGCACATCTCCACTCGCAAGGTTGCGGAAGATTGTTTAATTTTATGACGGAAAAATTAGGATAATTTGTTACGTGTACATAATTTTTTTTAAAAATAATTTATCAAAATATTATAAATTATTTTAAATACGTGATAAATTTAAATTATTAAATTAAAAAATTTGTCTCACACTATTATTAATTTTTTTTAAAATTAATATTTTAAATTAAATAAAAATAATTTTTTATATTTTAAATTAAAAATAAAATAAATTTTATTAAGATATTTTGTTTCTATACAAAATATTTATTTTTATTTCAAGTTTGGAATATAATAAATATTTTATTTTATTTTATTTTATTTTTAAAATTAATAATAATGTAACTAGATAAAAATTAAAAATTAATTATTCAGATCTTTGAAAAGTACCTTAATTTTTGGCCACGAAATTAGAATATAAATCTCAGAAGTTAGTCCTACGACTCAACGCCTTTGCAAATCCGTGGGATGATTTACAATTACAGCCTTCCTTTCAACATCTGAAGACCGTACAGTCCATCTAACCGTTAAGGAGTACACTGTAGATCAATACATCGGCGATCATTTAAGTTAATTCAGTTAGTTTACACTTCTTTTTTTCGTCGGACTAGTTTATACATTTATTTTTTTTATATGAGACTAGTTTACATATTTAGTATGACTGGTAAATTTTTGAGTGTGCTTAGAACTATCTCCCATTGCAATTTTTTTCCAAAAAAAAAAAAGAAAAGAATAACTAATAATATATAATATAATTTGAAAAATAAATTATCATATAATTTTAATAAATTTCTCATATTAGCCAAGTTGTTGATCGTGGACACAATGTACGTAGGGCAATGATATTTCTTTTAGGTGGCTGTCTCCCTCGTTAAGTACGAGCAAAAATGGATGCTGCATCAGTAATATAGCGCTAACAAAGTAATCAGTATCCTCGGAACACAGCTTCCCACTTTGCTTATTAAAGAAAGAAAACAACAATTAATCGTCGCAAATTTTGACTATTCTGGATTTAGTTTTGGATCCGTCAGATAAAAATATGATTATCTTTCATAGGAAACATCAAATCTAGAAAACTATACCTTTTATCTTATGGAGTGGTTAGCTATATTATGAATCAATCACATGTTCATGTTTCTTCCCCTTTTACCTTTTCCCTCGATGGCTATATTCCTAAGAATCTCAAATTCTATGTCGCGCGTGTCCTTTTATTTATTCTCTTTAAACAGAAGTTCAAAGAAGTAGTAATGACTATGATGGGAACGTGCTAACTACCAAATTGCTTCAAGACTCAAAGTCACCGCGCGCTGGCCTGAACATGATGATTCTAATATGCAGTTTCTGGAGGGCCAACTCTTAAAATTAGTCTAGTCCCACTTAAATAATGAGTTCACTAATACTCTTGCTTGAAGAATAAATTAAAGAGTACCCCAAAGAAAAAGGTGAATGGACTAGTTAATATAAGTGGGTTTTGGACTCTTCTAGCCACCTTTTGTTAAATTAGGTTTAGCTTTAGATATAATCACGGATGGGGAAGCTTTTTAGGTGTAACTAATAAAATATCTGCAATTAACCTCATACAGTTAGTTACTTACCAGTGTGAGCCGGGGAGTTGGTCTGTGGCTGACCATAACGGCGGTTGGTGAGAGCTTATATCGTTGACTATCTCATCTAGCTAATCTTCTCTCTAGTGTCTTCTACTGGTGTTTTTATATATTGATCAAATCTATCTATATTGTTTAAAACGATCAGTTCGACAGTGAATTCGTTACAGCTAGAATATATTATCATGGAGAAAAGAATGTGTAGATGCAAGTGGTGGGAGTGAAGGATGGAGGTATATGGTAAAATATCAAATAGAGAAGAATAAGTCATTTTTGAAGATATATAACTCATTCCTTACGAGGTGCGTTTGTTTCATGGTTTGAGACTTTGACTAATTATATTGATTATCAAGCACAGTACTAGAGAGGGATCTAATGAGAAAATTAATAAATAAATGTTAAGTGCAAGTATCAACCATGACTTCTCATGTGGGCAATAATTAAGTATTTAGGTGTCAAGTCTAATCATGGTCTTTCGTGAACTTTCTCCCCCAGCAGGGATTCTAACATAGGCCCCCCTCTCCTCAAATGGATACCTACACGTGGCAGTGGAAGACAAAAGGAAATACGAGCTTGGCAATAAAAATATGGGCGATGGAGAATATAATGCTTTTCTTACTCGCATAATTAGTACTTCCACTTAAGGTAATCCCCCAACCTTAAAACCTTTTGGTAAACTTCGTTTTCCAAAACGGGTAACTTGACTATTGGACCCAACCCCGTCACCTGATTTTGACCTCTAAACGGGTTGTAGCCGGTAACCCAAGTTGATCCGTTTCTCAACACAATCAACTTACTACTATAGCCGGTCCTTTCAAGTCCATCGATAAGCCAATTGTCACTGAACACGCGTTTCCATTTTGTACACAGTATATTGTTCGCTAGTCACCCACCATCCCTCCCTCCACTTTCTCGGTCAAAATTGCGGATCATCCCATGGTTGACATGGCCAAAATAGAAGTTCCGTCCCCCACTCAATCATAAATTGCCTCGCCTTTGGAAAATCATAATAATAAATCAAAAACATGGTTATTACTAAATTAATTACATGGTTGTTACTATCAATTTAAAAACTCTACATTCAATATTGATTTAAATACTAAATTTACCTGGGCTAATAAGTTATACAGTAAAAACATGGTTATTACTTATTAATAAGGTCACTGTTACTTTTTTCAAAAAATAAAACTATATTTTACATTACAACATAATACATATATTAAGAAATTCTCATATAACAACATAAATATTACAATCATCGATAATAACATCACTATGAAAATTTTGATCTTATTTTCTAAAACTCAATATATGACTACTTATTCTGATAATATATATATATATATGACTACTTATTAAAAATCCCAAACCTCTATCACTTATTACACTGCTATCGGCTAATAGTGATATTAATTAATATTTGATTATTAATGCGCGCCTGGTGATAGATTTGGAGAAAGGGTGCGCGGTTCATCTGTAAATTCTTGGGCCGTTAGGTGCAATATCGGAAATGTGGAGATTTGTTATAGTATTATATATTATTGTAGAGAAAAGAAAAATCAAAATTGTATGCGATGCGTTTTTGATCGACTGGGGCCGAGAGTAGGGCAATAGCCAATGGACAACTGATTTGGGTGTGGCAGTGGACCAGTGGTGCCGTAACTGTTATATTGGTTTTGGAAACTTGGGTGTCCCGCCTTCTCTTTCCCTTGTAACTGCCCGTTTGTTAGGAGGCAGATAGAGCTGTGGAAAAGGAAAAAAAAAATTCCATTCCTTCACAAAACATGTTTGGTTGGCACTTGGGAGTAGGAGTCTCAATTTTTTATCAATCTAAATTGCTTTAAAATAACCTTTTCAGATTCCTTCTAGTAGCTAAGGAATTTTAACAATTCCATGGAATCAGGAAATTTGTCCCAAAATTATCCCCAACCATTCTTCATAATTACCCACTGGAAAAAGAGAAGCAGATGGAGATTAAACTGTTTTTCTTCACCATGAAATGAAGCCTCTTTGTCGCTGTTCCTTCTCCGGCGGGATTAGTAGAGGTGCCATCAACACCACTGCCAAGCAAACCACCGTTGTCGGCCCACTGCCACCGACCTTCCAGCTCTGCCAAGCACCTCATTAGAAACCCACCGTCGTCGTTCTTTGACGTACAGAACTGGGTGTGAGAAGCAACACCTTACTTGATGGGCGCGGACAAAGATCTGGGCTTGGAAATAAAGCTGAAACCCACCCTTTAATCTGTCTCCGTGTTGAAGTGATTGAATGATGTGAGAAGGAAAGAGGAACAAACCTCCATTGATGCACCTTGGACGATTTGGATGTGAGGAAGGAAGCTTTTCACGGTTTCATCTAGTTAATTAATTTTTTTAAAAAAATTATTTGGATATTAATTTGATAATATTTTTATTATTAACGGTGGTTTAATAAATTTAGTTGTTTCAAACAAAAGTTTTTTTTTTTAACTATTCAAACTCCTTTTCATGTCATACTAAATAATATAATAAAAAACAATATTTCTTAACTTTTTTTTTATTCCTATTCCCGTTCTTTCTCCTTTTTTTTTTTAACTCTGCATCAAACGGGCTATAACTTGCAAAATAATATTTATGTGGAAAGCTCATAAAAAACAAAAAGTATTTATATGGAAAGAAATACTAAAAAAACTCACGTTCCAAAATAGCAAGTGTTCTCCATCAAAATAGTAATAGTAAGGGTTTGTTTGTTTGGTTTAGGAAATATTTTTATATTTTTATTTTATGTTTTATTTCTTGGTATGTGTTTTTATTTTCATATTTTTAGACTTATTTTTACTAAAAAAAAAGAAGGAAACATGCTTGATATGGTGAAAAAGGAAACGGGAGTGTTTAACGTGCAAGAATATTATACTAGTATGATAATAGAATAAAATATGTAACAAAATGAAAAAGGAAAATGAAAGGGGGGATTCATTAGGTTTTGCTTTGGCTTTTGGATGGTACGTTGTCGGCAAGACGTACGAGGTTTGATCATAGGGAGACGTGGATGCTCCTTCACCATTCATGAGAAGTCCTCCGTCAACATCTTATCCCGTCGTTTTGTCGAAGTTTATATTTTTAATGTTATTTTATCGTAATTATTACAAATATTTTATTCTCTTTTCCACTTTAATATGGATGGTAGGGTACATCCGTATTTTTCAATAATTTTTCTCTCTGCTTACCTGCAATTATTGGTTTAGGAATCATGTATAGTGAAATAATACATATACCCCTCAACCTTCCTTGTAACGGTTCCGTTTTAATGTGCCATATAGAGGGGAGAAAGTGGAACATGTTCATTAAAGGAAAGGACACCTGGCATTTTTTTATTTTTTTAAATAAGGGCAGGTCGATTCAAAGATTGAAGGTCTCGGATCTCAACCGATCAAACGTGAACCCTCCTTCGTAGGGAATTCACAATCAATTTTGAACTCTTAGTAAGTTTTTCCAAAGCTATATTTGGTTTTTTGAGAGTAACTCTAATTTCTACTTAACAGGGTATGTGTCAATGAAACCTATTTAATCATTTTAGAATTATGATAATTGGATTCTATATTTATATTTTGTAATTTCTTTTTTAATATTTTTTCTATTAATATATATTTAACTTTAATTTAAGTTAATTTTTTATTTTTATAGTTATAGAATAAATTGGGACATTTAAAAAAAGATATTTTTATATTTTAGAAAGTTGCATTATAATTAATAAAAATATCCTAAAATACAATTTTTTGGTGTAATTATTTTTTTTTGTAATCCATTAAACTTATTTTTATGTAATTAAGGTTTTTAAATTTATTAAATTTCTTAATTTTTAAACTTTTTCTCCGTGATAAATACCTAATTAGGTTTAGGATGGAGATTTTCCACTAAGAGGAGAAGAAAAGAAGATGAGACACAAAAACAATTTCGTAAGTTCACTCTATTTTTCTTCCTCCTTTTCTTTTATGTTTTAATTTTCTTTATAGCCAAAACTTAAAATATCAAATGCTTATATGAATTAATTCAATTTTATTTTATTCATTTAAGTTTTATTTTTTAACTTCTTGTTAATCTGATTAATTAGTAAAGAGATTTATAAGTTTATATGAATAAAGAAATAATTTAATAACTTAAACTACGAAAAATAATTTCATAAAAAAGCTTATGATAATGATAATCTAATACTATGTGCAACCATAAAAAAAAAAAAATTATAGACTTTAATACAACATAAATTATTACAATTCACATTAATAAGATTGAATTAATAAGTTAAGTTAAGTTAATTTAATTTTTAGAAAGACTTGATAACACATTAAAAATTCTAGTTAACAATTAATATAATTAATTTGAATTAAAAAAATAAGATATTCAATTAAGGTGAAATTAAACCCCTAAGACTTTTATATTTTATTATCTTTTTTATTTATATATATTTTTATATTTATTGTAATTTTAGTTATTATTTGTTATTGTCTAAATAATACTCAAATTAAAATATTTTAGTAATTAATAGTTAATTTTTATGACTATAATAACTCTACAACACTTTTGTGGTGTTAATAGTGTATATATATATATATATATATATATATATATATATATATATATATATATATAACAAGATAAAAAAGAAAAAAAAAAAGTTTCAAGAGAAAACAAAAAAGGAAAGAAGCTGGGATAGTCGTAATAATCATTTGAAGCAATCTTAAAATGTTTAAGTTAATCCGATCAAAAATTAAAAGAAAAATGTTTAAGTTCACACAAATCACGCCACAAAGGTCACTGTTAGGATACTGCTCAGGGAACCCACCTAACAGAAAATTTAGGACCAGAAAGATTACAAGATCCGACAGATCGCAGAAACAAATTCAATAAACAAGAGCCGACCTCGGAATTTCTTGTGGTGGAATAGGGTTTATGGGATAGTTACATAGAGACATGTGAAACTTGGTTTGAACAGAACTGGAAGTGACGCGACAGGTATATACGTTTAATGTAGACAGGGAGGAAAAGCGATGGCCCAAATGAAATATATATATATATATATATATATATATATATATATATATTTTCAATAGAGTATCACGTTTTTTAAGACATATTTACCAATAGAGAAGTCCCGAATAAGAAATTTTTTAGCAGCACGGTTACGACCTTGCTCGGTTAAACAAACTAAAAGATACTGACAAGTAATAAACTTCCCATAAAAAAAAAAAAAAAGTTAAAGAAAAGCATCATCAGAAACTAGAGAACAAAGGCATGAATATGATGCCACTAGTAAATATAAAAATGTGAATGAGATTGTCCCGCCTATCAAAGTATTAGATTAAGATGCCCGGTTTATAAATAAACAAAAGTCGAGCAGTTATTATCGTTAAGTACCCGTACTTGAAAGTTAAACAAGAGTCAGGGACATAATAGACAAAGTGTTGAAATCATTACAGGTTTTTTGTTCTGTCTGTGTCAGACTGCTTAGCGGGGAAGATGATTCACGTTTCAAATAAAATTATGCAATGTGCCAAAAGAATTCACCATAAAATTAAGGAGATAGAGGGAGCCCAATTCGTCCAAAAGAAATAATAGGAAAATATTATTATAATAATAATAAAGAAAAAAGGGAAAGAAACCTTAAAATAGAGTGGAATCTTTGGCTTCTTGTCGCCTGTACTTTCTCTCGATTAAAACCAACACTAGAAAGCAGTATACTTGAGGTCCGCTTTTTACCGAAGGACAAGCAACAGAGTTCACAGTATTCTATGTCTATTATAATTAAAAAGCTTAGTTATTTGGGGAGGTAAAAAGTAGAGTCGTAAATTGAATCTGGATGAATTGCATGTTAGGATGTTTCTGTAGAAAATTTGACTCAAACTAGGCAGGTAATCATGTCATACTGCATGTGCAAGTTACTAAAGAGCAAGATCCAAGCTGATATATTCACCAAGAAAAAGAAATAAGATACGAGGTAGATACATAGAGCTCTTTGATTGGATCGGCAATCACATGCCGTCCCTTTTAATACGATATAATCTTGGGTTATGCTATTCAAAAGCAGAACGGGGGTGGTGTATGAGAGTCAAAATCCTGTAAATTAAAATAAGCCCTGTTTGTTGGATTTAGAGATAGAAAAGACCACAGTGGCAAGGCGAAAGGCCCATAGACCATTGCGATGGACTAAAGTCCAGTCCACTCCAGATATACTCTGCGCTACATAACATTCAGCCGAACACAGAAACAAACTAGAACTACTGTCAACTTGAAGTTGAAGGTCACTTTCCGTTTAGAAACCCATTATCAACGGTGATTGGTGATGCCTAAACCCTGTCCTAAGACAATTACTCCAGGTTTCTATTTTCAAATCCTTTCCCTCGATTTAATAAGGATCTGAATCGTCTAAAATTCTAATTAAGTAATAACCGCTCCAGGACATAACGTATGAAAGAGCTCACGTTCAACTTCAAGGCATCATCTCAAACTGTAGTAGATGATAAAATAAACATCTACAGATCATCTTATCCTGTTCGAGTAAAACTGTCATCTGAATATAAAGGGATACAATCTAACCGTAAATGAATTATATATTCTATACTATAATGCAAGTAAAAATAAATGACAAACATCATACTCATGTATCAACGGCTACAACCATACACATCAAAAGCAAGTATTTGAGATTACCTTAACTGACCTCAGAATGTCTGGAAGACTGGGGATGCCTGAACAGGACATCGCAACTAACCTTTATGAACACGGCTAATTAGATGACTATGATCTGTGCTGTTCCATATAATTGACAAATGCAAATAATTGACAGATCACTGCAACGTTTCCACATGAAAATTCCAAAAAGCGTTTTGGCTGTGCATATTTTTCACGTGAAATTGAAGCACTTCGGGTAGTCAAAATCTAAAACTAATTTACTACCACTAAAACAAGGAGAAAAAACCTAATTTTTTTCTTTTAAAAAAAAAAATCCACAGACAAGCTTGCATTACTTACGAACTTCAATTATCATGGAATTTGAAAGAAACTGCATCTAGTGACGCTTTAGAAAGTTACTATATTTACTCATGCAGGATGGAATTTAGACCACAAAAATTGGCACATTCAATGCATATAAAAGTTCCAAGGGAATGATGCACAAATAAAGGGGAGAAAACAAGTGACAAGCGCCACCTACTGCACACCAGCTTCAATTTTTCAAGTGATTGCCTTGTGTAACATACATTCAGCAGATCTAACAGAAGGAAAGCTCAATGACAAACCTTGGCAGTCGATTCGGTTTATTTCAGGCCTTTCATCTCCATCCCATCATCCTTATGCAGAACTATTCCCGATGAAGTTATGCTGAAAGGAAAAGCCACAGGGGGTGATGTAGGAAATTTTGCCAACTTAATAAACCTTTAACCTGTGAGAAAATGAATGACAAATGATTAACAATAGGTATTAATTTCCTACTTGTCTTTCGATTCAAAAACGTATAAGGGAGGCAGAAGGCAGGCATATAGAACTTTTATTAAGTAAAGCACACTTTCTGTTTGTGATTTTTTATTTCTCTGTATAATCTACATAAAAGTTCCTTTCATAAAAGTGCAGTTCAAAATCACAATGCTGCGAAAGAGGCAAGATTAGTGTACTGGAAACCTATAACTCATTTTTAAGTGGAATTAGCGCCGAATAAACCCGAATTAGCTTCAAGTACAAGAGGCGTGGTCACAGCATGAGCCCAGTTATTTTATTTTAATTTTTTCTTTCAAAATGGTCACAGCAGCAAAAGAGGCAATCAGTGTGACGGAAGCCTAAACCCAGTTGATTCCCAAAGCAACAAGTTAGAAGGAATACTTGTAGGCTTCGCCACCGATTTGAAATAATACTTGAGTTGTCACCACAACAAGAATTCGCGAAAATTTTTGCAAGTGACCTAGACACGATCAAAATCAGTATCACGCAGAGGAAGGAAAATTCTTTTTATCTTAAATATCCCATAAGTGCAACAGTAAAAATTATGTTGGTCTTACTTGATAAAAGAAACATCCAACCCAATGCTTGCTTTCCAGAAAGCCCATCCTCATACTCCCCGAACAGAGCAATTGAACAATTTTACATCATAAGAACAAAATTAAACATTATGTCTTGTATAATCGTGAGTTCAGAACAAAGAAAGGGAAAAAGGTCAAAGTAATTAGAAGTGATAGGTGATAGTGGACAAATAACCATCATATCCAGAGAAAAGATGGCAAAAAGGCACGGATCAACCTGTAATGTCTATGCGCGAGGCATGCAGGAAGAGGGTCTGAAACAACCTTTACAATTTTGAGGAGCATTTGAAGAAAGTAACTTCAACTACATCAGTTATAATCATTTCCCAAAAGGCTAAACTTACCTTAAAAGAATAGAAGCCATACTATCAAGAATCAGCAACTTCACTTATTGCTAGAAGAGTGATACGTCGATCTAATGCAAACTGGTACCATATAGTACATGGAAATTTCAGAAGTACAAAGGAAAAATGGAACAAAAACAGAAGTAATCTAGATCAAACAAGTTTAAGAACAGGAGAAAAAGGACAGCAAAGGTCTCAAAAATAAACAGGAGAAAAAGGACAGCAAAGGCCTCAAAAATAAACTCCATGTTTGACCACAAACAAAGTGCCCTCCACTAGCATTTTTCATTCGAATAGAATAAAACAAAATATAGAGAGAAAGCACGAAGAAATAATTTATACTATTTATTATAATCGGAAAAAAGCAATTAAAACTTTTGAAGTTTGACATCAGAAATAGTAAGATGTGCTAAGATTATCTGTGAACTTATTGAACGTCTGATTGACTTACCCAGAAAATTCCCTACTGTCAGATTAAATATGATAAGAATCTGAAGTTATACCTCTTTTTCAGACAGAAGAGGTCAGAAGATGGCCTTGACGCAGTATGCATGATGCATCAACAACTTGTCTGAAGTGATGAAAAGGACAAAAGAAAGAAAAAAAAGAACCAAATAAAATTGAACGATAGCATCTAATAGCATTCTAGGGAACTTAGAAGGAAAATTACCTGATAATCCATGCCCCTACTTAAAAGGAGAGCTTAACGTGAATTAACTAGCACAGATCTATGTATGATCTATCATAATCTGCACTACATTCCTCAAACCAATGCGTCATTCTAAGAAAGAGGTAGTTCTAATGTTGTTGTACACAATCAAATCATCCATTAATAAGTTCCCATCTTAAAACCTATTGATATTACTTATAGTTCTCATCATCCAGTGGCCTTCTACCAATATTTTCAGAAAGTGACGTGAGGCACAAAATCAGGATTCTACCTGCCATCTAAAGGAAAAATAATATTTAATAAGTTCCAAGAGAGATTCTTAAACGCAGAAAAAAAAATACTGCATACCTGCTGTGCCATTACATTTCTTTTATTTACAGCTGGAAGGAAGACACTATAATTTCTTTTGAAATACACGATAGAAAATAATATCACATGCCTGAAAGCAATGATACAATTCTTAGATACTTCAAGTACCTTCTTGAACTAAATTTGGATTCAACGTCAATAATATCGCAAACCTGAAAGCCAGCACAATTCGGCAAAACTGCATTTTAAAATTCATACATTCAGATCAATGGTTCCTGAAAAAAGAATAATAAAGCTATGACGTGGTTGGATGCAGCCAAAGTTACATTCCATATGTAAGACCAAAATATCAGCATGACATACAGCATGCATATTCCATAGAATAGCCACCACAGTTCCATAGTGCAAGCAATTTAGAATCATATTTTCTCAAAAGTTGTTAAAGGAGAATAGCAACATACTATACGACAATCAAATAAATACACACTACACGAACATGTAGTCCACCATGTATAGAATAGATGATGACGATGTTCCTTGCCAAGGTAAATAATATCAACAAAAAATGCAGATTTATTCTTATTTAAAGGATATTTTAAACACTTCCACTCGTAAGTATTTCACATATCATAATGTAAATATGAAAATAGTTCTATTATAAAGTAAGTTATATATATGACGAATTATTAAGCAAATATACCTGTGTTTAGCCCATTGCTGCTGGACCAACGAAAAGCCAAACGGTATAACACTACAGAGTGCCTCATCTAATCCTTTCAAACAAGCGAAAAGGTGATCAGTCAAGTTCCCATTAGTAACTCGCTGCTCCATCAGAAACAATACGTAGTAGTAGAAACTAGTGATTTCTGTGAGGACAAACAACACTTATGTGTGTGATCTGCCAATCAAACGTCCAGCAATTCCATCAACTCAAATCCACTTAAAGATAGTACATCCTGCGATTAAAAAGAACCGTTGTTATCATCTCGTGAGTCCAAAGAAGAGAAAACAAAATCAGCAACTACACACTGGATCGAAGTCGAGGAAATCAAAATCAGAGCAGAATTAGCAGCAAGACATTGGATGAAGTCTAGGAAATGAAAATCAGAATGCTGAGAACAATAAATGTTTCGTATGATAACTCACTGAAATTTGACGAAGCCAGGGGTGACAGATCCAAATTCGAAAAGATAATTATATACGGGTTCCCTGAAGGAAAATGAAAACGAATTTAAGGGGAGAAGAAGTTAATATGAAACGGATGAAACTTGCAGGATCAGGTACCTTGGCGGTGATGATGTTACAAACACTAAGGATATTTGGCGATCCATATAGGCAAAGCCCAACTGAGGGATGAGCTTGTTCACCATCTCCTTTCCCTCGGCTTTTTCCCTCCAAAAGCACCAGATTTCGAATTCTACACAATAAATAATTATATTGTCTATCTTCTCTCTGAAAAACAAAAAAGATAGATATAAAAGGTCCCACCGGGAGTCGAACCCAGGTCGCTGGATTCAAAGTCCAGAGTGCTAACCACTACACCATGGAACCTTCATCTACAAGACTAAATAAAATTTTATTATTTATTTGTATAATTGGGAAATCCATCAATACGTCCACAGTGCTAACCACTACACCATGCCCATGGAATCTCTACCAGCTTTAAAAAAAGAAAATTATAGTCTTCAAATGTATATTTGAGAATCCATCAATACATATACACACATTTGAGGATGCTCCGTCTGCGTGTGTAAAATGCTTACCAGATGTCAATAAAATTACTGTAGGGCAATGCACTGGAACTAGTATAAAACTATTTTGTACTGATCTTCCTTCCAAAAACTTCAAATTTGTGAGCTTGGACTTATATTTTTAAAAATCCATTAGAAACTGTAATGACCCCTGATAGGAAAATGTGAATAAATCATTTGCTTATGCTTATTGCCGAATCTGAGAAATTGTTACAATTGCCTTTGCCAAATATTCAATTTTGTCGAGTTGTCTTCTTGATTCCCGTCATTTATCCGTGCAGGGAAAGTTCTGCTGATTCACTTCTGAAGTCAACAGCCTTATCTCTTTGCAGTTGAATATTTCAACTGACGCATTCCACGCTAAAGAAACAAAAAAGCGTCAGTTTTATATAAATTATTGAGCTGTTGATGCCTGCCATCAAATTTGTCTGTTTCTAAAGAAGGAGGATTAGCTCAATAATTAATAATCATGCTCATTCTGTGCAATAGAATGGAACATATATAGGAATAGTATAAATTAAGGCTTAGGCTTATAGATTACCGTCTGTAATTGCCCAAAACAATTTACCTTGATACTGTACTGTGATAGATATTCACTTACTCTCTTTCCTCTATCTGAATTAAAATCTATCTCCCTTGGATTCAACTCAAAATCTCTTGTCGCGGAGAGGAAGAAAATCCCACGAACCTCAAAGTGATAGAGAATCAGTTCGGTAAACCTTAAAACGGCTTGACATATTTGCGCGCTCCAGTTGGTGTTGACGCACTGCAGAAAAAAAGACAAAGCGAATACAATAATATACATACACATCAAAATAATTGACGAAATCAAACCCAGGTCAACGCCATGGCCCATGGCATTCAATATGCAATGAATGTAACACCGACATTTTACATGACTTACGGAAACGCCAATCAAAGTAGCAAATCTTCTCTGGTCTCAAGTTGGAAATAATAATTCACCATCCCATACTTGGAGCGGGGCATAATCTTAACATAGAAATAGAAATATATAGTTATATTTTACGAGTTATTGAATTTAAAACAGTGAAAATATAAACTCTTTGGGTGAATTTTGTGTTATCTATTCCAATATTTTTGTCAAATTGTAGGGAAATGAGACAACTTTAACGTGCGGACTCTCTAACATGGCTTTTTACTACTTGTTTTCCAGTGGCGTATGGTAACTGTAGCTCTAATGTTCATGCCGTGATCCTGGGAAACATTCAACTGCTTATAGTTGTCGGCTGATGTTTTGGATCCTTATCGAGGAAGCTGAGTTGTGCTTACAAAGCAACTCTAGGGAAGTTGCATAAGTTGACACGTAACGTTGTTGCCTATGCTTCGCCAACCAGCCAGCAGCCTTAATATTTCTTTGTTAGCCAAGCTGGATAGCATATTAAAATGAGTATTACATCATACGAGTCCCTTTTGTTTCTCTCTCTCTTACTTTTTCTTTTTATAATAAAAAAAGGCCAACAATTCACTGAGTACGTGAGTGAATACCATTTTTTCTGCGCATGTAATGTAAAGTGCGACTTTTGCCACAACAACACAAGGCCCGTTGTCACCGGGGGCAGCAAATAGCAATATTTTTGTCCCATGAATTTTCCCTAGTCACAAATGGTGTTACGAATTCGTACACGCCCGCCCCTTCACTTCTCTCAATTCTATTCGGATATATATACACACATCTTCTAACTTATCTAAAAATATTTGACTTCCTTATTAGTGTGTTGTGTGTGAAAACCTGTGAACTAAGAATCAGACTTGTCAATTCCCGCATTATTACCAAAATACCCACAAATGGCGGGCTTTCCGCCTTCGACGATATTACTTTTAATTGCAATGAAGCAAAAAGAAAAAGGAAATTATCCTTGCACTTTGTGGGATCCCAGCTTCCTCTGGAATATAAATCCTGCCTCCTGCTGTTTACTTCTCCACTTTCGTTAGAAATTATACTCTCAGCACTTTTCTCTTTCCCCTTTCCCAGCCTCTTCCTTTCTCTTTGCATCCTTTACAAAAAACTTGTTTGGAGGACAGAGGCTGCTGTTTAGCAAATTTTTTCTTCTGATTCTCAGGTAATCCTAAACTATGGTATGCATATTGCAAAGTTCTATTGCATTTTTATTCCACATATACAGAAGCTATACTCGTTTCTTTCTTCTCTGTGTCTGCTTCGTATGTTCTTTAACAGATCTCAAAGCCATAGAATGGCCACCACTTCTCCCACACCTCAGAAGAAAAGAACAAGCGTTCCCCCTAAAAGAGGCCAGATCAAAGCTCAGATTTTTGACAGCTTTGTGAAGACAGTGGTCTCCGTAGTTTCAAAGGCTGGAGAATCCCTCGGAAAAATCAGCAGAAATGGTGGTAATGGCGGAGGTTCTGCATCATCCACCCCACCACCAAGTTCTTACAACTCCGAGGGGAACTCCGATGTCTCCTAAACCTTGTCATATCATGTGGGTAATCTGCATCATGTCTACATGCTGTCCGATCTTCAGTGCTTTCTGAGAAGATCGAGTAACGTCTGCTCTTTTTTCTGCAGACGAATACTACTATTTGTGTCTATGTAAAGATATCTAAGTGGTTTAGGTTCTTTAGTTCAAATACTATAAATCAGGGGTGGGTGGTGAATATGATCTTGCAAAACCAATTTTTTAGCTGGTTGAGCACGATTCTTATTTCCACGGGTATTGTTGTTATACATATATTGTCTTGTACTTGTTTGGTTTTCTTGGGATTGGTTCCTTACCTCTGCTGGTGTTGTTTTCGAATGTTTTAGATAAGAGATAACATAATGGAGGAGGTAGTCTTTGTTTTCTCTTTACCATTTCCTTTTCTGTCTCATGTGTAATTTCTGACGGCTGTAATGAAAATCAGTTATTTGTTTGCTTTTTAATCAATTTGGATATGACCTGCCCTGGCAACGATTTTGCCTCAGTTGGCTTCAAGAATTTAATGCATTTTAATGTTCAATGGGAAATGGACTTGATTGGATGGATTGTCGTGCTTTAATTGATAAATTAGTACTAAGCAATATCAGCTTGTATAATTAGATTAGATTATTACCCTTGAGTCTTTGATGAAAGAGAGATTTCGATTATAGATAGACTCTAATTTTTCTAGGCTTTGATCCTCTGTTCATTCATCTCCAATTAAAACATTAGTGGAATGTTCAAAACTAGACCCATTTATTTTTTATATTCTGAATCAATGGAATTAATTTGTACCGAAATAGAAGAATCAATTGAACTTTACGGGACTTGGCGGTGGAAAAAGGCACAAGTAGCGACTGATTTTGTCATACGCGTCACGATACTCAGACAAAGCCCTCTCCACAGAAATGAACACTGATGTTTGTCCTTTTATTGAAAAGATTAAAAAAAACTAGTGCCTTTTTCTTCGTTTTTGCCACGCTTAGTTCTGGGTGTGTTGACGAAGAACCTCTGCCATTGTAGCTTCCATGTACTGAACAAACAAGTTGGTAGCAGGCTCTTCCAATTCAAGGGCATCGAGGCCAAGAAAGCTCCGAATAGCTGCAACGAGTAATTTGGTATTTGCACACAAATGCGAATTTGGTACAAGTACAACTCCTCCGTTTGGTTGTTTTGTGTACCATTCCATAAATTCATCTTAACTGAAATTTAATGTTAAGACCACATTGAAATTGACAGGTGTATTATGCTCACTCATTGAACATTAATTTTCACGCAAGAATGCTTTTGTCAGTTCATTACTATAAATTTTGAACGAGTAGGGATCTAATCCCTAAAAGTGAAGATCCACAATTAATTGGTATAGGGTTTATTTTGTATTATGCTCACTCATTCCAAATCGTATCCCCGAAATAGATTACTTTTACGAATTTCAAATTGGTGCTGACCAATTGCATGTAGAACATATTATATTAATGTTTCATGAAGCTTATTGTGCTTGGTAATTGATATTTGGAACAAGTGGTCAAGAGCTTCGTACAAATGAGGCCATAATTAGCTTTTGTAAGATAAAGGCCCTTGAGACTGAGAAGATAAGAATGAGAATAGAAAATAGAAATCTTTATCTTTTTAGCAGCTTATGTGGTTAAGAAAAGGACTAGGCCATTTGGAAAAACAGAAAGCTAGTGGGCAAAACTTGACAGTTGACACTAGATAGAGACGTTCGAGGAAAGCCGAAAATAAACGGGAAACGTTCAATAATAGAACCCAGTGTGCTCATTTAATGCTGATTCCAGAAAGTACCCAAAAGCTTTGGCTGGTGAGATACAAACTTCTTAACATTGTTTCTTCAAACATTTGTTGAATGGGTGTGTAAAACAAGTTAAAAAACTGATTTTTTTGGTCATGCATTTGTCTAGATAACAAATTTAAAATATTCAATTATTATATCCAATGCAACCATTTAAATGGAAAAAAAAGTTTTGGACGAACAACTTTAAAAAAATAGGGACAGCTTGATAAATATATTAAATAATTTACGTGGCAAAAATTGCAGAGAAATTATCTCTCGCAACATAGCAGCATATTCATAAAACATTATTCCTCTTATTTTTGCCTTTTTTTTTTTTTTTTTGCTTCCAAGTTGTAAGTTAGACGCGTCATTTTGGCATATTCCATTCTTCCGTCCCCACGCAGCAAAAGCGATGGCGGATGATAAGAAGTGCCGCCCTGCTTCCAATTCAGTTTGTTGGCCTAGTTTCAACTGGTTTTGTCCAATGAATAAGTATTTGTGCGTAGAATGAAATTAAAATGAGGTGGGTTTCTACTTGAGCCAGGGTTCTGGTGACCCAAGAGCAATGGGTTGAAGAATCAATTACCACTGTGTAAAAAAAAAAATGGAATAAGTGACGGCCCATCATTTAGGATCTTTACAGTTTATATGAGTGCAAGACTCACAAGATGCTTATCCTGGAAAATATTTTTTTTTTTAAAAAAATAGCAATCATTACATAAAAAAGAAAAGGGAAACGCGTTGCAAAGTTTGTCCGAATACCCGCTCGATCCAACCCCCGATTTTAGAGCTGCTTGATTGACGAATCACGGTTCAACCTCAATCTTGAGGGCCAAGCTACGTACTGACTACTGAGTCCTGAACCGATCGAGCGCTCATTAGTCACTACCTTGTGAACCCTCTATAAATGAGACACCTCAGCTTCAGCAGAAGGCAACTCAAATCTCGCAAGTGGCTCTCTCTCTCTCTCTTGCTCTTTTACTCTTATTGCTTATTCCAAGGTCGATTTCTTTCTTTCTTATCTTCCAGCCCAGCCCAGCCCAGAGAAGGAAACACTCCAATTTAGTACTTCACAGTGTTGCTCTGTTTCTTCTTCACGCTTCACAACTTTCAATTCCCCTCATCAAACTCTTTATAATGGAGGTTTCTGAACTCAAATCAACGAGCAAACACAATCAAACACTCCCGCCGAAGAGAGGTCAAATTCAGATCAACATTCTGAAGAGCATCCTCCAATCTGCGACGGCGTTTGCGTATTCATGCGGAGGGTTTGGATGGGGGAACGGCGAAGATAGAGGAGCTCCTCCCAGCTCCCCCTCTCCGACAACACCTACTCCAAGTGGGTATAACTCCGAAAAAAAAAGGAGCCAGAATCACCAAATGACTCAACTTTTGCCTCGGAGGAGTCCAGCGAAACGGTCGGGCAGAAGGTTTGTGAAGGCCGGCCAAACGGAAGAAAAACCTCTTGAGGGAGGGCGTGCCCCCCGAACCGCGCGAAATGGTCGCCTATTACACGGCTCACTAACTCTGCCTGGGGTGTAGGATGGTTGACCGCCGCCCCCTTTGGAGGCTCTCCGCGGAAGAGAGGCTTCAGGGTCAGAGTGAGACCTAATGGCTGCGATTGATGACTTTTTTTCTTCGGGAAGCCTGACCCGATTTTCGATTTCGGATTCATTGGACTCAGAATTCGATACTTATGCCTATGGCCACTTGTTGTCTGATCAAGGTCTGGCCGTTAGTCTTATACTATTTTTAAATTCTTTATATATATTTTTTCTTTTCTTTTCCTGTAATATTTATGGGAGGAAGTTAAAGAAGAAAACAGATTAAGAAAATGTTCCAGATAATGATTCTGTTGTTGGGAATTTTGCAAACACCTGATACAATTGTGTGTGAATGATTGTCGTAGCTTGTAAATAATATATAGTCAATTAGAGTTTGAATGTCTCTCCTAATCGGTCCATTAAACGTGTCATTGCTTTTCAATAATTTTTTTTTTTTAAATTAATTGATATAAAACTAATTCAATAATAAATATGCGCCAAAAGCAGTAAAAATGCGAAATGTTTAATTTTCACCCTTGTTTCTTAATAGTACTTTGCAGTGAGAGAAGTACTAGCAAATAAGTGACAATAAAAGAACGTCTTTGGGGCAGCAGAGGCTGGTAAAGCCGTTCCAAGGACTTTTTCATTTACCTATTTTGTATATTCATAAAATAATTAATGAATAAATATATTCATAAATAAATAAGAGGCCAAATATTTTAACATGGTTAAATATCTAAAACGGGGTTTAACAAAAAAAAAAAGTCATGTGATTCTAGGACTGACGAAACATATGATGATAAAAAATGATATATGCTTGCAGACAGGTTCTTAGAATTTTATTTTATTTTTACTTCGTTGACAATTAATATCAAAAAGCGAAATAATATGTCTAGTCACAATTATTAAAAATGAAACTTTTATTTTGAATTTTACTTTGGTTAGGTTCCCATTTAATGAAAGCATGAATATGATGGAAAAAGATTATTCTTGTTATTATTTTATCGTACTTGGTCACAAACGCTTTGTTTAGTTTAATTAGCAGGATCTAACTCAGAATTAAATATATTCAACCAGTCCAATTTAAATTGCATTATGCCTGTCCATAGCCTCGACATATCTGATAAAAGTATAAACCCTATTGTTTAATTATAATGCATTTTATAATTAAAATTTGTTTATATTATTTCTCTTAATTGATTATGGACTAATCCTCGGAAATTAAATTATGTTAAGATGACATATCCCCTTCGTATAAGGAAAAAAATGATAAATACACGAATTTACTTTATTTCTTTGAATGATATATGACGACAAAAGTGCTGCCAAAGTAAACATAGCGCTGTATTAAGGCGCATCATCTCCTCTATGAGTTATATTTTTAGTTACAAATATTTATATTTTTTCTATTTGTATATTTTTTTTACTTTTATTACTAGTATTTTTATTTACAATTTTATTATGTAACTAAACTGAAATTAAAATGCGTATACTGACATCCAAAAGAAAATGCGTGCAATCATCATTTCCTTTTTCCTTTTTTGTTATTGGGACGTAGATTTTGGGCAATGTCCTTTAAGAACCGCGTCTTGAGATGACATGTCATTCATTGAACATTACGCGGTTAACATGGAAAATGTTTGTCTGTTTACGGGGTGGGAACCCGACCTGCCTTCGACCAACGACATACATACAAGCGATAAGGTCACTGTGGAAACAAATTCAAATGGTGTACCTTTCAGTAAATTATTATATTATATGGGTCAGAGGAATTTTTTGTTTTATTTTGTTTCTTCTCCCAAAAGTTTGTGTGTAAGTGATTAAAATTTGTACCGGTTTCTTTTTTCTTATACATTGTTTCATTATGTTGCAAGGGTTGTCTGTTACGAGGGAAGTATGAGAATGAGCTAGCCCGGAAGCCCCGCCAAATCCTAAATCCTCTGTTATAGAATTTGGTATGAGTTGTGGGTTTACTTGGGTCTTGTGATTTGGTTCATAACACATTCTCTTTTTATTATTAATAAATAATAAAAAAATTAATAAAATTGTCATTGATTCAAACTTAAGACAACTTAGAGTTTAATTCTCAAAATTATAATTGATAAATATAAAGTTAGTTAAAAACTTATAATTATATAATTAATTAATTGAACTATAAATATTTAATAAAATTATTTATACAAATAATTAAAATATATTAAATTAATTAAAATAATATATAATATTATATTAAATATAATATTAAGATTAAGTATAACTAAATTTATTTATCTTTAATTTATTATCAATTAATTAATTAATTAATTAAAAGAGTAATGGGATAAAAGAAAAGAGATGAGAGGAAAAAAAAATGACCGAGAAAAAAAATGGAATGCACTGGGAGAAGAGAATAAGTAAAATTAATTATTTAAAAGATAAATATTATTATTTATTAAAAATTAATAATAAAAATGAGATTGATATATTAACAATTAGTTTTTAAAAGATATTCATTACCTTAAATAGTATTTCAACAATTATTTTTTAAAAAGTTATAATCTCTTTTTATTTTTAATTTATCATACAATTTTATTAATTTATTGACCAAAGTCAACATATTATAATGTCCTAAATAATTTATAATCTAGTTTTCCTAAACACACTTTTAACCTAAAATATTTATTTTTAAGAGCATCTAAGTGACACCTATGTATTTTGAATTAACCATCGTTTTACAATATTACATAGAACTGACGTGGATCAGATACATGATGTAAGATAAAAACAATTGCTGGATCCTTAAAACATGATTTTTTTTATTTTTATTTTTTTGCTTTTTGGTTATACGTGAAAAAAAGAATATTGCAGAATTTCGGGTGCACTTTATCATGGTGAGCCTTCTCCTAGAACACGAATGACGTGTGACCATCATAAATGATTCATTTATGATTATGAACAAACATGGCCGTCCAACATGTATTTATTTTTTAGTCTTTTTTTGCAAATGCTTATGTCATCATTTATGAGTCATCCTTTAAAACTTTTTGATACTTTTTACAATAATTAATCTCATTTATTACCAGAGTTTTAATTTAATTTTCATATTATAAATTTAACATTTTTAAAGAAGTAATCCAAATATAAATTAGATTGATAGTAAATTTACCATCTATAATAGGATTGCATCACTGGTCTAAACAGAAGTTACAGAGCAGATACTCTCCGGTGAAACACACACGATAAAACCTGCCGAAAACTTGGAGCTCAAGCCATAGCTGTTAGTGCTCTGCCCCGCCTCCTGTTGTGTTTTCGGCTTTATAAAAACATTCAAAGCCACCACATCACTCACTCCATTCTCAAACACCCAGAGGCACAAGTAACAATCTAACAGTCTCTCGTTTTCCTTTTCTTCTCCACCCACTTCCAAGTTCAATCTTGCTCCGTTTCTCTCTGTTCTTTTTTTGCCACATCTTGATCCTCTCAGTGTTCAATTTCCCGTATCCAGCTAGCTGCGATGGAGCTCACAGAAACCAAGTCGAAGAACAAACCCAGAAAAACACTCCCGCCAAGGAGAGGGCAAATCAAGATCGAGATATTTAAGAGAATCGTCAAATCGGTGACGTCCTTGTGTTCGGGCGCACGGAGGGGCAGTGGAGATGAGCCTCTTCTCGGCTCCAATTCTACGACGCCACCAATTCCGAGTGGGTATAATTCCGAAGCCTAATCCAGATTCAAAATTGACTCGGCACTCGTGAATCAGGGCATTAATCATGCCCTATGCTCTCCTTGTTGTTTATTCAGATTACTTTTTCTTTCATTTTTCGTTTATGTAAATATATATGGTTGAGATTGTCGGGAAATTTTGCAGAAAGGAAAAACAGAAGAAATTCGATAGAAGAGTTAGGTGTGGGTAATTTGTTCCGGTTATTATTATTGTTCAGAGCTCAACGGGGTAATAGTCCTATTAGCCAGATGAATTTGTTCCCTTGAAAAATTTCCCCTTTTTTCCTCCACACGTGTTAATATATATGTTTGGAATCTACTAATTAATGTCTTGCCGTAGAAGAGTAATGACTAAGAGAGAATCAATCAGAAGCTGCTAATCAGCATATGCTAATATAACGTCTATAAGGAAAGCTAGAAGATCTTATTCATGTACACCGTTAATTATTTGGTCATTCTTGACTAGTTGTGCACAGGAAAGTGAGCTCTGGAAATCCCAACGCCTTTGTGACCCGAATTATTATTTAAGGTTCTTCGGGTTAGTCCATCAGGGTGACACCTAAAAATGTTAACGTGACATAAGGTATCTTGATGACATTTGCATTCTGGTAGTAGAGATTAAAATATTGAAAATGGTCCACTAAGATTGTTTTCTTTAGGAAATAATATATGACTGATTCTTAAACAGTGAAAAGGCATGCAAGTGGATTCTTCTATCAACGGATTCGCATGCTTTTCTTTTCCTTTTTTTTTTAAAAAAAAAACATAACATCCGAAAATGAAATATTTGTTAATCACTATCATTACAAATTACATTAGGATGTTGAATTTAATCTGCTTAGATAAGATTCCCATTTAATGTATGTATTGTAATACATTCTATGAATTGTAGGCATAAAAGAATGGATTATATCTAATGTCATTCTTTCATCTGAACCGTAGATACTAGATATTAGGGGTTTTACGGCATTAAAAATTGAACACTTACATGCATGGTCCACTATGTTTATTTTTTTTAAGCGTACAAACAGAACATAAAATGTTCAACTTGCAATTGGAAGCCATCACAGCTGAGAATTCTCCTGTGTATTTCAAAAGACATTATTTTGTAAGAAAAGGAAATCTTAGGGCCGACCATGACTTTAGATTTCAGCCCAAATATATTGGGCCAACTAAAATGTTCACTTTCTTATCTACTAGGTCGCTCTTTCTTTTCTTTTTTCTTTTTTTTTTTCGGGTTTTCATATGGTTTTAGAAGAAGGACTACTTGTGATTAGACATGGTATCGAGAAAAAAAAAAAGTTCGCTCCAACTAGAAGTCTTCAAAACTCCAGTGAACATTTGAAAAGATTTGAATTTCAAAGTATGCATTCAAACGGCAGATGGCTAATAAGAGCGAAAGGCACCCATCGTCCCATGAGAAATGCCAAAATGGCCCTCCCTTTCTTTACTTTGTAGTCCCCACGCTCTCAGACTTCTCCCTCCCTGTCTTTAAACTCATCTTCTTTCTCTAACTTTCTCTCGGAGAAAGCTCTTGCTGCTTTTTCTTCCTCCCAAACAGAAAGAGATGGAAAATGCTAAATCTGTGGAGATCCAAGGGCAAGGGATTCCAATTCACGGAGGCAAGTACGTGAGATACAGCGTTTTGGGGAACCTTTTCGAGGTCTATGCTAAGTTCGTGCCCCCTCTACAGCCCATCGGACGCGGTGCATACGGCATCGTCTGGTTGTTATCTCTTTAATTCTTCACAATCTTAGCTTTAATTTAACACTATTTCAGCTCATGCGCCTAGACTAGCATTTTGTACGCTAAATTTTTACACACATCGAGCATGGCGCCTGCATATAACCCAGACCGCAAATGTATAAATCCAATTGAAATTGAAGCATGTGATTTCTGTCAACTTGCAATAGTAAACTATTGAGTTTGTTTTCAGAATTTGATGCGCTTTCACCGTCTTTATGTACAAGTAGGCTCGAATTTTTCTGCTTGTATTTTGTCCACGTGTTAGAATTTTCTCATTGATTGGGGTTTATTATTTATTGGTGCAGCTGTGCAACAAACTCTGGGACAAAAGAAGAGGTTGCTATTAAGAAGATTGGGAATGCATTTGACAACAGGATTGATGCCAAGAGGACCCTTCGAGAAATCAAACTTCTTTGTCACATGGATCATGAGAACGTATGCACTCTATTTAGAATTCATTTGTTGCTTTCCAACTCATGTTCTCTGCCTATACTTACCTTTTCTCGTTTTGCAACATGCAACTATGGCATGACTGGTTTTTCTGGTATCATAGTTCAAATCCTCTGCAAATTTTTTTGTGATGGTTGGTTGCAAGATCTGTTAAAAGGAAGTAGTTTTGAGAGTATTAACACTGGCTTTATATATATATATATATATATATATATATACATATATATGTATGTATATGCTGTGTCATACATGATTCTCTGTAATTATTTGGTGCAGGTAATCAAAATTAAGGACATCATACGACCACCCCAGAGGGAAAATTTTAATGATGTGTATATTGTATATGAATTGATGGATACCGACCTGAATCAGATTATACGTTCTAACCAGGCTCTGACAGATGAGCACTGTCAGGTATGCTTAATGTTTTGCTTCTTGCTAACTAGTTCTTATCCTGTGAACAAAGATACATCCTGTAGAATGACCAAATTACCAAAGATTGCAAATTAAATTTGACTAATTTCCTGTTGAATTGGGTGTGATCCTTCGGTCAGTTTTCTGTATGTTTGTGTTAGTTTAACATTGGCTGAAGATGTTAGGAAAGAACACAATAATACAAAAGTTTTCTTGCATCTAACTGTGCGTTATCTCTGTGAGTAGTGACCTAGAAACCTGGTATAAATCCATCTTGTTTTGTAACCTAGTTAACTTGTATAATTTATTGAAAATGCAGCTGCCATAAACATTTAAAAAATGGTCATGTTACCATGTAATGTGACTCAGCTGAACATTTATTATTTCATGATGACCTGACCTGACATAAGTACTTCTTGCATGTTTTTTGTTAAAATAGTTGTATTGCTGTTAAGTTATCTGCTTAAAAATTTTCTTTCATTATAGTTTGAACATACAGTTTCTATTTGTATTAAGACAATGATTTTTGACTGAAGTTTAAGCGGCATTTTAAATATCATTGCAGTATTTTCTATATCAGCTCTTGAGAGGATTGAAATACATTCACTCTGCAAATGTTTTGCACCGAGATCTAAAACCAAGCAACTTACTTCTCAATGCAAACTGTGACCTTAAAATCTGTGACTTTGGGCTTGCGAGAACAACCTCAGAGACAGATTTTATGACGGAATATGTTGTGACTCGTTGGTACAGGGCCCCTGAATTGCTTCTGAATTGTTCAGAATATACAGCAGCTATTGATATTTGGTCAGTTGGTTGCATTTTGATGGAGATAATTAGAAGAGAGCCTTTATTTCCTGGTAAAGATTATGTTCAGCAGTTGGCGCTTATAACTGAGGTAACTGTCCTCTCTTCAATGCTGGCGGCTTGTCAATTTGGCCAAAAAAAAAAAAGAAAGAAAGTATATTATGAAAGTCTTTTATTTGGATATTATGCGTAAATGATGATAAAATCTTGATATATATAATTATTATTTTTGTCTCCCAAAACAGTTACTAGGTTCACCAAATGATTCGGATCTTGGATTCCTAAGAAGTGAAAATGCAAAGAAATATGTTAAGCAGCTCCCATATGTCGAAAAGAGACCTTTTGCTCAGAGGTTTCCTGATGTCTCGCCCTTGGCTATTGATCTTGCAGAGAAAATGTTGGTTTTTGATCCATGCAAACGCATAACTGGTAGGCCTCTTTATGTTTGATAATCCTTTTTTCTTTTTCATTCATTCCCTAGCAAGAAGTTTAACTTTCACTCCATGCTCCATAGTTGAGGAAGCACTGAATCACCCATATATGTCGAGTCTTCACGAGATAAACGAAGAGCCGACTTGTCCCACTCCTTTCATCTTTGACTTCGAACAAGCGACTCTGAACGAAGAAGATATAAAGGAGCTCATATGGAGAGAGTCTTTGAACTTCAATCCAGATGAGATGATGGAATAGTTACTTCTTTTTTTTTTTGGGGTTTTTTGGTTCTATCAGAATTTTATGAAACAGGTTTGGAATTGAGTGCGAGGGGAAAGTGGTGCCTCGTATTTGATGATTCTGTTCTATATACTGACGAGGGAGTGTATTCCCTTTGTCATAGAAGGGTGGGGTTCTTTTTTCTGTTTTTTATTATTTTCCTCCTTGTGGGAGACTCCAGACCAGTATATATAGTTTGGTTGATTGTCGAACATTACGAGGGCTATCTCATCCTAGCCTTCTTTGTCTATATAAATATCCAAATATTGTGAATACAGAAGTAATGTTATGAGCACGATAGAGTAGTTTTGTTCTCGTTATTTGTCTTCTATTTATTTTGGTGAAAAGCATGCGTTTTTTGACATGGCATTGAACTAACTAATTTGATTTAAATAAATTAAAATTATAAAAATAATTTTATCAAGTTTTAAAAGCAAATATTTGTCTCCTGGGTATTTTTGGCTGAATCTCTTACTCTAGGGATTCTCTATACACTTTAACTTCCAAAAAGCTTATTCAGCATCCGATCCAGTGGCGCTGCCGGCTGCCGCACGTAGGATGCAAGTGTGCATAGTAGAACTGTTATGACTCGTGAGTATATTTTAATCAGGGATGGATGCAAGAGGGCCTGTTAATGCTATGAGTTGTAGATACATCTTAGTCTTTCTCATTTTTGCGCACACAAACTCTGTTATTTAATATAAGAATGACATGGGATTTGTGTTGTGCATAAAAATCATGCATGCTAATCTTGCCAAAACATATTTCTTCGAAAGAGATTAGACTTTCTTTTATGTCATAATTTTCTGTTAATTTGGACAAGTGATAAACTTCTAGGGCGAAAACCCTACTCACTATAAGTAGCGTTATTTTTAAATATCGGAAGCTTCCGTGGCAGTTGTGAAACTTAAGGTAGGCTATTACGTTTTTTCTATTTATTTAATTTTCATTTGGGTGTAGATGTGCAGCTCTGCTAGATGAAAATCTAAACTTAAATGGATGGCAAAGAGAAAATTTTCTTTGTCGTAAAAAGGAGTGAAGTGCGCTCAGAAGAGAAAAGAGAGCATCTGAGTGAGCATGATTATGGATTTATTAGAATACTTTTTTCTTTAGAAAAAAAAAAAAAAAAAGAGAAACATACTAGAGAGCATAAAATGTGGATAGAACATCAAAACTCACACTCGTTTTATTGCATTGGGCTTCTGTGATTGTTTTTAAATACACTACTTCAAACCTTTAATTTAAAATATGCATGAAATAGAAATAATCATCTCCTTATTCAAAATGCTGAATTTAATTGATTAAAAATAAAATGATTACGTGTTTTAAATATTTGACTAAGGCTTTATACGTGCCGAAATTTACATGACCACATTAGCATCTATAAGTTCAAAAGGGAGAATTGAAATTCGGAGGGTATAAAGCTCTTAATTTTTTTTAATATAGGAGAAAAACTTTTAAGTATTTATAGATTGTAATTTTAAAAAAAAAATTGCAAACATATTACAGCAGTGAACTTAAAATTATTATTGCTATTATTTTTTTGTTAAAGATTTGTTCGGTCTGAACACTTTTAAAAAGGAAGACAACCGTTAGCGGGTTTTAAGGCCGAACCTTTATATGCACGGTCAATGAGCCACGTGGTGGCATCCAGATGTGGAAGATTGTATTAGATTCTATGCAGTCTCTACTTGCAGCTTTAGATTTGCTCCAGCTCATTGCCATCGAGTGCCTCTGATATTGTCCACGTCACGGGCAGACAATCCCACATGGCCCTCGAAGCCACTGCAGACCTTCATTTGCTACACGTCAGCATCCTCCTAATAACATCAATTCTTCCCTCTTCTTGCTCCATTCTATCTCTCTCTCCATCCCCCTTTGTCTCTTTCTGCTCCCTCTTTTTCTCTCTCTTCCCCCTCTATCTGAACTTTTCGCTTCGCTGTTTATCTACCTGTCAAGTGTCGTCCACAACAGTTCTCAAAAATTGAGAAAAGCGTGAAGGAAATGTTTGGAAGTTACTAGCTGAGCTACTGATTTGCTGTTATTTTATAAAAAATATTTTGAAACCAGATTTAAAGCTTTGATTTTTTTAAGCTGCTGAATCGAGCTTGCAAATTGCTACTCATCAGAGAAGCTCCAGATGTCCGTTTGTCACGTTATGTGTTACAAAAAGGTCCTTATATATTTATGATCTGCAATGAATATATTGTTTGATTTTCGTTCTTACATCTTTCTTAATTTATTTGACTTGTCATTCGATGCATCTTCACGCTATATTTGGTGAAAGAAACTATTGGGGGAAAAAATCATTGCTCCGTGAGATTATAGTTGATTGATTTAGTTTGTGTTGGTTGAGAAAAGTAGAAGCTTCATTATCACGTTATACATTATTTAAATTTTGCAGAAATTCCTAGAGTAGATTTTGGATTCTAGACCTTGGCTGTTATTTATTCTTTATTTTAAAATATTCAATTCTGTACTAAAGTTTTCGTGTATAATGATCTTTTAAGAATTTCGGTGTTCAAATTTTTCATATAATTTTATCAGCAGTTTCTTACGAATGAGGGAGCTGATATAATGACTTGTGAGGATATTAGTATGAATTGAAATTAATAACTCGATCTGAGAGCGAGAAAGATTGGGAGGATCTGGGGACCGTTTATCACTCCATTTTGGTGGATTTTCTTTTAGTATTTAATTTTGTTTGAAAAGATATATCAATGGTTTTATACCTTAATTTTTCAAAGATCATTTCAGTTTTTATTCGCATGTCTAGATATTTTAGTATATAATCTGTTAACTATTACTAATTGTCCCATCATGAAGAGTGTTACTACCTTGTCCTTCTGGTTCCTATGATATATTTATATTTAAGTTGCGTTTCTGCAGTGGAGTGCCACCCGGAGTATGATGTTGGAAAAAGCACTGACTTGACTTAGTGAGAGTTATGTTTGCAGAGGTTGATAATTGAAGTTCTTAAAATGTAGAGGATCCATGACAGGCTTCACAAGGCTCTTGCATTTTTGTAGTCCTGTTAATTCCTCATCCATGTTGATTTTTGATCGTGGTTGATGTGGGCTGCTCCAATGAACGACAATGTAGTTGGGGGAAGAGGTTTGGTGGATCCAAATCCCCTATTTTCTGAGAGACTCAATACTGACGTAGTTAATAGAGGACAAGGCTCGGGTTCATCTGCTGAAGATGATGCAAGATTTAGTAAGGTAACTGAAGATGGAAAGAGTGGGGTGAGGGGGCTGATTCAAGTCCATGAGAGTTTGCGCACATCACCACAACCACCTGTAGGGCCGTCGATACACTGGGAGAAGTTTCTTCCCTTAAGATCAATAAAAGTACTGCTGGTGGAAGATGATGACTCAACACGCCATGTCGTGGGTGCTCTTCTACGAAATTGCAGTTATGAAGGTAATTAGTTTCTATTTATTGTTGTTAATCACTTCCTGACCCTTGAATGGGCTTCTATTGACTTACAACTGCTTCTACCAACATGATAGAGATGCAAATGTAGCATACAAGCTGTATTTGTTTTCCGTTTCTGTTTTCATATTTTAGTGCTTGGATAAAACGATGCTGTTACATTTAGCTTTTGACTGACAAAGTTGGAGTTGGAACTTCATCCACAAAGTATAGATTATTCTATTAACATCTTCACAGTATGTTCCACAGAGTGCTATCTGTTTCTGACAAATTTTAAGCCAGTCAATTTTTAGTTTGTTGAATAACTATATATAATATTTGTTTACCATACAATCTAATAGGCGGCTTCTTCTTTATATTTACATATTTCTAGGCTATGGAACCACTAAGAATGTCTTATATAGGCATCTAACCTTTGGAAACACATCTTTACTTTGGAGTCTTTCACCAGGAAATTCTTAGAGATGTTCATGCATGTTCTGTAGAATGGGGATTCTAGACTACAAATGCATATTAGAGAATAGAATAAATTACAATCTTGTTGCATGTAGAGCTGTTTAAAAAAATCTTCACATTGTAATTGCAGTTTTTTTGTTGTCATGGAAAACTTTACGACGTCTTTAACAAATCAGTGTTTTTAATAATGAAATCCATAGCCCTTAAATTCTGTTTTCTTCATATATGGTCTTTACAGTCACTGCTGTTTTGGATGGTCTTCAAGCATGGCAAATACTGGAAGATCCCAGCAATCACATTGATCTCATTCTAACAGAGGTAGCTATGCCTTTTCTGTGCGGAATGGGTCTTTTGTGCAAAATCATGAGCCACAAAACTCTCAAGAATATCCCTGTAATTAGTAAGTGCCATTTCAAAATAGTGTAGCATTTATGTATCAAAAGTAAGTATATTCTTTTCCAGGGTTGTTGCTTATCTGGTGTTCTGTTTTATCCTACATGTTTAAATACCTGCAGTGATGTCATCTCATGATTCTATGGGTATAGTCTTTAAGTGTTTGTCAAAGGGTGCGGCTGATTTTTTAGTCAAACCTATTCGGAGGAATGAACTTAAAAACCTGTGGCAGCATGTTTGGAGAAGATACAAGTGCAACAGTGTGAGTCTGCTTTATATTTCTGCTTCAGGCATGTACTCAAACAATGTGAATGTTGGCTACCATCTGGCATGAGGATCAAATGAGGGAATTTCCTTTTTAGCAAACTTGATATCTATCATTACAAATGAATTTATGTAACCTGTCCAGTTTCTATTGCATGATAGCTTATCTTGATCTTCAATAATTAATGTCCCTCCTCAACTTGGATTGATCCATTTCCTCAGTATAGTGGTAGTGGGAGTGAAAGTGGAACGCACACCAGAAAATCTGCTAAGTCAAGAAGTAATGATGCATCTGAAAACGGTAGTGACAACAGTAATGAGAATGACTTTGCGAATATAGGCTTGAGTCTTCGAGATGGAAGTGACAATGGAAGTGGTACTCAGGTAATGCACAGATCTCATAACAAATAGATTTCTTTGAATTTTTCTACAGCAATGTTCTCTTCTGTCTGTTAATAGCGATAATAGATATGGTCATATGTTGGATGAATGCTATTGTTTCCTCTCTGAGAACCCAACTAGGATGGAAGACTACGTCTACCAAACCAGTACTATTATTGACCAGCTCACCCATAGTGATGGTCTTTTTGCTATTAGAATTTAAGACCAGCTTATATAGACTTTGGAGAAAATCAATAATTTAAAATATTGGAGTTTAGAAGGATACCGAAGTGGAGAGATTTGATCATGGGAATTTAGGTTTTTAAATTGCGTCGTTTAAGAGTTATATGGGTTGTAAAAGCTCAGAATGTGTGCAAGAATGATAATAGCAAGAAGGGGAAAAAAAATGATGGGATTAGGATTGTTGAGAACGTAAGGTGAACGAGTGTTGCTAGCCTGATTAGTCATTCCGCTCACTTTAAAATCACATATTAGTCAAATGAGCGTGTGTAGTTTCATCTAAATGCTGAACAGTCACATGAAAGTTCCACTTGTGTAGAGTTCATGGACTAAATTTCCGGTTGAAGTTGGCAGCCCTCTCCCAATTTCACCTCACAAACTCTTGGTTGACGCTACTGACAGTACATGTGCCCAAGTGATGCACACAAAGCCTGAAAAAGTTAGTAGTAGGTGGGTGCATGCAACAGAAAACGAGTGTCATGGACAGAATGACCAACTTGGTATGTCTTGATGGTATCTATATCTCAACTTATCTATCTCTATTTAGATTTTCATCCAAATGAAGATCCTATTTACATTCCAGGGGATGTTGGAATGGGCAAAGACCTGGGTGTGGGACATCAATTTGAGGAGTTATCTACCCATTCAACAGGCAAAAGGATATATAAGATGTCTGATGCACAAGGTAAGAAACTCAATAGAGGACATGACATTGTTTGTGAAAAAGGACAGCTGGTGTACAACAGTGACAAAATCAGGACCAGAAAAGCCCAAGCTATGTATGTTGTTGATGCAATTACTGATAGTAGCAATCCACGGGCTGAAAGCAGAGAGTTGAACAATCCCGATGGTTTATCTGGTATTTCACAAACTAAAGCAAGCTGTTGCTCTAAACCACATCCATCTCTTGAACTAACTCTTAAGAGGCTTGGAGGGGTAGGAGATGATAAAACTGCGGCCGTTGATGAACGTAATGTTTTGAGACATTCAGATTTGTCTGCATTCTCAAGGTAAGAGAAAACTTTCAAGATTTAATATCTTGTTTTGGGAGCAAATGTTATATTTCATTACAGTGGTTACAACATCTAAGAAAATCTTTTCTTTGTATTGCAGATATAACACTGTTTCTTCTGCTAATCAGGTGATGCTATATGTTCCATAGACTACAGGCACTTTATCTTATTGAGAAGATTAAGATTTGTTGTGTTGTCTTGCAAGTTTTCTCCCAAATCCAAGTTATTTCATCATTTTGTCCTGTTAAGTCTATTCTCTGTTTTCCATGTCATCTATAGATGCATTTCCTGTCTATTCAACAAGGAGAGGGGAGAGAAATATCAAAGAAGTTCCATTTTTCTATATTGAGAAATGACAGAAACATGCTATGTATGGTGATTACTGATTAGCAAGCAGGTCTTGATGGCAATGGCTGGAGAAGCGTATAGTGCGCAAACCTAATTTTACTTGTAATTTTTATCAGGTACAAACAGGAAATGTTGGAAGCTGTTCTCCGTTAGCAAATAGCTCAGTTGGACTATATACAGAAACAGCAAGCAACTTTCCATGTCATTCACATGGCACCTCTCCAAATCAACAGTCCTATGGGAGCAACAACATCAATGACATGGGATCTACTAATATATATCTTAGCACAAAACTGGATGCTTTTGACAAGAAACCAGAGTCTGTGACTGGGATTGAGTCATTTAATTCTTCTGCACTTCAAACTGTGCAGAACAGTAGTATTTCTTCACCTCAGCAGATAATCTCTGTCAAGGCAGAAAATGCTGAAATGCTAAAAGCACAAGTGGGAGGCTCTGAACAAGGATTCCAAGTGAAGTGTAACCATTGTCAGTGTAACCATTATAATCACAATTTCGACAATACTACAATAGAGCTCCAGTCAGATCATGATAGTCATTTTCTGAAAAACTTGACCAAAGCTTACCAGCGAAGTGTTTTTAGATCTAATGTATTTTTGTCTAATGTGTTTGCAGGGTCAGCTGAAAGTAAGGCTGGAAACTGCAATGTGGATAGAAGAGCGGTTGAGAGTGATCATGGGAGTAATGGACAGAATGGAAGCGGCAGTACCTTGACTACTAGAGTGATAATAAATGTGGAAAGCGGCAACGGGGCAGCTGGAAGCGTTGGAATTGGGGACGCAGACAGAAAAAACAGTGGCAACAGGGCAGATGAAGGACAGATTTCATTGAGAGAGGCTGCGCTGACCAAATTTCGTCAAAAGAGAAAAGAACGACGCTTTGACAAAAGGGTAATCTAGTTTGATTATATGTCCCGTAATATATTATTTTTGCTTATTGGAATTTGGTTTTAATATCTTTACAGCATATCTGTTTTGACAGGTTGAGTATAAAGATGTAGTTATACCCTGCTTGTAACATTCTTATAAATCCTACGGCTGTATTGATAGCTTATTGAGATCCTTCTAGAATGGAAGATGCTATATTTACAAATCTACTTTTAGAAGAGCGCCCCATTGGAATAATATCGTGCCCTTGGCATTATCTTTTCTGCCTAGTGCTCTTTACTCGCCAATACTGGATAGTTTACATTACTGTATTGTCTGTTCATACTTAGCGAATCTCGTGATCATCATCATGTGATCATTAATGAGCACTGCATAGTCTAATGTGCTGACATAATTTACTTGCATTCTCCTTTTACAAATATCAGGTTCGATACTACAGCAGGAAAAAACTAGCTGAACAACGGCCTCGTATCAGGGGACAATTTGCTCGAAGTACAGTGTATGTTGCTATTTGCTGTCAAGTTTTTTCCTTCTATATAGTGTTAATTATAGAACTGTTCGGTTAATTTTTTGAATTTACAAAAAATTCAGGTCAGACAAAAGGGAAGAAAAAGATATCCGGAATGATAATTCTAGTGATGGTCCACCTTGACACCCGCTTAGGTGCCGATGCTGATCAGTAATTTGACTCATTGCGTTCCAGTAAGTCAGTAGCTGCTTCTGGCTGCGTGTCATCATGACTAGTCCGTGAGTAGAGACTTGTACTCTGAAAATGGATATTAATGTTTATGATTCAACTTTTAAAGATAAAGACGATGCTTTAGACTCCATATATCGATGAATTAAAAAGACTTGGATGGACCTATTGATTTTAATAAAGTTAATTCTGACGACATTAGCTTTTCATCTCAGCGCCTAAATTTCGGTGATGCTATTTAAATTTGCACTGACAGTACACTATGCCTGCCTTGATTGGTCTCTGAAATACTCTGTTTTTTACCGTTTCTCTTGAATTTCCTGGAGTGTATTTGTGACGGAACAGAGTTAAAGCAGTTTCTTCACAAAGATAGTTGCTGTATGCAGCACGAATAGGCTATTACAGTGGAGCTAACATCAAGCAATAAATGTTCTAGTTAAGTATCTATGTAGCTGGGTTTGTGCATCGGCTGTCCACTTGGGATGGAAATTGAACTCTTGTTTCTGACTTGTTCAACTAATATATACCTAAAAATCGAAATATCACCATTCAATTCATTTCAATCAGGGCATTGCATGTTGGAAGGAAACATGTTAGGCAATACCTTTTTCTTTTAGCTAAAAAATAGTAAACCATTAGCAGACCCTAACTGGGTTCGTTGAGGCATGGGGGACCATGGCACTGGCAGAGTTGCCTAGCCTGCTTCATTTACAGCCTAATTCCAGATGTTGGCTTGGCAAATTGGATTTCTACTGTAGCAACTTTTTAGGATCTTAACCCAACAAGCTTATGTGACCTGACTTCAATTACAGCCAAATTCCAGATGTTTGCCAGATTTGACTTGTTGGATAGTCCTACTTCCTTGGATAATTTCCACGTGAATTCTTTAATCTCAGAATGGTTACAATAAATCAAGTGACCATGTTCAAATGGGTACAACAACACAAGTTGATCAGAACACTACATAACGGTATTATTACTTTTACGGTCCTGGGCTTAAACATTCTTACTGCTAAAATATTGAACTGACCATGTTCTTGTGCAAATGGGTCCCCACATAAAGGAAGTTCCTTTACCTAGGAATTATCAATTATGACTCTATGATATGGTATGGGAATTCATGGTGATGGGGAATCGTCCTCAATATGGCCTAATACTAGTTCCTTGGCTTTCTTTGACTGGTCCATGTACGTGCCCTTTTTCATTGGTTAGTCTTGCTTCCAAAAGTCAATTCATCAATTTGTTGTCTCTGCCATTCAAGTTCAAATGATGGTGGAGATTCTGTTCATAATAAAACAAGTATACTAGGTAAAAGGTGAAAGCTCTGACTTTTCCTCTCCAATGAGTACTACTAATGGAATTTGCCAATTTGGAGAACAAGTTCCTGAACATTCTGTAGTGTAATCTCAAGCTCCAAACCAAAATGATACTAGTACTGAATTGATGGATGTGAACAGAGGAAAGAGCAAGAGTTTAATGAGTAATATACTACTCAATCAATTACTACTAAAAAAGAAATACTAGATGGAATTTGAAACTGAACTCGTTATAACTAAAACCCTTCATATCCGAATTGGTGGTCAATCATAAAGTCCAAATAAATGGTGTTACCTAAGCTCTGACAAGCAATTTAATGGATTTAAATATTTTCCTTTCCCATGTAGCCATTTGATTTGAAACGAAGCCGTACAGGTGCTGCCCTTTTCTAGGAAATTAGGTTTTGAGATTACTTCGAATTAGTAGTGGGCAATCAGTAGAGTAGATTGAATTGAATGGACTGAATCTGATCACAAGTGATACTACATCGTATCTCTTCCTCTTAATGATACTATCCCTTTATGTTGTTTAATTACTCCTAAAAGCTCCAGCCTTCAACCATTAGTCACTACTCTAAATATAAAGCGCTTTCCAATCAGCGTAACTCTGAAGGCATCCCTTGGTGGACAAAATGTCTTTGAAAATTGTCTTTATAAAAGTGGAAAATCTACCAAACTGCCAATATAATAAATAATTCTTTCCTTTTAAAATGATAAGATAAGATTTATAAAGTTTTATGTTAAAAAATATATAAGTTATTTTTTAATTTTAAAGAGTAATTAATATTTTTTATATATTTAGTTTAAGAGATAAAAATATTAAATAATTTTATTTATTCAAAATTATAAGACGATGTTACTTATTTTATATTTTTTTAAAAAATTAGTTAAATAATTAAAAATAATATATTTTTATTTAATATTTTATTTTTTAATTAAATACTTAAAAATATTAAAATAATACTTTCAATAAAAATATTTTAAACAAAATATTATAAACTATTCCTTAAAGTCAATAAATAAATCAGCTTTATACGGAGTGTCAAGTATGTCCACTAGATACGACAAATAGAATTATCAATTTGTTTTGTTTTGTTTTTGGAATCATCATTCTGCCATTATCAATTTGTATTCTCAATGACCTTTTTCTTTATTTCACCGAGCTCAAACAAAACCATACGTGACGTGAAGGTTGTTTCCTCCTCTTTATTAATTTGGACCGAAGTATTTAGGATTTTTTTACTAGAAGGTGTTTAAACACTTTTTTTTTTTTTTATTAACAACTCTTTCTTACTTAATATTATTATTAGAGATGGTGTGAGTTAAAAGTTTTTATATATAAGCAATATTTTTTAAATGAAACCACATCTAAAAAATGAGAAAGTAGAAAAGCATGGAAGAAAGAGAAAAGCACGTAGAAATTGATATAAAATTTTTGTAGATCTATTTAATGAATACCTTATATCAATTTCTATGTATTTTTCCCTTTCTTTCTTGATTTTTAGGAAAAATTATATAAAATAAAAAATATTATCATAGTAAAATATATAAAAATATAATAAAAATAAAGTTAAACATGAAGTGCATTACTAAAGATGTTGTTATAAGTTATTTATTTATTATTTCGGGGTTTCCTATACTATCCATAAGATATGATATCATTGATTCTATTCAATAAATTTGCGATATAAACTTGTGATATTAGTAGTATTTTATATGATTAATTTCTCTTAAAATCACAAAAATAAAAATTATTTATCAAAATACCATTCACTCAAAACTATTTCTAGCTAATTGAGTTGGCGTTTTTACACAAACTTGTTTCGTAGTGGCGCCAAAGTAGTTGGTGTGCCTCAATAATGGTTTTTTTTTCAAGTAAGGTGCCAGTCAAGCTGGCCGTCCTCACACTGTATATAAAAAAGTTATTTCTTATTACCCAAGCAACATAAGAAAAATTACATTTTTATATCCTATATTTTTTTAAAAAAAAATCACTGGTTTACTTTTTAAAAAAGTTAAAACTTTCAACATTTCACATAAGAACACTTTAGGCAATGAAGTTAATTGTAAAAGAACATAATAACTCTAGTAATTTCTTTATATAAGTGTTTTTTACTTATTCATTTAAATATTAATGTGAGACAAGGAGTTGTTTTTTTTTTTTAAAAAAAAAAATTGAGTTGCTTATTGCAGTAGAAATAAATTTTTATCTTACATTACTAATGTTTAAATAAATAATTGAGAAGAAATCCTATATAAAAAAAAGATAATGAACTAATTACACTTAAGTATATTATTAAGGCATTCCCACATAGAATAGCTAATATGGCAATTTTTTTATTTTATATTTTTTAAAAAGAAATAAATCTGATCGGTTGTGACTTTAAGTTTTTTTTTTTTTATGAAAAAATTTAGTTTAAAGGTAGTGAGATGAAACCTTCGACATGAAGACGCTACTATACTTGGCGCCTTTATTGCTGGCTTCTTTACAAAGGCATATTTGGCTTTTTGCAATATATATCTTTGAAAGTGCAATTTTGTTTAATGTTTTTAAAGGTAAGATATTTATGATATATTAAGTAATATTTTTTAATTAATGATATTTTAGTGAATAATTTTATTTTTATATTTTTTAGAGTTTGTAGTATAGTCAAATAAATAGTATTTCTCATCAGCAATAGTCCAATTAAAAGGACCAAACCTTAATGCAGTGCCATCTGTATGCAGCTTAATTTATCACACATCATTTATCATTAATTAAATGTTATGTTTCAAATTCTGAATATTAAAAAAGTTGAATGGATGCGTACCAAAATCAAGTATCAATATACTTTAAAATTTTGGTTGAGTAAAGTGAAATAGTGTCTTATGTAACAAATGATAAATTCAACCCCCCACAAATATAAATTCTTTATAAGTGGTTAAGTGTTCTCAGAATTCATAAACTGTTTTTTTTTTTTTTTTAAACCCTTAAATTGGGGTACCATTGCTTAATCCTATTTTTTTTTTTTCTAAAAAACAAATACCAATATATATAGAGAAAGGGACATATATGAATACTTTTGCTATTTTTTTAATAATTTATTGTATTTTTTTTTTTATCAATTTTACCCTTGAATTATGTGATTTCGAGACATTGATCATATATGTTAAATTTTGTATCATATACCAAAATTCTTGAATCTTTAATATATGAGAATATTATTATTTATAATTTAAAATATTCTTATTTCATAAAATGAGATTATATAATAAAATATCAATCAATTCTAAATTTTCATAAGCATAATTTATTATATGAGAATTTTTTTAATGAGAATGGTTTTATTTTTTAAAAAAAAAAATGATTGAATTTATAAAATCTATGTTATATAAAGCAAGACTTATCTTTGAGTAAAAGAGTTTCTTTTGTGTGTGTATATATATATATATATATTTCCGAGCGTCTCTTTCAAAATCATGCTTTACTATTAATTTATTATTCTTATAATAAAATAAAAGACTTATGATATTAATATTATTATTCTAAGTAGCGTGGTTTACATTGTTGTGGTTACAAGTGTACTATGTGGATTGAACGCTTTCACTTTCTTATTCTTGTAATATACTTTTTGAGATCACCATCACTAACCAAAACTCATCGTTGTGACCAATATTTTATTCACTCCATGCCCACTGTTTGAATGGTGGAACTTTCTTTATCACTCTCACTCTCAGCGTCATCCTTTGCGCGCCAACCCAATCCTCTGCTGATTAATGGCTACGCGAATCTGATTAGACAATAGACACCGCGGCACGAGTAGTTTGGTTGACGAGAATGGGACGCCATCATATATTTGCTTATTCATATATTTTCTTGTATTTTTGTATAAATTATATTTAATCATCTCACGTCATTTATATTTATATTATAAAGATTTGATTAATTTAAAATTTTATTTAAATTATTGACTATGTATTATTAAATCTTATGTCATAATAAACTCTAAAATTATATTTTATTATCTGTTTTATTATATTTTAAGTAATCAATTATATATACAATTATATAATTTAAATATTAATATTTTATAATACTAAGACCGATCAGATATGATAATATAGACAATGAGACATCAAAAGATGGGAAATTGATTTTGTCTTGTTCTCTTGATTAACATAGTTAGATACCAAATCATATTTCTCTGTTTATCCACAGATTTTACATTCCAAGTCATCATACAATAATTGAACCTAAATCCATTAAATTAATATAAATGATGAATCTAGATATTAAAAGCTAGTAGTAGTATTTTTACTATTAAATAGCTAGAGTTAGTTTAGTTGAAAATAAATATTTATAATTCATGGCAAATAAATATTTATCACCATTACGATATCTAAACTGGAGCTACAACTTCTTCATATCAAATTCACATTAATTAATGGCAGAAATGGCAAACCAAGAAAATTATTTGGTTGACATCCAACCACTGAAATTGGCCAACTACTATTGGCCCTCTCACCGCGTCTAAACAAAATATATAACTGAGGCACATAGATACACGGTAAGTAATAAATCCGACCGAGCAATGATTCGCTGCGGCCATGAGTAGTTGAAACGCACAACGTTATAAATTCACAGTACGGCGGCCAAGCTCCACCGCGTGGATCACCGTTCCTAGAAAAGCTAAAGCTTAATAAAAACAGTAGGATCCCCAAGTGCGATACGCGTAGGCAAGTGGGTCCTACGTATTACGTCAGCGATTGGGCCCGTTTAATTGTTCGAGACGTTGACCTTTTCCTTTTTATTTAGTATTTTTTAGTTTTTCGTACTTTTTTTAAGAATCGAACGGTGATAAGGGCGTTTCTGTGCCACCGGCGGGTTATACAAGGTGAAAATTTCCTCCCTAGGACCAAAGACAATGATCTGTTGCGAACCAGCTCGCACCAAATCGTTCAACGGCAATGAATATACGCCACGTCAGCGTGAAACTGTTTGATAAACGAGTAGGAGATATTATAGCCACCGTAATTCCCAAACAGCCCCTGGCGAAGAATGACAACAAACTCTGCTGATTATAAATCTCTATGTCCCAAATGACAGAAAACTTGGCTTGTCTTTTTCGTGGCTTCTTCTGATTGGTCACTCCCAAAACAATTTTTTTGCAATTCATGTCCACCTCATGTAGTCCTAGAAACTATTAAAGCACCAAGAACGCCCAGAACATCTGAAGGGCTCTCTCCCAGTTTATGACACTCATCCTCATTTTTCTGTGCTTTTCATGTCTGGTTGGCTGGTCTCTGTCGTGGGCTCTGGTTTTGGGTGTAGCTGGGACTGAGAGAGAGCATGGGTTGTTTTCCTTGCGCAGGACAATCAAGTAAAAAATCGCAGAGAAACAGCTGTAGAGAGAACAGCATGTCAAATCATCTTACTGAAGCAGGTAAATTTTTGCCAATGATTTTGACTCAGTTAACTTAAATGTTAAGGATGAAACGCATTTTCAGAACCAGAAAGAAGGATTCTACCCTTTTCGTTGATCATTCGGATTCTCCCCCTCTCCCCACCCTCTCCCTTTTTAATAGATTTTGTATTCTTTTATCAAATTCTTAAATGCGACAGCTCTGTTTCTTTTCTTCGAGTATCTTAACAAGCTTTTATCTTTTTGCCTTGCGAAAGGAAAATTATGAATTTGGTTTTTGTTTTTATTTGTGTTGAATAACGAAATCGGTTATGTTGGTCCGTGGTAATGTTTCATCTAGCAGTACCGTTTCTCTCCTCTTCTGTCGGAAGTTATTGGATGAATTTTGAAGTTAAATAGTCTGTTTAGAAGGCTTAAAAGCAGTCGTACTTCTTTCCTTCTTCGTCTTTAGTGTTTCTTGCGTGGTTGGGAAGCCCGATCCATAATCCAAAGCCGGTCTTGTCATTTTGCGGTTGATGATTGTGGGTTTCCTAGTACCCTTGGATTAAAATATTTTTGTTTCTTGTGTTTGTTCGATTCATGTATATCTTTTGCCATTTTGTTTGATCTTTCCCTCACGTGTATTTTGTATCTGTTATAGATACGGTCAAAGTCGATTTGAATGTCAATGGTGAGAAGGAAGCTGTCTCTAAGGATGATCAACTTTCTCTGGACGTGAATAATTTAAATTTGAAAGAAGAGGTTTCCAGGGATGAAACAGGTAATGGTTACCGGGCAAAGACATTTACGTTCGAAGAACTTGCGGCTGCAACAGGAAATTTTAGGTCTGATTGTTTTTTGGGTGAAGGAGGGTTTGGGAAGGTTTACAAGGGGCACTTGGATAGAATAAACCAGGTTAGTTCAGAAAAAAACTATTGCAGTTTATGCCTTTAATACGGTACGGCATCTAGTTAATTGGCAATTCATTAATGGTTTTTGTCAATTGGGGGTGGGATTAAGTTTTGCTGTTGTTCCTGCAGGTTGTAGCTATCAAACAACTTGACCCTAATGGACTTCAAGGAGTTAGGGAATTTGTGGTTGAAGTGTTGACATTGAGTCTAGCAGATCATCCTAATCTTGTCAAATTGTTTGGCTTTTGTGCTGAGGGAGAGCAGAGGTTATTAGTTTATGAGTACATGCCATTAGGATCTTTGGAGAACCATTTGCATGGTATTTACTTGCTGTCATACTAAAATCTCATTTTTCTTCATATACTGCAGCTGAATTCTTAATCATCATGGTTTTTGTCTTTAATGCAGATCTTCCACCTGGTAGAAAAGCTATTGATTGGAATACAAGGATGAAAATAGCAGCTGGTGCAGCTAGGGGTTTGGAATATTTGCACGATAAAATGAAGCCTCCTGTCATATATCGTGACCTAAAATGCTCAAACATTCTGCTAGGCGAGGGATATCATCCCAAGTTATCTGATTTTGGCTTGGCAAAAGTTGGCCCAAGCGGTGATAAAACTCATGTTTCAACAAGGGTTATGGGCACTTATGGGTATTGTGCTCCAGATTATGCAATGACGGGTCAGTTGACATTCAAGTCGGATATTTACAGCTTTGGGGTTGTTCTTCTGGAGCTCATTACAGGCAGGAAAGCCATTGACCACACGAAATCTGCCAGAGAACAAAATCTGGTAGCATGGGTATGTCAATACTCTTTTTACCTAGCCCCACTGTTTGAAGTAGTGACTTTCCTTGCTTGATTGAATAATGTGGCTAATAGGATTTTAGTTGTGTTATGTTATGTGTTACTAATTTTTGCGAGGAATTTATAAATTCATATAAGCTTTTCTAGTTTTTTTTTTTTTTTTTTTTTTCTGTGCATAAGGTGTTGCATTGGAAGAGAGCTAACATCGGATTAGCATTAAGGTAGGCAGTGCAAAATAAATTAACAGAAGAGCTAACTCAAGTAACCAAGTATTGATATTCCTGGGGGGCTTTTTATATCTGATTGATTTATCTTGGTTTTGATATAAATCTACTTGTGGGCTGTTTATATTTCAACCATTACAGATACTTGCTTGTGGACTTTACAAAAGATTTACACAAATTGATCTGGTTATACCTTGTGAATTTTTCTTGCAGGCAAGGCCATTATTCAAAGACAGGAAAAAGTTCTCACAAATGGTTGACCCATTGCTTGAGGGTCAATACCCCGTGAGAGGTTTGTACCAAGCTCTTGCTATTGCTGCAATGTGCGTTCAAGAGCAGCCTAATATGCGGCCCGTTATAGCTGATGTGGTTACAGCCCTAAATTACCTTGCTTCCCAGAAATATGATCCCCAAAGTCATCCAGTACAAAGCTGCAAAAGAAGCCCGTCTTCTCCGAAAGTAAGAAGGGATGATGACCTTACACATGTTGGTAATGGGGATCAGACGGATAGATCTGAAGACTGAAAGAAACAGTGTTATTGGCGTTTCTTATGCGCCTCGTTATCCATTTTTGAACAGTAGGAGATAACAGGTGCTTTTTCAATCTTTGATCTTTCACATAAAGAAAATTTCTACCTTTCTAGAACCGCCCGGTGTACATGTGAGATGGTTTTCTTGTATTTAAATTTAAGATACTTCCTTCTTAGTAGGAATCTTCTTTTGCCCATTTGTTGAAGTGTAGCCTCAATTATAATAAATGACTTCCTTCATCTTGATATTCTTTGGTCAAGTTCTTTTTCAATCATTTATTGAGTCTATTCCCTAGATTTTGCACAATGTGTAGTTTTGCCTGGCAACCTTAGTTTGTTTTGCTGAAGATAGTAAAGAACATTTTTTTGGAAGAAAAAAAAAAAACATAACAGTTAAGAGCAAGACGGGGATTGTTCCAACATGAATGATGGATGAGAACTATGCAGGAATAGAAAAAGGTTCAAAACTTTAGCATGTGAAACAAAGTACAATATCTTTGGAGTGAATGCGCTCCAGGAAAATTTACACGGCAAAATTACGTGGACATGGTGTCGCATGTAGCTTACATAAATGACGAAGGCAAAGTAGGTTGAAGAACTCGCAGCATTGATTCCGTTTCTGCAAAGAATATTTTGGTTCCTGATAATATTTTGTGACATTACGACATTGCTTCTATGTCGTTCGGTCAAAAATACGAAAGCAGTATTGGCATCTGATTCTGATCCCCTCTAGAAGACTAGAACTAGAACGGAGATGATGAACATGAAGGCCAAGGGGTAAAACCTGTTGCTCCCTTACTTATTATTATGTTTATTTCTTGAGATATGCTCCCTTTTAAACCATACTTCGGATCATAAAAAAATATCTGGGTGTTCAGAAAGTTTCAAGGCTGCGAGAGTTCACACTATTCGGATATACGACATTGCTTCCTATGCCGTTCGGCCAAAAGTTAAATTGCAGTATGGTGGCATCTTTTGAGTGAGAGGGGCAAAATAGAACAAAATCGGAAGGCAAAAAATGAATGATAAGCAGTACTTGTACTTCTGCAATAGCAGCGCTAGTCCAGCCAAAACCATTCAGCAAGTCTCGTGCGAGGCACGTGGAAATCGTTCCCGCCCAAAAGTTGTTAAGCAGCCTAACGAACCACGACACACGCACAAGCCTTTAACTAATTGCTCAGAATCGCAGAGATTAGAGATCCACTTACCCTCTCTCTTTCTCTGTTTCTTTCTGCGTGTGAGAGAGCGATCGCATGGAAATGCAGCAGAGACCTTCGAGCTCGGCTTCTCGCCTTTCAGGGGAGCAGAGATCCATCCATATAACACCAACAGAGCATCCAGAAGCAAAGCGAAGAAGGACCAATGATGATCTTGACGGACTTCCACTTTACGATCCCCGGAGCACCATCGGAAAAAGGGAATTTTCTCATTCACGGTCAGCGGGGAAGTGGATTCATGCAATCCCTGTGCTTGTGCTGTTCTGCTTCTTCATGCTCTGGTGGTTCTCTTTTCCAGGTGCCAGAAATTATCTGATTAATCAACATCCAGATTTTCATAATTTCTTTTCTTTTTATCCTTTTTTATAACTATATTTTTTGCATTACTTGTTTTAATTTGCCATCTCTGTTTTAATTCTTTTTCTTGAAGTTGAATTCTGGTTACTAATTGATGATATCCTTGTGTTGATAGAGCCTTCAATTTCTGTTCTTCAGCGAATTCTTGTGCACCTTGAAGTATTTCTTGACTATTCTAGCGTGAATCTCTGTTTATAAATGAAACACTCATTTTCCCCCGTATGTTGTCATGTAATAGACTCAGAAAGTGGCTCTCAGATTTTATGTTTATTGGGTGCTCGGATTAGAACTCTGTAGATGAGATTTGGGCGCCAAAAGCAAACGTTGGTTTTCAATTTCTAAACCACGGTCTTGTAAATTCTTTGTTCTCTGATCTTTTCTTCACTGTTGTTACCATATACATACATGCTGCTAATTAATTTAAAATTCTGAATTCCCACACCCCTCTCCTCTTTAAAGCAGCATTAGATAATTATTCCAGAAAAATAAAGTATTCATTTGGAGCTACCTTCAATGTACCAATAACCTCTCTTTTGTTAACAGTGACTGTGTTGATTGAGGATGGTAGAATTACAGCCATACGCCAGAGTAATACATCAATTCTTAATGATACTCGTATTGATCTCACCATATTGGCAGTATCTGCAACTCCAATTCCATCAATTCTTCAAAATCTGTCAAGCAACAATGAACCTGACTTGCATGTGCTGAGTGCACCAAATTGAAGAACCATTTTTCTGGTCAATGTTGCACAAGAGAATGACATACACGCTGAAGAAAAATTTTGAGACGCTCACTGATGAGATAGAAATATTACCCGAATGTGTGTTTCATACGACAGTGTATGACAACTAGACGTCCTCTGTTACAATGGGGGGAGAAAAAGGAACTTGTAAATAGATGAAGGCATTCCAAGTCAACTACTGCTCTTGTTGAATTTACATATTTGAAAAAAAGGAAAACAAAAAAAAAAAAATGCAGAAGATGACAAAACTGTAGCTTGTGGTTTCGTGACATATGTTCAATTTTTGTTCTGTGAACTGTCCTGAGTAATCAATGTTGCATGATTCATGAAGAGCCCATACAGAAAAGGAATGACCCCTTAGAGTTTCTTTAACGGGAGTCATTTAGGGAAGTGCACATATGTGCAATGAGAGGAAAAGTGATTTCATGAGTAGAGGAGGCTTTGTTGGCATCCAGCAAGGAGAGAGAAGATTCTATACATCATTTATTCAGAGAATGGTGCATAGGCATTTAGCAGGCCCAACTTGTACTTGAAATAGTAAAAAGGAAGTGGAGTAAAGAAAGGAGAAAAAAAAAAAGAGAGGTTGATGATGTGAAGTAATTTGTAAAGTTTATTTAAGTAATTTATATGGGTTATATTATTAGAAAAAATTTTATTTTTAAGTTGCACAGACGATGTGTCATTATGGGACCTACTAAAAATTATTAAAAAATTAATTATAAAATTTTTGTAAGTTGTATGGTTAAAAATACTCTTATTTATTATAAGATGGTCTTCAACTTAATAGCCCAAAAACAATAGCCTAAATTGTAGGATGGTCTTCAACTTATACCCTCACCCTCTTCTCTTCCGGAAATATATTTTCAGTAGTGTAAAATCACTTCTGAATAATTAGGGTGGTGCAAAAATTAATCGCCTAAATTGATCTTTATTTTTCCCCTTCCCAGTCGTCACGATCGATAGAAGTTTGTCATGGGTCATGGGCCACTAGAATCCAAAGTGATTTTAAGTTAGAGATATTGTCTGCAAACGAGCAATTGACAAGAGCAAGTACCGGCAGGAACTTGCAGCGAGTGATAACATCATAACAATTAACAAGGGAGCCCGTAAGTCTTGTGCGACATGAGCTAGACGGGGAAAACCGAAAGCGATCAGACGGAGAACAGAAGCGCTTTAAAATTTGCAAGCTATTTAGTTATTCAACATAGATGGGTTCACCATGTGTGCAACATGTGCTTATGTGGCAAATAAGCCAAGCATCGGATCAGACGTGACCCTTGCTCGACTATCCATTCCCTCTGAGTAGTTAACACATAAGATGACTTTCTTATAACAATACTATGCCACAAGAATTTATGCAGACTTATTTTTTATAAATTATTTTTTATAATCAACTAACAAATAAAAGATAAAAAATATATATAAAACTACATGAATGAAACATTTTTCATACAATAATACAAAGTTGTAAACACATTCTCCATTTGCATCTATTTTTTATATTTTTTATTACAATTTTACCCATATAATAGTTAATACTATTAAATGTAGGGGTATTACCTTTTCCCCTTCCCACCTTTACCATTAACCACCCCCCTCACTTAAATTTTTTTCAAAGTGCCTAAATTACCCCTGTACACACATTACCCAATGAAAGAAGGACAAAACGGCTCTACACATCCGTTTTGCATTATAAACGGATGTGCAGAGCCGTTTTCACCTTAGAACGGCTCTACACATCCGTTTAACATATTAGAGTCATTCTCGTCGATCCACTCAAAATTACAAAGTTCATATCTCGTTTTATAGTGCGATTGAACTTCAAATGAACAGCACACACCTAGAAATCACTTCCTCTCCTCTTTCAAAGTAAAAAAAATAGCAAGAATAAGAAGGTTCAGAGGTAAGGGTTTCGAAGGATATTAGCAGAATGGCTTCGCCGGGGGGGGGGGGGTCTTTAAGCCCGAAGGGCAATTTAGTCTTTTCACACAGTTAGGGGTGGTCAATAGAAAAGTTAAGGGTGGCCAAAGGTAACTACCTAAATGTAGACGTACAAATATGTAAATAGCATGAGTGGTGAATTCAAGAAGTGTCACATCCAAGAAAATGAATGAGCCGTAATTCTCAAAATTTATGTATAATTTATATTTAGCTCCTTTAAATCTCGATTTTTTAATCTCAAAGTCCCCTTTATCCAAATCCCAAATTGCATTTTCCTTTTCTCAAAGCAGAAGTAGTTCACATGTGTATGGGACCCACAGCATCCGAGGCTAGTCCCCCCATGTTTGCCTTTCGGATGCTCTCACCCTTTTTTCGTTAATTTCTTGTTGGACAAGTCTAAGGAGTGAAAATGGTTCTTCCCAACCCCCAAGCTAGAGGTCAGATTACTAATATTATCAAGTTAGTTCTTCTCAGTTCCTCCTAATAGATATATTATAAGATTCACTGTACATTGTTCAACCAGATAAAAGAATTAACAGACAAGAACAACAGTTTAGATTTTTATAAATCCAAATGTTGGAACCTTGAATCTATTTCGCAAATATATAGTATTAGAGATAAATTCTATTTTTTCTTTAATTGCGTGATGCCAGTCAAACAGAAATGTGAGATGAACAGTTATCATGAGGTCACAAAAAGAAGGTTCTTGATTTAACTCACAAGTTAAGGTTGACTATTTGTTCCGTCTTACCAGCTAACGCATTATTTTTGTAATCTTAAGAGTAAAACCTCATTTTGGTGCATGGTTCTTTCTTTGTGTGCCTTTTCGTTCCATATGTGAATATATACTATTCTATCTGCTTTTCAATCTTCCTGTACTGTACTTCGACTAAAAAGTCTTTGCGATTCTGTTTGTGTAGTCACAATAATATGATATAACTCTACAGCTCATAATCTCCACAAAATAATTAATGAAAGACAGAAGCTTCGTGTGGCACATCCATTTCTATAATTACGTGTCTCTGCCTAAATCTATCTATATCAAATAAAATAATGTCTCAATTAAGGAGGGAAGACAAGGATAAAAATCTCACAAGCAAGATCACTGGGATATGCAGAATAAGATGGACCCCATATCCAAAAATAAAAAAAGAAAAAGAAAAGGGATTTGTAATTTTATTTTATTTTTTTTTGAGTTGCGGGGAGGGGGTTGATTATTTGTATATACTCGATATTTGTATGATAACTTGTCCAAGGTATTTACATCGTGATCATCAAGTTGAACATGTCGACGAAAGAAGCACTTCGCTTCCATTCATTCATTTGAGCAGTAGCTGCCAGTGCCACATCAAATTATCAAACGTAGCAGTCGCCATTCTGTCCCACTTCATTACAAAACTAGGCACGTGTTTGATGATAATTTGTGGTCATATTCATACATCGTCCAACATGAGCAAGATGGCTTCACGTGTCCACTGATCAAAGCCATTCCCCTTTATGACTTGTGACCATGCTTTTTTGTATGCTCAAATTTTGCGCAATTCATGATTCGCAGATACCAAAAACTGGTAGATCTTTACCATTTCAGGCTGTCTGCTTTTGTTGTTATCCTCAGCTATTAGTCCACTACGCAGACACAAAGGCACAAACAGTGTTCTCCTAGGAGCAACCGGTCGGTAGAATCTGCAAAGATCAACGTGACTCAGACGACGTACACATTTTCCCAGCTTTTGCTGCTTTTCTTGCTTGCCAACCCATTTCCAGACTGTCAACTACGCAGAGCAGAAATCATTGCAGCTAACTTGGTATGAGGTTAGATGAAGAAACTACTAGTATTCTGTTTTCCCTTTGTGTGTGTGATGAGATTTTTCTTGATCTTAAATGATTTAAGAGGCTGAGAAAGAGAGTGTAGAAAACGTTGACGGTGGGCTGGGATGGGAAGCCAAACCTCTTCGACATTGATTCTCTCATGTATATACTTTTTCTTCGACTCTTTCTGCCATTCAAATTTATATATAGAACATCATTTCTTTGTCGTTTCTCATAAAAATGAAATAAGATCATCTACCTAGTACCTCGTCAGCGCTTTCTGAACAGTGAACAGATCATATGCTGTACAAGTTAGAAACCTTCAAATTTATTAGTCAACCTGCTTCTCAGCTTCATATTCGTGCATGACTCAGCCAACTTGAGGTATTTCTGAACTCTGATCAATATCATTCTTTTACACCCTGCCATAATATTCTCAACCACCCAACTTGCTTCTAACTCTGTTCTTAATTATTCACTTTTGAACTGTTCTCTCTCTACTTCTCTAAGTCTCGTTCGAGTAAATATACAGTACCTTTTTTTGCAAGTTTGAGGAGATTTTCTCATTAATTTAAGGTTAGGTTCCTCACAAAACTTCTCACCAACCAAACGATGCCTAGTTGTAAAATTTGTTTCCGGCCAATGTCATAATACTTACTTTCCTACGAAGAGAAACACTCTGCAGTATGTAGAGCATTCATCAAATCATCGTAGTCAATTTGCTTCCCCAATTATTTTTTGATTTCCATGTGTTCTGTTCCGATTTATCTCACCTTGCGGACAAAAGGTAACTGTTATTGTTCTGTCATAATTAGCGAACAACCCAGACAATGTATTCGTCTCATTGTTCGTGTATTAATTTATGTTTCCCTGTCACTTGTCCAGTCACCTAAACTGATCCCACAGCCAGTGGACAAAACTGCCCAAGAAAATGCGAGGCCCTCAAAATTTTTGCTGTGATCTAACCATAATTAAAGAGCCTAAGTTAGCTAAATGAGCAAAGTTGGTATGACCAAATAAGCCCTCAAGGAGTCATTAATTACCCGTACAAGTCTTTTTCTATTTCACAACCATTCCCAACACCATCTCCATCCAACAGTCCCCCTTAAATTAAAAACAGTGGCCCACTTTTCGTCCCCAGAAGTGCAAGGGTTGATTTTTGATACAAAGAGAATGCTGGCAATTGAAGTACATATTCAAATTCTCGACTTAGATTCTTCGATGCATACTTTTCTAAGTGAAGTTCGGAACTGATTCTAAGCGGTCTGGGGGTGGGACACAGTGTTTATGAGAACTAATATGAGATAAGAAAGAATTTGATCTCTTATGTAAGTTTTACTTAGGCATTGTGCTCTTTCTTCACTAGCTTAGCCTTATATAGATATTCTCATTTTTGATTATGATCACGTTAACATATTGCAGCAGAGCAAGCCATGGAAAAGTCAGATAAATCAGCAAAGCAATCATCGTCACAAAGACCCCCTTTTCCCAGAGAACCTCGTGGTTCTCTCGAAGTCTTCAATCCTTCCTCCTATGCAGAGGACAAGACAACCAACTTGCCGTTCCGTTCGCAGCCCAAGTGGAAAAGCTTGTTGGAGCCAAAAGCCAGCCACGAGCCAGAACCAACCAAGCTCTCCCCTTTCAATTCTGATTTAGCAGATGAAATTACAAGCACTGCATGGATGGCCCTTAAGGAATCCAACCCACCCCCACAATCGTCGTCACCGCCCCCTCAACAGACCCTTTCTTCTATTTTCAACGACCACGCCGAGCGGGGCCAGAAGTCGCCAGCCATCACCAACCATTTGTCTGGAGAAGTCGGTGCGGCGGCGCAGAGAGCCGCAGAGTGGGGTTTGGTGCTGAAAACTGACACGGAGACAGGAAAGCTGCAGGGAGTGGCCGTTAGGAACTCCGGCGGGGACGAACCAAATGATAAAGAGGCGGGAACTTCGAGAAGGAACTCGAACAACTCGGTAAGAAGCTCCGGCGACTCGTCGGACGACGGAGGAAGAGAATTCCTCCGAGGAATTCCAAGAATTTCCGAGGACTTGAAGGATGCTTTATCTACGTTCCAACAAACTTTTGTTGTCTCCGATGCCACTAAACCTGATTTTCCGATCTTGTATGCAAGTGCTGGGTTCTTCAAGATGACGGGTTATACATCCAAGGAAGTCATAGGGAGGAATTGGTAATGTTTATTATTTTTTATTTTGATTTTAATTGTTTAATAAATAAAAAACGACTAAAAAAATGGTAACGGGTTTCAAACTGTAATAACTAATAACGGTAAAAGGTAATTTCGTTAACAATGTTTTAACCGCGGGTGTTTTGGCGGGCGTCGGCTCCAGTCGTTTTTTACAGGGAGCGGGAACATATCCGGAGGAGGTGGCAAAGATAAGGGAAGCGTTGCAAGAAGGGAGGAGTTACTGTGGGAGGCTACTCAACTACAAGAAGGATGGGACGCCATTTTGGAACCTTCTCACAATTGCGCCGATCAAAGACGAAAGTGGGAAAGTCCTCAAATTTATTGGGTTAGCTTAATTTCCCTTTACATTCTATACATTGATTTGGTATTTTTTGGTTTTAGGTGACGTCGTTATTGGGGACCTTAAAATCGACCTTCCTGCCCACAAGCTATATTTGATATATTTTTTCTAAGAAAAGGGCGGGGGAGTTGTATGAATCTGGCATGATAATGACCACTCAAATATCATTTTCTTTTTGTACCAAGGGAAGTCTTTGGTATTAAAATTAAAATACATAATAAACCATCTGGACAATTGAATAACCTTGTAAGAAGAAAAACTAAAACATTAGTTGTGGTTTAAAATAAAAGGTATGGATGGTATGTTAGAAGGTAGGACATCAAAATTGTCTTACATAAAAAATGACCAAAAGTCTTGTGGATATACGCCTATACTCAATAAATCCAGCTGCCAGTCTATCTCTCTTTTCAGGCAAAATAGATAAAAAGGTAAGAGAAATGAAAGAGACTACTATAAAGCAAACTAATTGAGAGCCTTTCATTTTGGGCCAATTCAAACCTTGACATTGATTGCTTGTGGACCGGGGCTTCAGATAAAGGCACAGTACGTAGTGTAAGTGTAACAAAGTCCAAGTGCTTGTAAATGAACGGTGATGGAGGGGGTTTAGTTTAATTAAGGGGAAACTATATTGTTGGTAAAAATGATCACATCGTATTCTGGAATGCTTTTTTAACATCTTTTCCGTGTGTGGGTGATTCTGGCAGAATGCAAGTGGAGGTTAGCAAACATACGGAGGGTTCCAGGGATAAGATGCTACGTCCCAATGGATTGCCCGAGTCCTTGATTCGATATGATGGTATTGGACACATCTCATATTTCATTACAACTGTCATCTATGTTATTCTGTCACCTGAAGTAATATGGAGAAGTTTATTCAATTCCACAAAGGGAAACAAAATATACACAAACTAAAGTAAGCAGTTTATGTGTCTCACCATTACTATAGACACTTTACTGATCATAATTAGAAATTTGATAGAAGAGGAAACACAATAAAATTAATGAATAAAAATTGAATATAATCATAGTAGAACTATGGACTCTTCCTGGAGGGATGAATTCACGTATGTCATCAAGCCTTAGTGTCAAAAACTTGCATCGAGTAACTCTAGAGAAATGATAATTCAGTCTGTCACAAAGGGATGTTTCAAATTTATTTTTCGACCATCTAGAGGTAGGAGGAAGTTCTTGTCAAATTCTTGTTAAGCGGATTAAGAGGTTGAGTATTAATTGCAGCTCGTCAGAAAGAGAAGGCTACCAGTTCGGTAACAGAACTGCTGACGGCCGTGAAGCGGCCCCGGGCACTAAGTGAATCAGCGGACCGTCCTCTGATGATAAAATCGGGAGGTGGTGAAGAAGAGAAAACAGAAAATGCATCAAGGAGAAAATCAGAGAGTATGGCTTCATTTAGACTCAAATCACATGCGGAAGGTAGAAAGTCAATGCAGCGAATCATTGAGCTGCCGGAAAAGAAACAGAAAAATTCACGTCGCCGTTCTTTAATGGGGTATGAATGTTTCTCAACAGTCGCAGTTCTTTAAAGTTCAGCTCTACAGTCTGCAATTTAGTTTGTAATTTAAGTATGCTCCTATATGATGACGTGCTATGTATGCTCCTGCAGATTCATTAAAAAAAATCAGTCCATTGACGATAGTTTGGACAATGAACTATATGAGGAGGAGAGCTCTGAGAGTGAGAGAGATGAGGGGCCAGATAATTTAGATGACGAAGTAATGCATAGGGAAAAGAGGAAGGGTTTTGATCTTGCTACAACACTTGAACGTATTGAGAAGAACTTTGTCATTACTGATCCAAGGCTGCCTGACAATCCCATAGTAAGATTCCCTTTAAATTACAACACTGGCAATGTTGTGCACCCGAAATGCAGAGCAGCAGATGTATAATAATAACTCTCGTGTTTTAATTTTCAGATTTTTGCATCTGATAGCTTTCTGGAGCTTACTGAGTACAGTCGTGAAGAAATCTTGGGAAGAAATTGCAGGTACGCTTAGAAGTTTCCTTACCATTCCGACGTATATGTAAACTCTAGCGCATATAAACCATATGGTACACGTAAATTTAACTAAATTTGAACTTAACATGGTATATTCATTGCATATAACTGCTCCCATGAAGGATTAGCGAAAATTTTCAAGGAGAAACAGATGAGATGATTGCATACAGAGTACATATAAAGCAAAATCACTAAAACTTTCTGGAAGTTATAAATTCATTGTTAGGTGTAATATACTAAGTAGAAGGAACTGATACACTTTGAAATCCTTTCTGAAAAATTTAAGATTGATATACCTGTACATGATCTATAAGGTCTTTCTAAACGTTGAAATCCAGTTTTATCTATCTTATATGGTATCTGATGTTTACAGATTTCTGCAAGGGCCTGAGACTGACCCCGCAACCGTGAGAAAAATTAGAGAGGCAATTGACAACCAATCAGAAGTTACCGTGCAACTAATAAACTATACGAAGAGCGGTACGTATATTTGACATTCTACAGGGAAATTCATATTAAAATTATGCCATGAGTTTCCCTGTTTATATAATACATTCTTAAGTATCCCTGTTTTAGAATTCCTTTTCAAACTGCATATGCAAAACAGACAATTTAACGTTGTAAAGCTCAAAAATGTAATGTTTCACTTGTTACTAAAGATTTTTATGCTCAACCCAGGTAAAAAGTTCTGGAACCTCTTTCATCTGCAACCAATGCGTGATCACAAGGTATAATTTATAATAATCCTCTATAGGCGTGATATCTTTTTTTATATATTGTTTTACAACTTTCATTTTAGGCGGTTAGTTATGTTTCATTAATCTGTATGCTTAGCAGAACAAAAGAGAGTATTCATATCCTCATACTTAGCCTTTTTCATTTTTCCTTCTATCTTTAACAGGGTGATGTACAGTATTTTATTGGTGTTCAACTTGATGGCAGTAGGCACGTGGAGCCTCTTCACAACTGTATTGCAGAAAATACTGCAAAGGAGGGTGAAAAACTGGTTCGGTCTCTTCTTAATTGCTTCATTAGTTTAATATATATCCAGACTTCGTATTATCTTTACGATGCCAATACAATAACGTTTTCTGTCTGTTAGTCCTTTAGTTTTAAAGTCTAAAATTCTGAATAGCTATTGTTCTAGTAAGGCTATGATGTCCATTTTATGACTAACTAATATTTTACCTGTAGCATTTGATGCTCTAATATATTTTTTTATAGTTGAAAACCTTGTTTGATTTATTATGCTTTATATTTCATCTGAGCGACAAGAAATTAATTTAACATCCGCCACCTTCAGGTCAAAAAAACTGCAGAAAATGTTGATGACGCAGTGAGAGAACTTCCGGATGCTAATATGGTAATGTCTCTCTGGCTATTTGCATCCTTTTAAGAGCTTATGGATGCTAATTTGGTAATGATTTCAATTTGTGACCTGACCTTTTGGCTACCATCAGACACCAGAAGACTTATGGATGAATCATTCGACAGTGGTTCACCCAAAACCCCATAGGAGGCATGATCCCGCCTGGAGAGCTATCCAGAAGGTATATATTACTATGTGTTTGAAAGTATGCCATGTTTTTTACTTGGCCTCGTTATTAGTATTAAACTTAAAAAAATCAGGAACTGCTTATACAAAGTATGACATGACATTGATAAAAGTAGGATTTGCCCAATACTCTTAAATTAAATCACAGTTCATTTGAGATTTGTGCTGAGTAATCATTTTCAAAACAGGATAAGAAAATATTTTAAATTTCATAGTATTCCATGGGGTCCTAAATATTTGAATTTTCTTTTCAACCACTTCTGGAATATCTCATAAGTGTTATGTTTCACTAATTACATATACCTCCATGGTTCTGCAGATTCTAGATAGTGGAGAACAGATTAGCTTAAAGCATTTCAGGCCAATAAAACCACTGGGAGCTGGGGATACTGGCAGGTTTTTTCCCCTCCATTTTCCAGCATTTTGTTTGGTATAACAAGTGGCTTGAGACTAAAGTTATAACCATTAGGTCCATAAGACTATTATGCCCTTGGAACTCATTGCAAACAATGGGCTCAGTATCAAAACTTGCAACTGTACTTTCATATATGTAAAATTTGTTTCAGTTTGGTCGACATCGTCTGCACAAACCAAAATTACATGCCTTTTGATGAACTTTATTGCTCACAAATCACAAGTTACAACCACAATGTTAGTGTTAGCAATCAGTATTTCAAACAGGATGTTTCCTTTATTACCAGTTAAGATTAGTGTAGATGGACAGTTTTGACTCATAGGTCCAAATTTTCTTTTCAGCAGTGAATTTATCTCTAGTTTTTCTGAAATTTCAATTCGAGATCAGAAATGCATAAACTTAGTGACAATTAATTCATTGAAACTTTAAAGCTGTGATAAATTTCTTTGTCCCCATCATTTCTCTAAATCAAGCGTCTGAATCTAATTTATAAACTTGTTTTACTGGTTTGCAGTGTGCATCTGGTGGAGCTTTGTGGAACAAATCAATATTTTGCTATGAAGGCTATGGATAAGGGTGTTATGCTCAATCGTAATAAGGTATTAAATGAGATATATGATTTTTTTTTTTTTTTTCTTTTTCCAGCTATAGTTTTGGCCGTACTTGTCACCTCCTAAATTCTTCCTTGGAAGTTCTTCTATACCATCCATTGGCCTAATTCTCTTTGCCTTTGGTAACGCATGTTAATTGCTATCACTTAATTCAAGTTAGTTGTGAATTCTAAATAAGCATATGCCCTGAATTATTTGATCCTATGAATTCACATAGAACAGTATCTTAGACATGGGCCATGTATTATTTTATGACACTTTTGGTATATATGGTTTCGTTACCTGTATCTACACCGTATCTATTCTAGCCTTGCAAATTCAAATTATAGTAGTAAGTTCCACTTGTCATAATATGATAAGATGGTCTTTGTACAGGTGCATAGAGCTTGCACAGAGAGAGAAATCCTTGACATGTTGGATCACCCTTTTCTTCCGGCATTATATGCCTCTTTTCAGGTTAGAAACTGCAATGTTACTCTAAAAAAAAAAAACTTGCAATCACGAATACCGGGCCACTGTTTCCTATTCGCAAGGAAAGGAAGCTTAAGATTATTTTAGTTATATATATTTTTCACCAATTTCATACTATATAATTTTTACTTACAATTTAACATATCATATTTTTACCATAATTTTTTATTTTATTTTTAATGAAATAATATAAATTTTATTATTGTCCTTCCTTCACTCACATTTTTACTTTTTATTTATTCTCATAAAATCTTTATTTTTCTATTTACTATTACTATAAATGTTGATATTAATAAATATATTATAAAATGTCTTATTATAATTTTAAAATATTAATATATTATTAAAATAAAAATAATTACTTTATTTTATTATTTTACAATATATTTTGATAAATGGCTCATGACCTTCTCTTTAATTCTCAAAACTTCTGCATTAGAAAAAAGCATATTGAATATTGAGACCCTAATTCTTGACTGGAGGGGACACCAAAGGGCTCTGCCCTTCCATCTCTTAGATAGGTAGAGAGGGAGGGCAGAGCTTTTGGTTTTTCATGTTGTCAAAGAGTTACAATGAAAATAGATGGCGAGTGATCGGGTTATGTAAGAATAAGGTTCAAGTCTACCGGTCTAATCAAATATTTTTTTTTTTTATTAAAAATACATAAATTATATTTCAAATCCTATGTTTAGAATGGGTAAAAAATATTATTATTTTATTTTTTTAATTCCTTAATATTTTACTTTCCTTAATATATTTAATTTTATTTAATATATATATTTACATATTAATTATATATTTTAAAAGTAATAAATTATTTATCTTTTTAGATTTAATTTACTTATTTTGACATTCAATTAACTTCTTAATGTTTTTTCATTTTGTCAATTCTTGGCTCTGAATAATTTGCAGACCAAAACACATGTTTGTCTGATAACTAATTACTGTCCTGGTGGAGAACTGTTTATGCTTCTTGACCGACAGCCAAAAAAGGTTCTCAAGGAAGATGCAGTGAGGTATATAACACTAATGATAAAGGCAAAGTATTGAGCACATATTAGTTATAACACATTTGGGCTTTGAAGGCAATTAAGGTTGGAGATAGTGAGGGGTGGGATAAATATACAGTAAGGACATATGATTTGAGGATCCTCTATATTTTTGCCATTTTTTGTTATTCAACGCTACAATCCTTCTGCCCCGAAATCTTTCCTTATTAATTTCATCCATGTGATCCTTGGTCTCCCTTTCGTGTAGAGTTCTCTCATGTGGAGCTTCCCTCTCTCTTCTGTACCAAAGCATACTGTCTCTTTGATGTCCATGGACCATGAGCAAACCATTTTAGTGATCTCTCTATTTTCTTCAGTTTGCACTCCCTAGATCTGTAGTCTAACATCTGATAGGCCATCTATGGGCACGCTAAAGGCATAAATCGCAAGCAGAGATTGTTGGTCATAATTTTAAATTTCAGTGCAGACTTTGTGTCTCCTTGCTTTCTTTTAACCGACACAATTCTTGATGATTGTAGATTTTACGCTGCAGAAGTAGTAGTTGCATTAGAGTACCTTCATTGTCAAGGTAAGTTCCATTTTCATTTTATATCTTTTCATATATTCATGTAATTAAATGAAAATCTTTGTAGTTTCCTTGTGAAACGTTCAATTGATAAAACCTTTCTGAAACTTCTTGATAATGTATTACTTAGGAATCATATGTATTTTTTTTTAAGTCAAAAAACAGTTCACATAAAAACTTAGCTATCGGGTGCAGGTATAGAATTGTTCCCTCTTGCCAATATTCGGAGATCAAAACAGATGTACTTAGAACATTTTTTTCCTACTTGCAAAATTTCCTGCAAACACAATCCTAGAATTAATTATATGGATCATGGCCAATAAAAAAAAAATTGGGTCATTCTTGTCCTAGAATTCCATACTTGCACTAAAAACTTTACTTAAATATTTATGATATATACAATGTTTGATGAGAACGTACAGGTATAATATACAGAGATTTGAAGCCAGAAAATGTGTTACTCCACAGCAATGGGCATGTCTCTCTGACAGATTTTGATTTATCATGTTTAACATCTAGCCAACCACAGGTACCGTACTGATGGGAACTTCAGATAATGTGGTTTTTACTGAAGTTACAAAACCCATTTTTATCTATGCACTGAAACAAGTCCAAAATTGCATTGCATTCTTTGTAGCTTTTGATTCCAGCTACGAATGAAAAGAAGAAAAAACAGAAAGGTCATCAGGCTCCAATATTTATGGCTGAGCCTATGAGAGCATCAAATTCTTTTGTGGGCACAGAGGAGTACATAGCCCCGGTTTGTCATTTCTTGACATTATATTATTGAGCAGAAATTGTGTTAATTTATATGCATTTCACAAAGTTTGTCTTTATTGACAATTTAATACTTGTGCAGGAAATAATAACAGGTTCAGGCCATACCAGTGCTGTGGACTGGTGGGCTCTTGGTAATTTTTAATTCTTATAACGAAGTAGGAAACTTCATCAATAATATTATTGAAAACATTAGGATATCGGTTATTAATTTTTTTTTTCTTGAATTGAATTATAAATAGGATCATTCTTGTCTTTTCTGCTTACTGCACTTTTTCATAAGATGAGCCCTGCCCAATTTACTCTCAGACCTGTTGTTCTTATTCTCTTCAACTGAGGCTCGGCCTTTATTTTCGTGATTTAGAGAGTAGACTTTGAAGTATTTATTTATTTATTTTGGTACAACTGAGGGCTAAACTTCCAGACCACCAGAAACTACAAAGTAACAAGCCTAGGGAAACAAATCTTAGCAAGAATAGATCCATACCCACTCGGAGGACGAGCAAGCATCTGCAAACCCATATCACAACCATGCACTCAAGCAGCCAACCAATCTGCCACTATGTCCCTCTCTGTATGTATGCTCCACAATAATAACACAAGCACTCCTCAAAGCTTATTCCAATAGCATGAACCAGAGGTAGCAAATTGCTACCTTTTAATCTGCTAAACTGATGCAGTATAGCAAACAACTTAAATTGCTAAAAGTAAACATTGAACCCATCCCTGAAGCATCTTCTCCATTAAAAATAGTGATTAATTAAAATCAAAGGCTGCATAATTACTACTAGCTGTTGCTATCTCTCTTTTTTTCTTTTGACTGCAAAACGATGTGGTTTCTGTTGTTGACATTGCCAGAACACACGGGAATGCAGACGTATTTGCAACTTTTCAGATCACATTGATTGAGTATTCTTTTGTTTTCTAGGTATTCTTCTATATGAAATGTTTTATGGATATACACCATTTAGGGGAAAGACAAGGCAAAAAACATTTGCAAATATACTTCGCAAGGATCTTAAATTTCTCAAAAATCGACAGGTGAGATTGTCCTCTTATGCTTATTCTGGGTATGCATGCTTCTAACCTAAAAGAATCGAACTTTTTTTTTTAACATTATGTCACAAAAAAAATCTTAAATTATGGATAGACACATAATAGTCTTATAAAATTCTCATACTGAAAATCTTTTTTCACTAAGGGTTTAAATGCAAATCATAAGCTTGCTTTAACACATACTACTATTCTTAGTGCAGGTAAGTTTCCATGCAAAGCAATTGATGTACCGGTTGTTGCACAGAGATCCCAAAAGTAGGTTGGGTTCAAAGGAAGGAGCAAATGAAATTAAGCGTCACCCATTCTTCCGAGGAGTCAATTGGGCCCTAGTTCGTTGCATGGTAATATATTATACATCCCTAGCGCTCTCTTCAGTGTTGCTATTATCTTTTCCTGCAACCTCTTGTTTTTGATTAAAAAAATCGGTATCTTATTACCAGAACCCTCCTGAGCTTGAAGCTCCTCTCTTTGGGGCAACTGAAGAAGAAAAGGAGCCCGATGCTGTGGATCCTGCATTGGAGGATCTACAGACAAATGTTTTCTGAAAGGTTGGCTCTGCTCTCTTTCTCTCACTGTGCTTTGTGGATGTAGTTACAGAACCATTCTAGTAACTAGATAGTTAATATTATTTATCTGTAGGTTTTAAATATGAAATCTATATCTCACTCAAGAAATACGTCATCACTTGAAAATGGAATTTCAACCTGGCTCCCTTGTGGTTCACCCTTGCTTCTTTGTGGTCAATGCCTGAGGCTGTTCCTGATATGCAGTCAGTGTTTTTGACCATTTACGTTGTAATTTATGGACGGTGTGATGTTTCTGAATGTCCAAGTGGAACTGGAACTGTACATTTTTGTTTCCATAATTTAGTTCCCCTTGTGTGCTTGAGCTGTAAGGTTGTAAATATGATGTTGTTGGCTTTGCGTGAAAACTTGAGCTTGTCTCAATTCGATCATACATCAAGTCTCGACCACTCAGGAATCAGAAAGGTGAATTCCTGACTCTTTACTGACATCAAAGTTTTAATTATAGTTAGTTAGATCACAACATCTCACCTAATTATTTATAATCCAGATAAAAAGGAAAAAGAGAAAACACCTGACATCGAGGAACTGTTGAATCTCCTGGAAGATAGAGAAAAACTCATTCGTATAACCGATCACGTTTGCTCTATTTGACAAACGATATGGATATCTAATAGCAAGTCTCTGTCATCTTTTGAACCTTTTTTCTCACCAAACACCAAAAACTCTCTATCAGACTGAATTAGCAAGATCATGTCCAGAATTGGTAGACCAAGCGTTGGATTAAATTATCCAAACAATGTCACTCTTATTTATACTTGAAATAACCAAACTGAATTAATTCCAATTGCTATCTATCAGACTCTTAATTGAAAGACAGTCATAACATACAAATAGTCTGCAAAGAAGTTATAATTTACATTCAATGTATGGAACATAAGTTGGGGAATTAGTTGAAGAGCTAAAACACTTCAGTTTGTATTAAGTTTTATGACTCCATCTACCTTTATATCAATTAGGAATAGGAAAACGACTTGAGATTAAAAAACAATTATAAAAATTAGGAATGCAGGTGTGTGCACGTGCACGCGCGAGTTATGATCTCTTGCTCCTTCTCTCGTAGTGAAACAGTTGTTCTGGTTAGGTGCGTGTATTTTTCTTTCCTCATTATTGAGATTGAGACCAATTCCCCTTGTTCCGCTCTCCCTATCAGATACAGTTACTCATGTCAGTTTACTCAATATCCATTCTCACTCCCTCTGCTTTCTTGGATTCTTCTCTCTTTATGCTTTCTTCCTCTCATCTCGATCGATCCCTTTCTGAGAGGGAAACACACTTTCTCTGCTAATCAATTTGTCGCTTCAATTATCTCTTGTTTCTGCAAAAGGTTTCAAATTTGATTTCTTGAATTCTTCCTTTATCCGATAGGGTTTCAATCAAAGTTGGGTTCTTGTATTCGCACTTCACGCTCTGCGGAAGCGCGAGCGGGAGAGCGCGCGTCTTCACGCAGGGCATCAATGGCGGGCGAAAATTCACTCAAATCCAGAGAAGTTTCAACGATGCTAAAGCAGGGTTTCATTTCTGACCAAACACTCTCAATTTCACCCTCCAGAACCATTTCTATGGTTCACTCGCCCTCATCATCCTCACCCTCCAAGACCTTCTCTTCTCCTCCGCCCCCTTTCTCCCCATCAACTCAATCCATGGCCCAAAATCAGATTCAGGCTCGCCCTACCCAGGGCCAAACCCTCTATGAAATGATGTCAGAGGAGCAACACCGCGAATCGAAGCTCTCCGATGGCAAGCGCCGGAAGGTGCAAGATCGGTTGGCCAAGCTTCTGGATGAAGCGCCATTTCTGGACCCTAAATGGGGAGGAATCGGTGATGTGAGGCTTACGGTGGTTTCCAGGGATGGATTTAGGGTTTCCATGGATGTGCATAAGAGTGTTCTTGCTAAGAAGAGCCGCTTCTTCGCCGAGAAGCTTCAACGTGATCGGGGGGTCTCACATTCTGTGGAGATTAGTGATTGTGATGACGTAGAGGTATATGTGGAAACCGTGGTATTGATGTATAGTGAGGATTTGATGAAGAGGTTGATGGGTGAGGGGGTTCGTAAAGTTTTGAGCTTGCTCAAGGTATGTTCATCTTCTTCCTTTTGTTTATTGGTAGCTGATAATACTTGGAATTTGTACATTGCTTTTGGTTTTGTTACATTGGCTTTGGAATTATATATATTTTTGCGAGTTCTAGGTGAACAACGGAAAAACCACTCATGGTAATAGGCTTAGGTTACTGAATGCTAACGCTAATTGCTGATCTGAAAATCCTAATATTTTACCTTTAAACACTGATGGGTTTCTATTCACGTTTGATCTTCACCGAGCATTAGGTATTCCTAGGATGTGACAGAGCCTCTCGTCAGGCTAAAATTTTTGAAAGATGCCAAACGATCAAGCTACATCACTTTTGTAGCATACTTCTCTGGCCATTAAATAATAGATCTGGACAGAGCATGTAAATTATCCCATCTCCTCTTCTCTTCAGTTTTTCCTCACTGTAGTGGGCCAGTTCATTGAATCTGATTTGGTATTCAGCAGAAAGGCAATCATTTTTTCGTTTATGTTCATCTCAATCTCATTCTCTTATTCTTGCTTTTCTGACAGTGATTTTTTTTTTTTTTTGGTTTACATTTCTATTGTAGGTATCAGCAGCTATCATGTTTGACCTTGGTGTAGTGTCGTGCTTGAGGTACTTGGAAGCTGTTCCTTGGTCCGAGGACGAAGAGGAGGAAGTTATATCTCAGCTGGGTCATCTCCAGCTTCATGAATCCGAAACGGAAGTTCTTCATAGAGTATCATCTGACTCATCTACCTCTGCAAAAGCGGATGACATCTGCTTGAGTCTGCTAAGTGGTATTCTATTAGCAAAAGATGAAAAAGCTCGTAGGGAGATGAAAACCTTGATATCTCGATTGCTAAAAGAAGATTCGTCCAATGATGGCAGCAGATTTGATGTCTCTAAGGATACACTTTATCAGCTTTGCCATAGATGTATCAGTTCTCTTGTCCTATGCTTATCTGAAGCAACTAGCACGGATGATACGCAAGATCGAGGTGTTTTAATGAGTGAAATAACTCGTGAAGCTGACAATATTCAGTGGATTGTTGATATCTTGATAGGGAAAAAAATGGGTGATGAATTTGTGAAAATATGGGCAGAGCAGAAAGAACTTGCAATGCTTCATTCAAAAATTCCGACGATTTACCGCCATGAGATCAGTAGAATCACAGCACAACTTTGTATTGCTATTGGAAGGAGACATTTATTGGTGCCAAAAGAAATTCGATTTTCTTTGTTGTCGACATGGCTAGAAGCTCTATATGAAGACTTCGGATGGATGAGGAGATCGTCGAGAGCAGTTGATAAGAAATTGGTCGAGGACGGACTAAGCCAAACTATACTTACACTGCCTTTACTCCAACAGCAAGCTGTGCTACTCAATTGGTTTGACCGCTTTCTAAGTAAAGGAGATGACTGTCCCAACATTCAAAAGGCGTTCGAGATTTGGTGGAGAAGAGCTTTCATCAGACAGTATTCAGCCGAGGAGGATACTAATTCACAAATGCAAATAACTCTTAGTGATTACCCAACCTAAAAACTGTTAAAGGTATGCCATCGGATTCGGAGATAAATTAAATAACAACTGATATATTACATTTCTCAACCTTTCTTATATTTTAATGCTTTTCTCCATTTTGATCTGAACATGGATAGGTTTGGCTTTATAACCTAGACAAATTGAAAACGGGTGTTTCTCATTCTGGCTTTCAATGGAAACCCACCCGGGTTTGGGTTGGGCCCAAACAGACGGAAAAAACGTCCGAACGTAGATGGAAGGCTAGGCGCCTAGACCTATTAAATAATTTTAAGCATAAATAATCTCAAACTCGCTTGTATTCAGCTAATACTGTTAAGAATATTCTTTCTATATAATATATATTTTGGCCAAAAGGGCAAAAATGATAACATCAACTCTTAAAAGCAATAGGATTTTGGTAGTTTTTATTCCCAGCAAATTAAACTAGATCCCTTTGTTTTAGTTGGAAAAGTACGGGCCCTGATCCTTGCCTGGTTGTTAGAATAACGAGACCACATGGGAACGGCACGCAACCCCCAATCTATATTGGCATCAATTTACTTAATCCATTATATAAGCAGTGTTTTAGCTAAAATGGAACTTCCAATTCCCAAGCTTTGATTTTACCCTTATCGTCCTTGTAGCTTTCTTCTCCTCACATTTCCAACTCAAACTTGTCTCGAGAATACATGGGATGGGAGCTACGTGAAATTCTCAGAACCCAAATGTTGAATTCGACTTCATTCTATGTTTTGTAATAGACTATGACACACCATCTTCCCTTTCTCCCACCATCGGAAACTTTTAGCATCTTCTTGGGATACTGAAAATCTTTCTCCTCCCCAAGTTTCTTCTATCAAAATTCAGAAATCAAATGTCAAGGTATCTCTTAGTCTGGGAGGGGACGGCCTTCAGTTGATTCATGGGTTTCTAGTGCAGTTTCTTCACTCACAAAGATATTCAACAAGTATAATCTGAAGGGCACTAGCTTTGCTTTTACTATAAGCATTTTAAAAGCAGATCCTGATACCTTAGCTGAGTGCATTGGACGGCTTATCAAAATCCTCAAGACCAACGCGGTTATCTCTTTTGCTTCTATTGCTCCGTTTGATGAGGATGACGATGATGTTCAAAGCCTTGAAGAAAATAAAACGATCTAAATATAATTTGTTATCTCGCTGTTGTTGGACAGCCAGCCAGCCACGTGTACTGTGACTAGATGGAAGAAATTAATCCAAGTAATCAATAGTATATAACACTTACATGACACGTGTACAGCATCATTTATCAATGATTTCTGATGGAATTCATGAATAATCGTAAAACGTAAAAAGTTGAAGGCCAGTAATGGTTGCAATGACAGCACCAATATGCACATACATAGCATGGTTCTAATTACGTGCAGCGACCCGTAGCTGCAAAGTGTGCTTGTGATTGAAGCATTGCATTACCTGCCTGGCCGAGGTCATTTTTGACTCAACATTCCAAAATGGTTCTATATGATTGGTTAAGAAAATTAAGCCTAACGATCTTTCGGAGAAGTAAGATTATTGGAGTTGACCTCTATATATGCTGCTCAATACATATCTCCAATGCCATGATAGTTTCGCACCTCCCAAAAAGCCGATTCTACGGGCCAAGTTCAGTTCCTTCTTCTCATGTTATGCACTCTGTCTATATATGAAGTGGACATAATGCCTGTCAATCCTTACTATCTTAAATGGCACATGAATATTTATATATATATATACTGACTTGTCAAATATCCACCATTTTTTGGGCTAGCTTACCCACTTGAATATTTTCAACCGGAAATTAATGACTACTGATGCAAGATTGCGAGCGCAAAATTGATACGACATCAATCAGTATTGTTCTGGATCCTTCTTCTGATGTTTAAATGAATATGCATTCTGTCTATGAAAATGACCTAGCTAATGCCTGTCAATCCTTACTCTCTTAAATGGCACACATCTTTGTTCATATAATTATGATATGATTTGTCAAATGTCCAACATTTTCTAAAGTTTGTGGATAGCTCTACCCACTTGAATATTTTCAACCGGAAATGAATATTGATGCAAGATTGTAGCCGGTGAGCTCAAAATTGATATCGATACGATATATAAATACTATACTCATTCCATGGCAAGAAGGAAAAAAATCATAAATAGAATTGCAATTGTTCTCTTTTAAAGTTGCTAAATCACACATCAAACTCAGCAAGATAAGTTTAAATTGAAGTTCAAATCACTAAGTAAATATGCAAGTGTAACACAACAAATTAAATTTCAAATAAATAACTAGTGAGGTTGAATCACCACCATGATCTCATTTCCCTTTTCCCTGATATATCATTTTCTATCTAGTCATCTCTTGCTTCTCTTTTGTTTTCTAGATTCCTTAATCTCAGTAATTGGAATAGACACTGAAGTAAACACCCTGGTGGCGTGAGTTATCTATCTATATGACATGATGATGCATTTGGAACACAAGATACAAATATGGATCTTCCTATAAGGACTTGACATAGAGATCGTGAGAAAGCTACATGCATGCATATGCAATATTATTCTCCAAAGTACTTTATGACTTGATGTTATTACTTGATACGTGTCTACATGATGTTATTCTTTATTAATTGTCTAATGACAACGTGCTTTTATATAAATAAATCTTTGTATTTCATTTCTTCCAAAATGACTATAACAGAAGAGTAAATCATTGTTTTACTGGCCCTAAAAGAAACATGGAAGACAATTATATCTATAATAATTAAATAGTGAAAAGCTCGACCTTTTTTTAGGAGTTATTGATCGCTACATATCTATTATTTCTCAATTAGTGTAATAAAATATGATATATGGATCAATATATCGCCGACAATCTATATCAGAAACTAACTAGTGAGAATTGAAAGTGATATATAGCAGCAGCTGCAGCGTCCTGTAGCAACAGAAGGGTCAAAGAATGAGTGCTTGTAGTGGAGAAACTGTTGGAAAGATGAGGCCACAAAACCCTTCTGCAGTGGACCTTGACTAGTTTGGTTGTCTTCAATCTACTGGCAAAGATTTTAACTTTCCATCTAAGCAGAAAGCCCACTCCATATATATTTCCCGTGCTCCACACACGATCGAGGCACATGAAATTATTGCGTGGTAGGATTTTAGGCATGCATTATTCCTATCCTACCTAGCTATGATAAGTAATTGGATGCTCATAGATGCCTTTCTTTTCTGGGAGAGAGCTCTATGCTACAATGAAATTAAAAATATATTTCAATGCTGGGTAGTATCTATATAACTCTTCATTACGTTTTCATTCAAATTCAAAGACAACTTATAGTTATTCTTCACACTTGTGAAACTAGCTAGCGTAATTCATTGAGGTAGTTGCAAGTGTGTTAGTTCACTTCAGAGTTATTGCATTTTTCCCTCATGGGCTCTGAGTCTGATATATATGCAAAATCAAATTGTCTGTTGCATGTACCCTACGGACAAAATGGATTATTCAAAGCGGCAATGCAATGGTGAGTGGTGGTCATAAAGATATCTCAAACATAACACGGCCTGCACGAAACGCAATCAATTGCTCTATATATCCGTACGTGTAATCCGATTAATTGTTCCCGAACTACACGCACCATTTCTGGTTGCTAACTTATTTAGCCCACCCAGTTGTATTGGCCAACCATCGATCTCAGGACATTCTATAGCACCAGTTTTTTACTAACTTACTTTACAGGAGCCAATTTCTGTCTTCTACAATCTTTGGAAAATTCGGTCTACACAAATTGAGCCAATCAGAAATTTTTACATATGCTATAAAAATTGACATTGGACTAAACTCAACTGCAGTTGAGTGTTTGGTTGAAAAGACAGATCTACACAACGCAGTTTATACATACAAGTTATGTAGAGTGGAGTCTCTGACTAAATATTAATAGAAACCAAAAAAAAAATAAAATTACTGTTCAAGTCTTTATTGCTATTGATTTGGCCACCGTATTTTCTCAGCGAAACACATGTTTCTTCTTGAGGTGATATCGAACTCGAAGATTCCATTGGACCTACTTTGATTGAAGATGATTCTGGGTCCCGTCTCCTTTGATTAATATGTTATCAACAAGTCGAATTATATATATCATAAAGAAAATTTTCAGTCAACCATCTAATGCTAAAATCAGAAACCATGTGAAACTAACTCTTTCCTCAGCACTTTATAAACGGTACATATCTCAATTATAAATATAGGGAAGGTTCATTTAGGAGTAAAGCTTCTGATTTTTTACTCGGAAGGTAGCGTAGTTCATGAGCACTGAGCAGAGCTAGCTGAATATGCTTTGGATAAAAGCTTAAGTGAATAGATTTTCAACCACAACAATTGTCTATTGGACTTGGTTCCAGAGCTTGAGTTTGGCTTACCATAAATATCCAAACAGTTGTGTAAGTTCAATTTATAGAGAATTAAGACATGTAAAAAATATATAAGAGGTAAAATTTCATCCACCTAGCGTTATTTTAGTGGCTCAGCACATTACTAACAGTAAATGATGTGCTTTAAAAATTTAATTTGAAGAGAGTGGATGCGCAAAAAGGTGGAGACCAAATTTTAGTTTAGTAAATCAATGAAGCTTTCTTGTTTTGGCAATAACGCGTGAAAATGCAGCTGTCTTAATCAGGATATATGCATTGTGGTACAGTAAGGATGATCATGATAAAGATAATATTATGACATTGGGTATGTTACAAATTGAGTCCTAATTCTAAGTCTTCCCTAACAGCCTAACTAAGGATGCTGTCTCTCAATCTAATGATGATTAGTACTTTTAATTGTCAAGCACCCAACATCCTAATTAATAATTAATAATTGTTGGGGTTGGGGTTGGGGTTGGGGTTGGGGTTGGGGTTGGGGATGGGATCAGTCTACAAATTGTAGCTGCTCCCAATCTTTCTTTGTACGGTCGTCATCACATGAGGGCGGTGAAAAGTAAAGCATATCGCAGTCTGGCGTGAGTAAGTGGTGGGTCTAAGTATCTAACTCCATATTTGCAGCCAGATGCAACTTGGGAACCATTTCATAATTTGATTCAGAGGCTAGGCTTTGTTTCGTACGCTAAAAAAAAAGTAAACAAGCTAAAAAAATAAAAATAAAAAAAGATGATCCTCTTTGAATTTGTTTAGTATATAATTAAAAAAAAAGAAAAGAAATATTTTTTTTATAATATTTAGTTTGCATAAAAAATTAAAGTAATAAAATATATATTTTTGTGTAAATATAAATTTATCATTCTTTTAAAACTTATATATGTATAAAAATATTTTTATTTTTTAATTTGATTATCATAAATTTCATGGTTGATATTAAAAAAAATAAAATTAAACTTTTATAATGTAATTTTAATTTTATAACTTAAATTAATATACAAATTATAATGTAATTTTAATTTTATAATATAATTTAATAATTTAATAACTTTTATAATTATAATTATAATATAATTTTATAATTTAATTTAAATTTTATAATATAAAAAATTAAAATTTTCATCAATATACAAAATTATATAATGTAATTTTAATTTTATAATTTATATTTTTTATAAATAAAAATTTATTTTCTTTCTTTTTTCTTACTTTTCTTTAAATTTGAAAGAAAAATTATAGCCTCTAAATAATAAAAAATTGTATGGGAATGATTTTCCTTTACCTTAAAACTATCAAATAGTATAAAAATGATATAATAAATAATTGATCCATCGCCTTCACTTTTTCTTTTTTTTTTTTGTCTTTGCATCGTTGATCACATCTTATGAGATTAGGTTGTATGAATTTATTCAATACAACTACTTATTTAGTATATATATTATATTAAATAATTTTATACAATTAATTTTATTTAATACAAATTATTATAATATTTTTTAAATTTTAATTAGGTTTATTATATTATTAATTTTTTTAAACCTTGATTAACTTAATTAAAAACTCTTGATTAATTAAAAATAAATACTAAAAAACCTTAAATATATTTAGTAATGTAAAAGAAATTAAAATTTATGATAAAAAATTACAAAAAAAAAACTTTATAATATAAAGATTATATATATTTAAAATATTAATTTTTATAAAATGTCACGTTAAATATTAAATAATATTAAATTTTTATCATGAGATTTTTAAATTATTTTTAATAAAAAAAATATATTTATTTATTTAATTATTTTTTAATAGACTTACATGTCACATAATTTTTTATTATATGCAATATAATTTTTTATTATAATAATATAATTTAAAAAAATTATAAATAAATTCTACATTTTATCTCACAATTCAATACAATTAATTATAAATAAATTTTATCTCACTTAATAATTATAAAAAAATAAAAATTTATATAAAAAAATAATTTTTATAAATTTTATTTTAATAATAGTAATTTTTTTAAGTTGTATATATCATATAATTTTTTGTACAATCCCCGAGATAGCGTTATGCTATGCCTAGTACGATGATAAAGGGGCTTTACTTACCCAAACCACAGCCTTCAAAGTTCCTTTTGGGTCACGCCACGCCCACTTGAAAGCCAGTGTAATTAATTTGTGGATTAATTCTGACATAAAAAAAAAAAAAATTAGCAAATGTTTTTTAACACGATCGCTTGGGTTGAAAACAAAAGGTCAACGCTTCCTTTAAGTGACGTCATCATCCACGTCATCTTCCAGCTAGAGTTCCCCCTTCCTTTTTTTTCCTCTGGCTCTCTCATAAATACTTGCGTTCATATTGATTCATTCACTCGTTCCCACTTCCCACTTCTTCTAACTGCTTCCTTGCTTCAATTAACAATACTCAACACAACATACGCGCCATGTATTCACCTTCCAACTCCACATTCTTACGCGTCGCCGGCCATTTGCCGTCGCCAGATGCGGCCATGCCAACACCCCTTCCATCGTCAGCTCCAGCTCCACTAATGCACTCCACTTCTCAGTGCCCCGACCAACTCGCCCTCAACGAGTTTGACTCAGTGCACGACACTCTCTCGCAACTCAACTCGAGGTGGAGCCACAACAGCTGCAGTAGCGGTTGTAGCAGCTATGGCTCGCCCAGTCCTCTGGCGAGTTACCGAACTCAACGGCCTAGTCTTATGCAGAGGAGCGTAAGCAGCCATGCTCTGATGAAGAATGGGGTCCACCACCCCGTTTCTGCGTTATTTGCTGAGTTGTTGTATTCGGAGAACGGTCCGGTTCGGAGAGTTTACAGTACTGGTGATTTACAGGTGACCTCCATATCCACTTTCATGCATGTCGTAGTTTGCTTTGCAGAGAAATAGTAAGTAGTAACTAGCGTAATTATCGGTTGATCCTCTGCCCGTGCAGTACTCTGTATTCTCAGAAACAATTCAACCGTTCTGTGTTGACGACTGAAGATTCAAACTTAAAATTGAATGATCAATACATACATGATAAATTTGTTTATAAAATATGTAATCATTTTCATGCATAATCCAACTTTGGAAACTGCCGCGCTTCATAAATTTCTGTTAGTTAACAAATTATGCTCTGCATTATCAGATATTATGTTTATTAATTTGATGTTTGGGGAACAATATACATTTTGCTAATTTCGTTCGATTGTAATAAATTGGAGCTAATAATGTTTGTTTTATTATTTCCTTTTAAGTAGTAGTTATTGAATGATGGTTTTGTTTTAATATGTTGGTGCAGAGAATTAAGGGAATCCAACATAATCATCAGTCAGATAGTCCATTATCATGCGAAAGCAGCATGATCGTAGAAGGAATGAGCAGAGCCTGTCGTTATAGCCCGGAGGAGAAGAAGGTGAGGATTGAAAGGTATAGAAACAAGAGAAATCAGAGGAACTTCAACAGGAAAATTAAGGTAAGGATTCTCTAGTTTTCTTTTTTTTTTTCTTGTTGAATGGAATTCTTCTCTTAAACATGCCTATAAAACACAGTTCAGTGGAGCCAATAAAACTAAGTTTTGAGTTTTGTTTGTGAAATAAGTATACTTGCAGGAAGACATTGGCAGATAGCAGGCCCCGCATCAGAGGAAGATTTGCTAGGAATGAAGAAATTGACAAAAGCACAGTTGAGTGGAGCAATATAGGTGGCGGAGAGGAAGAAGATGAGCAAGATGAAAACTGGGTCAACTTGTTTGATGCCTTGGTTGCTGCAAGTCTTGTTCAGGAGCATCAAGATAATTCCTCTGTAGGCCTAATGTCTTAGGATAAGTGAATGTTAATTACACTGTTGAGTCTAGCTAGTTAATTTGCTTCCTTCCCTTATTCAAGTATTGTGGTACACTTTATAAATCAAAGCAGCTAATGTAATATATGGTTATTTCAGTCATGGATGTGAGGTTCTGCAATTTTTACACTTTGATTTAAGGGTGAAGTTTTTGGCTACCCTTTGTGTTTTTATGGACTTAGCAGTGTTGTATCATTTAATTAGAATTATAATAGCTTGTACACAGGCTTCCTTTTAAATATTTTATACACTAATGTTAGACAGATTATAAGTATGCCCCACTTAAATATTCACTAGTCAAAAATTTAACTAGACTAAAATTCAACTTAGCCTTACCATGTTGTTGAATTGTGATACACAATTGGCGTGTCCCACGTCTTTCATTATAAGTAGTTGTGAGGCGTTGATGGTGACAATCACTTGGTTCTTTCTCAGTGGATGTTTGATACAATCCTAAGCATAACAGTGAAGTGCTCAGGCTTTGTCTGAAAGTTCACCCGGTAAAGGATTTTTAATTGACAAAAGGCTGCCACTTTTGGAATATTAGCAGTACACATAAGCATCTAATGGGCTGGGGCAAACAATTACCTTCTCTTGCCCACTGTTGGTAATGGGGGAGGGGCTCTGCCTCTGTCATGGCTTTCGTGGGGTGGAGGATATTGTGATGGTTTTATTGCAACTACGAATATAGGATGTTGTGTATCAATTATGAGAATAAAGTTTTGAAAAAGACTAAAACAAGTCAAAAAGCCAGCGCGGAATTGGAGAGGCACAACAAAAGCCAAGCCCTTGGTTAGCAGAGTTGTGCTTTGGATATGCACTTTCCTCAAGCAGTCAAACCCAAAGTGAAAATCAGGTCTCAACTGCACTTGGCAATATTATCAGAGCTCAAACATATGTAGAAGACAAATATCAGAGTCTCACAAATGCGAGAACCTCGATCGGCTTATAACACGCCAAGCTGCCATCATAAAAGTCAGAATAAGGTAATCACTGGTCGATCATTTGAAGTTATCTTCAATCTGGCTGAGGCCAAGCCGGATTTTCACTTTTCTGATTTGAAGAACCCAAAGTCACAAATTCCATTATGTCTTTGGATCACTATTCACCACCACCGCCTTCGAGAATATGGCAGATAATTAATCAAAAATGTCCAAGAAAAAACAATTAGTATTTAAATCAACCAATTTTTTTTTTTCCATCTTTATGAATTGCTTTTTTCGGGTTACATACATGCAAGTTAGCAGCCCAATCACTAATTTTAACAAAATATTAACTTCCTTTTTTCATTAAAGATTAATGTGAATCCGTACATATTACGAAACAAGTTGAGTATTTTCTTGGAAGGTGAGAGAAACAAGTTGATGGAATATTCGCAGTTATTTTAATATAATAATTGGGGTATCATGACACTCTTAATCAAAGTTTCCTCTCATGGTTAAAGGCTATATAGATAGCTCCTGAGCAGAGGTGGGGAGGAACCGGCTTATTGATCTTTGTCTGCCGGCGGTGTTAGCCACTAGGTTTGTGGGTGGCTTTTTAATACCTTAAAATGCAAAAAGAGACACGTGAAAAAGTAAAATCCAGTGACCGTTTGGTCTTATACTATATAGAAAAGAAATATTAATTAAAGCATAAAATAAAAAGCTTCCATCAACTGATCTCGACGAAACGCGTTATATCTTCAAGAATAGGCATAGCTAATTTTGACGTTAATATATATTGTGAAAACTTCAAGCTTCTATCCGATTTCTGGTCATTAATAGAAAATTATCTGAAACTGCCTGTTGACCAATACCAAGAACATAAACTGAACTTTAAAATGACAGATTTGCATATAAATACACAGAAAGGAGGCGATGTTGGTGAGCACAGATGCCACAATGCACAAAGGGTTCTTCCTTACGTTGGACACAGAAAACCACACACACTGTTGATCCTCTAAAAAGGGCAACCTACTCCCTTCTGAAATAATTGATGAATTGTAAAAAGATAAGATAATGGATGGGCATGATAATGAGCTGCAAGCTATAAATGCAACGCCAACGCCTACGAGTTTGGAAAAGGCTTTCAAAATCATGATGACAATGGAAGACGCAAAAGGAACAAGAGGGAGAGGGGCCGCTTCTACAACTATAATAATATAACCTGTTATACACAAATGCGGCCTAAAAGAACCACAAACAAATTAAAGGCATGAAAGTGATAAATTATTAGAAAAATTAACAGCACGTCACATGCCCAGCAATATGATCTGTTGGTGCACCAGGGCCCAACAGCAATATGATTTTTATATTGGCCTTCTTTTTCAGTTTTTTTTTTTTTTTCATAAGGGAGTAGTGTGATAATTTTCTCTGAAAAACCTCCCTCACTTCATACACCAGTGAATTATTATTTTAACAGCAAGTGAGCAACCCACATGAGGCTTTGAGATCGAAACTTCCTTCCGTTTTCCTTTGGGAAGTGGAGGGGAAGTTGCAGCTTCTTATAATTAACTTAAAAAAATAAAACCCTTTTTTTTTGTTCCCCACTACGTATGGTAGAATCGGTAGAACACTGGATGAGTGGGGTATCTCTCAATATTTCTTGTTTAAAATCAAATTAAGTGAGAAGTTTGGTTTACATGTAGGGGCGAACGCTTTTCTGGGAATTCAATCCAAATAAGATTTACCTAAAATGTATGATTTTAAGTATTAGTGTTGAATCGATCAAACATTTAAAGCCGATGTAACTTTTCGACTTGGTCACTTTAGAGATTCTCAGGTAGCAATGCCGATAGACAACTTCGATATTACTCACGTTTGTTTTTTAGCTGATAAACTTATCTATTTTTTCAAGATTTAAGAATATATTACCTTGCAAACTAGTATGAACTCCTCTTTACTCTCTTTTTCTAATTTAAATCCCCTAAAATATAATTCCAGTTCATTTTTACTGTGTAACTACACTGCCACAATAAGAGAATGATGAGAAAAGAGACACGAGAGAAAAAGTGAATAACTCAGTCTTATCACCAAAAAGAATATATTTATTTATTTTTCTTTAATTGTTGATAAGATTTTTTTTTTCATATATATGTTGTGTAAATAGTTTACACTTAATAATCTTTAAGTTACATCTTTAATTAAAAGTAATATTAGATTGCGTTGATTAGTAATTTTGTATAATTATTTTATAAATTTTACATGAAATAATTCCATGTTTGTATAAAGACGAGATAATTTTAGTTTTATTTACGTATGTTTATTGGCTTTAAACGTAGAAGATAACAGTAAAACATAAATTTTGGATAGAAGTTGAAAAATGAATACACTCAAATCAAATTAAGATCCCAGAACAAGCCGTGCATCTCAAACAAAAGAATTATGTGATTACTTTAAACAACTCATTTTAGTTACAAATTAAATTATTGTTTATTAGTGTTTAGGTTAAATCAAATTAATTATGGTGCTAGATAATGATTTTCAGAAAAATAAAATTGTCTTTAAACTTGCTGGATTTCAAACCGGCCTACCATATCAAATCCACGTCAGCAATCCGCCCACACTCTATCTCCCATCTAAACCGTCCAAGGAAATCCATCGACCGTCCAACAAAGCCTTATAATAACCATTACGTGGATCGACTTGGTTGCCTCGACACCATCACCGGTGATGTATAAATATACAACCAAAAATCCTCGCCGGTTTGGAAGACGAGTAGAATACGCAAGGCTGTTTGCTCAGTCTGTATCTCAAGACTCAAGGTACTTGCTCAGTGTTCACTTCGTTTCTTTTTCTCTTTGTTGCGCAGCCTGTCTCAACCCGTCTTACCCTTTTGTTCTTTTGCTTCTTCGTGTATTTATTTTTTTGATTTGAACGAAATTAACTGAGAACTCTTGGAGCAGATGTCTGGACGTGGAAAGGGAGGTAAGGGTTTGGGCAAAGGAGGGGCAAAACGTCACCGTAAAGTGTTGCGGGATAACATTCAGGGGATCACAAAACCAGCAATTCGGCGCCTGGCTCGAAGAGGTGGTGTGAAGCGTATTAGCGGTCTCATCTATGAAGAGACTCGTGGTGTTCTCAAGATTTTTCTGGAGAACGTGATTCGTGATGCCGTCACATACACAGAGCACGCTAGGAGGAAGACTGTAACCGCCATGGATGTGGTCTATGCCCTCAAACGCCAGGGGAGAACACTATATGGATTTGGGGGTTAGGGATTTTATGCTTATTATTATTGCTTATAACAATTTGTTGGGTGTGCAAAAGTCTTGCTGTCAAGAAAAATAGCAAGGGTATATTGCAGATTACTAATGTTGGTATTTGGGTGTATCCAGTGGGAGTGTGGCTAGTTTAGGATTAATTAGATTCAGATTTATCGAGCAGTTTTATAATCTAACCTCTATTCCAATGTGGGAAATTGTGTTGTACATTTTACGTCTCTGAATCAGCCTGTTCATTTTGTCTCCATTTCTCTTAAAGGGATTTTAGAAATGGGGAGTATGTTAATTAAAAAATGGGATTACGTTGACTAATACCCTTCATGAGTTTGTTTGTTGACTACATGGGTATCTTGGGAAATTTGCTGTTCAGTTTGTTCTAAGGGAGAGGGAATGAACTTAGCCGAGTAAGGGGAATTGAGTGTACATAAAGATTACGGCGACATTTCGCACCTAAATCCGGCCCTGTTCAACCAAAATAAGGTCATAGTCTTTCATCCAAAAAGGAAAGGAAAACACCATAATAAACAATGAGCCGTATCATGGCATTCACCCATTTATTAGCACATATGAAATGAATTACCAGAAGAAAATTCACATGTTGAACAGCCATAAAAATTAAAACAAGAACTTGTAAGTTATGAACCATTGCTCGCTCAATGTTGAACCGCCATATTGATAATTGAAAGAGCATTTCACCTGCCTGATCAGGGATCAGTTGTCACCTCTGTTCCAATACAAGGACCTCAAAAAACCATGGCTCAGGAACCCGAACAAGTTAGGAAGAGAAGATATTTGTCTCTAAAGGAACCAACAGAAAAACGATTTGCTTTGGCGACGTGCATTGGCGTTTGTCTTTTCTTTTTTTTTTTTTAACAAAAGAACATTTTTAATAATTCAGATTGATCGTAGAACTTCGTTCTGTCTGGAAAAGTGAGAGTGAGAGTGAGAGATAGGAGCGTAGTTTATTTATATGCGTATATAAACTCGTGGAACTCAGTAATGACGTAACATGGGAATCTATCAAAGATATGCGATTCACATGAACTGAAAGGAAAATTAAAATCTAATATGTAATATCTATCTGATATTCTATTGATGAATTTTATTAAAATGTATATTTTTTTTTAATGAGTTTGACACTTATCTTCTCTATACATGTATTTATATTAGTAAAAAATTTTAATTTATTTTTAAACATACTTAACTCTTTTTTTTTTAAATCAATCAATCACTTTTTTTAATATTTAAAACAATTATAAAATTATTTTTTTACATCTCGTTAAATATTATAATATTTTCTTTTTACAAATTTTAACATTATTAACAATTAGTAACATGACATATTAAAATTAGTAATATATTATAATTTCTTGTGTGTTTATTTCTTTGAATATATATGCTAAATAAATTAAAATTGAATTGAAAAAAATTTATATTTTTTATAATTAAAACTAATAACTAATACATATAAAAAAATATTAATTACTTTTTCTTTTTTTTTTAGATTTTATTAGCACATAAAATTTTAAAATTGATGTTATATATATATATATATTCACTTTACAATTTACGAGTCTATTTAAAGAAATCACAAACCTAATCAAACTTTACTCAATCTGATCCACACCTCCCGTCTAATGCAAGGGTAAAAATCTAGTATACATATAAATAACAGAAGAAAAACATGCTGCAATCTGCACAGCCATTACAGAGACACAGCATGCTTGGTAAATGGCTAAAAACTCAATCGGGTCACCTCACCTCCCCTGCTGCACAAAAACGGAAAGTATAAAACAGTTTGATTTTGCTAGTTTTAAAATTCTGATATTTCTATAACCGATGAAGTACCTGAAGGCACTCATTATATATGGAGCTGGTAAGTTAGCAAGAAAACAAGCAAATTCTATGTTTCATGTCCTGTTTCAAGAAAAATCAAAAGGGCCTCAATCTTCTGTGAAGGGGCAAATAGCTTCTGATGAGAAGATAAACCAGAAAAATGATACAAAAACATAACACAGAATTAATATAGAAGCCAAGCCAGGATCTCCAAGATCACCTCCCTCAGACTTACTGGTTGTGAGAATACCCTACTCATAGAAACACCAGACAGAGCATCCACACTTGAAAAAACACTTGCTTCTTGGTTGAAATTGTTGACCTGCGGAGAGAGCTCACCAATCATATTGGTACTGTTTTCTTCTGGGTCACCTCGAACAACTGCTTCCTCAAGTTGGAGTGCATACTCCAAATTCCACAAGACATCTCCCATAGAAGGCCTGTCAACACCAAAGTCAGCCAGGCATTTTTCGGCAGTTTCACTAAACTTGCTAAGAGAATCTGGTCTAATATTTCCAGCAAGTGTTGGATCTATGATTTGATCCAATTGCCCTCTTTTCTGCCATTTCATTGCCCATTCTGCTAAGTTCACCATTTCCCTTGGAAGGGATGGATCTATAACAGGTCCTGCACATAAAACCTCAAACAAAACTACACCAAATGAATATGTGACTTCTCTGTTAATTGTTGCCTCCTGAAATACTCAGGATCAAGGTATCCAAAACTCCCTTTCACTGCAGTGCTCACATGCGTCTGATCAATTTCAGGTCAAGTTTTTGATAGCCCAAAATCAGCAACTTTAGCCATAAGATTCTCATCAAGAAGGATATTTGCAGACTTTACATCACGGTGAATAACCGCTTTAGCATAGCCAGTACGAAGGTAATGCAGTCCTCTAGCTGCTCCAATGCTTATCTCAAGTCCCTCCTTCCAACTTAAGCTTGGCAGACCTGAACCTTAGAGATGACTCTTGAGAGTTCCCTTCTCCATATATTCATATATCAAGATCATTTCATTCTTTTCATCGCAATAGCCAATCAATGACACCAGATGGCGATGGCGGAAGTGAGACAGCATTTCAATTTCAGTTTGGAACTCTGCAAGTCCCTGCTGGGACTGGGATTTCCCCTCTTAACTGCCACTGTTATGACATCATTTAGCAAACCCTTGTATGCTTTTCCAAAACCACCTACCCCAATAACCAAACTCTCATCAAAATTGTTTGTAGCTTCCTGAACTGCCAGAAAAGGGATTCGACACCCAATGTTTGAAGCAAGACTAGCTGTCGTGACATTAGAACATTTACTTCCCTGGTGTCAGAAGCTCCATTGTTGATGGATACAGGAACCAATGTCTTTGAAAGACGTTGCCGTGCCAACCTGCTTTTTCTGCATAGTATAATGAAAACTCCAGCCAAGACCACTGCACAAACGGTTCCAAGACTCACACCCACTATCATGCCAACTTTCTTCTTTGAGTTCGGATTAGAACTTTTGATAATCACAGCTGTCGCTGCACTGAGACTGCCCATGGAATTGTTCATTTTCATGATCTCCAAGCCATTCAAAATGGAATTTGGGTCATCAGTATTTAGTGTAGAAGAGCCAATATTTACATTGAACTTATTGCTGACAATTGAGGGTGTAACCATATCCATGTAATATGGAGCAGCCAAAGCATGCAATATATTGCTGAGTTTAAAATTCTCAGCACCCATCCAGGAGTTGATCTAAAACATTGAAATATAGTTGATTAAGACTTTTACTCACTATATCACAAGTGCAGTCGAACTAGGTATTGAAATCGAGGATCCACGTCAAACTGCCAGGTTACGTTGAAATCATTACGGGGATCATTCAGCGAGTTCATTTCAGTAAGAGTACCATAAACAATCGGAGGAGCAGAATGTTCTGTTGCCCCATCTTGTACATACTTAACCGCCCCAATATTTTAAACATTAGTGGCATGGTTAGGTTGTACTAGGAACCTTTGGTCTTCAAGCCAATTTCGATTAAGGTTGTCTCATTCAGAGGAAACTACTGGACCGCCCATGTTAATCCTCCAAACTGTCTCCAATGCCTCCATCAACAACCCAGAGTAACTCCCCGTCCCCGATGGACTTACTGTCGTGGCATCATCAGCAATGAAATCATCAGAAACGGAAACAACTTCGATGGCATTCACAAAGGCAATGGAATTATTGGAAGGGGTAAAGGTGATCTCTAAGGTGTCTGAGGCCACATTTACAGAATATTCCTTCATAACAGAATTTTCTGCACAGTGAAGTTATTGAGAAGGACATTCTTTTGGGTGGTTACAGAAAAATTTGCAGCACTCAGATTGAAATTTTCAAATGCAAATGGATAAAAATAAAGCCGAATCCAATGTCTCCCTTTTTGGTTGATTGAAAATGTGTACTTTGAGGATCCAATGAGATTCTTGCTGTTTGATACAGAGAAGAATCATTAAAGGAAGTGATTGATTTTGAAGATGTATTGGCAAGAATATCCCGCTGGGTTGAAAGGAGTTTCTTAAAGAAGTTATCTGCTGCGAATTGGCGGCCACCTACTGTAGTATTGGCAGGTGCTCCACAATTTGTAAGGTAATTGTCTACTGGAAGGAACGTAGCAGAAAAGCAAATCAAGGGCAAAACTGATAAGACGCACATAAAGAAGTCAAGTTTTCTAGTTTCCATCATCGTGGCTTCAAGGAAGATGTATTTCTTTCCATTTTGCAGCTCAGGATGGTTCTGATACAAGCAGGAAAAAGAAAATTATGAACACTTAAGAGTCAAAAAAACCACATACGTCAAAAAACAGAAATAGTAAGATGAAGATGGCACCTTTAATAGTCATGAGAGCTGAAAAAGAAAGACCCGGAACAAGCAAGCCCAAAGGAAATGATGAATCTGGGGGTAACCTTTTGTTATTTTTGAATTAAATTCAACGGGGATAATCGAAATAAGAAGAACAAACGCGTGCTCAGCAAAAAGCTAGCTGAGCACAAGCTGGTATCAACTCGACGACAACCTTAGCTATTGACATTACTTGTGGATATTTTTTATTCTTTAATTAATATTAATATATTAGGGGAAAAAACCTATCAAAAAGAAACGGCGGAAACAGGGTCAAAATGGTAGGAGGAAGAATGAAATACCGGCTTAAGCTTCAGAGGGCTGGTTTGGTTTGGAGGTCAAACAATGCCTGATGAATCTCATCTCTCCCTCCGATGAATTAACAGTGATAAATTAAATAGAGAGAAATAATATTAAGAGTCTAGAGAGGTATCTAGCTCGAAAACATAGACTTTATAGCTACACACAGGATTAAGATTTACCATTACAGTGCCAATACCTACTTTCTTTTTCTTCTTGTGGGGTCGTTTTGAGTGTGGATATTCACGAGGAAATGCAAAGGTAAAAGTTTTCTGCCGCCAGAATGCCTGTTCACAAAAATACTTGAAAGAAATTTCTCGCTTGGCATAGAAAGATCATCAAACTGCGGTTACTCCTGAATCAGAAGATAGTTTCTTTTTCAGGCATTCCAAAACATGTTCTTGTATCACGTCAAAAAAATAAATTAATAAATAAACTGTTACATACAACACATGCAATAAATAATTAGTATTAGGAATCTATGAAAATGAGAAACAAACAAAAAGTTCAATAAACTAGATTCTTGTCACATGATTCCTTTCCTGTACAAGTTAGACTACGAAAGACAGAATACACAAGCCGTTTCAAGTTTCAACCTTCTTATGAGCTAAGCTATTTTGCGTCTTCTTTCTTAAATGATATAATTATATCTAATCACAAACTTCCTACCTGCAACTCAAATCTGCTATTACTAAATTAACGAGTTCTTTTGTGTTTATGAAAAACATTTCAATTTACATTATAATATATTTATATTTTAAAAAATTGTATGAAAAATGTAAATTTTTAAATTACAATTTACGGGATGATAGCATCACAAGTGACGAGCGGATACACAAATATTTAATCAATTCATTAAATCATATCATTCAATGTCAATATAATTAGAAGCCTTAGTAATTGAATTGATACATAACATTCCAAACTTTAATCATTTATGTTTGGCCGAAAAATAATCTTTTAACATGAATCTCAAAGTTAATTCTTTTTATTTTTTCAGAAAAAAATATTTTTAATCGTTGAACAGTCTAATTAAAATCGTCTGTGTTTTAATAATAAGAGCTTTGAATAATTTACAAAATCTATTTTATTTTTTAATCAAAACTTCAGATCTTAATTCTTTTTTAGAAATTCTTAATCCATATGCTTTCACATGATCGTGCTTCTGAACTGGTTTCATTAAATGTGAAATAATATAATATCAAATGTATACAATGAGCTTATATATATTTCTTACATTTTTATTCTGATTATTTTGTGGATAGAAAAAGATTAGGTATGGTGAAGAATGGAACATTAATGAATATTTCTATCTGGATTTAACAAAGTTAACCTTTTCATCAAGCAAATTAGATGATACCATATTTTTGTTTAAACGAGATTACAATTAATTTTTCACATAAATAAGCGAGTAATCGAACCATCCTTTTATGTCAAGAGGAAGCATTTTATGTCAGTGGTTAGAAAAATATTGTGGGTCCAATGTGGCGAATCTTTCTCTGTTCGCATTTCGCAGCAAGGCCCCGCTGCATACAAACCCTCGTCCAATAGAAGGCGTTTGCCATCGGTCATGATTTTTGAAGACTTCTATTTGCTGGTAAGTGATATTTAGGTTAGTGTATTTTGAGATTTAGTTACAATTAACTTTTTTTGAAGTAATAATTAATTTTGTATTTTTTTATGAAAATATAGTTTTTATTTAATTTTCTAAAATCATCCTTCACACAATCAGAGAATGGAGGTAGAAGACAAAGGTAATATTGTAATTAAATAGTTTTAGTAGATGAGTTTTTTTTTTTACTCTAAGTTATGCTATCCACCTCCGACGTTGAGAACTTTTAAAATGAAAATTTTTCACAAATTTATTTTACTAGGAAATTCGTTTATGATTTAGCTGAGAATTTTTTTTTTAATTTATACCAAATATAACTTACTATTTAAGTGAGCTTCCCTGAAAAGAAAATAAATAACCTTATGCCAAACACCACAATAGTGTTTTCTTATTATCTCCTAAGCTAATTTTTTTCCCCTAAAATTTTTCATTTGGACTTGTCTCTCTCGGTCTCTCTTCGCTTTCTTATTTCGATTTTTAACCTTTATTACCTTAGGGCACCAGAATACGCTCTTTGGCTCAGACCCTTAGCACTTTCTCTATCGCTGATCTGCTCCTCAGGTACTCTCTCCATTTCTTATTCCTCTTCGCGTTTCCACTTTTCGAGACCGAGTTGATCTCGACCTATTCTTAGCTCGATCTAGTATAATTGCGACTTCATCATTTTATTCTTCCAGATCCTCCTTCTGGATCACTCTTGAAAAGTTTTTATTACTGATGTCTATCAGGTTTACTGTTAGGGTTTTTGGATGAACTATGACTCTACTATTTTCTTTTTTGTTGCTATTTTACTTCGGATTGTTAGAAGCCGTACATTTTGTTCCGCTGGTTGCATATTTTTAAGGGGCTCTTAAGATTGAAAGTTGAAGTATATGTTTATTAATCTATTATTATTAGTTTGATACGCTGAAGTGAAACATCTGTTTAACTTTTTTGTTTCATTATGAAACAAATTAGGATTACGCAATTGGATAATTGTTTCAATTTTTCTTCCGAACAATATTTTTTCGAGGGAGGGGAGGGGAGAGGATTATACACATACAATTTGATTTAAATTAAAAAATATGGCTGAAGTGTTCGTTGATTAACAATTCATTTCGTTAATACATTGGGAATGTCTGAGGCTAACTATGGTTTAAACTGGCGTATAAATGTAAGGACGGGAAGTAAATCGTTATTTAGTTTTTGTTTCATTTGTGCATTGTCTTTCGGGGACAATCTGTTACTTAGACTTTATGCTTTCCAAGTTGACTATAGTTTTCTTTTTTTCCCTATCAAAAGGAACAAATAGTCTTTACATAGGCTTCAATCTCAAATTTTGCCCATAGAGTCTCTATATCCTTAATTTGGCTTCAAGATAGTCAAAATAGACTTTGACAAGTTAGGTGGAACCACTTGTTTAAGCTGATGTTAGAAGCGAACAACTCTTTGATATAATTTCTATCTTCTACCTCTTGTGTTTCTAACTTGAGCTTTGTATGTGTTTCCATACAAATTATAAATACAAATAGCTTTATGAAACAACATATCTTTTGGTTTTAAACTTGAAAAGATGAAATGGCATAACTCGAGTGAGTTTGTATGTGTTTCCATACAAACTATAAATACAAATAGCTTTATGGAACAATATATCTTTTGGTTTTAAACTTGAAAAGATGAAATGGCATAACTTGAGTGAGTTTCATTCTCATCTGATTCAAACACAGGTTTCTATAGGACAAATTATTGTATGGCTTTGCTTGTTTCTTTAGGTTTGGCTTGTTATAGAACTGCATACGTACAATCTAACAACTGAATCATGTGGTGTTTGGTCTTGTCTCTCATGTTCATTTCATTCTTCTCAGGTTGTTGCTGAGTAATTTCAAGGAAAGGCCCTTTGGATTGTTCTCCCATCTGCTGACTCAGAAGAGGAAGAAAAATTGTTTACAGCAAGTGATGACATTTTGCAGGACCTTCTGAAATTCTTGCAATGTCGGGGTTACTCAATGTATTCTCGTATCTCATGTCCTGCTGACTTTATTCCTATCCCCATTTTACTGGAAAAAGAGCAAATTTGAATCTGGTCAAATGCACTGAACCAAATTACTGTTCCAATTCTTACAATGTCTTGTTTGGAACCTTAGTTTTTACTATTTTGGATTACTTTCATCAAATTAATCTTCTAGAAATTTTCTGGTAATTTAATGTTTTTCTGAATAATGCATTGCAGTCATGTGTGATGCTTTGAGATTTTCAGAGGATTACACTGTCTTCTGGTTGAAACATGCTACTGGATGTCAATTTTGCCTATGCTATATGATTCTTGAATTTACAATTGAGTTTAAACTGATAAAAATATTTGATAAAGCTGGTAAAACTGAGAATTTGGAGATTTGAGATATTTATGAGTAACTTTCCTAGAGGAAAGGTGCATAACTTTTTTATATTAGCTTGAAGGTCAGAAAGTATATCAAGGGTTTATAATATCGTGTGGTTGGTTGCTGTTTGTCGGCAATGGCCCTTTTGTTACTGTCAAGAAAGCTTGGTTTAAAAGTGCACTTTATACAGTTGCAAATTATTTCTTGACTCGTGCATCTTGGTTGCATGACATAGAATGAGAAAATTAAACTTTTCACATGAATTTTTGATTGTCTAATATGTAGATCTGACTCCTGGTTGTTTTATAATTTGGAATATCTCTTTTATCTATGTAAATCATAACAGATTTCTCTTTGCAGTCTTCTCTGAACGGTTCTGCTTCAAATATTCCAGATGGTACTGGGTGGTCTTATGCTACATCATTCTCTGGTCAGTCTGGTGCAGCGTCCCCTGTTTTTCATCACACTGGTGGGCAGATTTTCCTCTAGTTAGTTTTCTCCTCCCATGTAGTCATATAATTGCTTGTTTCTTGCTGCAGGATCCATTCAGGGGTTGCACAATATTCATGGGAACTTTAATGTTCCCAACATGCCAGGTGCTTTGACATCAAGAAATTCAACATTAAACAGTGTTCCATCTGGAGGGGTTCAACAACCTACTGGCAACCTTTCTAGCGGAAGATTTTCATCAAATAATCTTCCTGTCGCCCTTTCACAGGTACATCTACATGGATTAGTATTCACTAATGTTCTGAGATTACTGATGAAATCATATTTTAACCATGTGGCTATAACTTTTTTCCTCAGCTCTTGCTTTTATGTACATCTTTTCCATCTATCTTCTAAGAATCATTTTTGCAGTTATCTCATGGCAGCTCCCATGGACATTCAGGAGTCACAAATAGAGGAGGTATAAGTGTTGTAGGAAATCCAGGATTTAGTAGTAGCACAAATGGAGTTGGTGGTTCTATTCCTGGGATTCTTCCAACCTCTGCGGCAATTGGTAACCGAAATGCTGTTCCAGGATTGGGAGTATCCCCAATTTTGGGAAATGCAGGTCCTCGAATTACAAGTTCTATGGGAAACATGGTTGGTGGGGGGAACATTGGGAGGAGTATAAGCTCTGGCGGAGGACTGTCAGTCCCTGGTCTTACTTCTCGTCTAAATTTGAGTGGCAACAGTGGATCTGGTGGTTTAAGTGTGCAAGGACAGAATCGTTTGATGAGTGGGGTGCTTCCGCAAGGCATGTACTCTAATAAAACTTCTATGGTTACAGTTTGTGATAATTTGGCTTCCTGAACCTTGTTTCTTGTTTACTGTGTATGTCTGTGACATTTTATTTATTTTCCATATATTGTAGGTTACCTATTGAGGTTATAATATCTCTAATTGTGGTCTAAATCCTTGGTTTTATGATTTAAAAGAAAATATGTCTATTCTGTAAGTGGAACACCATCCTTAATAGGTGAAGTTCGTGACTGTTTTCACTTTTTTTTTAATGTGAATATGATCCAGATTCGGATCCTTGTTTGCACCGTTTGGGCATATATTGTGGGTAATATAACGTTTTCATACTTTTTTGTGTGTTGTCTTTTTGGGGTGCTATGCACACTGTTCTGGTACATGATTTGAATTGATTTCTTGCTGAGGTGTGTCAATGGATCTTATTACCAACATGGTAAAATGAGTTTGGAATACTTCTAAGCATCTACCTTGTATCATGCTATTCCTCCCTACCTTGGAATACTTCTATGTGAAATGCATTATTAAATCAGTTTTATTGTTGATGTAGCTAAGCAATTCCTCCTTTGATATTAGGATTATTGTCTTTATATGCTTGCTAAGTTTTTACAATTTTGTGGTGATGAGATGTTCTTGATTCAGGATCTCCACAGGTAATTTCAATGCTAGGAAATTCCTATCCTAGTGCCGGAGGTCCACTTTCTCAAAGTCATGTTCAAGCGGTGAATAACTTAAACTCTATGGGGATGTTGAATGATGTAAATTCTAATGACAACTCACCTTTTGACATGAATGACTTCCCTCAGTTGACAAGTCGACCTAGTTCTGCTGGGGGATCTCAAGGACAGTTAGGTAAGTGAAAGGAAGGTTCTTCTACTTCACTTTTCCACCTTCTCTTATCTATAATGAAGAATGATATATAAAAAAAAAAATCAGGTTCACTACGGAAGCAGGGTATTGGCGTTAGTCCCATAGTTCAACAAAACCAAGAGTTTAGCATCCAGAATGAAGATTTCCCTGCTTTACCGGGATTTAAAGGTGTAGTATATTGTTTGACTCAGATATATATCCTAATTGGCTATGAATTTGTTATTAGGAGTTTTGGTTTATACATTGCTTTCTTTTCTAGTTTTGGGGATTAAGAGTCTATTGTTTTGCATAGCAAGTCCAGATTTTTAGAATTTGCCTCCCCTGTTGTAAGGAGGTGTGCATATGTTGGTATATTCTTGGCCAAGCTTTATTGCATTTGTACTTGCGCAATTATTTTTATTTTGTAAAATAAGTAAATATAAATAAATAAATATATATATATATATATATATATATATATTATATTTTCTGAGTTCTCTTTGTGGTGTAGTGGTGCTCTGGATTGGAAAAAGAGGGTTTTGATAATCTCCTATTCGAGTAGAGGGGATTATGTTCTGTATATGGATTTTATTTAAGTCGCAATATTATATGTCAATATTGTTAAGTTGGAGTTTCCGATGGACTACATCCTGTTTTTTCCTGATTAACCTTATCTACAATTATTGGGATACCCCAGTTGCTCTACATAGCAGGGGAAATTTTTTTTTCATAGTTCTGTACTGATGAATCTTTCAATGAGAAGAATGTGCATCTGAATGACTTTCTAGTTATCTTAGCTCACCCACGATTGTGCATTTGGCTTCACTTATACCGTGTTAAATGATCAGTTGCTTTGGCTATTGTCTTTAACCATCTGTTTTTACAGGTGGTAATGCAGATTATACTATGGATATGCATCAGAAGGAACAACTTCATGACAACGCCGTGTCTGTGATGCAATCTCCACATTTCTCTGTGAGTTTCACAGTGGAAGTTTGAGGAATTTTATCTTATCTATGTCTCTCTAATTTTGATGGCCACGATATTTTTACATATGATAAAACAGAAATTTATCCTCAATCTTGACTTAAATATGCAGATGGGGAGGTCTGCTGGATTCAGCTTGGGGGGAACATATTCATCACATCGTCCACAGCAACAGCAACAACATGCTCCCTCAGTCAGCAGTGGTGTCTCCTTTTCATCTGTAAACAATCAGGAGCTTCTCCATCTACATGGCTCGGATATGTTTCCGTCATCACATTCAACTTATCATTCACAGGTCTGCTAGTTCTGGTGCTACTTGATTCTGTTGCTAATTGTAACCAAGGGCCCTTGTTTCTGAATTTGAAAAGCTTGCTCTCTTTAGATTTAGCATGTCTTGCTGTATGAGGTGAAAATTAAGCTCTCTGTTTTAATCTTTTCTGTTCAAAATGCACCAATAAAACTAGCTCTGATGGTCTATTGACTTAACGATGGATTTTGGTTTAGACCAGTGGACCTCCTGGCATTGGATTGAGGCCTTTAAATTCTCCAAGTACTGTTTCTGGTATGGGTTCATATGATCAGCTTATTCAGCAGTATCAACAGCACCAAAACCAGTCTCAGTTTCGTCTTCAACAAATGTCAGCCGTTAATCAGTCTTTTAGAGATCAGGGCATGAAGTCAATGCAATCTGCACAATCAACTCCTGATCCATTTGGTTTGCTTGGCTTGTTAAGTGTGATCAGGATGAGTGATCCTGATCTGACATCTCTTGCACTTGGTATTGATCTTACGACGCTTGGTTTAAATTTGAACTCTTCGGAAAATCTTCACAAGACTTTTGGGTCTCCATGGTCTGACGAATCAGCTAAGGGTGATCCAGAGTTTAATGTTCCCCAATGTTATCATGCTAAACAGCCACCTGCCTTACATGTGAGAGGCTCTTTTTCATTGTGCTTGTTTTTTTCCCCTCCCTAACCTTTTGCAAAATCCTTAAGTTTTTTTTTTTTTTTCCTTGGGGTTCTAGCAGCAAGGTTATTTCACCAAGTTTACGGTGGAAACATTATTTTACATATTTTACAGGTACTTTCTAGAAACTGAACTGTGCGTGCTTCTGTGTTATTATGTTGAGTATCACAATTACATATAATATGTTTTGCAGCATGCCCAAAGACGAGGCACAAGTATACGCTGCGAATGAGCTGTATGAACATTTTCTCTTATACATCCTTTTGTTTCTTGTCCTCTGTTTTTGTTTTTAGATGATTTGAGCTTAGTTCTGGAATAATTTTTCCCTTTGGCAGAAAATACTCACTCAGTACAGTTTTTGCTTTCAGTTACAATAGAGGCTGGTTTTATCACAAAGAGCATCGTTTGTGGTTCGTAAGAGTGCCCAACATGGAGCCGCTTGTTAAAACTAGCACATACGAGAGAGGATATTATCATTGTTTTGATCCGAACACATTTGAAACGATTCGCAAGGTTAGGTTTTCTGGTCATATATATATATATATATATATATATATATGTTGTATCACTTGACATTCATTTTCTTTATTTTGGCTTCTGTTTTGTTGGACTGTATCTATTTTAAGCATCTAATGCATAACTTCCTTACAGGATAATTTTGTTCTCTATTATGAAATGTTGGAAAAGAGACCAACTTTGCCTCAACATTGAGATGGTGAAACAAAAACCTCAGATGTAAAGTTCTAATTTTGTATTTTGCATTGTCGTTCCGCTTAGTTTGGCATTTTTCTTGCAAGTCTTGTTGCATTGAATTTTCTTTTTTAAATACTAAGTAAAATTAGATGACGCGTGCTATAAGCTAGATTAGGTTTATTTAGCACTGTTGTTCATTTTAAGACACTCAAGATCGTAAGAATAAGGTAGAGCGAAAATAAAGTCGAACAATTCTAAGAAAATTGGCCATGTTGCATTTTAAGTGCCTAACTTCGCAGTCATAAACCGGTTGTAGACCATATATACTTATTCAGACTTAAAAGGTGATCCATGTTGCATCTTAAAAAAAAAATTCTGCTAAACACTAATCCTTACCACCTGAAGCGAAAACATAACCATATAAAACTGAAATCTCCTACCATACAACACAACCCACAAAAAAATTCCCTAGGAAGTCATTAAGAAATGAAAGCTGAAAACTGTTTTAGAACAAAATACAGACCTTTCCTTCCAATGCCTTAACAGCTGCAAAAGCCTTGTTGGCAAGATCTCCTGGCAAACAATTACACTGCAAAAGTAAATTTACAAGATATGAGATCATCTTGATGCTTCTTCTTGGTGATGATATTCAGAAATACACAAATACTTATGAAGAACCTGATACACGACAGGTAAAAAATGATACGGTTAATCATGTCAAGCAAGGGTTTATCCCATACAAATGCTGTTCTGTCACCGGAAGTAGGTGAAACAGGTTCTAAATTAAGAGCTTCCTCAACTTCATGTCCAGTCTTCAATTTGTTGTGGTTTTCCTGCATAAAACATATGAATTGTTTTAGACATTAATATAAGCTCATCATGTGCACGCATACATGATACCAGGTTATAAAGGAGTATATCAATCATGGGAGCAGCTACTGTTCTCAGTAAATGCCTATGCAACACAACGTGGGTACTAGACAAGTTAGCTTTAACCCATTTTACAAGTGAAGATGGCATCTTAAAAAAGTCAAACGACATAAAAACTTAAAGAAGTTGATTGATCCTCTTCAAACAATTCTAATGCTTTTGCATACAGCTGCAAGTTTAAGAAAGACTGCCAGAGAAACAACCAATCAAATTAAGACATAAGGCACGTGTCAGGTAGAAGATTTATGTCTGAAAGAGAATACATGTACACAATAAAGTTTTAAAAACATCCAATTTTATTGAACGAAAAAATGATAGCAATGCAAGGAAAGAGACATGAAAAAGTAAATCTATGTTTTTTGTTGGGGTTGGGGGGGGGGGGGGGGGGAGGAGATTTTGTTGGTCTAACCTCATCAGGTGTCCTTTGCAAATTATCAAGTAACCTTTTCATTTTTTCAGCATTTTCTGTAAACAATGCCTTCTTTCTCTCAGTCCAAGAACTGATTACTGTGGACCTTAAATGATTTGCCAAAGGTCTAAGAATTGTTTCAGGATCATCTATACAAATCAAATTAAAGCAGTTCATATAAGAATATTGAGTAACACCGATTAGATGAACAAATCTAACATCAAAATCAACAAACCTTGTTCTTCAAAATCAGGAACAAGATTTACAATCTTCTGCATTATCCATTCTTCTGAAGGAGTACTGAGATCCCCTTTCATTTTAAGTGATTCTTTCCTAGAATCTGACATTTGTAAGGAAGATGAATCCTTGCCGCTTCTCTGGCTTTTTTTAGATTTTGTGTAAGTCTCTTCCTGGTTAACTGGACCACCTTCAGATATACTTGATACAGCATTTACAGTAGCTTTCACCTTTTTCTTCCTTGATGCTTTATATGCATGTCTGTTGGAACCACTGTTACTCCCCTCATTTGACTCGTTCAACCTGCTTGAACCATGTCCAGATTTTGCTTCATTAGCAACTAGTGAATCAACAGGTAAAAGAGTGCCAGAAGAACCAGAGACAGCAAATGTTTCCATCTCTTTTACCAATCGATCACATATGTCCTAGAAATGAGAGAAAGAAAAACTTGCAAGCATTAGTAGACACGAGGAACCAAAAAAGTGACGGGAAGACAAAGGAACAAATCTTGGAAACAAGAAATATCAAGCCCAACAAAGTACACATCCCATTAGTCAGCAAATAATCTAGTTCCACATCGTCATGTACCACTGAAATCCTATTCTATGATCGGGCTTCCAAGTTGACACTCCATAATCAATTAGTGACGAGCGTCTAACTTGAGCAGTGGTTTGTTAAACAACCTACCAATAAAACTCCATTGACAGCAAGTCCACAATAAAATAAATTCAAACATATCAGGCAAAAGATAACTCCCCAACATGATTCCTATAACAAAAAGCATACTTTCATAAAGCTGTTGCTCAACACATAAAAATCCCCAAAAATGTGTGCTTTCAAAGACTGCAAAAAAACACAATGCATATGAGCATGTGAAAAAAAGAGGTCAGTAGGCATAAATTGACTTGTTGGTGAATAATCACCTTAAGAGACAACTCTACAGACTGACAAAGGGACGACAATTTAGATGCATCTTCAGGTGTGAAGGATGGTGGCAATAAGGAAAGAGAATCACTCCTGTATAGTGATAGAATGCATTTAAAAAAAATACTAAGAATTGAAATTACTTCTGGAAAGAGTGTGACAATTCTCGCTGCATGTCTCAGATAAGACATTTCACAGAACTTACAGCAGTTTTATTTTAAAACCAAAGGACACAGCATATGAAAGCATATGTCTTTCCTGAGACTTGTGATCCAGAGAAAAAAATATTGTTAATGATAATCATCTATTGACAATTGTCCTTGGCAATATGATCAAATTACAATTTTAAAAGCACAAAGGCAGCCAAAGAGAAGTGGGTTTCATCAAGTCAAGAGGCCAAAAGTGAAAAAAAAAAAAAAATGTAATCATGTAGATTGACTACCTGATAAAAGCCAAAATAAGAACATGTAAGCAGTCTCATCTGATTGCCATTATCCGAGAAGCTAATATTTAGGTAATGCAGAAATATAAGAATTTTATAAAGGGAGAATAGTGATAGAGGGGAAAAAGAGATTTAAACAAATCACTCAGAATGTTCTCTGAGTTGCCATATCCATAGCATTGATTTAAATTTTGTTCAGTTAGCAGGTTAACTTAGGGTGTGCATAGTAAAGTGGAACAAGGCTCTATTTAGTAATATAGAAAGAGGGGAAAAAGCAAACAGGGGGTAACAGTGAAAGATGTAGCAATTACAGCCCTTACCAGCTGCCTCGCCCTAGAGCATCCTCGGTGGCAGCATCCAGCGTCTCAATTATTGATGGGTGGACAAATTTGTAACTAGAGGTATATCTTCAGGATATCTGGACTATATTGGATTTCACGAAATTAGATTTCATCAGTAAAAGCTGAGGAAGCAATCTAGTAAAACTTAATAACTTCACATGCAACCTATGTAATTGCTTTATGAAAATATAATCATTACAGAAGTAAACTAGTTACCTGCAAGAATTGAACAGGCTGGGGAATTCCGAGTTTTTGCAGAAACTCATAGCTGATAAAAGAATTCTGTAACATAGAAAGAAAGAGAAATAGAGAGAGAGTATCAATTCAGAAAATTCTCTCCCAAAATAAGAAGGAAGAGAAGGTAAAAGTGAAAAAGACTGAATAAAATGAATATATGCAGTCAGAACAACATGCAAAGCTAGTAAAATGAAATCCCACCCCCTCGGGCATCTTTTGGCACTTATTCATAAAATGAAAAATTACATTCACAAGGTTCATAATCTAGAGATACTTACTCATAATTTATACCCCCAAAAACTGGTCATGTTTTAATTTTAGGTGAACATTAAGCTTCCCTCTCTGGTTCGGGAGGGGTTTTAGGTGAGTTCAATGACCCACAAATCACGATGTAATTTTCGTATTGTAAAGATCTTGAAAAATAGAGTCACACCGTGTCATTGGACCAAATCTGAGCTTAATAGAGTTTCAAGCTCTTGGCAATGACACCCAAATCAATTAGGTGGGTCCCATTGGAACCCACCTAACAGTGGAGCTCTTCGAGGATCTTTCACCTAAATTTTAATAGTTCACACAACACCCCCCCCCCCCCCCCCCCCCAAACAAAAACTCCTTTGTTCTAGGTGGATCTCGTCCTCCTTTGTGTTCTTCTCAACAAATAAATTCATCTTTTAACAAGGAAAAATATCTTTTCCAAACAACTTTCTATGCATAAATAATAATGAGAATTAGGCAACTTTATTAGGACAACTATTATTTTAAGTAGGGTGTATAACTTATGTAATAAGAACACTCCACCATTTAGCTTCTAATTCCCAATTAAGAAGTCATCCACAATTGCTACTTTCATCAAGGGGGAAAAGTATTTTAAAATTAGAGCCAAATGAGTCTTTACCTATGCCCAGATGTAGAGTTTTCATCATCAAAATAATATCCAATAGAACAATTTACTTCAATAAAAACAAGTATTTTAATTTAATATATATATATATATATATATATATATATAACCAATAATATTTCTTTGTCATTTGACCCCCATTGAGTTGATATTTTAAATATTCCCGCGATCACTATTCAAGTGCAGCAAGTTTAAAAACAAAATCCAGACTTGAAAAGGAATTACATGTATAATCTGACGCACTTTAAAATTCCAGATTATACTGTAAAATGTGATATTTGCTGCCAATACTTAAATTTCAACTGAAACCAGTATATTAAGACAATAAAATCATACCAGCAACAGGCAAAACATTTTGCATCTGAATCAAGGGGTAGACAGGAGGTAAGTGGGAGTCTGTACCTGTTAAAAGAATGAATCGACACTTTCCTTTTGAGCAATGGCAAAGACCTGTCATGCATTGTAAGAATGAAAATTACAGATGTTTTAATCTTCTTTAAGCTAAAATTGCTTCTTCCTTTTTTTTTTTCTCCATATCAGCAATAAATTGTCTCTAATTATTTATTGAACAGTGAACTCAATCACTTATGTCAAGGTACAAGTCATACACATGTATCATAGCTGATGACTGCCACCCATAGGCAAAATCAAATAGAAATAGTAGAGTAAAAAATTGGAAATAGCATAAATTGTAAGAATTTATAAAACCTCCCCAAAGTTTAAAACTAAACAAAGTAAATAAGCTAAATTATCCTTTTATAGATAGGACAAGCAATCTGAAGGAAAAAGAAAAATTTAACTTTAATTTCGGGATCACTTTAACAATTTCAAATTTATATTATAAAGTGTAACTTACAGCTGGTGTCCAATGTACTCCTCCACGAAGTGATCCAAGAATCTGGCCTTCCTTCACAAGTCCGTTAAACAAAGACTGGAAGAAAGATACTTCAACCGCAACAGCACTGGTTCCATCCATTTCCTGAAGCAATTGCTGTAACAAGCTCCACAGCACTGACAAATTTGTAGGAACTGTGATACCCCTTGCAGCACCACGAACCATGGCACTGACACGAGCTACATAAGCAGGAGTATATAACTGGCCACCTTCAAGCCTACCTTTCACCTATAGTTAGTGTCAAATCTCCTTATGACAGCTTTTATGTTATTAGAAAATTATAAATACAAAGCGAAATAACATCAGCTTACCACAGTGCCAAGGCGGGGCTCTAGCATGGAGGAAATAAATTCTAGACCAACATTTAACAGTGCAGCAAGTTCAGTCTGCGCAATCTGACTACATTCTTGAAGTCTCTCGTTGAGTTCTTCAGCTACAGAATCCCAGTAAGATTCTGACATGATTTCCCCTTGAATCAACATCAACTCTGGATGAGTTTTTATAACATATTCAGCCTACTTCTCAACATGATACAGGTCAACTCCAGTAGCGTCAGCGAGGTCAATCAGAGAAATACGAGCTAGCTTTTTAACCTCACCAACCATTTCATTCCTCACTTGCTCCTAAATATGCATGATCACATAATACCGTCAATCGCATATCAAACTAGTTGAAATTATAAAAAGTCAATCATCAATATAGACGTTGAAATGAGTTGAGTTCGGAAACCTAACCGAAGGATGGAAGAAGAAGAAGAAAGAGGAAGCATATTGCATACTTCATTTGCTTTTCTCGTTTTATTTTCGGCCAATCAATATCATCAGGAATACGAAATTAATTGATATGTCCTAAGTTTATAAGGTTATAAAACCGAAATTTCCAGAGAAGCTGAGTGATCGTAAAGGATATGTGGTAGATGAGAAAACTAACCGGAGTGATGTATTCTATTCCAGAGGAAGTGTGAAGGAGCTCGAAATCGATAATTTGGATATCGTGCAGTTTCTACACCAATTCAACTACGTTTCGCTCCGATAATCTAATGCTCGACTTCGCCTGCTGTGCGAACTCGAATTGTCTCTGCAACTCGAGCAATTCGTCATCCATATTTCGATCACACACAAACACGGCGAGAGATTGCTTTTCCGATCTTTCAGACCAATTTGGCGTTTCGGCGCCAGAAAATGCTTTTCAGTGTTCCACGAAAATATGGAACTGGGAAGAACCGAATAAACAAAAGAAATGCTGCGAAATGGAATTGAGACTATCTATGGGCCTACTTAAGACAGTTTTAAGGCCCAAGAACTCACAGTTCAATTACAAAGGAATGGGTAATCCAGCCTTAACACAGAAGCCTCGCCATCATTTGGACACAACCATATATATTCAAGGAATGATGCCTGTTTAGAATAGGATTTCTAATTTTTTTTTTCTTATAAAATTTCCAATCATCATTCACTTCCTTTTTATATTTATATACAGTACACTATTTAAAAAAAAAAAAAAAAATCCAGCCATTTTGAAATAACAGGTTGTTATGGCTGGCGGTATCGTAAGCAGGTAAAGTGTACTGTGTAAGGCTTTCTTTGTACCAATGGTGAAGGGGAAAAGAAAAGGAAAAGACTATAATGATTGATACTTGAAAAGATAGTAACAATGAGAGAGAGGATAAGCGTAGAAACTCTTTTTCTCAAATCGCATACATTTTCTTAAACTCATTGTTTAATAGCTCAGAATCTGACATAACCGACATTGAAAAAGACCTTGACCTGCTTCCCAAGGAAGATCTCCGAATGCTCTTCATATTTGAGGACTCAATGCGATGCCTAATGACCCAGTAACACATGGTTCCCAAAGTTGTAGCCATTATAGTTGTCCCTATGATAGTCACTCCAATTGCTAACCATTTCTCATGCTGTCCCACCACTACAAATGACAATGCCAAGAAGGCCACCGAAATAAGTACACAGGCCAACCACATTAGCTTGTTAATAACGGCCATCATCTGCTTCTTTGCTTTGCTCTCTATAACCACAACTGAGGTTTGAACCACCACAACCGCCAGAGAAATGAAGAGAGCAATGGAATCAAACACAAAGAAAATTATAAATGGAACTTGAGGGGCTATATTTGCTTCACCAATGGAATGTCCTGGAGGAATGTTTTCTGGGTCATCAACGTATTGACCAGGGACTGTGAAAATAGCAGCAAAGGCAACTGTGGCAATCAGGACTGCCACCACTGTTGTGGAGTTGATTGCATTGTTCAGCCCTTCTGCGTGCATTTTATTGAGACGTTTGGCAATGCCTTGAACACGTTTTCTGGTTTGACGTGTGTGTTCTAGCTGGTAATGGACTTCATGCTTTATGTCACTGACTGTTTGTTTCAACTCACGGGCTGTGCTTGTTGTGGCCTGAGGCTTTATGGTTTTCGCACTCTGAACACCGTGTTCTTGTAGAATGGCTACAAGATTGGAGTTTCCAGTTTTCTCAGCAGTGTCAAGTGCAGTCTCCCCAGTTCTGTTGATGGCCTTTGTATCTGTTTCCCTCCGTTCAAGAAGCAATCTAACAATCTGCACAAACAAAAATCAAAATATATCGAGTTCTTTGCTAAACTGACTACTAACAGGGAACGATAAAAGTGAGACAGAAATTATGTTTTTCTTAAAAAGAAAAAAACATAGTTGTTACTTTACAATAATTCAGATTGTGTATTACCAACAGGGTAACAAAATTGAGCTGAATGCTACAATTAATTGTTTGAAACAAAAAATAATGAACTATGTATCTATTTTGAAGCCCCATGTCTTATGATCACAACTGAGATAAAAGATAGTCTGATTCCAAGAAACCAAACTCGTATGATCTCAACGATTTCCGACTATAGAAGCTAAGGTTCAATATCTTCCCAACATATCCACCTTAGATCAAATAATGTTTTTGATGAACATGCTCTATTCCAAATCTTTAACTGCCAGGTAATGTTAAAATGTTTTCCAATCAAAGATAGGCACATCATGGAAAAGAACACATTCCGTAAGAACACAGATGGTAATCCAAATCACTATCAATTTCTTGTCATATAAACATTATAAGAGAGTAACTGAGGTCACAACTTGCAAGTTTTATCTTAAGACAAGTGTGGAAGTTTTAGCGTCAGCATAACTGAATTTAGGCAAGTATAGTCCAATTTACCTGAGTTCTACCCTTCCTGGTAGCTATATGCAATGCTGTATTTCCCTTATTATCTGTGATGTTTATTGATAGAGGACCTACTTTGATTAATTCCCCGACCACCTCAAGATTATGTCCCTTCACTGCCATGTGAAGTGGGGTCTGACCCTTCTTATCAGTCCTCGTGGCAACCCCAGGCTCTCTCTGCAGCAGTGCTTTCACAACCTCCAAATGTCCATTTCTAGCAGCAGAATGCAAGGGTGTTTTCCCGTTGCTTCTAGCAATGGTGGCCAAGCTACTTCCTGCTTCCAATAGGAAATTCACTACCTCAGTATGCCCCTGTGTTGCAGCTGTGTGCAGAGCTGTGGTGTTTGATAGATCCACAGTCATTGATAATTCAGGATGAACCTCCATAAGGATCTGCAACACATCTGCAACATTGGAAACACAAGTGAGATAGATTCCCTCTGAAAATCAAATGGCACAAAGAAAAGCGAAAAGCACAATAAAAGTTACAATGATAATATTATATACCTATGTCCCCTTGTTTGGCAGCTATGTGGAATGCATCAAGGCCATTTCTTGCTTTGATTCCTGCATCAGCAAGATCATAATATTGAATCATCTCCCTAACTACTTCATTATAACCATATTCAGTGGTAACATAAAGCGCTGTTTCTCCGGCTTGATTTTGCTTTGCCAATAATGCCTTCAATTGCTCCTCTTCAGTATTTGTAAGGATCTCCTTCAGGGAAGCGAGATTTCCTGCTCTTGCCGCTGAGTGCAAGGGAGTATCATCCCGCTTTCCTGTTAATTGCTTTGTCATCTTTTTCCTAGGGGTACTCGATTGCACTGCTTGTGGCTGCACAGCTACTGAAGCCATTGGGCCTTGCTACCAATAGACCCCCTTTCTTTTTTCTTTTTCTTTTTTTTTTCTGTATATCAGAACCTTTTTTCTTCCTTCCAGCAAAAACCCAGATCAAAACTAGCATCTTTCATTCCGGATGACTGTAAAATCCTTGAGGCCATTCAGAAAGGAAGACCATCCGCATCATTGTGGAATCAAAATTTAATAATATAAAAAATAGGAGTTTAGTTCTTGTTTCTCATGTCTGCTTGAAATTTCTGATACTTCTGCCGGACCCAAGAATTAGCGTCCTGTTCATAAAAACAATCTGGGTTAAAACCTTTACACCAGAATATATTCTGATTGCATTCTCAGAAAAAAAAAATCCCTTGAAACGAAAAAGGAAAGAGGATAGAATTTAAGGCTAGCAATCCCCACAGAGCAAAACATGAAGAAGAATCACTTTGTGAAAATCAAGGAGAGAATGAAGGTTGATCATTTGGACCTGGGTTAGAAGGAAGAACTTCCTTTTGCTGTCCTCCATCTACCACCATGAAAGCCATAATAGAGATTTCAGAGAAGGTTTTAGGGAGCCATGGGCTCGTTAGGACACCCTGTAACGAACATTCAGGATATATAAGGTGGAAAGCAATCTTAGAGAGCCGATGAAGGAAGAGACAAGAATTAAGAATTAAAACATGAACCCACATGTAAGTAACAACTTAATGCAAATCTAAAACAGAGGCACAGAACTCATACATGCACCAATTTGCAATCTTACCAATAAAGAAGGAACTTTTGGGGAGGTGACGATGATGATGACAGCGTTAGAGGGGGAAAAGAAAAATAATGAGAATCAAAAATAGAGAGGAAAAGAACAGCAAACAAAACCAGAAGGGGTGGCTAATGGAAGACAACGAAAATAACAGAACCACGCGCAATTGTCTGTTTACTGGCGCGAGTGGATGCCTTCGCTTGACGGAACAGTTTTCTGTTGACTCTTCGTTATTTTTAAGCGTTCATTTTTTAGTGAAAAAATGTTTTTTTTTTTTCACTTGAAAATTTTCATTCTAATTTTTTTTTAAAAAATGAATTATTATTCTGTAAATTATTTTTTAGATATTATTTATTAGAAAAATTAATCCCAAGATTGACGCACCATTCATGTGAGTTGAAAAAAACGGAGATTAGTACTTGGAGACTTCATAAAGGACAAATAGATAGTATTGTAGTGGGCAAGTAAAGATACAATCAAGAAGCAGTTCATTTGGTAGTTATTGTTTTTGACAAATTTTTGCTAGCATTCTCATTTGAGATCTATCACTATAAAGTCATTCGAGTGGTAAGCCCTAGATTAATACTTCACTTCTCTTTTACTTATGATAAAAAAAAAAAAAAAAGAACAACGTTGACATGCAACTGATGGTGGCAAACACACGTCAAACTTAATGTCAATAAACAAATTCAAGGGCCGAAACAAATGGGAATAAACAAATAAGAAAGAGATTTTATCAATCTTTTTCTTTTCTAACTTTTTTATGGTCTTCGCAGCAATAATCTCATGACTCAAATTATTAAAATCCAAGGTTGTGAAGCCGTCTCTACAACAGTTATACATACGGTCTTTGTTTGAAATATAAATTGAAGATTCGAACTAGCTTTAATTATTTCATTTAGAAAACTATAATATAGAAAAATAAAGAAGGGGAAGATTTTACCTTATACCTATAGAAAATGTATTTGAAAAAAGAAATTACAAAGTATAATATAGAATAATTGATTGTAAATATCATCCCAGAATAAAGTCCGTAACTTTTACCGTTGAATTACAGTCGAATGACTCTTATCATATTTAGTCAATCTTAAATATAAAATCTGTACCAAAAAAAAATAATAATAACACTCGCTCTATATCGATCCCTCATTTGTGATTTTGTAATACTTCAAAATAAAATATTACATTCAGATAAAAAATAATACACTAATATAAAATAGAATGCTTTCTGTTATCAATTTAATGTTAGTTTTAATTATCTATAGTGTCTTATTATTTTGAAATTTTGCAATATATAAACTTCTTCATCGGAATTTAAATTAGGTTGTTCTTAATATTTCCATTCCAATTGCAAGTCATAAAAGAAAAAAAAAAAAAAAAAAGTTATGGTTTTCCATATTATTTTTCCAACCAATTTTCTTGAAAAAAAAAATTCAAAACTCAATCGACTGTGACCCCGTGTCTTAATCTGAAGAGGAAGATGTAACTGGGGTCCTTCGGCGAGTGCTCGTTGGACTGAGTCTGACGTGACGTCCCAAGAACAAGCAGCATGGTAAGGTCTAAACGGCCAATCAGAAACCACGCGTAATTATTTATTTTTTATTATTATCTGAAAAATTCCCTTAAAAAATATAATTAGTGAATTACTAGTAGTAACCCTCGATACAAGTCCAGTAGTCGTCCGCGTGCACACGCGCTGCATTACAAGCGTTGAGAATTGAGATACTCCGAAACAAGAAGCATTGGGTGACCCGACAAACTCTGAAAAATGCACATGATTTTATCCAATTAACAGATCTTAACCATCACTATTATAACCATCTCTCCAGAGTCCTGCCCAAACGACCAAAACTAACAAAAGAGTATTGTTATGCTAATTCGGTTTCCTACCCATGATTCTACTACAAGAATGCCTTGATTTCATACCAGAGAATATTGCCTTAATTTCCGCCCAGAATCTCTGCCCATAATTCCCAGAGAAGATATTGTATTCATATACAATAAATATAAATATTCTTTGTCATTTTCTTTATTCAGGATTATATCTCATCACTTCTTACTGTGATTAACTTTTAAAGTAAAACACACACAATTGAAGTCATGGTTGTGTTCTAGAGATGAAAATTTTGGGCAAGATTTCAATTCTCTCATGTCATATAATCAAAAAAATACACATTTTAAAATTAGATCTACTCGTACCATTTTTATAAGATTTAAATTTTATAACGTTCTTTTTAAACAGTATGGTAAACATTTCTTTATATGTGCATGTTTGATCTAGCAGGTTCCGGGCTGATTTCACCCAAAGAATGATATTTTCAAATGAATTATTTTCATGAAATGCTCAACTATTTATTTATCTTTTGTTACAAATACGAATATAACAATTTTTAATTATTATGAAAAATTCAATTTACTTTTTTAATAATATCGATTGTGCTACATATCTGTCCACGTTTTTCTTCAAAAGAAGAGAATTCCTTCCTTCCAGAACCAAAATGTATTTATCAGGAGAAAAATGGAATAAGGGAAAGGAAAAGTCAAAGATTTGTCACCATCCAATTCCAAGTGGACCATATGCGAAAAGAAAGAGAGTGAAATAAGAAGTGAAGCGATTGAGATAAATGTAATGCGATGAATCCGCTAATAGTGTGAAAACTAGTTTGTTCATCTGTATTGATAGTGCAGTGTACCCCACCTTTCAAAGCACATAAATATATGCTAAGGACTTTTGAGGGCCACCGCCGCACATAGACTCTATGACGATGGGAGATGTTATTTTCACGGATTAGCCATCATTAATAAATGGAGACCATTACATACATCAAGCACGATAGCATAATGTATTTTATGGTCGGGGGAGGGAATCCAAATAATGCTATTGTCATTTGCCACCAGCATGCGTCAGTCACGCCTATATATTATTTTTATTCTCCACAAATATAAATATTTTTATAAAACTATTAATGAGATAACTTATTCTTCACCGAAGCTAATTTTTTTCAGATGAAAACTTGATTCAATTCACGTTTCAATTACTTCTGAGTAGATAAGTGATCTATATTCTTTTTTATTTTATCTAGGTTTGGCAAAATTTTCTTGATCAACAACAGCGCTGCATACTCCCATGTCTAGGTAAAGATTAAATAATTATTTCGGCATATATGAGCATGTGAACAGCTCGTCAATTTAACCCATTTTTTTTAAAGTACGTTTTCATTGAGGATAAATAAGCAAAATAACCGCTGATCTTGCGGACCCATCAATTTCCTTTTCCAACGTATCATCGACTCAAGTTTGCTATATATACTCTTTTTCAGTATATGAGAGCAAAAAAGAAAATTAAAATTCCATATAGGCTTTTTTAGTATATATGACAACAGAATTTTCATATTTTACTTTCTCTAAGCAACCGTGGAAGCAAAGGAGGGAATGGGTGTGCGGCACCGGCAAGTACTTCGTATCGAAGAAACCAGGAAGAAAAGCTCATTAGTATTAACAATAGGGGTAGCAATAATAGAAGGATCAGTAAGGTAAACCATCAAACAAAAATAATGAAAAAAAAAAAAAAAAAAACTCACAGCCACATGGAGTGCAAACATCCAAGCAATAATCCAAACACGACCACCGAATAGCCTTTTTGATGGATGAGGGTTCGTGTTAATCTTTTTAACATATATAAACAGAAACAGGGCTGTGAGTGAAACAAGGAGTGTAAATAAAAATAAATGATTGAGAGCACGTGAGAACTGCCGTGACTCACCAACATTTTATGCCTACTCATTCAGAGTTGGCTTGGCACTCGGTATTTATAGATGCCATGACAAAATTGCTGACTTGCTTCCAATCCCAAGTCTAAACTAGCATTCTACTCCTATCATAGAGAGTACATTTAAAATTTAGTTTGACAGTGAAATGTACGAATTGACTGGTACTGGGTTGATGAACCACGACCAATTGTAATTTAATGCCATTGTTGACCATTGACTTTTGGCGCTTGGTAATGAACATGACTGATTTCTGCTACATAACGCGAATAATACACCCCTCGAATTTTACAGTTCTTTGTCACTTTGGATTAGATTCCGTCTAAAACAGTGTATTAACTAGCAAACCCTGGTTTTACAGGAACTGTAATAAGCTAACAAGCGATAAGAGTAAATTCAGATCATATATAATAGATGACATGCGTCATTCAACAAGAATAATCAGTTTTGAACAGTAAGTGTCAATGATATAGCGAAAATCTGTCCACCAGGTGAAAGATTTGTCGTATACAAATTACCTCAGTCGCTTTGACATCCAAAAGGAAATTGTTGGATCAACGAAGTGCAATTCGCCCCACTTAGCAATTGTTAGCAACGCCCCAAAAATAAAATGGTAACTGGCCATTAGACTAGGCATTACGGTGAATAACAAGCATCAGTGAACTACATACTATACGGGTAGGCTAGGCTGTTACCTGTTATTTGTGGTGTCCTATTCATGGAACTATTTCACCCAATTCACCTCACTGAATATTGGATTCCCACACTGAATTAGTAATAATCACCCTGTCTCGACAAGCAAATAAGTTCCACAAGTAACTGTAAATCACTATGGCACTTACATAGTCTGAAGGGCTTTACATCTAGTAGTCTCAAATGTGACTACAATCGCCAGATAACCACGCAAGAAATGTGGGGTGTGACAACACATCATGTCTAGATATTTTTTTCCAAGTTCACATTTAACCATGTACAATAAGGCCAAATCCCAATTTTGACGAAGCAAACAAATTCCCTTCGTACATACACGGGATTCATTGTTCCAACATTTCGAATATACTGTTAAAAATTTAAAACAACAGGATAACGGGAAGGTCCACGTTTTTCACGAAGTAAAGCATACCCAGATAAATCCACTCAGCAACCAATCAAAATAAGAGGTTTAGCTTTCCGAAATAAAACCCTCATGTAAATCAAGTTAAACTCTTAATGTAGAAAAATGAGAAAGTGCCTCAATTTAAAATGCATCTACGTTTTTCACTGAATTGATGTGCTGCATTTTCTCATAAAGGATTTCTTTTTCAAACAAAAAATGTATTTTTTCTCCGCCATTTCTTTCTGGGCCCAAAAAGCAAAGCCTGCCCAAAAGAAAACAAAATGAAGCATTGGTATATTGTTGAATGCAAATGCCCATGTCAAGCAAACTAAACAGAAAAATTGAATAGCGAGATCAATAAGCATTAAGCAGCCCCAAAGAGTACGCATTGTTGTGCTGCCAAAGAATTGAATCATCTGCGGGAAAAGTAAGAGTCACACAATTTAAATATATTTCTACAAGTCACTTAGCATCAACTGAAAGGAAGCGAGGGGGAGAGATGCAAAGCGTTTACATTCTATTCCTTTTCCTATTTGCTTTTTCACTGACAAATAATCGTTACCATGAACTACATTAACAATATGAAATCATGGGGTCCCCAAGTATTTTAGTTGGACAGAAAAGGAGGTTGTTTTTACAACTTTACATATACCTTCTTACAGAACCAGGAATCTTTCCCACAAATTACTTAAATTTGCCTCCGCAGAAGTCCTGGGAAAAAAAAAATTAACCAATAGGTATTAAAAAATATTGATAAAATAACAATATAAGGAAAAAAAATATCATTAAAAATTAAATTATGTTTTGCAGTTTGTTTATTGATTTCAAACAAACTCAAAGCTAAAGAAAGAGAAAATCAATTGCAAAAAACTTTTGCAACATACTTGTTAACTGCTTGTTCATATCTATTACCATAAAAACTTGAAAAATCCATGCTTCTATGGCTACTTCCACTTGTATCATTAAATCATTCTACTCTATCAAGAGAATGCTTTCCTTTTACTATCTTAGAAACGATGTCAAACATCAGAATCAACATGCTCTTTCAGCCCAAAAAACTTATTATGTTCAGATGTGATTCCAACGTCTAAATCCTTGCAACTAAATTACCTTGTATGATTAATTGTCTCTCTCATTTGCCTACTAACTATTAATGCATATAAGAAATCATGAACTTGAAAGATTACAGAACTAAATTATCCTCCTTCTAATGTCACTGACAATGCTAGATAAATAACAGTTTAGTGGAAAGAACAACCACAAGCCAACAGTATGGTGTTGTTAGCAGAAATTCTGTTTTAAACTTGTTAGAGAGGACCTTAAACTTTTCCTTGCTATATTAACACAAAACTAAGTGAATAGTTCTGGGCAGCACCATTCTACATTCCTTTCTAAAGTTAAGAAAGAACTAACGAATTAACGCTACTATACAGTTCATCTGGTTTACATTTCTAGAATAACGGTAGTCAGGAAACCGTATGATCGAAAACATCAGACCACAATGCCAGACACCTATGAATTGGCACAAACAATGTAGCTAGTTAGAGAAAATTCTAGTTACAACGTGTCAAAGAAGGGTCGCTTACCCTGAGCTTTGTCCCATTGTACAGAGATTTGTTATTCTGCCTCCTTTGCTCCCATATGTATGCAGACTAAATAAAATAGGTAAGGAAAAGCATATGAGTTCTATAAATAAGAGAACCACCGTATCAACTTTTATTGAAACGTAATCATAAATCCAAGTAGCAAACGTAAAGCATATGCCTAAGGTGTGCGCAGCAGCAACAAAAATCAAAATTAAGTAGAAGCAACGAGTGCGACCTGCGTTCTCCAATTTGATATCACAAACATCTTTAAGCAAACAAGAGAATCACGCGATGATTTCTTCGATCAAAGGCACATTCAACGTCAGGCAAAAGAAAACTCGCAGTTTAGAAAACCTGTGACGGATAAAGACCAGAGGGTCACGAGAGCAAAAGCTTGAAAGAACAAGCCTCGATGTTATTCGTAACAATGACTTGCTCCTCCATTTGGGAATGGCACCGATACAAACTCAACCTCTCGAGTCTGGCCGTAGCTTTGTACGTATAATAATACGGCAAATGTGAAAATCTTCAATAGTATTGTACTGGCTACGTTCTAGGCCTTGTCGTATTCAAGTTACATGTATGATCCAATCCACGACGGTGACTACACCATCTGGGAATTGCATTATGGTTAGGGCAACTACTGTCACGTGGGCTTAGATAGAACAATATGCTTCATTTGAGTGGGCCTTTATCAGTGGCTCAGCAGTCTTCAGCTGTAAAGCTACTAGTCATTTGAACCAAAAAATTATCATAATTGGGATAGACAGTTAACCAAATTCTTGATTTTGATAACATGGACTTGGTCGGAAGGACATATTTTCTGGAGTTTGTGAAGATGCGATTGATTCGTTTTTATAGCTGGAAACACCACGTGAAGAATTAAGATACAGCTACTCATTGCTCAAATCAATGATTTATTGTCAAATTGTGTATGGGGGCGGCCCCAAGAAGGCGAGTTCATTTTAAATTTCCTCAATTCCCCGAATAAAATAGAGTAGCTAAGCTCATTGAATCATCGTAGATTGAATAAATAAATTAGAATATGTAATACAGTATTTTAGGTAGAATTACTAATTTACATAATCCAACTCAATCAAATTCATTCAAACAGTATGCACTGGTGAAGAACGCTCTACTTCGAGGTGTTTGAAGCACCGCCTTCCAAATTCTCCTTTTTAGTCCAGGAACGGGAAAACACGATTTTGACCAATTTACACAGATAAATCTCAACAACTTTTCATCAACTCAACTGAAATGAAAATAAATATATTATGTATATTTGATTTGATATTAATGCATCACCTACACATAAATAGTCAACCATCATAATTTTTGTTTCTTCTTTCAAAAGTACAAAACAAAAATTATATATTGTGTCGAAAATTTAACCCATAACTTATAAATACTGAAACCTCAACCCAACTTACTCGTCGGAATGTTTTCTTCAAACTCAGCCATCCAAATTTACACACTTTACAAATACCTTACATATACAACTATTTTATTTAGTTTTTGTTCTTTGGCACCAAAACATTCGGCGAATAATGCAGTGCAAAATCACCAAAAGCAACCGAAACCACCAGCTTCCAGGAGGGGTCTTAATTGAGATCACATTTGTGGGTTTTGATATTTAATGAGTTGTTGGTGATTTTTGCAAATGCAGTATTGATATCACCACTGATCATGTTGACCTCTTTATTATGTCTCTTTCTTTCTTGCCTTTCCTTTTCTGAGCTATACTTCTTTCATCTTTCTCCCTTCTTTTCTTCTCACTGCCCGCCATTGTTTAACACCTTCTTTGCTTTGCTGCGCACTCATTATCCTCAAACTCCTCTAACCGAAAGAAATTGAAACTGAAAACAGTGTCTTCTTCTTTTTTCTTTTTTTTTTAAAAAGGAAAATTTGTTGAATATATATGGACGATATATATGTTTGGAAAATTTGTAGACTATGCAAACACGTTTTAATGACAGGAACGTGAGAGTTGTAGACTCACAGAGATATTTCAAAAGTTTTTTCATTTCGATACAATAATAACGAGTGATTTGTTTGTAGAATATTTTATTTTACATAGAATATTTTTTTGATACGGGAAAAAGAAGTAATTAGAAAAACAACGCTCTAAAAATATCACTGCTATTCTATTTTTCAAAATCAAACATATGAAACATAGCTGAAGGTTACTCATAAAATAATCACTTTCTCAACCTCTCACACTTAATCTATTTAATTATTATAATATTGATGAAAGCTTTCCTGATACTCAATCTATCTACGTTAAGTCATGTTTCTCTAAATAACAGTTGTTATTTTTTTTACCCACACAATATGTGGGGCACTCACTAATTTCTAACACAAAGTTAGATTTGACAACTGCTAACATTTTAATAACATAAGATAATGTATAAAGTTATTATTTCTTTAGCATTTCAAGTTTCCCCAATATAACCCTTGTTTTTATCTGTTCCAAAAAAAGAAAAAAAGGTTCTACTTATAATATTTCTTCACACGACTTGGAGCAGTAAAATTCAATCTGTATCATCAATCAAGATCAGCTTTACTAAAAAATTTCTTGGTTTAGCGTTAAGAGAATATAAAAACAGGACAAATGGGTTTTGCACTGATAAATTAATTAGCTCAAATTACTCTCCACCGCGAGGTAAAAGTGAAAAAATAAAAGAGAATCTGTCGTATTGATGGTATATCCAGATATGACGAATGTTTCATTATTTCTCCGCTGTAAATTATTTACATATTAGTTGATGATAGTAAATTTTATGGTGATTAAAGCTTGCGGTTTCAAGGGTTTACACTAAATTTGGGGGTGCTGCTGGGAGAAATTTAATGCATTTGCGAAGCCAGTTGCATCTAACTGTCTAATGGGGGCTGGGGTCCATCGCCTGGTTCTCCCATATGTGATGCTCCGTAACACAATTGATGACGATTTCGTATAAAAGGTAATTCACGAGTGACGGAGCAGGTGCCCGGCTCTTTTTGTTCAGCTGCATTCATTACCTGCCATGAGCAATTTCCTTTTATAAATCCTCTGTGGCTCTGTTTTTGTTTGTGGAGACCGCATATATATTCTGGTTGCCAACACTTTTTTCAGAATTTACATTATTGTAATTGATCAAGCTCTGATCTTTTTTCATGGATTTAAACCCTGAAACTGTTTTATTTTGGCGCTTGAGTAATTTGTACTTTGTGAAAATATAGTGATTTATTGATTCTGACTAAAAAAAAATGGCCCCAAGTAGGTCAAGTTCCATGCTTTCATCTTTCACACAATGAGTGGCATCAGAGATGTATCTTTTTACGCTGCCCATGTTTATTTTAATAAAGAGATACAGATGAAAACGTTCTTTCCAACATGGTAAAACCCTCATTCAGTGTTTGGAAAAGGTGCAAAACTGCTATTTATATTCATTTTCTCATGAAACTGTATCAGAATAAAAAAGTGGTAGGAAAATGACAATTAAAGAAACAAACTTGGGCTCTCTAGAAATTTAAATTCACTGCACGTAAGCAGAAGACAAATTTGTACAATTGGCCAGCATGGAGAATTTAAACACTATTATTTGACAAAAGGAACAACTTCATGGAAGAAAGGAATACAGGCAAGACCTAGCAGAAATATGGATTCCCTATATTCAGCTATGCATTCCCTATAATAAGTTCATGAAAAAACTAAACGGAGGGGAAAAATTAAAATTACAAGCCCCCTTTCCCCCCCTATATTTTTCTTTTTGCCAAAGAAAATAGCAATACTATAAGTCCATAACCCATCTTAACAAAAATAAAACCAGAAAAAACAAACCATGATACCCTAACAGTGTGCCAGACTTCAGTCATGTTAGAAGCAGCACACATTATTAGGTAAATGAGCCCTTGAGGTAAGGGGTTCAACTATAATAACTTTTAGAGTGTACAGAACAGTGTAATCCAAATGCATAGTAGCACATACTAATCGGGGTTTTAGAAGAAACTAAAATGAAAGATGCTCTTTTTTCTTTTTCTTTTTTCTGTAAAATCAGAGATGAGCTTATTGGATATGATCTGGAAGTTTGAAGGTACTTGGGTCCTCATCTTTAATCCAACCAAACTTCTCCATGAAAGGGTTGGACAAGCAATCTGGTGGATAGTCATGAATGCAATCTTCCCACACGTTAGCATCTCCCAGATCCTTCATCACCTCCCACAAACAGCTGTTGCATTTAAAGCCAGCACCAAAGCTTATCATAAAGACACTATCGCCCTTCTTGAGCCTCTTCTTGGCCTCCATATACCCTAACACATACCAGAGGCTACTTGCAGATGTGTTCCCAAAACGGTGTAGTGTCATCCTTGCTGGCTCAAGGTCATACTCAGAAAGATCCAAGCTCATTCCTATGCCATCAATCACAGCCTTTCCTCCTGTATGGAGACAAAAATGATCAACCCCTGTCTTGAAGTTTAGTGGAGATTTTGCGACACCCACTGCAGACTTAGGGGGACTGCTTTTCCTGAGCTTTTTAAAGAGGGACACAACCATGAACCTGAGCAACTCCCTTATTGGCAAAATCTTGGGTGAAATTACCCTTAAATTGTCAACAAAAGCTCTTGTAGCTGCCTTGGGGAGAGTTTTCCCAAGGTGAAATCCCATCCTTCCTTGCTCATCTTCCTTTTGGATGCAACAATTGTAGGCTTCTTCTCTAGCCCCATGATGGGTCCTCACCAAGCACTTCAATTTCAGCATTGCTTTGTTCTTTAAGGACCTTTTGTTTGTCAAAAGAATGGCACACCCACCAGAGCGGAACAAACAGTTGGCAAGAATCATTGATCTGTCATTACCTGTATACCAATTTGGACTCAAGGACTCTGAAGTGACCAAAAGAGCATACTTGTTCTTTTGGGTCTTAAAGATGTTCTTAATAATGTCCAAAGAAAGGAGGCTTGCACTGCAACCCATGCCTGTGAGATTGTAAGCCTTGATGTCCTCCCTCATTCTGTAATGGTTAATGATCCGAGAAGACAGAGAAGGAACAGCAGACAACATGGAGACATTAACGACGAGAACATCAATCTCTGAGGGGGAAATGCCTGATCTGGTCAAGAGCTTTCCAATGCTATCATAGAAGAACTCCTCCATCTCTAAGATTGCATCCGTCAATGTGGGGTTTGCTTCACGACCGGAGAATACATTTCTTGGGGCATAAGTTTGCTCCCCAATGCCGGAGCTGACAATGGCTTTGAGGAGGAACTTATACTCATTGAGACCCAAGTTCTCGGTTCTTCTGATGATCTCACCACAAAACACTGTATCAAGCTTTCTATCATCGCTTGGCTTATAGCATTGGTAGTCCAATAAGTAGCACTCCTGGTCCCTTCTCTGGTCAAAGAGTTTCCAAAACAGGAGACAGAAGTACAAAACTGGAACAAGGAACAGAAAAGTGAGGAACTCCATTAGAGAGAAAGAGAGAGAGGAAGAAGACACAGAAGGACAGAGAATTTTGTTGGATGAGAATTTCAAATGCAGCACTACTAGTTTATAAGAAGGAAAGGGAGAGAATAAGACGAGTTGGGCATGTGAAGTGAAGACAGACAAACCTAGTCCTAGAAATAAGACCCAATTATCAATTGGCTCAACCCTCAACGAACTAGTGAAAACTTTCTCGTGAAAGCATTTTTACGAGAAACAAGCTGCACATGATTAAGATAGAGTATCACAGTCGAAGTATCAAAATCTGGAAAACTTGGTCAACTAGATCAGTCGCAAAAAATTGTAAAGGCCATTACAGCTCATAGTTAATTAGTTGCTTACCCATGTTATGTTGGTTATCCAACATTTAAGAAGGATGAGATGTGTTAGATAGATAGATAGATAGAGAGACTGTAATAGGTTTAGATTATTACTATATAAAATCATTCTGTAGTGATTTAGTTGACACAAGGTGCATGTTTCCAATTGATTCGTATTTATTCTCACAAAAGAAGTCGACCCAACAACTTTCGTGTGAGCCGACTATTAACTACCAAAATTTGGTCAAGTGATTAAATTTAAACAATTCCTTTCTCCTCATATTATAAATTAAGAGGCGCATGAAATTATGGTTGGTTTGAGATCTCAACGTACCTGCATGTGTTGATACCAGTACGTAAAGCACCCCTATACACCTTGTGTGGTTTGTAATTATTTACAAAAATAAAATCATAAAAGAAATATATATATATATATATATATATATATATATATATAAACAAGTGCAAACTTTTATGTTTAGCGTCACTGTGAGGCTTATTAGATGTTTCCATCACGGACAGTGGAGTATGGACATCTCTGCAAATTGAAATTACTTGTGTTATACCCAAATGGATCAAAGTTAAGCTGTGTGGACAATAATATATTTACTTTAGCCATTAGAGAACGCGCGTTATGGACTGGCTTGTACCTGTAAGTTGTAATATTGCAATAAGGCGCTTTGCCACTCATTTAGGCAATTTATATTTCGCTCACCCCTCAAAAAAATATACTTTCGGCACCACTATTGTATAGTCGTTTATTAATTTTTTTTTTTCTTCGTTCTTTTACTGGCCAATTTACTATATTAAACTTTTCTAGGATCCTAGACTATTTATTATATAGGTATAGAAATGGATGCAAGGGCTATTGACTCCATGGGATCATTACTCATTTAAGTACCAGCGGCAACATGTCTAAAAAGTCAAGGATATTAATTTTATTAAGCAGTGTTACGTGTATATTCAAAAAAGTAAACTTATTTTATATATATATTGTATTTTTTAATTTTTATATTTACAATTTTATTATGACAAAATATTTTTAAAGTAGGAGTGTAAAAAAATATTTTATACTGACAAGTGTGTTCATAATATTTTTCTTAATTTATTATTGATGGAAAGTTAAAATAAGAAAATTACTGTTTGTTGATCTGTCTCTAATCCTTCATCTGTTGGTTGATCGGACTAAGAATTGATTCCAACATTATGATTTAACCTTACGAAATCTCTGTCTCTCTCTATGATCGTTGACTCTTTGATTTGGATATGCACAACATAAGCTCATTATGGAGTATATTTTATGTCAAGTCTACCCAATCCCATCTAATTCTCTGTCAATCCACAGAATACCACGCTCGCTGTGAAAATACAAAATGAGAGGAAAGGTTGGAAAAATTAGACGAAAGCACAAGAGAAAAACACTTGGGAAATCATACTAAGTAAGCAATGAAAGGGATGGGATGCTACTTGGATCAATCGCTTTTAATCATAGACAGCACCTATTGGCTCATAAATGGAATCAAATGGGCACATGCATGATCTCCTTGCAGTTTCCTACCATATAGTCATCCATAATGAATTGGAAAGCATAGATTAGTTTCATGCATACATCAATCCACATTGGGTCATGCCCACAGTTTTCTTTCGCCTTCTAAAATTAATACACCTTATTGACCATTACAACAATATCTCGTACTGATCAATCTCAACCCTCAATTAGCTTATAATTTAAAATGCGTTTGAATAAGATGTTGCTTTCAACTATCTATTCATATGGATAAGATCTCTAAGCTTTAACTGCTTAATTAAGAGAAATTTACTAGCCATTTTTCGGTAGGATAGTATGATACCAAAACCCCTGGATCGAGAAATATAAAATTTTAGTTGGGTGTCAATTTCATCACCGTCCCATTAATATTCTTATCTCTAGATTAATTTTGAATATATGAACAAATTACAATTCCTGGGCGACCAATACCGTGTATATATATATATAATAAATGGAGCTTGGTGGTATATACCATGCACAAGCTAGCTACACCTATTATGTTAACGTCGATGAAAGCCAGAAAATAGCGTACATGCATGCACCGCCATGGTAGGTTGACACAAATAGTGGACGACTCCCAATGAATTATATATATATATGCGGTTGAGTTGACATTACATTATTTTGAATCTTTGAGTTCATTAAAGCACCCTTTCGTTTTCAGTTATAGAGCAAACTTGTTAACTTTTTACTGTCAGATTCAGATTGAGGTCTTATGCTGATCTAAGTTTCTGCAATTAATCTTGTGGTCGAATTTCATTTCTCAGTGTACAATTATTTAATGCTTACAACTACTAGCATGCTTTGTTGCTGTCATATTGAAGGAACTTAAGAAAAATGGATCATGCATCCAAGGGCGGGCCTTTGTCCAGCAGCCATTTTTGATTTCATATATTATCTGGATTGGATTGATGGAGCAGGCAACTAAACATTAAGAAATGTTTTGAACTCTTTAATGCCATCGCCGAATTGCTAGATGGATACTTTGTTTTTCAGAAGCCTATGCCAGTCTATGCATTATCAGGACTATCTATCTTATTAGACTTAGTCATGTTAATAAATACTATGTATAAGTATTTTTTTATTTTATTTTTTACATAATAGCACGTGACGATAATAAAAAGAAAAGAAAATGTTTACGGTAAAAATAAAACTTTAGATACATCAAAGTCAATCATTATCATTTAATTAAGGGGTGTTACTAAACGTCATCGGTTGTATAAATATTTTTTTATTTTTTATTTTTATTACTACATGATAACACTTCATCTCTTAACAGAAAAATAGCGCAATTAAATTGATCTTTAGTGGCTACTTAATTATGGATCATGCCGAAACTAATTGAGTACCAAAAGGAAAAGATTAGACTTTTTCAATATGACCTCTGCCTACGGTGAAATCAAAGTAATTCCTACTGGCAACTTCTATTTTGTTCTCCTTTCTTCGCTTCGGAAAACAGAATTCAAAATTATATAATTATTAATACATATTTAATTTTTCTTGGGTACTTAATATATTTACAAAGTGCGTACCTTAAAAATTTATTTCCGACAATCGAACTTTTTCAAACTGTTTCTTTAATTACGGTGAATGGAATTTTGCAAAGAATTGTACAGTGATAATCGAAGGATCTCCAATTTACAGTTATGCTCATTTCATTTCCCGGCACATATCATATTTGTAGGTTTGCAATGCGTTGGAAGGCCCAGGTCTGTCAGCAAAATGAGGACAAAGTTACAAAAAAAAAAAACCTCTCCTGCTAATTTTTTGGGGCCGACACTACTGGAAATAAGTTTCGGAAGAGAGAAAGAGAGTGCAAATATTATTTTGTGCGGTGCAAAAATCAATTCTCCTTATCATAAATGAAGCCCAACAAATAATTTTATATAATTTATTTTCCAAATAAATGGAGCTAGTGAGTTTTTTTGTGTAAATTAAAAGGCCTGGAAATTCTTTTGGCACATCCCATATTTTCAACTACACTCCTCATATGATATAATTTTAGTTAGGTATGTGAGAGAGATGGGTGTGTGGTTAAAAATTGCAGGGTGTACCAAAAGAATTCCCTTAAAGGAGCATGGAATTAGAAGTAGCAATAGGATGTGTCATATGGTGGGAATTCGGATGGTTAGTGGACCGACTTGGACCAGCCAAGAGAAAATGGGCCTTCCTTTCGGGTATTACTTTTTGCACCGACTGAACTTAATATCCTTACACTTTGGAAGTAAAATTCCAGAGGTCAAAGTGGTGATGAAAATATTAAAAAAAAGGGGTACAAAAATGAACTCCTCTCTTGCAATGTAACTCTTCCCAGGATCTTTTTGGAGGGGATTAATTTTTGCACAACACAAAATCACTCTTACTTCCTTCTTTACAATTTATCAACTTGAATTTTCTAATTACATGTATAGTGAATTGGGAATAAGAAATGTTTTTTAAGTACTAATAAAAATTGTAACACAAATCCATCTATCATGAAAAAATAAATATGGAGCAATTCGCTTTTAATTTGGGGATGTGCTTTCTACGTAAAGCCCGCCTCCTTGGCTTGATTTGGTTTTGGACTTTTGCTTTGTCATTGGCAATAATAATGTTTCTATCAATTCTACGCGACTTGCTAGTTTAAGGAATACCAATGCAAATCCTATGTACTGATGGGCTTTAATTTTATTTTAATTATTTTTAATAAACTTTATAATCTTATATTATTTTTTTACTTTATATAAATTTTATTATTTTATTATTTTAATAATATAATTTTATAAAATTAATTATACATATTAAAAAAATTATTAATAAAAAATATTAATTATAATCAATAATTTAATTTACTTAATAAATTATAAATCCTTTTCTGAATGTGCTAATTTTTATAAATTATATTTTAATAATTACAACTTATTTTTTAAAATTATACCAACTATACAATCCTATGTCAAATCCCTATTCAAGATAGTCTAAATAGTAAAGACAAAACGTGATAGTGTCCTCATGGGCGATTGGAGTGACGAGAAGACGACGAAGAATGTGACGAAACGCTCCCCGAATCTCCTTTGCCATACAAAATGTCAGATAGGTATTTCCCTAAATCATCGGGGGAAAATTTGAGAACCGAATCTGACCCCGATTCCCGTTTCAACCCGATCCGATGCTTTTCGTAGAATTCCCGGTACCTTGGTACTAGCTTCGAAGCGATTGAAACTCTGATTTCGTCCCGCAGTTTCGATTCGGATGCTATCCATGTGGACTGTTTTCTGTACACTTCGAGGAATGCGGCGTTGAAACTTTTGCAGAAGAGCCTGGCTTTCTCTGGTGGCATGTCCGCTGTCGGATTGTCAGGCAGCGCCGATAACACCTTGCCCCATCCCATGCGTTCATACTTGGACACATACTCTTTGACTTTTGCTTCGTGCTTTGCCAACCAATCCTCGCCCAGAAGGATGCCAAGATTAGATGTACGAACTTTGACGACGACGTATTGAAGGTTATTGGCAAGGAAGAGATATGAATGGGCAACGTCCTTGTAGAACTCAGCCTTGCCGTCAAGTTTACAGAGGACAACTAGTATCAACCATGCGAGCCGTATTGATATCTTCGATGACGGGTTCTCTTCGCGACCAGGACTTCGGAAGTAAGATTCCGGTAACGGGGACTGAGCCATTGTCAAAGGCCAGTCGGCCACTATGTCCGCGAGTACACCGCTGTAGTCGGCGAGGAATGTGATGTAGTTCATGACATAGCGCGTGAGAGGGTGGACTCCGCCGCCTGGGACTGGCGTCTTGGAGGAATCCTTCTGAATTGCCGATTCAAAGTCAGTGAGCATCGTTCGAACAGCTTCTCCGAGCTTCAGTAAGGAAGTGACAGCCTGTGATCGGACGGCTGACGTTGAATCGAATGAGAAAATCGACTCAATCTGGGGCCAGTTAACGGAAATTGCTTCGTATAAGTCCAGCGTCCTGAATATTTTCTCGGGGGTTTTCTTACATTTGGCCACGAGTTCCGGGAATCCAAACAGACACATGGCGCCCTCTATGGTAATCTCAGAGAAACATGCTTCTGCGATTTGTCCGGAATTAGCGAAGACGTGGTCGGAGAGAATCCTCTCACCGGAAAACAGAGTTTCGACGGCGACTTTGATGGCATTCAACCAGATTTTAATCTTTATCTCAAGCACCTCCCAATCCATTTTCTGTATCTGAGAAAAGCTCATCTTCTCCACTCCGAGATGATACAGAGCCTCATCCACAATAGATTTTCTCACTATTTTGTAAATTTTGACACACTCTTTTCCGTAACCAGCCAAAATCATAGAATCCGCAATGGCTTTCAAATCAGCCATGGCAATCATAGATACCCTCTCCGTCTCCGAAATGGAATCACCGGCGAAACGAGACTCATCCTCGGAATATTCCTCGTCGTAATCAGAAACGCTTATCCTCTCTGTCGTTGATGACCGACTCGAAACGGTGTCGGGATCCAAATGTTCCCTGTTGGCAGATAATATCTGATAGAACTCCTTCTCAAGCCTCTTCATAGCGACTTGCATCAAGAGTTGAGCATCCACCAGCTTCTGGGAGGTGGAATCCTGTGTGACAAGAACCTGCATGGCGGATTGCAAGCCCCTAACAGCGTCGAGGTACTGTCTTGCTTCGCGGCGGCTGTCGTTGAAAAGGGAGGTGATGTTGGCATAATTTGATTGGTCAGAGTCCCATTTTGCGATGAGGGAACGAGCAAATTCAATGTTTTCTTCCATTAATGAGTCGGAGAAGCTCCGGCGAGGTGAGGAAGAAGGCATTGACACCGAAGATGATGGGAAGGAAAGAGGTGAAGGTTTGAAGAAGACGCTCCGCATCCCCTTTCTAGGCATTTAGGCAAATCAGTATCAAACTCAATTTTTTCTTTTAAAGTCGGTTGCGGCTATCTCACAGCTTGAGATTGAACTCTCAATCTCAATCGGAGGTTATGGCAGAGAGAGAATTGGCCAACTTGTGACCAGTTTTTTTTTTTTTTGGAAGCCTTGCTTGCCAATGTGAGCGAGTGATATTTATAGAGTGAACAAAATACGCGGCAACGGCCAAAACAAGATACGCGGTAGAAAACGTAAGGAAATACTTTCACTTTCATTTTGATTTGTTGCTTTTTGACACTTAGGAAACAGAGGGGAGAGATTTTAACGAAAGAGACTCCTTTTTTTTTTTTTTTTTATAAAAAAAAAAAGATAGGAGGAGAAAAATAAAAATAAATTTATTATTATAATTTTATAAATAAGAAGTAAGAAAAAATATGATAATTTTATTTATAATTTTTTCTTTCCTTCCTTTTAACTCAATCACTTAAACAAGATTGACTTTTCCAAAATCTCCTCTCTCTCTAAATTCCTCAAAGTACACACTGCGTTAAGTCCACACGGTGACGCATGACAAGTATAATCTAATCTACGGTATTCATTCATTCCGTCTTGTCATCTGGTTAAGCATAAGCTGTTTGAAAAAAAAATCGCCATCCTAATATTTTTATAAGACTAGTACTAGTATTATTCTGTCCTCAATTAAAAGAAAATGCCATCAACATTAATTAGTAATCATCCGACCAAAAAGACTAGTAATTAAGAATAGAAAAGATATGGGAATTAAACAAAAGGGAACAATATGAAGCTCAAGCTGTTGATTTTATTCAACAAATTTTTTAAGACAATGACCGTCCACTCCTAATTAAATAAGAAAATCTGTCATAAATTCCTGATAATCCATTGAAAAGAAAATCTCTTTGAATAAACAAATTTCGCTCTATCAAAAAAAAAAAAAATAGCATTAATTACATCACTTGAAATGCATAAAAAGCATTAAGACATAAATATTTTGATTATGGACTTGAAAAATTTATGAAGTTTAGCCGTTATTTACATATAAATAAACAGCCTTTTGATAATTCTAAAAACATAAAACACGGAATTTTTTTATTTAAAAATTGAATGTTACACCTTTTGATATAGTACGATATGATTTTCTGAGTAACTTCTTCTATTACGTAACTAAAATATTCTTCCAATTTAAATTTGCTTCATCCACCTTTCTCCTATGGATACTGCTGTACATGCAATAAGTGATACGGGCTATTAAAAGTCTAGGAGCCTTAACTCAAACGGTAGCGAGTAGGGTCTGATAACGGTGCATGGTTGATGACTTGGTCTTCTCATCAATACATACATACATGCTGCAGCGATGCGTAGGTATCTCATCCCATTCCAATATTAATTAAAATCCAAACAGAACGTACATTGATGAATAGGACGAACCCTCGGTAATTAATAGAAGGTTAGTTTTCGGGTCATGACTTAGTCTCTCCGGCCAATCAATGCATGACGACCTACACCAACTCTATGTCCCCATCCCCTAACCTGTTTAGCAAGAAACGTGATTAGTTAATTTGATTTTACTATTGAAGTACTGCTTTGTTATCTAGTTTATAGTTAGCCTAGCTCACATGATATATGTATGATTAATCGGTCTAAATTGAATCTCAAATTATATATATATATATATATATATATGTTGGACACATTTTTAACCATTAGTGTTTGGAGAAGCTTTCAGTTGTCGTTTTTCAGTGGCTGGAGCTATAAGAGCAACTAAGTCAAAATGTAGATAGTCAATAAAGGAGCGCAAGGTCAACATCGGCCGTTTCATTGTATTTATTATTGTACTGTAACTGTATGCACATGACAAGAAGTATATATAAAGAGCGAGATGATCAAATCGTATGAAACGTAGACGTATATGCTTACGATTCCGTTTCAGAGTGTAGCTACTGCTAACACCTTAGCAGTCGTCTACCTATTAATCACTATTTTATTTTATACATAAACTATATAATATCCAAGTAGATTAAGTATCAATTCTTGTCCGATACTCTTGCCTTAGTTGCTTGGTGCGTTTTGATTAAGTCATATAGCAACGATCTAAAATCCTTCTAATTTAGGCCCTCTGCTTTCTTTTATATATATATATGTTACTTAGTCTTGGAAATCAATTAAATTAGAAGGATGAATTAAGTGTGCGCGTGCGTGCATATGAATCAAATTTATTAATCATTATTTTAGTAATAAAGTTATGATGGCTGGATTAAGTGTGCGTATGCATATGAACAAGTGATCATGATAACAAATTTAAGTTCCAAATTGAAATCATGACTTGGAGGGAACAAGAGAATTTTCCGTACTAAACTCCACCGTTCACGCTATTAATACATGGATAGTTATAGATTATGCAAGTTGGTCGATGACTTCCTGTCATGCTTTTTGTGGTATTGATGCTGCATATATATAAATGCCTTGTTAATGTCAACTCTTGAATATATCAAATAAGAATATATATTTAAAATTTTGAGATAATACGCCACATGAGTCATTGGACTTATCGTTGAGAAGCTTTGCACCTTGATTGATGATGATCTAATGTTGTTGATAAGGCCAGTGAGATTAACATATATAATGATCTTATCAATAGGAATCTTAGCTCTCTCGATCTCTTTGTAATATTAATTATTTCCATTGTTGATAAGGCAGCAATATTCCGTTATGATGTCTCCCATGATGAGGGAACCGGGATTTTTTTTTTTGGTTTGAAAAAAAAAAAAAAACAGCGGTATTCTTGGCATTATCAGATGAGATGAATCCTATATTGTAGATGAGTTGATGGTCAAATTATTAGTTATGGTGTCTTTTTTCTCTGCCTATATATGTATATATATTCACTAATATGATACTCTCGTTTTTTAACTTTTAGAGCAAACGTACTTGTGGGCTCCCCGATCTCAGAGACGAGGGAGGCAATTGAAAAATGTTTGGGAACATAATCTTTGTCTGTGTTTCATGAGCGTTGACTTAGAGATTCCTTTGTTGCTGTCCCTTACACATGTTCTAACCACCTAGTAAATTCTCCAATCTAGTCTAGATTAAAAGTGGGACACTGTGTTCCCTCGCAGTTCCCATGTGCCACTTTCCTATGTTTGAATTTGATTAGCCAATAGAAGAGCGTATCTCCTCATTCCTTTCCTACCATTTTCACTTTCAGCAGCCCTTCGAAATGATACCTATCCACCCGGTCATAACCGAATTAGTATTTTTAATTTGAATTCAAAATCACATGCCTGAAAAAAAAAAAAAAAAAACATGATTTTTGCATCCAACAAAATCTTGTAACACGCGGAGATATCTTTAATTATTATGCCTTAATATACTTTTCCCAAAAATGAATTCAAGTCACACTAAGATTATTATTTATAATGAAAAAGAAAATAAAAATTCACGCGGGGCCGAATGTTCTGGAAGTTGTTCTCTTTGCAACTTGTGCGATATTGTTGGTTTGTTTGAGAGCGACGTGCGTTGTTAGGGACGGTAAGTCGTTAACAGCTCCAACGCGTAGCTAGCTGTAAGAAAGTGAGAATGTGTGCCTAATATCTCTCATTTCCTATTTCAATCAAAATTAATAATTAGTCTCCGAATAAACTGTTGGCAATTGAGTCCGGTTGGAAACAGTCGAATCTCCATTAACATTTAACAGGAAGACTTTTGCTGTCCTTTCATAATTATATACTATGGGCAATGCATACATTAATTGTTGAACACTAAAATCTACAGAGAACCATCAACTGTAAACGAGCACGACTTAACTAGCATTAGATTTAGATTTAGATTTAGCTTAATCAACAAGGCATTGACCTTGGTTTTCAGCTTCTTATTCTTACAAACAAAGCCCAAGATTCTGTTTTGAAGTATGATTTGGCAAAATTCGCCAATCATTAAAACCTATTTGCAACAAAGTTGCCCTAAACCATTTTTTAATGTTTAATTTAGTGTGATTTTTGAATAATAATGTATCTATTAAAAAGTTTATCTTTTTCGCACGAGTGCTAGATTAGTCTATTTCATTTTCCTTTTGGCAAAAGATTTTTTTTTTTTCTGCTTTAGCTTTACTAGCATTTTTTCAAACGGGGGGGGGGGGGGGGGGGGGGGGGGGGGGGAGGCATTAACAACTCTCAAGTCTTTGTCTGCTGAAAAGTATCGGTCGTTCTAGATGTTGACTTTAACCGATCTGAAAAGTATCCGTTTCACGCATTTTATTTCTGTTGATTGGACAATGTGGAGAAGAGTCGTATTTTTGAGGTCTGAAATGAACCCCCAAAAAGGTGTGGTTCTTTGATATCTAGAGTATATAATATATCGTATCGTATGGCTTAAGAAGCTTCGGCATCCAGAAAACTTCCACTATCTATTTTCTTAAAAAAAGGACTTGCAGAATAGTCCACCATGTCCACAAACAGTCGCTAATTACTCTGTTCCGAAACTCTAATTTGGGGAGAAGTCTGAGTCTGGGCCTGATTCAAATCAAGAAACAAACAGATGCTCTTTATTGGGTCCAGTAGATGGACGGCCTTTCTGGGTGAAAACAAAACACTTGCATCGATTTCTAATGGGCTACAAACTTATTTTGGGCCAAGTCTACGAAACTTACTTGTTCATTTGGGGAAATTCTTTTAGCACACCCCTTCTCTCTCACACACCTTAAACCTATTTGTATAAAATGAAAAGATTTCTAACCCAAAATTAGGAAAACAGTAAAAACTCGGTCTATTTATTCAAGGAAAATTATAGCAAAAGAAATATTTAAATGAAAGAAAATTATTTTCCAAAAATAAAATTGAAGAAAATAATTTTTAAAATATATTCCTATTAAAATCATATATTTTTAAAGAATTGTAAAGGCTATTAAAATCACATTTTTTTAAGAAAAAAAAAAAGAAAAAAGAGGCTTGAGTTGCAGGGAGCTGCCTTCCCTCTCTTTCCCACAAAGGTTGGACAATTGTCATACTTAAGAATAGCACCATAGCAGAGCAGTTGCATCTTTTGTTGGGCATGCATGTCTGATTGATTACATGCACCATCGACTTTACCTTTAATTATACTGCTTTTACTCGTTGCCTTGCCTTGCCATGCCCCCATCATATCATATTCTTATCTCATCTTATCTTTTTTTTTAAATAAATCCCTTTCATTTTGTTTGAAACTTGAGTAATCTACCATTACCAACCATTTGACCTTTTCATTTGTCATCTCTTATCAAGCCATCCCCAAATTCTAGCTCAAGATTCCTCACTATTCTAACTTAATTTTGTTGTACTATTATGATGACACTTTAAAAATGTAATGCACGCCTAATTAAGTTTAAGATGCATCAGGTCGGGCACCACATACAGAGGTAATAATAGAGAGCCAAGATAGTGTATATACAATTTATTTTTTATAATGCAAGAAAACCCCCTATATATCAGCATTAGGTTTTTATTATTTGGGTGGAAAAGATTAATAAGCTAGTCTAAGAATGCACCATCAAAAACATAAAGGCTAAAGGGAATGGAAAAGAGGAGCCCACCAAGTTGCAGTTGCAGAGCAGACTCCAATGTAATATAATGATGCGTCAATAATAGGAGAGGTAGTTGGTTCTGATAAAAGATTTCTTAATTCCGCAACCAATGGTAATGGTAGTAATCGTGTCACTGCAAGGGAAACGAAAAAGATAAAATACAACTTTGAGTATACAGATTAATCACAAATCTTCCGAGGTATCATCACCTTAACCTTTCTAGTGGGGACCTAATAATAATAATGTTCTTCTCTTTCATCTCCAATTAAGTTTAGTTGGAGTTGGCCTCAATAGGAAGACCTTTCTTTTCTGCTACTCTCTAGCTGGCCGCTGGTTCTAGCCTTCCAATAACATCGATCTATTATATCTACCCTATAATAATCTGTTACCTCCATTTCCACTCACAAGTCACAAGCATGAAAGGAATGGATCTGTTTTGTTCTTCCTCTGCTTCCACAGCAGTGATCTGTTCTAGTGTACGAGGCGGACCCAAAACTTGTCCACACGATCCCAGTAAAAGCCAATTACCTCGTGTTCCTTGTTCATCTCATTTGCCCATTAATCCTAAGCCTCATTTTGAGAAGCACAGAAAAAGCTTAGCAGAAAAGCAGAATGTTAATGCTACTAACTTACACAGAAGAAGCTCTGCTCAAGTTGACGACCTTTATAATTCACCCACAAGACATCTGCTGAGTGTAGAGCCGGCGCCCTTCGTCGACTGGATATCAGAATCTGATCGTGTGTCTCTTCAGTCCAGGGTATTCATTAAAGACAATTCTCCTGCTCTAAGGCCTTCTTGTTCTGCTCGCTCCCGGAACCAGGTACGTACTTTACTATTTGATTAACTTACTTTTAATATTATTGTCGATTAATTTACGACAAAGAACAATTGATTTCTATTGTGTTGTCTAATAAAATATTATGTATAGGTGGTGGTATTGAGGGTGTCATTGCATTGCAAGGGCTGCGAAAGTAAAGTTAGAAAACATATTTCAAAAATGGAAGGTTAGTTCCGGAAAATACAGACGTTGTTCGTTGATTATTATGCATGCGAATTGCGATCTTCCGTTCCAATAATGCATATACTGGTTTATGGGTTTTACTTTTACAGCAAAATAAATAAATCAGAATCAGAATATAGATTTTACGGAGTAATTGAATTAATTCGATCTGTGTAGGAGTGACATCGTTCAGCATAGATTTGGAAAGTAAGAAAGTGACAATCATCGGTGACGTGACACCATTGGGTGTACTGGCGAGCATCTCCAAAGTGAAGAATGCGCAGCTATGGCCATCTTCTCCTTGGTCGACCTGACCTATATATTAACGTAACTCTTTTTTAGGGTTGAAATTTGAAATATGTACTGTATAATTAAGTAGAAGTTTGACTACTTATCGTGCTCTTAGTGTTGGTCATGTAAATGGAAACTCCAGTTAGTGTTAGACTTAGACCGCCGTAATGAGCCTCTCGGTTGTTTCTTGTACTGAAATGGAATTTAATTTAGGAGGTTACTGAGTCATTTCTTGTTGTAGATTCCTTTAAAAACCATTCCTTGGCTGCTGCTAATGTTTTCATGTTTATTGCTGAGCCCATATGAAACCCACCTCTTTGTGGGCGCAATGGGTACGCTTAATTATTCTGACAGAGAAGAGGAAAAGGAAAAAATTAGGAGAGGAAACTGACGAGTCCAAGTGCCAAATAACCCGTATAGACTCACACTTATAACTTCAACATGCCGTAATAATAAACTCAGTATGTTGAAAAGTAATTACGCTGTATTAAGTACTCAAAAACAAAACTTGAGTTGTTGTAAAAGAATGATTGGTCGTACGTCTCTATGATCAGTGTACAAGAATGAATATGATAACTTGGGCGCAACAGCTAGCTGCACTAATTTCTTTCCCACAACTATATGCGACTTGTGGAGACAAAAGTAAGCATGCGGAGGCAGTGGTAGCAGACAGCCTGGATTGAAACGCATTCTTCATTAAACTTTTCCTTGTACTCCTTTTTCTTCTCACGTGACAGAGTCAGACAGTGCCCAGCCCAGTTTCTTCTGTTCTAACAGTCACAATTCATGTGGTAACCTTACCTTTCCAGATCACCCATATTAACATTTAAGTCATATCTACCAAATTAAATGGGAATGCTGAATGAATTAGTGGTTATTTATTTATCACAGATCGAGATACTATATATATATATATATATATATGTAGGCTTCTGCAATTCAAGAAGCTTAATGCTCATAATGGTGGTTAGTGTGGCTGGTCCAAATGTACGAGGCTTTGCCTTTTCTGTCAACGTACCAGATTACAGTTTATTGATGATTGGATAGTCTATTCTTGATCAAATTTTCCAATGGCGGGTTCATCTTAAGTGCTTTTTGCTTTAAATCGGAATTCTACAATTTGAGACAAAAGGGTTTGGAATTTACATCGCCATATTTGGAAGCAAAAGAAGCTTTAATTTCTTTAGCGGCGTGTTTGATTTCTTTAATTTCTTTGACTAACTTGGACGGCTGGAAAAGGAAAATACCAGAAACAGAACGGGTTGAAAAGCAAACACCCATGAATTTCATGGATTATTTGGCCATTAACCCATTATAATACAGTTTTGGTTGGGAAATTTGGCCACTGCCGCACTGCGTAGGCGCACCATCCATTGTGATAAAACTTTTCATTTATTTTTTCATTTTAGACGTATAAAGGAAAACTAGATGGAAAATCCTAATCGCCCAAGTAGAAACAACAAACGGCGAGGAGCAGGTTCACAAGAAATAGAAGAGTGGTTCCATTGTGTTTTACTATCAAACAAGCAAGAAGAAAAAGTTGAAAATGATAGGTTTTAGGAAAGGGGAGCGTCTCAAAACGATAATCATGATTCATATCTACACGTGATCTAAGGGTTTTTGTTGGGTTCTCCCACTTTAAGAGACAAGGATACATATTTTATGAATTTAAATTAAACCCATGGGATTAGATCAGCTTTGAACAGTCTGTACACCAGATTCTGAAATCAATGGAAGTTGAGTGAGTGCAAGCTTGCAAATGGCAGTGATAAACAAAATAGGGGATTCAAATTATTGCATGCTCCTATATATGATATACAAAGTCCAGAGCAGAGCATCTCTGCTTCTTGTATTTTGCAAGGAATGTCAGACCAACCGCAAACAAATTCTCTTTCTCTCAACCAATATCAAGAAGCTAACTCCATTTTCTCAACTCCCTTTAATTTTGTCGAGTCAGTTACTTTGAAGGCGTTCCTTCCAAACAACTGTTGCTCGGCAATACCATCTAATTTAGTGGGAATCCTTTGTTTTTTTTTTTTTTGATTATACCATCAAATTATTAGATTGCTTTAATTTCTGATTGCTGTGCGAAGTTTCCAACCATCAAGTCTCATCTGAACAAACTAAAACTCGAAAGGCTAATTCAATGGCCTATTACGGCCCATTTCTAAAAAAATCAAGAAAGCACGTGGCACAAAATGTGAGAGGATTTCTTTTATCACCCCCATTGCTTCTTTTCAAAATCCTATTCCCAAAAGACAAAGGGGTTAGGAGTATTAAAAGAATTCACCCATGTGAGATACAACTGTATAAGGAGTGCTCTCCAGGACCACCTTTACCTAGCTTGAAGCCTTGAACCTACTCCAGGGTCAAAGGGGAAAAAATATTAGCTAAAAACAAAAAAATGAAAAAATGTTGAGAAGAAACTAGAAGGCATTATCAATTGATAACCACTCCACTTGAAGAGCTGAAAACGAAGCAACTGGGGAGCCCGGGCCAGCCAATATCGCTGCAACAACTCAATTGCCTTGCCACATCTCAATGTCATCTGTAATCTGTTAACATTCCAATAGCCAACAACACCATTATCTTGTACTAATTGTTTGTTTAATCAACTTTTTTTTTTTTTTTTTTTGCAGATTTTTACGGAGAGTTATTACACATGGCAATTCCTTGTAAACACAGTGTAATTCACATAAATGCAAGTTGAGACGAACTGAAGGAACACAATGTTCTTGTAATCCTAATGCTTATCTGACTGAATGTTCCACTATTTCTGCATCAACATCTCTGTAATTTTCATGTCCATAAGAAAAATAATCACCATCCTCTTATTGTTTATAACTACGTAAGACATTTTAAAGAGTACCATTAAAACCGATAATCTCCTAAAATCAAAGAGTGAGACGGTCTTTTGGAATAATAGAAGGGATTTGAAGTTTTAACTCCGTGGAGTTAACGACTTTAGAGGCCAGGGTCCCTTTCTTCACGCCTTGTGTGCCTGCCAAGAACACATACCACATATGCCCTCGTGGTATACCCTTGAGGAGCTTCAATACTCATTTGTGAATTGATCACAAATCATCTAAAAGTGTGCAAGGATAGTTGGTTCTATAATTTCTGTCATGCTAATAGATATGGATACATAATCATATTCAGTACAGATTCTTGATAGGCAAAGGACTAAATGGTGAGTATAGAACAATTTTTGAATTTTACATTGGAATTTATAGGACAGAAGTGGTACATATGAAAAATAAACTTCCGCTGACAATCGCAGCATTGTTTGTTCTGGGTACAACATGTGTTCACGTGATCACATTTTCATGCATGAAATCTTCTAGTGTAGAGGAAAGTGGAAACAACCAAATTTTACCATAAAACACATTAGTAGGCAAGATACACTGTGAGCTCCAGCAGAGTCTCCACTCCATCAGTGCTATGTTGCTGGTCCGTTACCGGGAATGTCTTGACAATGGCATAACCCTGAGCGTTGACATACTTTCCAGTGCCACCAATGATAGCGAGATGAGATTCCGAGACTTGAGTTCGGTGCACACCAAAGAAGCTCAGGCTATCAGTGTAACCATTCTCCTCAAACTTGGCCGTGAAAGCCATGATCTGGCTGGTTCCGTCCACAGAACTTGCTATGTAAAAGCCCTGTGCTTTCCCAATCAAACCTGATCCCAAATCATGTCCTTCTGTTAGTTCATCATCGAACACTGTCATTGTCCCAAACATCAACTTCTGGAGGGTCATTCCTGCTGGGAGCTGATTCACATTTGTTACCGGAAGACCAATCCCACCATTGACAAAGTTGTTATTCCCATTGTTCCGGAGTATATTGCCTGTATTTCCACTGAGGCCAGTGAGGAAGGGAAGATTATTGTTGTTAAGGATTCCATCGTTGTTATTATTCTGAGGAACACCATTGTTGAGAGGAAGGTTTGCACCATTGGGCTTGGCGAAGGCAACTTGAGCATTGAGTGCAGGATTTGTAACAACTCCGGTCACAGCTCTTGCTGTGGGGTTTGATCCACCAAGGATGTCGTGCATATAAAAGGTTAGCGGGTGGTGCGGGTCAACAGTGGTCACTGCAGCAGCACTAGCGGCTGCAGCTGGCACGACGTTCACCTGAGGTGGAACACTGGAAACAGGGATCGCAGCAGAATCAGGTTCATCTGGATTTGGTACCGTGGCAGGTGTTTCTAGCTCATCAAGGATTCGAGTAGATGTAGTGGAAGTGACTGCAAGGGCTAGAAACAATAGAAAGGCAATGGTTCTCGGGGATATACAAATGGATCCAAGTTGTGCCATGAGTTTGAATGAACAATGAGGAGCTCCAAGAATATCCGATAATCCAGAAAATTATATTGGAATGAGATGAGATGATAAAGGGTTTAGCAGGACAGGTATATATACCAGAAATTCGAGGGCCCAAAAGGAACATAAAAATGGAGTTGCTGAGTGATGGGAGTAGGTGCTTTCATTTTGTAAATACTACAGTCCCTGTTGTATTAGTTGGAACTAAACAGAAAGCAACGACGATATTTAAGTAAAACAAAAAAAAAAAAATAATAATATTCAGCTTCATAAAAATAAGGATGAATTGCAAGCATCATCATGGATCTTTTCTACGAACAAGCAATGACTTATTCACCCAAGCACCTTTAACTAGCTAATAAACGATCAAGGAGATTCGCATTTCAAAACATGTTACATACATTATAATATCCAATGGCAATGTATCAAGAGGCTAGGGTACTCAAAATGGTACCATGAAATCGGCATAAAATTCATCAAATAATTCTAGTCCATTGTTCCCTTACCAAAAGCAATTAATGGAAGGACGTAAGTTCAGTTATGAGCCCAGTAACATTTTTATCCTCACCACAAGCATGCTTCACCACAATTTCCCAACTCTCCGAACCAAATTGCACCTTTCTCTTCTCCATCTCTTCCAAGACAAAGCAAGCACCATCAATCTTCCCGCAGTTCAAAAGGCCAACAACCAAACAAATAAATGTTTCTGAACGCGGAAAATGTCTACTTGTTAGCATTGCATTCAATACCTTTAGAGCTGCCTCAAAATCCCCAATCTCGCAGAAACTATCAACCAGCATCCGATATGTGGCGGCATTTGGCTCACAACCCCCAACCTGCATTTCAAGCAAGACTTTGTAAGCTTCTGCTGTCTTCCTTTCCTTGCATAAATAATTTATCAATATATTGTAGATTACAACATCTGGCTTAAACCGCCTCTTTTTCATCTCCTGAAGTAAAGATTTAACCTCCTCAATCTTTCCTCTCTTTCCAAAATCATTCATTAAAACAGCGAAGTTTACCACTTGTAGTTTACACCCTCTATATGCCATATCAAACATCAACTTCTTAGCTTCCTCATACTTGCCCATAGAACATAAGCCTTCCATCAAAAGAGCATACGTTACTTCATTGGCATATTTCCCTTTCTGGTTCATGTCCTCTAGCAAGGCCATTGCTTTACTCAAATTGCCCTTTCTAGACAAGAAACCAATAAGACTATTATAAGTCACAACGCTTTGCTGTACTCTTTTCTCCAGCATTTTGTCGAACATCTCACATGCATTTTCCCACGCATCCTTCGCCAACCATCCTTTGATCATTATATTAAACGAAACTGTGTTTGGACGAAAACCTATTTCATATGATCTACCGAAAATATTATTTGCTTCAGAAAACCGATCATTATCAACTAGAACATTAAGGAGTGCATTGAAGGACTGCAATGTGCGGGCGCAATTGAACTGCGGGATTCTATGAAAAAGTTCGATGGCCTTCTCGGGAAGTTGCGCTTTACCAAAGTGCTGAAACAAAGCAATAAAAATGGCTTCTTTGCAGCGTATATTCCTGTCCTGTATTTGCTCAAGAACTGTTTCGACAGCCTCAAAGTTTCTAGAACGACCCAGCTTGTAGAGTAATGCGGCGTAGGAGGGGTAATCGTGCCTGAATCCCTGTTTCTGGTACTCGTGAAAAAGAGATAAGGCTTCGTCAGGGTCTTGCACCTCTTTAACCACGTCAATGAAAGGTATTCGCCTGCGAAGCCTTGAAGAAACCTTTTGAGTTCGTCCATGGCGGGATTTGTTGGTGTGGAGAGCATGAAAGAGTTGAGACAAGGCTTGACTGGGATAATGGAGCAATGAAATTTGCCTTATAGGATTGATAGCTGTTGCTCTTGAGAAGATCATTCAAGTGGGAAGAACAACCAAAGCTTACACTTCAGTTAAACTAAAAATAACAGGAAGACACCTTTCAGACCCAAATGGAAAATGTCTACATTTGCCCTACATGCTGACAACATTTTTGTCTGCTAATGCAAAGGTACCGGACCATGCAAGTCAACAAGGGTTTTAAGTGGGCTGAAGCCGGGCCTAGCAAAAGGAAAACACACAAGATTATGGGCCCTTGGAGCTGCCAATCCGGGCCTCTCAGCCATATCAGGCAGTGCTACTGGAGCATAAGATTCACCCTTTAGTCTCTCAGTCTCCCTTCCGGAATTGGAAGATACCACTTGAATATCAAAGCACTGGGCAATGGCCGACGGCAGCGCCAGCACCTAATGCATTGCTAAACTCAGGCCAGGGCACATTCTCCGACAAGACCCAAACGGCAAAAGCTGAAAATGCTGCCTTCTAACATCTATATGGCCCACAGAATCTCTTTCATCGGAATTCAACAATCGTTCGGGCCGGAAATCCAATGGGCTGTCCAGTAATTTGGATCTCCTCCAATGGCTCAAACATTCCAGTGAGTTCTCAGTGAAGATTAACAGTGTCCCTCTCTTCAACAACTCCACTTTTCCCGACGAAGTTGTCAATCTCGAGCTTTTTGTATAACATTAGGGGGATTCATGAGCTCCATCAATGCCCATTCTGTTGCAACTGATGTAGCGTCCGTCCCAGCTGTGAAGAAATCCTACCAACGTCCCCATTTTCGTTTTTTGTTCAATTGTTGTCGTTTGCTTATAACTCTTTCCACCAACGTATCAAAGGCGATAAACAATATTCTTAACGGACCAACTAAAATTTAACTGTTCAATATTCATGTACACGCTTCCCCTCAATATTATCTCTTTAACAAGAAGATGCTCGCACTGGGAATGTAAAAAGCTTGCTCGTGACAAGACAATAATTTAATAAGACAAAATGGTGAGCACATCAGAAAGATTTTATTCAATGTTGAAAAAGTGAGACCTAATGTTTGTCATGATTTTCATGAAGAATAGATGCACGCACATATATAATGGTGACAACGTCAGAAAGATTTTATTCGACGATGAAAAAGTGAGACCTGATGTTTATCATGATTCTAATGAATATATAACAAGCAATCAATTCCGTTGAAAACATATAATTAAGTCCTCAAGTGTCACTTTCTCCAAAGTTGAAATAAAGAAAATGGTAAAATAGTAGTTTCTCATTTTTTTATTGGGAATTTGAGATGACTAAGCAGAAGTCAAGAGACGACGCTATCGCCATCTACTTGGGTGGAGGGAAGAAAATGGCATCAGCAGTCCTCTTTGAACGGAAGAGTTGCTCAACGTTTGAATCTACATTGAAAGCGGCCTGCAGAACCGAAGGAGATAAAGCCTTCCACACAGAAGAACTTCCAGCCAAGTGGGTGAATATGGGACTGCCCAGAAAACAATTACAGTTAGAACCAAACCATAGACATTCTTTGAGATTATAAGAATAATATGGATAATCTGTTTTAATAAAAAGCGACTTACTTTGGGGTGCTTATGATAGAAAACCACTCCATTCCATCATCATCGGCAATCTTTGAGACAACAAAGAACCTTGGCACAATGAACAAATTTCCAGCTTTTAGGGTAGTCTCCAGAACCCTGCGGCCATCAACACCAACAATTTGAACTCGACCACTACCCCTAACTACATATGTAACCTGTAACGCAGAGTCACAAGAAAACCCTGGAGAGCACATGGCTCTTCCATCCAACCTCACAAGGTCAGCTCCAAGTCCAACCTCACCAACCAGGGGGAGATTCTTGGTATTCAAGACCACAACCCTTCCACCATCCTTAATGTCAACATCCAATGGGGCCTCTTCACAGTTCAAAACCATGCCCTTCCTATTTTCTTGCTTTGGCTCAGGAATGCTAAAATTTCCTTCCAGCTTCACAATGCCTTTCCCTGGTTGGTTTCCAACAAAGGTCTTAACATCCTTCTCTTCCAAGTCCCAAGCTCTGCTCACAAACTCAGTTGAAAAACCAGTGAAGATTCCATTAGAACCAGTAAGAAAAAAATCGGTAAATTCACCAGTCTTGTGTGCTTTTGAAGTGTCACCCAGAAAAAGAATCACCAACTCAGTATTCTCCTTATTATACCACCATGTCACTACGCCAAAAGGGAGTGCTATGGCATCGCCCTTCTTGATTGCAACGACCTTCTCTTCTGATTCAGGGAGGACAATTCCAGCAATACCATTTCCTGAATCAAATTTCACAATTGATGAAGACACAATTTCAATGTTGAGAAGGAAAATAAGGTGATAACATTGGAATTTTATCATAAATTAAGTATTCAAAATATTAAAATATGACTATAATAATAAGCTAAAACGAGAACCAAGCCATTTTCTTCTACAGTTCATGCTAATCCAACAAAACCAAATACCTTTCAACATCATAATACAAATTATCTTTAAGATCTTATTTTCCAGATAGTATCCATTATCAGAAATCAAAAAATAGTCAATAACATCATCCCTAACTCTGTCAATCAAGAGCAGATTCACCCAATTCAGTTCATGAAGACTGAGTGGGAAACACTTGACAAATTATAACTCTGAAAGTTATTTTTTGAGAAAAAAAAAATCAATCAGAGCAATACAGTTCCAGTGAAATCACGAAACATATATATCTAGATCATGCGAAGAGTAGAGGAATCAGTTAATATACGGAAAAGCGAAGGATGATAATCTACCTTGGAGGACGTAGGCAACCTTAGAAGAGTCAGAATAGCAAGGAAGCGCAAGACCATTCTTCTCAAGGGCTAGCTTAGCAGCACCGACGTTCCCTCGTTGTAACATGGGAAGCTCAGAGGGGCACCAGGCATGGTAGGAGCCACCATTGCCTCCGTACACCTTCTTGGCCAACTGGGGAGAAAGACTAATATCCATCTTTTCTAATATACTAACACATAAACAGAGAGAGAAAAAGGAAGGGTCATACCTTTTTGATCACTGCGTGAAACAGCAGCGAATGCAGTATTTGTGAAGGACTCGTACGATTAGACAGAATCCCACCGTAATTCTAATTCGTATTTCGGACGGATAGAGATAACACAGTTAGTCATTATCCATCCAATCAAAAAGGAAAGGAATTTGATTCCAAAAATGAAAAAATAAAAATCCTACCATTAAATTCGGATTATGATTACAGTAAAAATAAAATTAGCATGAGAATTAGATAGATAGCTGCTTTAGAATTATCCAATAAAAAGAAAAGGGATTATCCTCTTTATTTCGCTAAAAAAGTAAAGTTAATTGCACCTGCAATTTTAGTTGGTACATGTATTATCACTAAAATGTTGACTTATCTAATGCTTATATTGCGCTTCCGTTCTGGATTCTATTACCTACTGGGACTCACATCATGAATATAACGAAAACGTTTAGTTCTTTATGTGGAGTCTTTTTTTAAGAAAAAAAAAATTAGACACGATTAAGCTCACTATTCCAATAAGATCTGAAAATGACACTTCCTGCACAGAGCCTCGATGAGCAGATTCTACGCTTTGAGTCCTGATTGGGCCACCGATTGGGTCCCTTGATTCACGTGAGAGCTCAATTAAGTTTATATTTAAATACTTAAATTGGATAACTACAAATTAAACGTAACAAAAGGTTATATATTTTGTATTAAACTTTATTTTTCACCCAACTACGATGTCTAAATTTCTTCAAACTAAAATTTTCTTTTTTGAAAACATTGATGGTTAAAAACTTTGGTGTGTTGCAATACATAGTCATCAAACAATTAATGTCAAAGCATAATATATAGCATGGAAGTGTAGCAAATTAAACTTTTTCGGGCTTACATAGCTAAATATACAAGAGCATACCCCATTCTTTCCGCGATTTCTCACTTGCTGACCAACAAATAAAAAAAACTTTATACGAGATATCATTTAAGAAGCTATTTTTCAGAAACGTTATTTTCCGTAAAAGCAAATGAATCCAATCCAAAGGTCCAGCCACTGCGACTCAACAGTCCCTGTGATTACCGTAATCGCTTGATTCACGTTATGCCCAGCGCTATAACATGCACAGGAATGGTATTACGTGAAAGACAAGCCACGAAGTCTACCAAACATCTTTCCTTTCCGCCCTTCTACCCATCTCTGGAAAACTCTACCAAAAGACAAGTTTGCATAAGCAAACGTATAGTTGATATTTCAATCTACAAAATATTCTTGTAGCACTAGTCTATGTATATATAGATTCCCAATGGAAAAATGAGGGGTTGACATCCTTTGAGTACCCTTCTGTTTTGATGGTCAGATCAAAATCTGGGAATCTAGTCGCAGTTAATCGAGAATGTGTTTACCTCGCTGTATTATAGTTATTATCCATGACTGCAAATCTTGAACGTGCAGCTCTCAGCTTAAAACTCAAGCTGCCCCACCACAAAAGACAGTGCGAGGTGCCAGGTCAGCAAAGACGCTGAACTCGATCAAGGAATCTCCTTTACATTATTTGAGTCCCCATTTTGTACAGGTTCTGAAGATGAGGTCTTTTGGGGTGCTTTCCTTAAGAAGCTTTTTGTGTAAAGGGAACCAAACACAACAACCTGATAACCCATCGGTGTTACTAAGCTTCTCATTAGATTTAACAGAATGCTCAGAGGAGTAAGAAAGATAAATGCGAGTCTTACAGCTCCAATCCATTGTTCCGAGCTAACAGGATGGGCAAACCACAGACAGGACAGCATAATGCTCACCAACTACCAAAACAATAATGAAAAGAGAGCAATGATCAAATGCATAACAATAAGGATAATGAGAATTGATTTCTATATGCAGTATTTACCTGTCTTGTGGTCATTATAGTAGCAAATGTAAGAGCGCCAAAATTCCGAATCGTGTAGGAAATAAAAAATTGACTAGCTGTTGCAACCTGTAATAAAAATTATAAATGGAAAGTACAGAAGAGGAGAAATGTAATTTTTTTTTTTCCTAAATCCAAAAGAAATGTACAAAAGAATTACATTAGTATGAAGTATTGATGCTATACATTCCAAAAATCAGTTTAATTAAGGAAAGAAGGAGAAACATTATCAATACTTTATAATATGATTTATAACTGAACAGGGCAGTCTGCTTACAGTTGAAAGCAACGCTATGTCAAAGAAACAATCATTATGGCGATAAACAAACTCTACGGCTGGAATTAAATGTCCTTGTACAAAAAGACCTGAATTAAATAAATCAAATGTAAAAAGAATGAGTGTTCAACCATGAAGCTAGAAAAGAAGCAAAATAGAATCTCAAAGAGACAAGGAATGGCAAATACATACAAAGACTTCTACACACACCCAAAAAAAAAAAAAAAATCAAATTAGAAGTAGATGGATGTCTGGATAAGATACAAAATGATTGCATAAGATAAGACATTTAAGTGGCACCTATTGAGGAGAAGATGATAGAAAATTGGTTAAGATGATTTGGACATTTGTGGAGGAGGCTGTTGGAGGCACTAGCGAAGAAAGTTCTTATGATATTTAGTCCTGTGAAAAGGTGTAAAGAGAGCCCTAAAAGGACACTTGAAGAAGTTATAAAAAAGGATCTTGCAGTTAATAATATTTTAGAAATATGGTTTCTAATAGAGCACAATTGCACAGCCGACCTTACCTAGTGAGATAAAGTTTATTGTTGTTGTTGTTGTTGTGGTGTAGAAGTAGATGGATGTTTGGCAAACTAAAAATAATGGCCAACCACAAATTCCAGGGCTTGGTTGTCTAATTGGATTTTTTAGTAAATTTCTTACACCTATAAAAGGGTTTCCATTTTAAAAGTTGCGCTCATAGAGCAGGTTATTGCAGGATTACAGAATAAGTTTATGTTGAACTTTTCAGAAATAAATCACATATATACCTTCCTCCTAAATCAACCACTGTAGATGAATCTCAAAATACATGTCAGACAAGATCTGTACAGAGAAAACATAATGTTTAAGATAAAATTTATGGTGATTGCCAAAAACCTACCCGTCAAGCTAAGAACACAAGAGCACAGTGTAGTATAGAAGATCTGATTATGTATCTCCATGTCATAGCTTTTAAACATTTTATCCTGGAACGTGCTTGTAAAGCCATCAAACCTATGAGAAAAGCATAAAATCAGTATTTCAGATATTATTATGAGCTTTTAATCTCATAATGCTGCTTCAGGAACTAATAATACTCAAAACATCAAAGATAGTTTAAACAGTGTGCAGAGTAACGAACTTTGTTTCTTTGACCTTTTTTTTTGTGGTTTTTTTTTTTTTGGGGGGGCCGCCGGGGCGCGGGGATAAAGAAAAACCATACGAGGAAAAATATCCAAACTGTTAGCTAGGTAAGCTACACTTATCCGTAATATTGAGAATCATCATGAGTGAAGGCATCATTAATGTCGTAATTGATCTTTTGGTTGTCCAGCTAATAAATGAAATCACTCATCGCAAGAAGAGGAATAAGTTTTGCAATGATACCCAAGATAGCCGATCATTAGAAGAATGCCCCATACAGTATTTTCCCCTCCTCTATTGTATGGACTCATGTCAAATTCTGCCTACAAAGGAAAACACAAATATTTTAGCTTATCATAAATATGCTGCTAGCTTATTACAGTTCTTCTGCAATTCTCAACTCGATAATGAATTCAAGAAATAGCAACGAAAGAACAGTACTTGTATATGACACATAGTATAAGGAACATAGAGTTTGAAGAACCCATAGCAACCTTGCAAGTCAGTTAGCAGTACTGGTTCAAAAGAATAAGATCCCAGAAAAGTTGTTAACAACCAGAGGGTTTAGAAACAACTATTTTAATATAAAAGTATCAAGAAGGTAAAAATCTTCTAGATGTATGCTATGAGCTATTTGGCTTTGACTTATTTAGAGAGGAATTCCAAAATTTTTAAGCGACATACACCATTGCAGACAGCTAATATAGAGACCTTTAGGCGTTCACAGTCAGCTATTTCACTGAAGACCAGACAATCACATGTAGACAGTATGAAGAAAATATCAGGTGAAGGAAAAATTTCCAGGTCAAGGAGTAGAATAATCACCGGATATAGGATGAATATTGAACAACCAAGGGTAACCAGAAATGCTAACAAATAATCATATCCCTGATATCTCTTTTGCATTATGAGAGTACCCCAGACCTGTATAACACATTAAATCACAAAGCAATTGTTTCACAACTATCACCATAAAAGAAATAACAAATAAGTGGGCATAGTAATCATAACAACATATTTGATTTACCATGACTGGTATCATTTTAGCACACTTTGAAAGAGTCTGAACTGGGAAACTGACATATTTGAGGGCCTGGAACAAGTAAAATGATCATTTAAGTAATACTTGTCATCAACTTATAACCAATAATAATAGTAGTATTAGAGATGGTGGTGTTGGTGGTAGTAGTACTAGCAAGATCATATGAACTTCATATATTTGCGAACGTAGATTGAGGAAGCACAGCTTACCTCATACTGACAGGTTGTGGTCAGTATGTTTGTTACTGACACAAGGCAATACTTGTAAATAGGAGCCACTCTATGCAATGCCTTATTACTTGCCTATAAAAAAAATGATATTTATAAGTATAACAACTGATTTAGATACGGAAAGTTTGTACTAAAGAAACGCATTTGCAAGAAAGACAGTTTCCAATTCAAACATTGCAAAGTGCAAAGCGTGTGATAATCACTAGATTGAGAAAAAATACAAGCATACGACAAAACATTTCCCCACAACATCCACTTACCAGTAAAGCACCTGCAGAAACAGCAGAAGTTGTGATGCGGTTGCAAAAAACAAGAAAGAGCGAGTATTTAAAGTACTCCTGGTTCACTCCATATGGGACTCTCATTATCTTTTCCTGTAAAATACAAAAATCTATAAGTCCACCAGGAAAGTCTTGGACTACCAGAGGGCAGTTGAAATCATTGTCAAATGAAGAAGACAGCAAGATGCTCCATGTTAGGTGAAATTAAAATACTTCGCATGTCTAAGATAGATGTTTGAAAAAAATACCTTATTCTAATTCATTGAACCCCTTCGTTATATGATCACATTTATACAGCCAAACAAGTGCATCAAGGGATAATAAAGATGCATACCAAGAGTATTACAAAATTATTAACATTTGTTCATATTAATATTTCTTTCGCAATGCTAAACCCTTTCAAGATAACAATAGCATTACTCATGCAGACATTGTTCTGGGGTGCGTGTTTTCAAATAATTATACAGTCCACGGTGTCTTGATTTCCTTCTTTTCAGAACAAAACAACCCTTTCAAGTATTACGCAATGCTAAATACTAGCACATGCGAATTAATCACAGCCACGACTACAAGTCAACAAAAATAACCAAGCTCAGCAAGAAGAAAGCCAGGATCAAAGGACTTAACAAAATTTCTAGACTCACACTAGGAAATGTCCTCCAGCACCAGGACCAGACCTCTCAAATTTAAGACAAACGCCCTTAAAGTTGACAATTTTAGGATTTTAAACTCTAGTAATTTTTCATTCAAATGCCAAAAAAAAAAAAAAAAATGCAAACTCTCCATATCTATTTAAAGAATAAGATCCTTGAACTAAGAGCATAAGTTAGAATTACTATGAGGAGGATAAGAAGATTCCAATAATCAAACGAACACAAAGGAACAAAGAAAAGAAGTGAAAATGGAAAAAGAATATGATAGATCATAACCTGCAAGATACCATAGGTGACGAGGGTCACCATGATTCCGGTGACTGCAAATACCCCTTTCAATAGCTTGTTGTGTCTCCAATCACCTGAAAGAGAAGAGGCCGATTCCGCCATAGCTCAAGTAGAAAAGACACATACAGAAAACGAAACGTCGTCGCTGGGAAGCAGAGAAAACACGGAAAAGGCTAGTCAGAGTGGAGGAAGAGCTAACATGTAAATGTGGGAGTGGGACCCTACACTTGGAGATCAAACGTAGAAGGATGCATATTCCGTCAAAGTGTCGGACGGAGAAAGCAGTCTGAGTCTGAGACTTCGTGTGAGAAAAAAGAGAAGAGTAGAAAGAGCAGAAAGAGAATAGCCTCAGGCCTCTCGCTTTCTCCGGCACCCTTTTCTCAGGGTAATATTTGTATTTTATATTGTGTATGGCTTTCTCTTTCATTTTTCTTTTTCTTCGAGATTTACAAATCAGAAAAGAGGTGGGCTGCCACGTTGTCTCCAGAGAAGAGGGCCACGATACTCGGACTTGGACTCTTCTTCCTTTGACTGATGGGCAACCCCAACCCAACTAGTGCATCTTTACCTTTTTGACACGGATCATCATGCCCCGACCCGGACCAATTCACTGATGCACTCTGGATTGTAGTGAAGCGGGAAATGAGAAAATAATAATAAAGGACAAAATAGTTTATCATTGTAATAAATCGAAGCGTGTAAGGCAACACAAACAACAAGTACTATCAAATAAGTTAAAAGGCCCCCGTCGACGAATCCAGCACCACGAGTTGTGATCTTGTGGTTCAGAACCTTACTGCATATGGTAAATGAAGAAACTAAAATAAAAGGAAATTATGTTATTATCTTTATTAGAATACACATCCATAACTAGAGGTGGATTCTTTTTTTCTTTCTTTTTCTTTTTTTTTTTTTTTCTCATTTCTTCTGTTATAATATCAGTGGCAAGTTAGTCAAATCATAAAAGTACACAAATTTATAGATTTTTCCAGTTTTTGAGAAGTGACAACGAATTTTTTAAGGTTAATAATATGTTCATGGATTCTGCCTCATTCCCTCATCCCTTGATTTCCCATATCATTACCAGCTCAAGGTAATTTCTTATCGTCGCCCAGAATGTCTCTGTTTGTGTCGGATTCAAGTCAAATGTAACCTTTTTGTTACAGCTTTCATCGTTCTTCTGCGGCTCTTCAGAGCACAAGGCTTGGCATCTGGAAGCAGAGGTTGTCAAATTTTGCTTATTGTGCTATTGGTGTCTCTGGGTTTGGAGTTGGAAACCTATTTGATGATAGTAATTTGAAGGAAAATGAGAATGGATCTCTGTTAGGTGTCTTTGACGAGACTGCTTCGGCACCATTTGGAACATTGGATGCTGAAATCACTCCTGAAACCACAGATTTCTTTGTCAGTGAGGCTGAAGGTGACCCAGACTGCCCCTCTAAAGGATACTCTTCAATTGAGCAGGCGATAAATGCACTTCGTCAAGGAAAGGTTGGCTGGAATTTCGAGGTTGTGTTGCTTTTGCTTTTGCAGCATATCTAATCTTCTTGAGTTATTTATAAACAGAATGAACTGTTTGTTGAATATTCTCACTTAATTCTTATTAGCTGTTTTGCAAGTTTAAATAAAATGTTGAATCGATGATAGGATAATTGTTCGTTGTTTTAGTTTGTGGTTGTTGTAGATGATGAAAATGGCGTTGTTGAAGGAAACCTTGTCATGGCGGCATCTCTTACTAGTCCCAGGGATGTGTCCTTTATGATTAAGCATGGCTCAGGGATTGTTTCCGCTGGCATGAAAGAAGAGGACCTTCAAAGACTAAACCTTCCTCTAATGTCACCAGAAACTGAAGATGAAGATTCTTCAGCCCCAACTTTCACCGTCACAGTGGTATATGTTTCGTTGTGTTGACACTTGACAACTCCTTTAACTTGTAAGCCTTCAATAATATGAAGTGAACCATAATTGCTTTACATACTGAAGCTTAAGAGGATTTGTTTGACTGTGTAGGATGCAAAATTTGGTACCTCCACCGGCGTATCTGCTGCAGATAGAGCAAAGACGGTTCTTGCTCTGTCATCTCCTGAGTCCAAACCAGAAGAGTTCAGAAGACCGGGTCATGTGTTTCCTCTCAAGTACCGAAATGGTGGGGTTCTTAGGAGAGCAGGTCATACTGAAGCTTCTGTAGATTTGGTTTCACTGGCTGGTTTTGCCCCAGTTTCTGTTCTTTCAGCTCTTGTTGAAGTGGATGATGGCTCTATGGCTTCTTTGCCCAGTCTAAGAAAGTTAGCATTGGAACACAGCTTACCAATCGTCTCAATAACTGATTTAATAAGGTGAGAAATCATACTGCAACAACTTTGGCCGTGTCAATCTTCAGCATAGTATTTGAATCCAAAACAACTAATTATACAAGCTAACTCATATTGACTTGATGGTGCGTAAAGGTATCGGAGAAAACGAGAAAAACTGGTTGAAAGAACTAGTGTCTCACGGCTACCCATCAAATGGGGTTTATTTCAAGCATACTGCTATCGCTCGAAATTGGATGGAACTGAACATGTTGCTATTGTAAAGGTGTAAGAATGTTCTTCTTATACAGTTGTATTTGTTTAGTAAGCTTCATCTATTTTGTTTCACGATCTCATTTATGCTTAATAGGGAGACATTGGAGATGGGCTAGATGTTTTAGTACGAGTACACTCAGAATGCTTAACTGGGGATATATTTGGATCAGCTCGGTGTGACTGCGGCAACCAATTAGATTTGGCGATGCAGTTAATTGAAGAAGCTGGTAGGGGAGTGGTTGTCTATCTTCGAGGTCACGAAGGAAGAGGTATTGGACTTGGTCACAAACTCAAGGCCTATAATTTGCAGGATCAAGGGCATGACACAGTTCAGGCAAATATAGAACTTGGGTTGGCTGTTGATGCCCGTGAGTATGGGATTGGAGCCCAGGTGAGTTCTGTTTGATCAGAGATTTCATTCAGTATTTTTATCTAGCAACTAATGATGAATTTTGCAGATTCTGAGGGATATAGGAGTTAGGACGATGCGGCTGATGACTAATAACCCAGCCAAGTTCACTGGTCTCAGGGGATATGGTTTAGCAGTCATAGGGCGTGTTCCTGTGCTGACACCCATCACAGAGGAAAACAAGAGGTACCTGGAAACAAAACGAACCAAAATGGGTCATATTTATGGCTCTGATATACAAGGGCCACTGGCTGGATTGTAAATAAGCCAGACTTATCCCCGAATGAACGTTCAAACAATAAATAGTTAGCACACAGATACGCCCTCGCTTTTCCTCTATATTCCAAGGACAAGGATAAAAAGTTTACATGTGGAAATTGTAAAAAGTTTCGGAGCCAACAATTTGAGCTGCTGTTCAGAATCTTAATCAAAGTTGAAATTGATTCATGTGATTTCAGGATATATAGATTGTTAATTGATTTTTTATATATATATATAAAAAAAAAAGATTATTATTCTACTTTGAGGAAGGTTTTGATGTTGAGTGTAATACGTAGTTTCCTTATCTCTCTCTTTTTTTTGGTTGCTTAGTTGTTTCGAAAAGAATTTTTCCCATCGCTAATGGCTAATGAAATCTAAAATTTATACAAATAAATTAATTTTTATATAAAAGTTTCATATAAATTATTTTTATGAAAATTAAATGATATTGAATATATCATTAAATTCAGGAAAATATTAGTTATAATCACTCACGACCATTTATTCATATTCTTATAATTTTATATGAAAGTTTTAAATTTTAAATAAAGATAGGTAAATAATTTTAAAATATTTATATCTTAAATTTCATTTTTACAAATAAGATCATAATTTCAACCATTTGTATAAATATTTTATTATTAATGAACCATATAATAACTCATACAAAATCTTGGTAATTTTATTTTGGTTTTTGGACTGCCAAGTATTTTTCTTTTTTTCCTTTCGGCTAATGTTTTCGGACCGCAAAATTCTAGGTTTAGATTTTGGGTGGGTTAGAGAAAAGAAACTTGCATTGGGTCTCTTTGAGCGGACCTATCGGGCCTGGCCTGGATAATGGCGTTGACGGACCGCCTGTTTTATATAACGCATCCTCTCTCGGCTTCGTTCTAAACCCTAGGGACGGCTAGTGCTGCTGCTGCTCAGTCTCAGGCGCAGGTTTATATTCTTCTACTCTATCCTTCCGGACTCTGCTTCTGTGGTTCATTGTTCGTATTGGATTTGAATACTTCCTTTTTTGAAGTCACAGCTGCTTAAATCTTTCATGTATTCTTTTTCCTCTTTCAGGGTTTCAGGTTCCAGGAGGTGGATTTAACAAGTAGAGTTTCTTTTACAGCTTCGAATGGCTCCGTCTAAAGGTACGGAATGTTTCTTATTTTCCATTTTTACTCTTGCATTCTTACTACTAGTATGCCTTTTCTGTTACAAATTTTAAATTCGGTTTCATGAATCATGGCATTTCTATTTCTATTTCTATTATAGTTTGATTTTAGATCTTTTGGCCTGCATTTTGTCATCCGGTCACTCTTGGAATAGTATGGTGTGTGGGGAGAGGAAATTAATATAATAGTTAGGATAGCTAGTTTTATCCACTTGAAAATGAATCAAACTAAGTTCAGGAAAATTAGCAGTCTTTTACTGGCCTTATTGTTCAGAGGTTACCCATGTTCATTTGAGCATTACGGTAACTCAAAATAGCGTTGCAACTAGCGTAATATACTGTCCTTTTCCTCACCTCTTTTCCGTTCTATCTTGTGGCAAAGAACAAAATCCTAACCTGATAGTCTGTTGTAAATTTCAAAAGTAGTTTTTAAAAACGCCATAGAAACAACTTTGATTTGTATTATTTGCAGGCATTGGTTGTGAACGTAAAACTTGTTATTTAACAATAACATTGCTGTCAGTATTGTCTAGTCTGTCCTGACGCACTTTAGAAGTTGTTCTTAAGATTGGTACTGCTGAGCGTTCCGTGTGGTGTTAATGTCATTCCAATTATGTGCATTCTTTGTGCCTGCACTATCACTAGTATCGATTGTTTTCTCTCCTGTAATTGCATTGAATATTTTATTTTATTGAAATTGTTGCCCCTTGATTTTGCAGTTGATAGTTCAAAGAAGACTGATCCCAAGGCACAGGCCTTGAAGGCTGCTAAAGCAGTTAAGTCAGGCCCTACATTCAAGAAGAAAGCCAAGAAGATCCGAACATCTGTGACATTCCATCGCCCCAAGACATTGAAAAAGGAAAGAAACCCCAAATACCCACGTATTAGTGCTCCACCAAGGAATAAACTTGATCATTATCAGATTCTGAAATTTCCCCTTACCACTGAGTCTGCAATGAAAAAGATTGAAGACAACAACACTTTAGTTTTCATTGTTGACATACGTGCTGACAAGAAGAAAATTAAGGATGCCGTGAAGAAAATGTATGACATTCAAGCCAAGAAAGTAAATACCTTGATCAGGTGAGCCTTTATATATTTACAATGCCTTAATAATACTCTGTTTTGATCTCAAAAAGTATTGATTACGAGGATAGCCAGTTACATATTGCACCTTTCCTTCCAACCTTCTATTATATCGATATTTGTATGCTTTTCAAGTGTACAATTGTTGTCTTATTTTTCAGTTTCACAATAATGTGAGAAATGATTTGTAATACACGGTAAATGTTGCGCTAAATTATTTATACTAGGTAAACTTGTATGTATGGTGCTGAGTTGTTCATATACTTAACTGGTTATCATTACATTCTTCTGAATTTGAACTTTTGCAGGCCCGATGGCACCAAGAAAGCATATGTCAGGTTGACCCCTGATTATGATGCCTTGGATGTAGCAAACAAAATTGGGATTATCTAAGTTGGTGCACTGTCAATTTCTTTACGTTAGATGTTAGACGGTTTCATGGCAATTATTAACAAAGAGACTTCTGAGGCACTCTTTTTTAAGTTTTATGTTTTGCTTGTTTTTTGGTGACTTAATTAAAGTTCAATTGACATTTAGCAGATTTTGGGTTACAAATTTTGCCAAAATATTATTCCTATTTTATGGTATAATGATCAAAATACCTTTTTTCTATTTAAATTCCTTTTACTTCCAACGCATTCATGTGTTCCTGTTGGGTTCGTGAAGGTTATGATATTCGTCTATCCATGGTAGTGAATCATGTATATGCTATTAACGTCGAAGGTAATGTACCCATGGGGTTCAACCGCAACCTACCTATTCTGACTTAGGTACAGTGTTCAAGGGAAGAATCAGTTTGCTCCCATAGCGTGTGATCGTCGATTGTATTTGGTTCTTCTGCTTTAAGCTTAGCATAGCATCTCGACCACCATTCTGTTATGCGTATATTGTGGCTTTGGACGTGATTTAAAAGAATATGCATACTCTTATGCGTGTCTCTTCTACGCCCAGATTACAAATTCGAAATTGAAAATTTAAACTAGTAAAGCTTGTTTATAAAGAGAAAATTAAGGGGGGAAAAAGTGTTTGCGGTGTCTCTGTCGAGGGCATTAGTTATTACAAGATTGATCTCTTGGCCAAATTGTGCTAGGTTGCTGGGCAAAATGGATTGGAAATTCGCAGGACTTTTTAATAAAATCTTCTCTCTTCCAAGTCTTAGTTATCTGTGAGGTGACAATGGGCATGAGATCTGCAGAGAGGGCAATTTGAGTGAGACCGAAACCAAGTGTCAATGCAGGAAACATGGAAAACATGGTTGCAATTAGGAAGATGTTTTAGCCATTCGCCTTCTTCAAACTCACCCAAGCAAATTGCGCAGTCTGTGTTACTTGCCTTCTCCTCGTCACTTTTCTTAAATTGAGACATGGGAAGAGAGTTTATGATAGAGACTTCCAGCCCATAACTTTGAAACTGTACAGAAGAAGGATCATCAGCAGTAGACTCATCCAGAAGTCGCCTTCGACCCTGGTTTCTGTGGGAAGTAGCAATACGGAAGAGACGCTTAAGTATGCTGCAGTAACTCAGTATAAGAAACAAGATGCAGACTACAACAACTGAGGCCACCTCTTGGGACCTCCAAGCCCAAGGTTCCGGTGGCTCCGCCGAAGAAGACATTCTTCTATCAGATCGACATGATCAAAAGTTTTTATTTTTTTAACATAAAAAAAAATAGTGGTATATTAGATTGAGCATGCAAAGGACTTTAGCAATTCGACTGGCATCTTAAGTATAAGTGTGTAGTTACATAGAACGTTTAGACCGAAGCAGTAGTACGAAATAAAGACGCGTGATTAGAGATAATATTGAGGATTTTTCCTTTGCTTACACTTCCAAGCCTTGTCCTTGATTATATCTTATAAATCATTGGACAAAGAATCAAAACATTGGATTTTCAGAAGATTGCCATGAGCTAACATCATCTAAATTGGATGTAGTAATATTAAATTTTGGGTGAGCAGAAAAGGAAACCAACTTGGTGATTGAAAAATGGGGCCTACACCACTCAAAGATCAATCAAAATGCCATTTACACAAATTGCTGAACTCCATTTCCATAAAGGGAAAGAGAGATCAAAATTATCAACGCCTTTGTCGCTTGTATGAAGGGACTACTTGGTTGTGGTTGTTGACTATAGCATTTGCAGCGTTATTCCATGTGGCCGAAGGGGTAGCAGCAGAACAGGGTTGAAGAACGGTGCGCGAGGATGAAACAAATGGTTTTAGAAACGGAGTATCTGGAACAGTTTTCAGCTCACTCTGAGTCTCAAATTCTTTGATAACAAAAGGTGGAACTTTGATAGGCTGTGGTGGAGGTGGGTTACGCCATCTAGGAAGTGGCCCAGATACTATGACCGTTTGAAGTAATGGACCAGCATCCATCACAGCCTGCAGCAGTTTTCCTTGTTGTGGCAAACCTTTCCCGCGGGCAACACTATCGATCACATTGTCCCAGGGATCAATACTTGGCTTCACTGTAGAAGCAAAAGCTGGGGGAGCAGAACAATTGTAGTCTCCAATCAAAGGTTGATTAACATATCCCATATTCTTTGAGTCAACAGCGTTAAACTCAGAGGAAGAAACATGCTCAAAAATGGAATCTACAGGGGAAGAACCACGTGAGAAACTGTTGGATTCTGTGATACTTGAGTTTGCTTTAGTAGGATGGATCACAGCAAGGGCTTCTGGTTGGACTCCAGGAAATGTGTTAGGCAACTCACTCTGAATGGCCAAGAAAGAATGGTTAATAAGATTCTGCAGTTCATCCTTCTCCTGGTAACTTACTGTCACGAGATTGAAGAGGTTCTTCACTTGCTCCCTAATGTTTTTCAGTTGCTCATTCAAATCCCTCTTCATCTTAAATTTTTCATTGAGTTGCATCTTGAGAAATTCGACTTCAAGGTTAGCATACACAATCTGCTGATTCAATTCATCAAATGGCTGAAAAAACATAATCAGAATGTTGTTGTTGTCAGATATGGACATGGACCTTAAACAACAATTATACTGAGAAAAATGAAGTCAAGAACAAGTTTTAAATATCACTATCTCACAGTGCAGCGGTACACATATCACGGACAGAGCATACGTTACGGATATAGACTTGACCCGAACATCAAGCGGACTAATAAATACATGCAAGCAAATTAACAAATAAAACGACAAGCTATGGTGCGCAAACGCAAAGATCATCGCTTTTGGATTATCATAGATTCTCTTTGGCAAGAGTACGTCTCACGGATTTCCAATTGGAAAACTCTTTCGAAGTTAGGAAGAACGATGCAACCCCATTAGACGCACGAGTTCAACTAAGAAAATTTTCCACCAAAAATAAGAAATAAAAAAATAAAATAAGACGAATCGCGAGAAAAATGGGGAAGTCAACTACGGAACCTATTGTCATCATTAAAGATGAATGAATAAAAGAGTAACATTAGATTAAGTGAACTTGTAGGTAAAAAAAAAAACTGAAAACCAAATTAGGGGAAATGGAGGTCAACAAGAAAGTTTATGCTTTTAAATTAAAATTTGACCTTGTCCTTCGAAATTAATGCTAAAAATATCTCCATTGAATTGTGCGCCTGACTTATTCGAAGCAAGACGCGTGAAAATCAAGCAAGATTACACAGACGTAATATGCTCTCGAGGAAACTTGGTATCTTCTTCTCTACAGAAGAGTTTAAAAGCATCTGACAGAGAGTGCCAGCCATTTTAATTTATGAGAGCGAAAAGAAAATTCCATGATTTACTCATTCATCCCATCAACAATAAATGGGAACAAATGAATTTGGGAATTTAAACAGCAAAAATTAATTATTGACTTGCAACGAAATAGTAGTAAGAAATAAAAAAAAAACTGCGAGTAGCTAAAAAATAGAACAGAGAACTGCTACCTTCCCCTGTTAATTTAAAGAGCAACTAATCGTCTGCTCCCGCATTTACCCTCAATTCCCCTTTAAAAGAAGGCAATGGATAACACATATGCCAACGACTAAACACGCATAAAGCACATGGAACTGAGCCAGGAATGAAAGAAAACTACTTGAATAACGAGTGAAAAATGTCATTTAAGATAAATGTTGAAGGGAGAAGTTGAAATGCAAAATAGTAGGGCAAAAAATGAAAAAAGAGGTGTAGGAACAACGAATGACCCACCACCTGATAATTCAGCATCTCACCCAATTCTTCCATTCTCTTACCCTGTTCTCTACCGTGATAGATGAAGAAAAAAATTGAAAAGAATCAGTTAAAGGGGGAGTTGAACAACTGTGTACTTGGTCTTATTTATAGAAAAAGAAAAGGGCACATAGGATAGGATAGGACAAAGACAAGGGAGGGAGACTCAAAAGAAAGCTGGTATTTTTCTCATAAAGATCCAGAGAAGCAAGTCGTTATCAAGGGAAATCAATGAATGCCCAAATCTTGCTTGTAGAAAAATCTGGGGTTTCCATTTTCCATTCTCTGAATTTGAATGTCCTTAAAAACAATCCCACTCTTTTAGGACTTGTGTTCCTAACTAAAGATAAAACGAAAATCACTCCGTGTGTGCGCGGTCAATGAGGTACATTTCCCTCTCGCGACCAAAATATTAAATGGCAATCTTTTTCCTGAAAAACAAAAGAATTTAATGAATTAATCTAAACCTGTTCTTGATAATTCCATACAATATCATATTGAAACCACTAATATCACTTTTTGATATACGTGTTATTTACTGTGTATGCATGCCTTGATGCATAAGTATTCTCTCGTTCCAAACAAATCTCATGTTTTAGCCTAAAGAGTGAGCAAATTTAATAAATATTTATGATTTGTTTCAAATGTGTTTGTAGCATTTTTTTTCTGAGTAACAGATATAAATATATATTGTACATAAATTAAATTTTTTTAACAAAATTCCGAACAAGTTTCCCTATATGACTTGATTTATGAAAAAAAAAAAAAATTGATTCTAGAAAAATTTAACATTCACACTGTTAGTTCATTAATAATTTGATATGAAATTATGTGAGGGGTTGATAGAACCTAGTATTGGAAAAGTCTTTCACAATTAAATATTAAATCGGTGATAATAGTAACGAAGAAAAAGAACTGTGACAGCACGGTAATCTGCGGACTCCATCTCCATGCTCGTCTTTTATTTAAAAACTCGAGGCTGTGTTGTGGTCATTCTTTCAAAAGATAAATATATACGATGCATCCAATTTCTAACATTATCTTTTTCGGGCTATACTAGATTGACTTTCGGTGTTTTTCTGTTCTTTGTTGGTCTATGTTTATGTTCATTTTTCTTTTGATTGGAAATCAAATTATCTAAGTATATAAAGCAGAAATACTGGTTTGTAGAAAGTTTGTCTCAAGGATTAATTTTTATTATTTGAAGTCTTAAATACTTTTTTTATTTCACGTAATTCTAAATTTTATATATACTATGTAGTATTTAAGTTTAATTATATCAAATTGAAAACTCATAAAATCTTGTTGAAGAAATGTCAAATAATGTTTCACTATTTATGTTAGGCAAATCACAAAACCATCTTAAGAAAACCTTGTTCCGACTTCCGAGCGAGTTCTAACAAAGACAATGAACATGGATGGACGAAGAGTTTAGTTGAAATGGCAATAATATTTATTTCTTTATTCCCGACAAGCCGTTCTGGGACACTGGTATTTTGTCGAATCAAAATTCAATAGATATCAAGCTGGTGAGAACAGAACAAAGTGAGGATAACACTCACTCGTAATCATTATATTAATTAAATACATAATCGATGTTGCTAGCATTATAGATTGTACCAAAATTCCATAAATATGCATGTAGCGTACACAATTAAAAATTCATGAGTTCTCCAATGGTAATACTATTATTATATTCCACAATATTTTTAAATTTGAATAGTATGCTGAGCTCCAGATCCAGAGGAGAAAAGTACAAAACCAGTAAATTTATGATATAGATTGCATAAATAGGACAAAGTTGCTTAAACAATAAGTTACACGACATCTTATACTCGATACAATGGATCTAGCGGGCCATCGGCTCATAACATGCCGTCTGTGCTGCGCGCTCATGTGTAATCAATCTTTAATCGCTGCTTTTGTCAATTGCGAACTCAACATTCGTATGCCCCACTCTTCCTTACTTCTACTATACATAAAAAACGTATATATCCTGTTAAGGTAGAACAGACCATGTGAAATAAGTACTATTATTTTTCATTGTTAATGAACTACTGTTCTTGAGGAAAAATTCTAATTAAAACATGTTTCGGTTACACAGTTAATTTTGTATTTGTAAATGTAATAACTATTTAATTATATTGTTGACAAAATTTTTATGCTCGAATTTATTCAGGTCCAAATTCTGCTAAAAAATTAGTCTGCCGGGTTCATTCGCTGGGGCCACAGCGGATGAGGATGTGTAAAAATGTTTGCAGAAAAGCATGCAACCTATGGGCTATAGAAATGGTGTGCAGCCACATTTAGGGGCACCCTTGCGATTGCAGTTAATTGCCTTAGAAGATTGGTCCATTAAAGTGGAGACCAAGTTGGATTTACCTCTTTAGCCCCCCAACGGGTAACGACTTTACCTGCCCACTCAATCGTACAAAAATAGTGTTAAAACATTAAAAGAAATAAAGGATAGTTACTCATGCTGGGTCTGTAAAATTAGACGGTGCCACGTATCATTACATTGAGGAATATATAAAAACACTTTAGTTAATTACAGACTTACACAATATGAACCTGACTAATAAATGGATAATTCCTGCGTCTTTATCATAAGGCGGCGCTTTTAAGTACCGTAGCAGCGAGCCAATGAGATTGTCCGTTTCTGGAAGCGCACATGGCTATTAGGTACAAGTCATGTGGGGGCCCTTGCAGTTGAGACACGTGTGGCCAAACCCAGTCAGCAAGTCTCACACACGAGTCTCGCAGGCCCCTCATTGCACGACACTTGTCGTGTTGACCGTGTCGGAAGGCACATGCAAATATGCCTCGGGCTGCGACTGCGATCGATCACCGGCTTGACTATAGAACCGACGCCAGAGCTTGTTGTGGTGGTCGTTTTAGTTTCTTATCGAAGCGGTCCGCAAACGGTGTAACCGTAGAATATGGAAGAAAATAAACCGCCACTGATCGGGTCTATGCTGTTTGCAATGTCATTATCCGATGAATGAGACAGAAAGGCTAACTTATTTGCATATATATTTTAAATTTCATTCTCAATTATATGAAGTGGTTTTTATATTATAATGGTCCAAATTCAACAAACTTTGCTGTTCATTTCGGCCATGCAAATCCACCCAATCCTCTTTTGGCTGCTCTTTACAATGAATACATACTGTGTCTGAAATTACATTGGTGACGTGTGCAAGTAAAATTAGTGGTTTATATATCAAGAAAGAAATACGACCAGCAATTAATTCACAAATCAGACATTCCATATAGCGATAAATGGTCCAAACACCACGAGGACTCCAACGAGCAAACGACACAATATTAAACTTGCAGTTGCGGTCGATCTTTGCAGCCATAATTAGTATATGTGTTGAACTTGCATTTAATAAGAATTATAACCAACAAGACCCAATCGAAGCTTCACCTGACTGACTCATTCAATTCCTCTTCTCTTCCTATGCACTTTAATTTAGCGCGTCCTCCTTATTAATTAGTATGATTGATTTTTTCTTTTTTCTTTTTTAAAAAATAATATTAGATTTAGTGTTTTACATGCTTAACACGTGAACCATTGATGAGATTCGGCCAAGCAAAAGTGAGGGCTCCCCTCCCCTCTGCATGCATTGTACAAGGGCGACAAGTTGATGGATGAGTAGGTGGATGACGGCATAGAAAAATACGACACTTTCATAGTTTTGTGTGTGTAAATTGAAAGCTGCTGGCTATCTCTTTTTTTCTTAGTTGATCAGAAACATTAGATGAGTAAGCAATTCCTGTAAAACAAAGGAAAAGGCGATTCACGGGTATATAACTGGATTACAAACCAAGGTGCATGTTAATACGGAGACCACATAACAGTGGGATGAAGCAGAAAGGTGAGGAATAGGAGCATAGTCAGCACGAGTCAAATAGATCATGTTCTTTCAAACTTAATCATTTCAATTACGGTGATTTTAGGCTCTTAGTCAATAACATGCATCGCTATTTGTTGGTTTAACCTATTAATTGATTGCAATGAAAAATATTATAAAACGCTCCCTAATGATCACCTCCTAGCTAGGCTCCTAATGAAAATTTTAAAGTGAAAATTACTAAAGAATTGCCAATCATACGATCTTGAAGCTTTAGTTCGTCGTCCTTATTAATTATTGCCAATGCCAAGCTTTTGAATATATCCTTATTCTCTTATTCACTCCTGTCAATAACTCCAATATTTTCCAACAAGTGAGAGAGAAAATACCTCCCTATTCTAATTCATCCAAAAGGAGTTGCCAAAATGAATAGTTTTGGCCCGTTAAGTCTGCATATTACTGACTAAATATCATCTTTCTTCTCAATATCAACTAACTACCAGCTGGGGGAAAATAAAACATTATATTGTAGGTTCTCAAGCGGAGGAGAATTGGTGCAATATGTTTGGATGATTAACCGGAATCAACAAGAATTTGTACAAAATAAAGATCGATTTATGTTCTCTTTTTTTTTTTTTAGGTAATGAGATCAGTTTATGTTTACAGTGTTTGTTTTGGATGTTCATGTGTATATATATATATATACTTTTTTTCATCAAATGATACCAAAGGTGAATCAAAATAATATTGGGAATTGGAGATTTCCTTTTGGGTAAAAATATAATTTTGGGATATAAAAGAAAAGAACGTGACTAATATGTTAATTATTATTATAGATTATTTGTATTTTTCAGGTGTGATTTCCCCCTTTTTTTTTTTTTTTCCGGAGCTCAGCCCATATTAGTCTGGGCTAATCAGGTCCGATTGGGCCCCGTCGACTACGCATACGGAAGTAGTTCGGCATTTACGAAATTCGCTGTTGTGAGAAATTGAGGATTGAGGAGCAGGAGAGCGAGGGAGACAGTGAAAATAAGGGATAGCAACGTGAGAAATGAGGAAATTTGATCCACGGCCTGTTTTCTTCAGGCGAGAATGGAAACGGAACTAGCCGTTCCTGGTGGGATTCGCCTCCGCTGGAACCTTAATCACCGAGTTCTCTCTTGGTCTTACCTGTAAACCCACGCCGATATGTTACTTTCAACTGTTTCTGTATAATGCTCAAAACCTTGTTTTTCGTTACAAACCTAATTTATTGTGACCGGTATTTTTTATAGAGGAAGATGCTAAAAACTCAAAGTTCGTTCAGGCGCACAAGAGGTAAACCATCCACACACCAAAACCTAGAAGTTGTATTACTTTCCCCTCTTTTTCGTTTATTTGGTTATTTATTGATTGTTCCTTTTACTGTTTCAGATTGTTCAAGCTGAAGTGCAGCGTAGCTTGATAGATTTATCGGTTATAATGTTGTTTCTCATGTATCAGAAAGAAATTAATAGTTTCTGTAGTGTTATGTGCTATTTTGGTTTCCAGGGATCATGAAATGTTTCAAGTTTGAAATTAGTTTATATTTTGGGCAATCACCTTAATGGCCTTTAACCTTGACAAGAGAATATGTGGCTATATTTTGAGCAATCTTTATGTGGTCTATGGTAAATTACCTTCGAATGGACTAATTTGCATATGACATCATCACTACCATTAAAATGACTTTTCATTAATATCACTTGAAATTGGGAACTCTCGTTGTGACTTGAATTAAAGAATAATGTGTAATACTGCGTACAACTGGTACATCATCGAATATTCTACTTATAGACTTCCCATATCTTATATTCCTTGTTTCATTTTTTAAATTGAATTTATTACTCTCGCATCCATACATGTTTATGGATTCTGTTAATTTTTACATTTTATTGTTGGCATATATTTCAGGTGATTTTTGGATGGCTTTGCGGCCTCTTTCTTTGCACTTGGTATTCAGTGTCAAGGGAGGTTTGCTTGTCTCAGAGATGTTCTTGAAACTCTATTTTCCATTTCTAGTGTTGATTCTTTACCTAAAGGTGCATGAAAATATTCTTACTCTGAAGTTCAGAATTAATAGATTCACTTATTTATTACCTTGTCGTTATAATTATCTTGCTTTAGATTTATTCTTTTGGCACTTAATAGACTATTTTTGAGTCTTCTGGAGCTTGGTAGTGAGTAAAGTGACTAATTTCTTGGGGAGATAGTAGCACCGATTACCAGTTTTGTCTTAGCCTTGTTTTGAAATTCATATGACCCACATATTTGTTATGTACAAATTAGTTGTCAATTGATTTACTGCCCAATTTTTGTGGGTTTTTCACCCGATACTCCACCATTCCAATTTCTGTTTCCGTTACCCCGCATCTTGTTTAGCTTGAGACTCAATCTAAATTTATTTTTCTTTGCTGTTTGTTGTAGTATTTTGTTTACGACTGTGACAGTGATTAATCTTGTGATATAGTGAGAAGGAGGCTCGAAGAAAAAAAGAAAGGTCCTTGTTTATGAAATATAGGCACGTAGAGTAGACAAATTTATGTGAACTAGTTGTCCGGCTGAAATCCTCAGCAACAGAGATGAAATGTTTTTATCTTACGGTAAAAAGATGGAAATATATGTTGGAGAAATGTATACTTGAATATTTATAAGCCACATTTTCAAAAGAAGCATGCGAAACTTGTAAGCTCGTGGATTTTCATCGTTTTTGTCTGCAAATCAGAACTGATGGTTACTGGAAAACAGACCATACAATATGGTTGACTTTTTAATTTTGCGCGTTATACCCTGGCGTACCCAATCGAAAGCAAGCGATTGAATTACTCCACTTCTTTACTTTGTCATCCTTTTGAAATCACAATTTTATGTAAAAATGCTAATTAAATAAAAGAAACAAAAGCTGGTTTTAGCTCTAACAAAATAAACTCTTCCTCATTATCCCAAAGTCTCCCCAGACAGTACATTTCAGCCAGCCTAACTGAAATTTACGTTTGGTTTTAACCCCCCCAAAAAAAAAAAAAAAATTCTAAAATTGTCTTATTTTGAGCTGTTGAATTCATCCAGAAATTAGTTAAACTGAATGAATCCATTTTGGATAAATTACAGCGTAAAGGGAATTTTATTATCATCACTTGATTACTGATTATAACAAAATTGCCACTTTAAGATTGTGAGGAATACTGGAAGGATTTCTGTTTAAGCACTTATTAGTTAGCAAAATTGCGGATGTGAATTCGAGGAGAAAATCATTGGTAACTGGCTAGTAGCTGTCGTTTAGCCAAGACAGTAGCACGTCAGGGATGAGTAATGTTCCTCAAAACTCCCACGATCCCTCTTAGCTGAATTTGGCTTTGATTAATGGGAAAACCCATTTGTACACTCAAAATTGCATACTTAGAGTGTACACTTACTTTTTTTATATAATATAAAAATAAAATTATAAAAAAAAAAAACAAAGAGAAATTAAAAAAATAAAATAAAAAAAGTAGAAAAAGAGGGTGCGAAAATCACTCTACATAATTCACGACTCCTTGAGAATTCAGATGTCTATCTGTATCTATAGGCTCATTCTCATCTCAAGATCAAAACAAAAGAAAAGTCATTTTAGTTTTAAAGTAATCATATTTTAAGCCGTCCATAATAAACAAAGCGTGAAGCAGATAAGCTAAAAATTTAAGAGAGGCTGGAGAATGAGGCATTATGTCAGATTCCTTTAAAAAAAAACTCGTGGTTCTTAATCCACTATATTCCTGGACAAATACATATGAATCGAAATTGGAGAGGCTGACATTTAGCTGATTACCGAGCCACTATTATTATATATGCATTATACATATGTATGACAGGCAATTTTGATAGTATGATATGTGCTTATGTACTGAATTCCAACCCGCCTTCTCTGTACACACCTACTAAATTTTCTATTAGCTTTAACAACTCATTTTCTCTTCTCAAACGACAAACGCAGCGTAACAAAAATTGTTGTTTGTCATATCTTGGTTGCACCGTGGTTCATCAAATACTTGTATTACAGCTATAATTTCTCTCTGCCATTTTTACGGACTTTTCATTTCGTTAATTTACGTCAAAGCGTCCTCGATTGGCACCCAAAGCAATTCCTTTGTCCTTTTGAAACGCCCAAGATTTTTATTTTTATTACACTGTTCTTTCTCTTTCCCCCATTTGATTCTGTAGCTTAATTTTATTTTATTTTTAAAAAAAGATCTGATGAACTTCATCCCACAATAAGAAACTGGGTCATCACCGTAATAGTTGGAATGCAGGCCAACCAGTTTTTTTACGGCGAATGAGAACCATTCATTTCGTGGGCCCACGACCAGGCTTGAACTTTAAGATTATTGAGAAAGCATCATCCTGATCCTGATGCGTGAGATCATTAGCGTTCATCATCTCCACTAACCACACCGTGTTAATTAAACTTGTTCGATAAAGTAAGTTGATAGAGCATTAATATGATTTGTGAATCCATCAAGACTAACTAATGTGTGGTCCGGTCCACATCACATCCAGTAAAAAATCCAGATGTCGGTTCGGTCCTACAGCAACGACAATGATTGAGGACCCACCACCACAGATTGGTCGGTGATCGGCTATGGTAGCAGCCGCATTATATCACATCCGCCGTACACGTGGCATCAAGGGAACAAACCGGAGGCCAGTATACAGGTGGCAAATGAAGTAGCCAGCTTTTTGTGGTTGAATTTTCCTCGTTCCTCTCGTGCCTATTAAACTCCCTCTCGTTACTTCTTGCTTGTATATATAGCAAGCATTTGAGCAGAGGAAACAAGAGCAAGAAGCTAGGGAATACAATAGCAAGCAAAATTAGATTTTTTTTTAAAGCTTAAAACAAAGTAAAAGATGCCGATTTCCAGAATTGCCATTGGAAATGCATCGGAGTTTGGCCAAAGCGATGCTCTTAAAGCGGCACTTGCTGAGTTCATCTCAATGCTCATCTTTGTCTTTGCTGGCGAAGGCTCTGGCATGGCATTCAGTAAGGCCTAATCCCTATGTATCACCTCTTTGGACTTGTGTTTTTTCCCCTCTTGATTTTGAAAAAATAATACTTCAATTGATGGAAGAGTAACCAAGTGTCTCCAATGATATTTTTGCAGACAAGCTCACCAACAATGGTTCAACAACACCAGCAGGGTTAGTGGCAGCATCGCTGGCTCATGCCTTGGCACTGTTTGTGGCTGTCTCTGTTGGTGCTAACATTTCTGGTGGGCATGTGAACCCTGCTGTTACATTTGGTGCCTTCGTTGGTGGTCACATCTCCCTCCTTAGGAGTGTTTTGTATTGGATTGCTCAGTTGCTCGGCTCTGTCGTTGCTTGCTTGCTCCTCAAATTCTCCACGGGTGGACTGGTAAGTCGCGCATTCTTAGCCGAATCAACTTTTTTTCTCTGTAATTTGACTCAAGTCTAACAAAGTTTTGCTTTTTCTCATTTTTTAATCAGGAAACATCTGCATTTGCCCTTTCTTCTGGGGTGGGTGCATGGAATGCGGTTGTCTTTGAAATCGTGATGACTTTTGGTTTGGTTTACACGGTGTATGCTACTGCCGTTGACCCAAAGAGGGGTGACATTGGGATCATTGCTCCAATTGCAATTGGTTTCATTGTGGGTGCTAACATCTTGGCTGGCGGTGCCTTTGATGGTGCATCAATGAACCCGGCAGTGTCTTTTGGACCCGCAGTTGTTAGCTGGACATGGGATAACCACTGGGTCTACTGGCTTGGCCCATTTGTTGGTGCTGCCATTGCTGCCATTGTCTACGAGATTTTCTTCATTGACCAAAACACCCACGAACAGCTCCCAACAACTGACTATTAGAAGCTTCAATTTCCCACTTGTTTATATTTGAATTTGAGGTGGGTTCCTTCAGAGGTTAAGTTGTGGGTGCTCTCTGTCGTTTCTGTTGCCTTGTTTTCTTTTGTTGAGTCCCGTGAAGTTTGTACTCTTGTATGACATCATTTAGTCAAGTAATGCTCATCAGTCAGTGCACAGCTTAAAAGTTTTAGCCAAACAAACACCTACTCTGCTTAAAATAACTCAGCACTTCGGTCCTTCCCTTTGGAAGATGATAAACAAACAAATGCTTATATCAGATTCCCAACGAAACGGTAAAGCTTGTTAAATTGTCTGTCCTAAAGTTCATTGCCATTTGCAATTGCAAGCAAATAAAGCTTTAACCTGATGGACAAAAAAGAAGGAAGGCTTGTTAAACAAGTGCAGATAAAGCTTTAACCAGAGGAATGGATTGAAGAGAAGTAAAACCTGATGCAAAAATTAACACAACTAGATATATGACTAAAAAAAATTGAAAGGAGAAGAGGTCACCTCACTTAATATTATGTACTAAGAAACAGTTTACCTGTGCTATACTAACTCCAGTACACCTACAATGAACCGTACAATCATTTCTGAACTACTGTTTTCTTCTCTCTATCATAGCAAGTCTGGTAATCAAAAATCCGATATGGAGACAAACTTAACCCAACTCCATAAAAAAAAAAAACTATAATAATGAATCTCAAGTAATAGATCGAGTTTGAGGTTAAAAGAGGAGCGTACATTAATTTAATTTACAAGAAACACATAACAACTCATTGAGTAGAATGACTGTCATAAAAGAAAGAGGATGGCTAATGTAAAACTTAACTTGAGAAAATCATTGAAGGCCTGAAAAGGCATCAACATAGAGGTTCTTCTTTCTTTACAATCGGAACAGACTACAGACCTGTCATTTCTTCCTATCTGACAAATGATCGTGTCTGTGCATTGGGATATTTGATCATACATTGAAAACATAACAAACCTTAGATGTTTTGGAATGGAAATTTTGGCCAGAGTACATGCCATATATAAATCATTCAATAAACAATGGATAATTCTTTAGTATGTTATAATCGAGAAATCCTTTCTCAGTTTTTGGAGTGAGTGGATCATTCTCAATTTATTTATATACATCAAATCATTCATTTTTCTAATTTTAGGCAAGCAAATCTACAAAAAAACAAGTAAAATTCATCTAATTAGGGATGGATTGATATAGCAGCTAGGCAGGGGCATTGGATTTAATGTTTCAATTTTTTTTTTATCAAATATTTAAAAATATATTTAAGTTATTTTTAAAATTTTAAATTGTATTTTATTCATCACCTTATCTTTTATTTGTCACCGGAGCAACTGGGTATATATTTTTCAAAAAAGAAAACCTCTCTGGACTCGAAAGAAAGAATAAAAGGAAATTTGGGTCGAGTTGCCTAATTACCAGGCACAATTTCTAAATAAAATGAAAATTGGGCCATGTCCCAAGAAGCAGCCGAAAACAAGAGCGAAAGTTGAAAAAAAAAAAAAAGAGAGTGGCGGCAACGGGCAGGATGGAAACTCGGTCTCGGATAGGATACGCAAAAACCGACATATATAAAACGACGTGACTATGAAATATGACTTAATAGACAAAGTGTTGCCTCAGTAGACTCGGCTTGAATCATTTTTAATTGTTTTACCTCGTCTCCATTCTCCGCTGACACCAGAGATCTGGATTTGGATACTTCAGTTATATTGGTTGTAAAGATAATGGTCTTTATTTAGCAAATTTCTTACTTCTTAGTATTCTCGCCGGAATTCATTTATCCTCTAACATTGAATACTATTTTTTGAATGTAGGTTTTGGTTGCTTCGTGATTGAGCCGAAGGTTCATATAATGAAGATATTTGATCTGGTAATTTACGTTTGATTTCATTATCTGCTTTTTTCTTTCTCAAGAAGTTAGTATTTGGAGAATACTTGTTGATATGAATCCGCACTTAGCTTAGGTACTTGTTTTTAAGTAGAATTTTATTCTCGTATCAGTCTCTGCTGCATTCATTATTTTGAATTTTGAGAAGATATAGAGTATTTTGGTGATAATCTTTAATCAAATTCCGTAATTAGGTCTTATATGCTTAATTTCACTTTTACCTGATGAAAATGGAAATCGGATTTATATTGTTTTTAGGTTGATTTGGATATCATACTTTGTTCTCGTTCACTCTCGACGTTGTACCATAGATGTTTGTATAAATGTGTCTCTTTCTGTGTGTAATATCTATGAACGGAAACTAGCTTTATGTGGCAGAACCGCAGAAGTAATCTGGATTTGTAACTGCAAAACCAAGACGAGGAATTCTCAATTTGTCATGGCTTTTCCTTACTACTTTGAAGTGGTCTGGATGTGTATATCTACAATTTTTTATGTGAATCAACCGAACAAGATAACTAACTGCAGTTCTTATATGAAGTTGTTCAATTAATTAGAATACAGATTCAGAGTTACTGATTAATCTAGTCATGGATAGGAAAATTCCACGTAAGTTAGTGGGATCTCGATGATCCATAAAGCGCTGAAAGATTAAAGGCCTGTTTAGTAGGATTGTGGAAAACAGATGGCAGTAAACATAGGGAAGATTTTCGGTTTTGATTTTGTCTTTTTGCTATTTGGTAAAGAGGATCCAAAATGAAAATAAGGCGTGTCTCATTTTCAGTTACCCCTTATTTTTCTTACACTAAACAAGTATAAAATGATTTACGTCCCAAATTTTTAAACCTTAACACCTATGAAATATATATTAAGTATTTAGTATTTAATTTGTTTCCCTTTAGAAAAGAGAAAGCATTTCTAGATTGAGATTATTGATATTCGTTTAGTTCAAGATTTAGTATGCATGACCAAGGATCGAAAAGACTTCCTCTTTTATGATGGACGGTATATGTAAATTAGCTCAGTAGTGCAGTAGTTAGACAGGTTAATTATATGCATATTGGTTTGCATAACCAACTTTAACTAGGTAATCATCTTCGATTATTTGACTTTCCTGATCAAGTTACATTAAGCTCAGGGACTTTCGTGCAAAGGAAAATTGTTTTCTGATAATTATATGCATATTCACAACAAAAAGAACATCAAAGACAGAACTGGTAGAGGGAAGAAAAATCTTATCAGTTTGTCAGAAGATTCTTCCCTCTGTTATCTGATATTTTTTAAATAGATATGCTTTCAAGTATTGTTATGAAATAAGTAGGCATTCTGGGAATGAATATATAAATTTAGACATCAAGTGCTCATTTGTCCTTCTAGTTCTTTTAAGAGTATCTATCATTATTATAGCGAGTCACCATCAAGCTTTGGTGATCAATTTGAGCAATCAACAAAGTAGAATTATATACATGCATTAATGTGTCTATAAATGTTATATTCTACATGCTTCGTCATGTGTGTTTTTATGGTTCTGTTCGGAAAGCTGTATACTGTATACTATCCGAAAGAGTGAAAGAGCTATATTTATAGGTGTCTAGCTCAGATGAAATTTTTTTATAAGTAAACAGTTGCTTGATATATATTACATTCAGAACATACGACCTTCCTACTTGAGGTTTCATGTGATTCCCCTTTTCTGCTGAAAGTAAAAGCACTGCAACATTGACATAGACTATAGTTATTCTCAAGATGATTACAGCTGTGTCACACTACGGAGAACCATGACAATAGCTTAAAAAACTCTACTATACAGGTTAGATTTCATAGAACAGACGGTACACATATGAACAAATTGATTAAAAAAATCCTGATTAGCCGGTTAGAAATGCTCTCCCGTGTTCGTAAGAGGAAAAAATGTGGTCACATATAGGGAGAAACATCTTACTTTCTTCTTCATCCATCACCCATAGCGTGTCCGAAGAATATTCCCATGATGGAGAAGGCATGGGAGGACAGGAGATGTTGCAGCACTCTTCACTGCGCCTATCATATACTGGCAGTAGAATATTCTCTTCTGAGATTTCGATATCTTTCCATATATCATCCATGGAGTAACCCTGTTCACTCTGTTGCTCTTCTCCTAACTTCACTCCTACGGGGGCTGTCTTACTGGCTCCTCCTGTGTCATAAAAGCTTTCTTCTCCTGTCTTTTTGGAAGGATATGAGTCCACCGTATGGTTTTCTGATGATAACGAGGAATGACAACTAGAAGATGTTGATGATGGAGTGAGTGCGTGTGCTTGCTTTTTCTCCTGAGCCTTCTTCCTCATGTGAGTTCTCCAGTAATTCTTAATCTCATTATCTGTACGCCCTGGTAATTTATGAGCAATTCTTGACCATCTGCATGTGATTATCAGGGAAGGATTTGTGAATTTCATTAAGAATAGAAGTTCCAAGAAATTATGTGCAAACAAAGGTGATCAAATAAAACATGACTAGTAAAGATTCTTGATTAGCAACTTTCTGCATATTCTCAAACCTATTTCCCCATTTTTGGTGAAGTTCCAGCACGAGGCGCTCTTCTTGGGGCGTCATCTTCCCTCTTTTGAGACCGGGATGCAAGTAATTAACCCACCGTAACCTGCAACTCTTACCTGTTCTATTCATACCTACAACAAAATTAGGTGGTTAAAGGCTGCTTCTTCCATAACCAGGATGTCCATATAACCATACCTTCTCCCTCCACCTTCAAACCTGAAACTTTGGCTATAAAATCCCATCTCCGGTCCCCAAACAAGCCAACAAAGTTGACCAATTTGAGGTCCTCTTGTTCTGTCCACGGACCTTTTCTGATGTCTTGGTGAACCATTTTCATCTGTTTTTCTGAAGCCACTCGCTCGAATCTTTTCATTCACTTAATGACTTACGCTACCTACGGCACACTAGCAATATTTATATATACTACATGACAATCCTCGGTTATTATTATAATAAGCAATTTTGCATATCCACCGTTCATATGGTGCACGCCTGCTCTCTTGTTGTGGTCATTTTATGAAGCTGACGTCAGCCATTATAAGAAAATAACCAGTATGATAGATTGATATGTTAATGTGAGTTTCAAGTTTAGTTTTATCTATACCCTTACGGAATGCGTGGTTGTAATTGTTTAGGAATTGAGCACCTGATTTTTTTTTTTTAAGGGTGAAGATTGAGCACTTGATTAAACTAAGTTACAATTGGATACATTATCAGACTGTTTTTGTAATTAATCAGTGATATCTAAGACTAGGAGATATGGATTCTCTCATAGGTGAATAAACATAGATCGAGAGTTTGGAGTTTATATATATATATATATATATATATATATATATATAATGAAGCTTATTCATAAATAATATTATGTATTTACATTGGATGGAGGGGATCAAGTTAATGAAGTAACTGGATTTTCATTTGGCCAATTTTATTTATTTATTTTTTTCATTCACACAATATGAAGAAATGATTGTTGCGACCCTTGACTTTAGTAAAGGCCAGGATAAAAAACCAAAAGAGAAAGTACAAGTGGACAAAACTTCAAAAGTGGAGAATAGGAAGAAATCATTATCATTTAGAGGCAATCTTTTAGCTCTTAATATAATGCAAATTGATCGAGATATTACAGGCACATAACATTGTTAATGCAAAGTTAATCGACATTCCTCTATAAAGCTGGCAACTTTGGTTGGAATCATGTCGGGCCACTTTAGGTTTTTCCTCTTTTTAAGTACTCCTATAACTACAGTAGTCGAAGCAATACATAACTAAATTCAGCGGGGTAAGTCACTGGCTAATATTCTAAATTTGCTGTGAATATATTGTTGGAATAGCTCAATACCTTTGTGTATCTTTCTTTCTTCTATTTAGGGGTGAGGTTTGGTGGGAATATCTACATTAAGCTTAATCATTGTCAAATCCTTTACCAAATGCCATGTGATTGAGTTGTAGTGGGTTTTCAGGGATTGCAAAATCTTTTACTAAATTTTGTTTGGGAATCTAAAGTTCTAGTCAAATTGATATATATACATATATATATATATATATATATATATATGACCAAGTCATTTAGCCTGTTTGTTTATGCATGTTTATATTTATATTATTATATATGTGTTATGTGTGATTGAAATGTTTATTACACAGTTTTTTATGTCATAATCTTACACTAACTGAGATGTTTGAGCGGCATAGAAGAGTTGGTCCAATTATTTAATATCATAAGTGATATAGATATTACAAATATAATTAACTATTAAGAGGGTTTAAAGTCATATTTTATTGATTATATGTATCTATTAAAAATGATACAAATTGTTTCAATTTTCAATTTTAAGAATAACTAATCCTGGCCGCATTGTTTTAAAAGAGAAATATTTAAATTTCTAATTCCCTTGCAAGATGGTTTACCCATTGATAGATGCCATGATGTTTCTTAATCTAATGCTCATGTCATTTCGCTTGCGCTGTCATGTCTTCTCTTTTTTGGGTTGGTCTTGTTAGAGAATTGCGTTAATAAAACCACTTCAACCTTGTCTTAATCAAAATTCAGGGGAAAAAATATATTCGGTGAAACAAAATGTAGTCCGGTAGAAATTATGTTTTATGGGGAATTAATAGCTTGTTTTAGTGTATTTTTGACAGGAAAGATTGGTTCTGGCCAAGGTACTCTACGCCGGCTTAAATATTGTAAGCCAAAAAAAAAAAAAAATCTACATTGAATAAATGACCACTCACGTGCCTTTGTGTTTTTGTGATTACAATTTACTCGATTTTAGCGGATGAACTTCCTCAAACATAAAATATCCTCCCGAAATATGCTGCGTTGTTCTGCCCATTCTCTTATGTCTAATCATTTCGGCTGTCTCGTAATTAGCCAAAAATCTAAATATACCAACTGTCTGAAGCTTTAGATCTCAAACAATATTATTTTTGGTTTAAATTAGATTTTTCTTTGTCTTTTCCAATCTGGTTATATGTGATGATTGTTGGGTTTCTCTCCTAAGTTTATAAAGTTTTCCTGTTAGATTTAGCAATAGAGGCGTGGCACTTTTGCTGATTCCATTGTTCAGAACAATTGACAAAGGAAAAAAAAAAAAAAACCACGAGCAAAGAGAAAGTAAGAAAAAAGAGGGTGGGGTGGGGGAAAGAAGAGGTGGAGCCATAGAGCCACAGCCTACTGTGAAACAATCGTTTCTTTCGGTGTATATTATAGTTCTCTAGAATGATCCAAAATAGGTCGTAACTGGTGAAAAAAACTACTGGGTATCGATCCATTGCACTCAAATCAAATATTTGATTTCAGGCCTGCTTGTATGTGATTTGACAGCTAAAGGTGTTGAATGTTATTGAACCAGAAACATGATAAGCAAATATGCAGAGTGGAGTATTGCATCATTTGCTACGTTTGTGGTAATGTTAGGACTGTGTCAAGCAGCGTACAAACTACGTAAAATGAATAATTGAAACATAGAATTGTGGCTTATTTGTTTTGAGAGTGGTCTTAGTGGAAAAAAGAATTCAAATGACTAAAACAATCAGTCGGTGACGTGGATACCACCAATTTGTGGGCATACCACTTACTTCTATCTTGGTTTCTATCTCTATTTAAAGGTTTTTTATGAGGAAATGGCAGGTGGTCCCCCATGTATTTTCTTCCAAATGAAGGCTGAATAACGACTTGTTGGAAGAAATTTGACCCCTGCCCCGCCTTAATTTCTTACCTGCCCCCATACTGTTCTCTAGGGCAACGATTAATGGTCCGAGATTAGGATGCTTTTATCTGCATGTGGCCCAACCTTGGATATTCCGATACACGTTGGTTTAAACAGGAATGCCTTATCATTGATATTCAATATCGCTTAGGATAATTTAATTGCACGATAATATTTTAAATTTCAAGTGATAATGTTGTTTATAGTGCTGGCTTTTTTTATTCTTGATAAAGAAAGGGACTCAAAGTTTGATGTTTTTTTGTGCTACAGTTTGCAGATTGCACTAAAAGTTTGTGGTGGAAGAAAACGCATATGAATTTAGCAATGACCCCGGAGCCTTGGATGGTGCCATGGGCCTTTTTTATATGATTGATTGGCTTACCTTAATTAGCCTGTCATTACTTGTTTGGGGAAGCACATAATTTGTCTTCTGATTCTACGTATGCTTGGCACTCTAAGGTAATCTTTCTACTTTTCAGTTCAGTTCCTATTCATTAATTAAAACTCCTAATAGTTACAACGCTGAAGATACGTTTATGAATGTAAAGTTAAAATTCTTTTTTCACTTGCACACTTTAGTTTTGAGAGAGACCACTAATGATCAGTGGAAAGACAGATCATTTTTGATTGATGATTATCAAGGTTTAAAAAATAACCAGAGCCACGCCGATCGACTTAGGTTTTAATCTTTCCCATTCCCTTCTTGCCCGCTTTGTCATTTGCTGATGATTATGTGTGATTAAGAGTCCCAACCATAGAAAGTGCAGTTGAAATTTTTAGGTGAATCATCGATTGTGCAAATCATGTTTGATCTAATTTATAGAAATCCCAGTTGGGACGTCCGTGCTCTTATGTGAGAGCTCCAAACATAACCATAGAATTGTTTAGAAAGTTAATTATACAGGTAACCTAAGAATCTATTAAGATTCTGCGGCTACTTCAGACTTTTTGACTTTAGTGAGATTTGTGGTCCTATTGTTGATCGACGTGACGTTATCTTGAACATAATGGTGTAAATTCTTAGGATAAAGTTGATAATTTATTCTAATGGCGTTGTTGGTTGTTGGTCCCAAAGAAAAGAAAAATAAAAAAATAAAAATAAAATAAAACAATGTGCTAGAAATTTCTTCTGCGTTGTTCTCTGATGTAATTCTGGCGGTGCAAGTGTACCAGTTGCTCACTATTAAACCCACCAATTCAGTCATAATCTTGAGGCCACACCTGGATTTCCTGTCATACATTCTTAGTACTCTTGGCTAATAAAGAATGTTATCTTTATATATGTATACATATGTGTGTATCTGTATATGTTGAATCATATTTCATTTGATATATATAAGAGATTTAAAAAAAAAATTGTAACAAAAAAATTATTGTCATTTTTATTTTTGATTCTTTTTTAAATCCATTGATTACTCAATAATCAACTTCAATATATTTTGTTAATGTAATGGTTATTTTTGCTAAAAATTAAATTACGAAATTATTACTAGTTATTACTTAAAATATTGATTCTTTTTATTTTTTAGTATATTTTAAAAATATATTCATTGAAAAATATTTAATTATTAATTTTTTTATTAGGAAAAATATATTCACTTTAATAATTTCCTGCTTTGAAAGAGATTATTATCTAGTTATAGTCGAGGATATCATTAATGCATACAAAAAATATATATTTTTATCTTCACTAAAAGAAATAAAAATAGTTAAAGGCAACATGTTTATATTCTTTGAAGTCTGCACAATAAATCATTAACGCTAGTCAGATCAGAATGCCCACGAATTGTTTTTGACTTATTGGCTTATTTTTTCTACCTTTAGAAACTTTTGTTTTTCCTTTTAAGAAAAAAAAAAGGAACTTTAGTTTTATTCAGATGAAGAAAAAAAAAACTTTTTTTATGAAGATTAAAAAAATAAACTCTATATTTATTCAGAAAAAAGACTTTAGTTTTATTTATTTATCACCAAAAAAAATCTCTTTTGATTAATATCTCCTAGTGAGGGGCCTGCTTGGCAGTGTCTTATTTTTTATATAAGAACTAAATGTGCTAAAGAAATTATTTTTAAACAAATTTGCATTCTGACGTTGCAATGATTTTAAATGGGTATCAAAATTATATTCAGATTTTTATAAAGTCTGATCTCATGATCTTATCATCTGCAATTTCATGTTTATTTATTTCTTTTTCTTTACTTTTATTCTTAGTTTTAGAAAATAAAATATTCTATTGTGATTGAAATCTAAGTCATAATTTCGTCACTAAACGGAATCTATTTAGTGATAAAAATATAAATAGTATTTAAAAGGTTTAAAATTCATATAAAACTAATATTGTTAGATACAAGAAGCAATAAATCGGTAGTATTTGAACTTTAGTTTAAAACTTTTTAGAGTTTAATACTACTTTTCACTAAATTCATACCTTTTTAGCTATAAGAGAGAATTCAACTCAACTTTTAAAATATTAAACCCCCTGAATAACTTAACTAATACTTTGTTGGTGCTCTACTACTCTAAAATGTTTTAAAGCGTGGTTTATTTTCCGCCGAACTATTACCGGCTAGTCTTATCATTCTAGAAGTTCAGGTCTTAAGCTTAATGATGAGTATTGGATTAACCAAATAGAACCACACATTGAGCGAATGGAGAATAATGGGGATTCGATGGCACTTTCAAGGGGGGACACCCTGGAGATAACTCTGACATCATCTGCCTTCTTGGTGGTGTATTAGATATGCAACTGGAGAACATGACAGCATCGCTGCTCTTAGTGGATAGCACACGCAACTTATCATGTCTATCTAAGGCAGGTCCTAACGAAAGTGAACCAAATCAAATCTTAAATATTTATTGGGAAATAAGAACCAGTAAAAGGTTATCAAGGTAAATTGGAATGGAATCTATATGTCTTGTGTGATTCGGATTCCCCGTACTTCTTTTTGGGTAGTTCATAGATGAATATGTGCTTCTGCAGTAGTTGCACTCCCAACCAATTAAAAGATAAGACTTGGGGTAACTTCATTTCATTAGCAGAAAATAGGAAAAGGAAAGAGATGCTTTTCTGGAAGTTGTACCATCTCTCCCTAAAAGTTGTATTCATGAACAATCTGTGTGTGACAATATAAACTTCGACCTCAATTTGGGTTCAGAAGTTCATCCTCAGCCTCAGGGCCAATATTTTTGTCCATGTCTGAAAAAGAATCTAGCGAAGTTTTAATGACAAACCTTAAAGTTTCCCTCTTTAGGGCACAACTAAAAAATTTGAAAGCTCCTCTGCACTAAATTTCATAGAATATGTTTTATTCTTTCACTTAAGGGGAAAAAATAGAATAAAAGTGACTCGAATATACTACGTACTAACATTAAAAAAAAAAAACTTACACATAAACTCTTTAAAAGTGCCTTTTGAGAGTGATTACGTTGAAATTTTATAAATAAGTTTGCAATCTCAATTTATATTATAAAGTAGAGTTTGATTTAATAATTGTCATTTTTTTAATAAGACTTTTACTAATTTAGTTTATTCAAAATTAAAATTTATGAAATTTTTACTCTTTTAATATATGTGATAATAAAAAATTAAAAAAAAAAAGTCTCAATCATTGAGGTATAAAAGTCGATTTAGAAGGGAAGAGCTAACAAAATATCCTTTAAATCATTCATGAATGAAGATGTGTAAACCTTGTTATAAACTACCTTTCTGGGTGGGGAAATGGGATTCTGAACAATCTTCCTTTTACTCTTACTACAGAGAGGGGTCTGGATAATTATTATTAATAAGCTGAGGGCTATGTTATCCACCAAGGCCTAGCGTTATTTCTATCCCAGTTGGATGAATTTAGTGGGATTCAAAACATTCAACTAGTGATTTTGATATTATTACAAAGGTCTTGAAAAATAATTCAGCATATGTTAAGCCATTTATATATATATATAGTCTTTGTATCTTATCGGAAATTGTGTTTTCAAATATACTGTATGATTCAATTTTTTGAAAATTTTACAACAATACTAAAATCATTTTATAAATCTCAGTCAAAGATCCATAAAAGAGAATTAGAGAATATAAGCCTCACCTTTCGTTAAATAAATAATAATAGTTCTGTTGACCTCAATCCCACTGAGCCAAATATATTCTATTCTATAATGACCGACCCAAGCAACCCCTTGTATTGATGCTCGATGGTGATTGGATAAGACTACCCGTCACTTCTCACGTACATGAGATTTGGTTGGCGCCATAAAAAAGTGGCAACTGGTGATTATAGCAATTTGGCACCCGGAAGCAATTCGCGACCACTTACGAGAGATTACCTTCCCCCCACCCCTCGCCAAACAATTCAACAAGTGGTTGAAGAAGAAACATTTCCCAAAAAGAAAAAAACTCATTTCCTAAGCCTGACTGCTGGCCCAGGCAAGTCTAGCCCAAGTACGAGCATTGTACTAGGGCAAAGATAGCCAGCCCAAAGAATGTTCTACTCATAACCACAGTCATCCATTGCTTCTTTTGGAATTACTCTATTTAGCACCCGAGATTCCAAAGATTCTTGCCTCCGCTCCACTGCAATCATGCCCAATCTATACTCTTAATGCCCCTAGTTGCTGCTTGTGCCAATTTGGAATTCTGCTTGCCAGTGATAACCAATGGACTACTCTCTTTGGTCCCCATAGCCTCCCCAAATGTCCATCTCCCTTAATTCCTTTCCTCGTGTCCACTCCTATATTCTTGTTACACGTCATATAATTACCTAAAAATATAAAACAAGACAAAAAAGAGTTAATTTGGCCCCTTTGCATCACCACCACTTCATTTCTTGTTTGCTAGTTCTATCGTATTCACCAAACAGGTCTAATATCTACCCGGACCGTATGAAGCAAGCCTGTGCATTCTTAATACTCTCTCCAGTTCTATATTTTTTTAAAAAAGAGAATGGATTGAGTAGCTAAAGGAAAATGGTAGGGTTGGCTTTCCATAACCAACACAATTTAACATTGGAATTATGCTACTGCTAGAGTCCATATAGGTTTACCGTGAGAAATTTAGATAATACCTAAAAGATTTAAGATTTAATTTTTTTAGGTAACTAAAAAGATGTTGGAAAAGCATAACAAAAAAAACTTCAATTTATATGTTTTTAGCTGTCATTACTATTTTTTGTTAGAAGCTTCAAGCTGCCATTACTATTTATAGCAGGTACAATGCAAAAATAGATTTGTTTTCAAGAACGAGTTAGTTTAATGGTATACTACTATTTGCAAGATGTTTTTAAACATTTTTAATACATGTATTTGAGTTCTCTAATCTGTAGGTTTAAAGTTTTATCTCAACTCATTTCATCTGTTCTATAGAATAAAAAAGAAAATAATTACTACAAAAAAAAAAAAGAAAAATAATATTGTTAAACATGGTTGAAAGTATATTTTCCAGTATTAAATTTAAATTTAAAAATATGACGCGGATGCAGTTGTGTCAACTGGTGAACCGACGGTATGATTATGGTGAGACTACGCAGTGTTGTAATGTCGAGGCCTAATGGCAAATATTTGGTTGGGCCCAGTGCCTCGTGGGCTTTGTGACCAATGCATGTGCACTTCCACCTGGAAACTCAAGAGAAAATAGTTTCCACATGCGCCGATAACTTGGACCAACCGACCATTTCATTTTCCTACCTCGCCAATTTTCCAGAAATATAATATTTTAAATGTAAACGTATTGATATTACGAAACCTCTGTCGTCGACGGGATTTCTTTACACAATTTAAGTGTGCACATTTTTTTAATCTTAATTCTTAACGTGAATTACAAATTACAGTACACTTGACGTGGTATTTTGGAGGAACTTGGACGATTGATATGTAAACTTGAGGAAATAAATTATACACAACCTAGATAAGGGTAAGGTGAACAGTTCGTACTTGGTACAATCATGTAATAAATGGGCATTCATTCACGGACAGATTTAAATTCAGGATCAGCGATCTGAACCATCCATTTGTGTAGGTTATTCTGATTTCAGTATTATGTGTCCTTTCCTTCCGCTTTTACGACACGGAGGCATAGGATATGGAGATGGTCAACGAACGAGGGTACCTCGTAAAGAAACGCCACGTGGTCATGGGTCCATGTGATCTTATTAATAACTCTTCAAATAAAGTGAAGAGCCAATCTTTCTTTGCAATGTAGTCAATGTTAGGTGTAGATGGCGAGTGTGATCAGTCAACCAAGCTCAAACCGGTTTGAATTTTCTCTTTACTTTTCATAGAGAGGTAGTTGGATTGGACTAGAAATAGAATTGATCTACAGCACCAGCGCCGACGCCAACACCAACACCAACACCAACATTCTCAAATTTTAATCTTTCCGATTTCGATCGTGTTATTGTTATTTTTGCCTCCAGGTGAAACATGACAGTGACACGACTACTGGGTTGGTGATTTGGTTAATCTTTGCCGCGATTGAGGGAAATGGTGAGCGCGGACCAAATTGGTACGACGGCGCTTTGCTTTGAGCGTCGTCTAGTCTAGCCTATATCTAATAAACAAAGGAATTCTACTGCCCGTACTGAAACCCAAACAGCCCCATTTTGTTTGGTAGCTGTTGTCGCCGCATCTCCATTTTGAATCTCTTCCCCGATTCACATTTCCCTCTTGGTAATATAATAACAAGGCCTTCTTCACAATACTTAAAACCCCTCTCTCTTTGTCTCTCCGCCTGCCTTGGTGTATCCCTTTCGTTTTCGTCATATTCACTCTGTTTTTCATCATCGTCATCTTCGTGCAAGCAGAAATGGCGGTGACCTCTAGTTCCAGAGGAAGAACAACTGAACTCCAAATCCCAAAGAAATGGAAAGACAGAGAAACCAGCCCCGAGAGAACCAAAGTTTGGACTGAACCTAAGCCCAAATCGCAGAGAAAAGTCTCTGTCGTTTACTATCTTTCCAGGAATGGCCAACTTGAGCATCCGCATATCATGGAGGTCCCCCTCTCCTCTCCTCAAGGACTCTATCTCAGAGGTAAACGTAAATGTAATCCTGTTAACATATACCGACAATTTAAACTGCTTTCTTCTACATACCTTGTTATCTTCCCGCTTTCCCCTTGCACCATTTACTATTCATTTCATGGCTCTGTTTTGCTGTTAAGAAACTCTAAGTTTTCTATTTCATCGTGATTTTACAGTAAAAGAATGGATATATAATACAGTTTGTAACCAAACAGAGCATAGTGAAAATGAATTTCTCATACTTCCATAATTTTCTGTTTCAGATGTAATCAACCGCTTGAACGTCCTTCGAGGCAAAGGCATGGCTAGCATGTATTCCTGGTCTGCTAAACGGTACCTTCACCTCACTGTTTCTTAAGCCAAGCCAATTAATGTTCTCACTTCATTCTTCATTTGTTATATTATTATTACTTACTCTTTTACTGTTTCTGTGATTCAGGAGCTACAGAAACGGTTTCGTTTGGCACGACTTATCAGAGGATGATTTTATATTTCCAACGCAAGGGCAAGAGTACATTCTCAAAGGATCGGAGATTCTAGACACTCCAAGGCCATCTGAGACGACGTCGTCGCGATCTCTATCTCTTGGGCCACATGAGGAAACCCCCAAGTGTGAAGATGATTCTGATTATCAAGTAATCTCAAGAAGGCGCAACCAGTCGTGGAGCGCCGTAGACCTTCACGAGTACAGAGTTTACAAGTCTGAATCGTTCGGTGATTCGGCCGGGAAAGTCGCTGCCAACGCGTCGACTCAGACGGACGATAAGCGAAGGCGTAGGAGAGCCATCAGAGAAGACAAAGCAGCAATTGAAGAAACGCAATCCCAGCTCATCCGTCATAATCAGAGTACGGAGCTAAGCGGGGACGAAATTTCACCTCCACCGTCCGATTCGAGTCCCGAGACTCTGGAAACTCTGATGAAGGCTGATGGACGGCTTGCATTGTGCTCTACGGGACCAAATACTAACAAGGAAGATGCTCCAAATCTGACGGCCGATAATTGTCCAGGTGAGAATGGGAGGATGAAAGCGTCGTCCGTTCTAATACAGTTGTTATCATGCGGGTCAATGTCTTTCAGGGATTGTGGACCCACGTCCGATAAAGACCAAGGGTTCTCATTGATCGGGCACTATAAGGCCAGGTTGCCCCGTGGATCAGGGAATAAAGAGACATCCGCGGAATTTCCAGAATTGAGCGGGTTGAGATTGGAAGACAAGGAATATTTTAGCGGGAGCTTGATCGAAACTAAAAAAGCAGATTTCCCTTCCTTGAAGAGATCATCATCTTACAATGCAGATAGGTATGCTATCTGTCTTCTTTTTCTATTTTTCTTCATTATCCTCATTATTTTAATATGAATATATATATATGAAGGAAACAAGCCATTCATATTTGGTAATGGTATGCGTAGGAATGATAAACATTGGAGATTGACAACTTTGACATTCATAGAGTTTTTGTTCTATTAAAAATATGGTCATGATAATTAAGCATATGGAAATGATTGTAAAATATCGTAAGCATCATGAGATTGGAGACGTCTAAATAATGTTACACAAGTACAATATAATAATATCCTTATATATGATCATGAATACTATGAGTAAACTTTTAATAAACAATAGAGAATATCATTGTTTGATCTTTGCTTGTTTCAACACTTTAGGCATACAAGAAATAATCCTAATTTGGAGTCTCAGAGTATTTGAGAAAATTTCAGTTTTTCTTTTTTCTTTTTTTGGGCCATCACAAGTCACAAGGTATTATTTCTTTCTGTGTCTTGGTATATTACATGTATTCCCCTCTTGCCCTTCTTTATCTGGCTAAAAGCTCATCTAGTTGCTATTAACCTTTATAAAAGTAGGACAAAATGGCTCATAATTGAGCTTCAGGAAGCAATGGTACGTACTGATTTGAAAAGGACGTCTATCTCTACTTACTAGTTCACTCCTTCTCAGCTCAGGATTCTGCCTTCTGGTTCAAAAATTTTTGATTCTCTGCTAAAGCCTAAACTTTGATGCCCTGCTGCTCTGTATTCAAGTGTGAGTTTTGTACGGTTTTGACAAAAGGGCCAGCTAGCTTCCTTCGTTTTGTAGCTTAACATAAACAATAGTTGACTCTCCCTCTCGATCTGATATCCGATTTAGAGTGTAAATTATACTTAGGCGCCTAACGGTGCAATTGTACTGTAGCCACCTATTTATTTGTTTGTTGGCACTATCTGATCTTTGTTATCAGCTACATGTGGGGATCATTTTTAAAACAATCATCCAGATAATGGATAATTTAATTCTATAAAATCTATAATCTGCCACCTATACATGTGTGTGTGTATATATATATATATGCTAATTCTGGTAACAGTACGAATTCATAGGGGACTGGGAGTCATTTTTTCCCCCTTATAAAAAAGGAATCTGAATTTGGAACAGCACCACGTGCTGTTGATAGATCTCAGTACTATTAGCAGCAGTGACTTATTTACATTTATACTGACAAAAAAGAAAAAAATTGGTGCCTTAATGTGATTAGTCTAATTTTTGTATTTTGTGTGTCATGCAGTGGTTCACAGTTGAAAATCATGGAGCAAGGAGACGGCGTGCGGGCAAAGTGCATACCAAGAAAATCTAAGACTCTGGCAACAAAGAAAGAAGGAGCTGTTAGTATGATTGTGAGCAGTGATCAACATCAACATGGGAGCAAAAGAATTGACTCCACAACAATGACGACTTGATACTTGGGATGGAATGGAACCTTGGTAGTCGCAGTCCTAGTTTTTAGCTAATAGATGAGAATTGAGAACTAAACTCTTGGAAGCGTGAACAATGTATGATACCGATGAAGGTAGGAATTATAGGAGTTGGAGGCATAGAGCATTGCAAGTCACGGTACGGCATGGGGGGCAGTGTCCACATGCATTGACGGTGAAAGGATGAGTTGCGATGCGATCAAAGTGCTTGTTTAAAGCTTCTTGTTTGTCCATTTCATTTTGGCGGGTTTATGCTAAAAGTCAGTCCTTTTGTGTTGTGCCAGCTGCTGTTTACCGGGGTTGAATCTGTGTCCTCAATTAATATATAGCCTTTTTGAGTTTTGACTTGACTGCTTATGCTTTGACTTGGAAACATGTAAAAAATTGGTATTTCTGTCCTAGGTTTTATCATCCAATTGGGCTCTGTCCATTTCAAGCACGCACGTGACTTCCAGCAGCGAGATATAGATATTAGATGGTCAAATAATATATGTATCTAATTAATTGGGAATCGACTCTTCCACTAGAATGCATTTGGTTGACATCAAACTTCTGAAAGTGACTATTTCTTTGGTGATACAGTAGTATTGAATCCTTGATTTTAACTATTTATGCAGTTGAAGGAAATATAATTTTATTCCTCATTGACATCTCAGCTCTAGTCCCAGATTGCATCATGTATTGTACTGTACGTGTAAAGAATTTGAAAACAATTAGGCATCTCATTGATGGTCGATGGATGGACACACACAATAACAACTTCCCTTGTTATTCAATTGTCATATTAGTGTTTCCCAAAGAAAAGAAAATTACTTACTTCATATATTTTTTCTTCACTGCCACTGAATTTCTGTCTACAATTAAAGTAATTTTAGGCCAACAAAGGGTGGCCTAAGCATATCGTTGGCTACTCATGCTCTCAAAAAGCATGTTAAAAAAGAAAAAAATAAAAAAAAACAAAGAAAAGAAACTCTCGAAAGTGTTTTGCATTGAGGCCTTCTTTTGGGCTTATATTTGGATACGCAATATTGGGCCAATGGCAAATGGCTATCCCCCCCACATGATCACTCGGACTCTACTACGGCTCCTGTTTGAAAAATAAATAAATAAATTTGAAGGTTACGGTACTCATCAGAAATTCAAACAAGAAATGCTACTCCGTATTGATAGTCTATATAACTTGCACACTCCACATGATTTTAACGAACGACTGGAAGCAATTATTTGTCAACTATCTGTGAATAAACTCCGACAATTACCCATTTAATAATATTTGTAGATATATAATTTTTTAAAGAAAATGAATCCAAAACAACAAAGATGCAGACGAAGGATAAAAGATAGTTAGTTTTGGTGGATACTTTATATCAGGGACAGAACTTAACCATATGTCTATATTCAGTGCAAAGTAACGAGCTTAGACAATTAATGGTCGCAGTTCATTCTTCATTTGTCAAGTATTATTATTATAGGATAATCGTTTTTATTAAAGGAGATTAGTAAATTGGAGCGTTTTCTCTTGTTTTTTCAAAGGATCACCCTCTTACAGTCCATTTACTTTTGCCCCTTTTTATCTTTTTCGAAGTTTCACAAATCCTCTCTATATTTATATGTCTATCGAAGGATGATTATGCCCTACTTGTCAAATCAATAAGATAAATCTATGTCCTATATATATCCTTGTTTTTGAAGGAAGCAGGGGACGATAGCAAAGTTCAAGATCCCGGAACCACTAATAAAAAGTTAAAGTGGCTGTAAAGAAAGAAAAAAGAAATATACCTAGACACTCTTAAAGTGTTACCCCCGTCAATTAAACTATTATATATTAAAAAAGAAAGTGTGATAAATGAGTTTTTTTAATATTTTTAAATTTGTGCCGCCTAGCAGTATTAGCCATATCAAAAAAAAATAAAAAATCGATAGTAGTAGTAGAAATAAGATTGCTGATAGTAGATTAATAGTAGTAGAAGTTAGATTACTCTAAAAAAAAATTATATTTTTCATGACTTTTTTTTTTTCAACAATAAATATATCCTTATGTCAACCTTCAAGCAAAAAAATAAAGTCTATTCGTTGGTGATTTTAAGGAAGATATCCTCAACATTAGTTTAGTGAATTCAAAAAGAATTGTTAGAAAAAAGTTCCTATACCGATTAAAAAAAGAAAAAGAAAAGTTGCTTTAAAAATAAAATAAAATATTGACATCACTATTTTTAGCTCGATAATGTTAATTTATTCTATTTATATCGTAAGAAATGCTTGCCTGAAAAAAAAACTAAATCATAAACCAATTAAGTGGAATGTGTACTGATAAAAATGCATATATCCCATTCAATAAAGAAAAAGAAAATGCTGAAATATGTTTAATGTTTTCATGTAAAAAGAAATACTTGGACCCGGTTGTTTTTAAGTAAAAACAAAAAATGGTTCCATTAAATGACATAAGACTGATTATGTATTTCTTTGATCTAATAAAATAATCCATAATGTTACCGCCTCAACAATTAGACTGGAATATTTTTTCACCACATGATATGAAATAGGGTTGGGAAACACTAGAACTAAATTAGGCAAACCTCTTGAGAAGATACGCACTTCTTGTGAATTCTAATATGGAGTGAGATAGTGATACTGTCCGCAAAAGCACCAGTATCATTGTTCTTCACTTGTCTTGCCTCATTGTCTACCAAAGCCAACCCACTTGTTTTGCTTGGTTTTTTAATCAGTTACTCTGTGGGTTCCTTTATTTATCTTACTGTTTTTTGACCAAAGCTATCTCCTTTCTTGCATGCTTTAAACAACGCCCTTATACACACACCCCCATTGACACTCTGCAACTAACTACTGTTCTTATCTCTTGTTGCCATGTTACCAGTCATCATTCTCTAAGGTTTGCGGTAAGAGTTATCTAATAACATTAAATGCTCTTTTTGGCTTTGTATTTTTCTCTTTCCCGGTGAATTCTAGTTTCAAATACTTGTTTTTTTAATTTGAAGCAGATAAATTTTTGGGTATTGGTTCGATTGACTTGTTGTGGTTAATGGGTCCTGCAAAAGGATTTAAAAAGAGAAAGAAGACAGAGAAGAAGCATGACGAGAATGGTTCTGATTCTGGGTCGCCGGAGAAAGAGGGGCCTGTAGATTGGTGGGATGAGTTCTCAAAGAGGATCCATGGTAAATTTCCTTTGATTTCTGGTATATACATCTTCCTGCACTTCCTTGTCTGTTTGGTGTTGCTCTTACTGATAATTTCTAAAACGATGGGTCCGTTCGTTTTTATCTCTATTTTACTGAACTTTAATTTTTCTACTATTGTCATTGAACTTCAATGCCTTGTAACGCAAATGCATTTTGAGACACAAGCTGAGGATCCCTAATTTGACCTCAAAGTTCCTGATCGTGTTATCTTACCAATGAAGGAATAGAATATCGCATTATTTAGTAGCTTAGAGCTTATGCTGAAGTCTAAATAGCTTCTTGTATCAAATAGTGCATTATTGCTGTATAATCAAAGTCCAAGGAGAAGGCTATTTTCCTATTGGTATTAGACTATGAATGTAATATTTGGCTTAAGATTCCTTAAATCGATTGAGTTTAAGTCAATTATTCTGGTTTTGTAAAAATCAGCAAATAAATTAATATAACACACGTAACTTCCATATATGTATTTCCTTTTAATTTATGAAATAAATGATTGTTGATCATAACATAAGGCGCCCCAAAAGTTTTTTTTTTTTAACTCTATAATTTGAATATCACAAAAGTGAGTTACTAGTGGAGTTATGAAATAATTAATGCAAAAGATCTTTTATTGAGTAGTTTGCTTCATTTTTATTTCCATCTATTAGAGCTCCTGCATATAGAGTAGAACTGGAATATGTACTTGGTTTTGAACAGATTCCTTTGATGATGTGTGATCGGTAAATAATTTAATTAATACCTTAACTTTGATTCAACGTCTTGAATCCTAAGTTTTTCTTAGCCTACAAATCGATATATTATGTTTTTCAACTTAATGAGGATTCAAGTATGGGTTGTTAGACTTAGGGTGGGGAACAACTAAAATATAAAAATTAGGATTTGAGGTAAGAATAAGAAAGCAGCACTTCCACTTCCTCATTATGCCATCTAGAAGCTGTCCAGTAAACATTATTCCGGCCATTTTCCCCAAAAATATCAGTCTTGGTTTGTCTTAAGACCATTGCTTTTGGTTTAACTTTGGGGAATGTATTTATGTTGGTTGATCTTTTGAAGCCCAACGGTGAAGAGCACTCAGAAACCTAGTTGTGAATGCAGAACTAACCTTAAGTGAGAACGTTTATGATGGAAGGTTGAGTTTACCTTCCTTGCTTCCGATAAATTGTCCTGTTATTTGGCGTTTATATGATTAATGAGTCTTCATATATGGTAACTAGTGTATTGTAATTTAAAAGTTTACCTGGTGTTAGGAACATGATTATGTAGTTTATAGCTAATGAGCAGGAGTTCTGTCTCTCTTGGTTCATTTTTGTATGCAACTGTCTGTGAAGGGTTTATCAGTGTTGTTTTCATGTGTTCATGTTGTACTCAGAAGTAAACATCTTCCTGTTCATATGATTGAAGTTTAATGAAAAAAATAACAATCACATTTGTTATTGATAGGGTATACTGAGTGGGTAACATGCTGTAGGGTGAGAGCTTCCTGACATGCTTTGTGTTTGATAATAAATCTTGCCTGGAGCATGTTGTGTATGAATGTTTCTTGAAGTAATTCTAGCTAAATTACGTCTACTTTCTTCATGTGTTCAATTAAGATGTTTTGTTTTTTGTCATGTGTGGTTGGCTTATTGGATTTTATCAAACAATTTATTTAATTTACCAGATTGCGTTTCCTAAGTGTTCCATTGAATGGAATAAATTGGAATTAAATTCAGTCTGGTGTATTCGTGTACTGGAACTACTTAGTATCTTAAAGAATGATATATAACTTGAATAAAGTATATTCAGATATTTCATAAATAGTTATTATCAAGCAGTTCAGTTATTTTATAGATACATACAAATCTCAGCAAGAAAATAATATTTTAGAAAAGCTAATCCCATTATCTATGAGTTGATGAATATATATATATATATATATTTTTTTTTCAATATTATTGGCAGATATTATAATAGACTTTTGTTTCTGCCATGTGATCTTCAGTGATGTCAATTTGCCATAATCCTGGTTAATTATGACTTTATTATGATGAGCATCAGAAGACTTTGGATAGATCACTTTAAGCGTCTTAATATATAAGATTACTGACAGATATGCCAGCGGTAGAAGTACAGGTTGATAGAACCATGATATGAGCGTAGTACCTCTTATAGCACTCTGGGATCACAGAACAAGTCTTTTCACAGTCTACAAAAGAATATATTTATTACTAATATTATTGTAATGCTAAGTTGTAGTCAGGCATCTTATTTTTTTAACCCCTCACTGATATTTTGATTTATACTGTTGTTCTTCAAGACTTGAATTTTCTACACATCTTCGTGTTGTTCTCGGGCTCTGTTACAATGAATATATTATTGCATCATTGATCAAGTTCTGGTTTTGCTTGCTGGAAATTTTTTTTGATACTGTAACAATTACCAGTTTCCTTTGCACTGTGAAGTTTTCACTATGGGTACGTTTATATGCATGCATTTTACTGCATGTGCAGTGATTGTCTGAATTTATTGTAAGAATACTTGAGCTACGCCCAGTTAGTTCTGTATCTTCAACTTTTCTGTAAACTGAAGCTTCTGCAGCAGTTTTTCCAGCCTCTTGCCCCACAAAACTAAACTATACTCTCCATATTTTCTTCTGTTTAAATGTGTTAGTAATCTATATCCAAAATGATTTACAGTGATTTTTTAAATTAAAAGTCTAAGGCTCATGTTCTCATCAATTAAAAAATGAGTTCCTCTTCCTACCCCACTGCGATTCTTATATGATGAAGGAACTTTTTTTATGCCATGATATTTAAATTCTTTCTGACCTAAAAGGTAAGTTAGAAAAAATCTTTAAGTTGATTCTGCATCAGTCACATTTGAAAGTGGTTACTCTTATTATATCCTAAAAGAAAAAAAAAGAAGAAGTAGTCACTCTTGTTGTGCCCACTGCTCTCTGCAGGTCTTCAGCAATCTCCATCAAAGGGTTTGGATTGCTTCGAATCTGTTTTTAAGATCTCTAGAAAAACTTTTCAGTACATATGTTCTCTTGTAAAGGAAGATATGGAGGGAAAATCTGCACATTTTGTGTTTACAAATGGCAAGTCAATGGCCTTGTATGATCAAGTAGCTGTGGCATTAAGGAGACTGGGGTCTGGGGAGTCACTAGTCACAATTGGGGATTCATTTGGGCTGAACCACTCAACTGTTTCACAAGTTACTTGGCGATTTGTGGAATCCATGGAACAAAGGGGGCTCCATCACCTGCAATGGCCTTGTACAGAAGAGGAAATGACAGCAATAAAATACAAATTTGAGAAGATAAGAGGCTTCCCTAACTGCTGTGGAGTGATCGATGCTACTCACATCACAATGTGTTTATCTGCATCAGAACCTTCTACTAATGTGTGGCTTGATCACGAGAAGAATCATAGTATGATCTTGCAGGCAATAGTTGATCCTGACATGAGGTTCAGGGACATAGTGACTGGCTGGCCAGGTAAAATGAAGGAATGGTCCGTCTTTGAGAGTTCAAATTTCCACAAACTTTGTGATAAAGGAGATAGGCTGAATGGGAAGAAATTACAGCTGCCTCCTCAAGGATCAGAAATAAGAGAATATATAATTGGAGATTCAGGCTATCCTCTACTGCCTTACCTTGTTGTCCCCTACGAAGGGGAACAACTCTCAGAGCCTAAAGCAGATTTTAATAAGCGGCATTTTGCAACCCAGATGGTAGCACAGAGGGCACTGGCAAGGCTAAAGGAAATGTGGAGAATCATTAAAGGAGTGATGTGGAGACCTGACAAGCATAGACTACCAAGGATTATTCTTGTTTGCTGCTTACTGCACAACATTGTTATAGACACGAAAGATGAAGTGCAGGATGAACGAACTTTGTCTCACAACCATGATTCAGGTTACCATCAACTCATTTGTGGAGATGTTGATGCAAAGGGGCTGTCACTCAGAGACAACTTGTCCCTCTACTTTGCTGAAACTGGAAGGTTGCCTTCATGATAGCTCACGAATGCAGAATTAGTTCATGTGCAAATCTCAGAGGTCCGAAATGTAAATGGTTCAGATATTGCATAACTGGATGGCGCATTGTTGTGTTACTGTTTATCTAAAGATTCAATTTACAAACTCGTAATTCTACCAAATCGTAATAATTACATGCCCAGATCGTCAAGTTTAGCAAATTTGGTTTCTCTCATGGTAAATCGTCATGATGAATGTTCTGCTGGCTTTCTTTCTCGCCGTACATCATTAATAGCCACTGTGAAATTGCATCCGTTATATGTTTCAATGTCCTTACGCACATCATTTTCTAATAAAAAATGAGAAATTTGTTCTCTGCCAATGCCTTTGGAATTCTAAAATCTCCAAATATGAACTTTTAACTGTCATGTTTATCATTTTGAGTTTGCCAATTCAGTTTCCCCTTCGCTTACATTCTTGCCCCTACTTCAGCCATAGCTTAATTACCATAGTCAGTAATCACCATTTAGCCGGTGAAATTACCATAACCGTTAACATTTTACTAACATAGACAATATTATATTGATAGAAATATTTTCCGAAAAGAAGACTGAAAATAGGATTGAATTATTAATCATATAAGCGTGGTGATTCTATTTGTTCGAGTACTTAATTCTTTAGAATATTTCCCTTCCTTCTTGCATCATTATCAAAGTAATAATAGGCTTCAGCGGTTAAACTGCAAGTTACATCTCGTAGCACTGAATCTAATTGGTGAAAAACTGCCTTGTTCTTGATCTGATCCAAATATCAACATTTCTACCCGAAAAGGGGCATTGATGGAAGTGGTAGCGGAATGTAGGAATTTCCACGGTGCTAAAATCTCATAAGTTTCTCTAGACAATCTCATTTACAATATACAGAGCACTGCAATTGCTAAGCTAACATTGTTGCACCGCATGCTCACCGATCGTCTCTGCTTTCCTCTCAAGTCCTCAGACTCCTTAACTGAATCCTACAAAGCTGAAGAAATTCAACAAGTGATTTCAAGTGCTTTTGAAGACGTTGATTGAAGTGAAATATATGCTATTAACTGATTCCAGATTTTTGTAGAATATCTTTGCCTCAGTAATTTGGTGCAACTCTATCTCCAGCATTGGTGGATAGAATAAATGCCTTGGACCATTTCAATTTCACAGATTCTGGGACTACGGAATTATTCAGGAAAGGACTCCACGCACCCCCAGAACCAGATAGAACCCACTTTATCTTTGCCGGTGGACTGGAATACTCAAGCATTGAAGCTTTGCTGTCCTTCCCCGAATTGATTTTTTGCTGAGAATCAGATTTATTTGAATGGTTAAAAAGACTTTCTATCGGTTATACTGAATTTGCAATCAGATCTAGTTGTATTGTAAAGTCTATAGTTATGAAAATCACCTCGGAGTGAATAGCTAGTTTCATGGCCTTCGGAGTTAGTCTATCTTCTTCGGCAACTGTAGAGCAGTTGCTAGCAGCTCTAAGGGAACAGTTTTTACCAGCAGCCCGTTTCTTTCCACAGCCAGATTTCAGCCAAGACTGAAAATGAAGCATAAATAAGTGTAATAAATAATGTCGAAACACATTGATATCGATTTATAACTAATCATCTAACCGAATAGTAATTAGTTGTTTGCATGGTTTCAAGACCTTTACCTTGCATTTTGCTGTACTTGCATTTTCTTTATTTAGATATCTCTTGACCGCTCTCAAGGAACGGAAACGTTGTCCAGTCCGTGGCTCAATATATGACTGCATAAATATAGTATAGTTAAATTTTTTGAAATAACTTCAACACGCAAGTCCTTATCTTTACACCCTAACACATGCATGTATCTGTGTGCGCATTACTGCTTTCAAGGTTACAAACGGTCCATTCCAGGAGAACTAATATCGGGTTCAGTGACTATTCACTTAAAAAGTTCAACCTTAGCCTGGTTGGAAGAAAATTAGGTTTACTGACTATTCTTAAAAACGCCATCAGCAAGTATAAAGAAGACCTCGGTCAGAAATGCAAGAAAGAAGGACGCTGTTTGTGTTCGTAAGTAAAAAACATTCTCCATAGAAATAGTAACAAGATAGTTTGAAAATTTGGAGAAAAACATCATTGACACTGAATCAATGGAGTACACCAGACGACAGGTACATCAAAGGACACCAACACATCAAGTTTTCATTGTAGTCTATACATTTGCTTCTCTGTCTTCTGAAATGAAAATTCTCGGCTTTTCTTGAGGAGGGGAGAAAATGCTTCTATTTATTCTAGATGCCAAACCAAACAGAGGAATTATGTTTGAAGTGACTCCTTATAGAACAACTAATGTAATTTTCAGCACCAATAACCATTACTTTTACCTAATAAATCTAGCCTAAGAAGTATATGGGTTAACTCCACAGTCGGGAAATAGCTTGGTATATAAAGTTTATATTATATGCAACTTTTTAACTACCAACGATAAATAGGAAATTTACCTAATACATATATCGAACATTAGTAAGAATCAGCTATAAAGGAAGAAAAAAAGAATCAGCTATAAAGGAAGAAAAAAGCCCTAGATCAAAAAGAAATTACTTAGATAAAAGAAAATACCCTGTTTACGATTCCATCATTGTTAACGTTGGCGCGGGGCTTCCCTTCAACAATCCAATCATCAGGTAGTTCAAAGAATGAAGTAGTTCTCCTGGTCCGACGTAAAATCTGCATCTGCAGCAATATCAATATGGGCATGGTCAGTGAAGATACGTCCCTCGTATTTTGGGACTGGCAATTTTATTTCCAAACAAAAAAGAGCTTGAATTTCTGGTCTCTCCTAGCTCTCTCAATATTTAGATAGTGATCTGATCTTTGCAAAGAATATGAAACAGTTTTAGTCTCAATTTTGCATTGAATATCAATGAACCAATGTTACACGGATATAAGTTAAATCCAAAAACTCACTTCGTTTTCATTTTCTGATTCCACTCTTTCGGTTTTAAGAACCTCTCTTTCCGCTCCATATAGGTATCTCTTAACAGATATCAGAGAACGAAACTTTCGTCCAGTGCCTGGCTCATAGTAATACTGCAAAATAAGAAAAAATGATAATTTTCTGAAACAGTTGAGCGATTCAATCCATACATATTAATGTGTGCGAACACTTTATATGCCTTGTGAATAAAGCTACCAAACAGAACTCAGAGTCCCGCATATATATATTCACGTGTTTGTGGAATTCAGAGTGAAAGGAAAAGAAACAGACAAGCTGGGAAAAAACGCTGCGAAGTGAAATATAAAATATAGCGCATGTTTGAGGCAATCCCCAAGGCATTCAATTGGAAGTTAATAACTATATATATATATATATATATATATATATATATATTGTTGGAGAAAAAAAACCAGGAAAAGTGTAGAGGAGAGGAGTATGAACCCTGTCTATATGCTTGGAGCGGCCGGTGGTGTAGGGACGGGGTTTTTCCTCGACGATCCAATCATCGGGAAGAGTGAAGGTTGACGTGCTAATGATTTGCAATTCCCTTTCCTTCTTCTGAGTGTCATTACCAAATGTTTCTTCTTCATCATATTTTTCTCCTCTCCGAACTTGGAGAGGAGTTACCGATAACGCTAAGCATTTTCCATCCATTGTTGTCGACCTGATTTCTCCACATGCCAAGCCAACCAAATCAAAAAGCTCCGACAATATGGGTCCACTGGACTACTATTCTAGGGCCCATTATATCTATGGCCCCCTCTCTTTCAATAATAATGAATAAATAAATAAAAAACAATTGACTACTGACCATATCAATACATATTGATTATTAATTTTATAGAATGACTTGTGTGTGTTTCCTTTCTGGTCGTGCGTGGCAACTTTCCTGTGTCACCTAAAGGAGAATTATAGGTAAATTCTCATTAGACTTGTATTGTTCTTACTTCTAGAAAGTATAAAGATAATAATGAAGATTTAAAAAATGGGAAGATGGTAGCAAAATTTTCTCTTCTTCTAGAAGGTAGACCAGTTTGTATAATTGTGACATGTAAACGTAGCGATCCGCCAATTGATTTAAGAAAATCATCACATTAAATAGTAAAAACGTTTTTTAAAAAACAAAATAAAAAAAGGGATCCATGTAACTTTGAAAAGCTCCCATCCCATACTCACTACCATTACTAATATGAATATCCAGCGTATATAGAAACTCAGACTAAGTAATAACCAGAAAAGGTATAGCTTAATTAGTTGATAAGTATTGTGATCAGGTACAGTAGTACTACTGGCCCGGAAATGATACGCAGATTGAACATAACTAGGAAGCAATGGTGTGAATACAGGAAATTTCACATTTCACACACTTGCATGTATGGACCGCGTATTCTTTAGATTAATTATTTACTAATAAGACCATAATAGACGACGCACACCGTTTGCACGTTTCCTCATCTTCTTCCCCCGCCTTTTACCGAAACTTACTGCTGATTTCCATGGCCGCCCCCGAGGGTAATTTGGAAGAGCAACAGTCTAGGGCGATATAAATAAGTCATTAACTATTAGATATTAGAATTAATCATCAAAATATATTGTTATATAAAAATAATTCGTCAATTTCTTTTTTATTTCAAACTCTCGTCTCATACATTTCAGTTTTCATATGAGAAAAGAAAAAGAAAATAAACTAATAAAAAAATATGTGCTTATTACTTAACTTTAATTTAAACAATTCGTGACTTTAATTGAATAAATTATCACCTAGCCTAATATGCCTTAAAGTGGATTTTTTTAATATAAATATTTATAGAGAAATTTAGTGGCTAAAATTTTGATCGGAGAAAGTCTCTTATCTTTTTCTTTTTTTTTTTTTTGGTATTTATGAAGAATTTCAGTTCACAAATATTTTGTTTTGGGTATTGAATAAATTGATCTATTTTATCTATTAAATTGGTCAAAACTAAGAGTTTCTCTATCTCAAATTCTTTCTTTTTTTTTTCTTCTATTTTGGAATATATATATTAAATGTTATATTTGGTTCTTTTTGCCAAGAGCAAAGAAACAAAAGTAAAAATTTTGAATGATTTAACTATTTTATGTATTGAAAAAAAAGATGTTAAAAATATTAATATTAATATTAATATCAGTAATTTTACATTTATAAATGTTTAAAGAAATTATTTTTTATAATAGTTTATGTGTTTTTTTATTTTATAAATTATGAGCTAAGATACAAGTACCATTTCGCACATCATTAAGAGCTCTTATTTTTTTACCTTGGGTTATAAATTGTCAAGATTAGCCTGCTGATTTCTTTCCTTTGCCACCTAGCTTTCATACTCATTATTATATTATGTCTTTCTAAGCGTCGACGCTCTCTGCCCCTCCCCCGCACTCCACACTTACTTTATCATTATTATTCTTCTTATTTTATTTTTTTAAAAAAATCCAAGTTGGATGCATAACATTTTCATTAGAGAATCATCAATGCTATTATAATTAAGTCCTTTTAAATCAACTACTGAAAAAATTTTATATTGCAATTAATCTCTCTGCCTTAATGTATCTTGAAGTACTTTATTTAAGTTAAAATTAAAGGAAAACAATTTGTCGTGCATGGGACGAGTTTCAACTGCGCCTGACATTAGCACTGCTTTCCAAAACATTGTTTTTTTTAAAACAAGAATTTTCTCCAAACATACACGAGTTTCCAAACTTCTAGATAACGAACACTAGCATGGCTCGTAGTATTTTCAGTTCGCTTTCGATGACCCCTCTCCCAAGTTCCCTATCCCTACGCGGTCACGCAAACTCAGCGAACCACCTAGCGAAAACTCCTATTGCCTCTCAACTTGACGCGTATTTACACCTAATACCACGATTGTTCATTACTTAACTACCAAGAAAAAAGGCAAGGGCAATTCTGGCAGCTCACCCACGTCACTTCCAAGTCATAGCTTAACCTTCTCATCAAACGTATATATAATAGTAAGCACTAAAATTGCTGCGCCACAGACCATTCCTAATTCCCAATACTAAGGCAGTTTCAGATACCATCTATATATTAATCCTTGTTGACAGAATTTTAGCGATGAAGAGAAGCAGAGACGACGGTGAGATAGAGAGTTTAGACATGGCTGATTGTTTGATGTTACTATCTAAAGTTGGCGAAACGAAGCCATCAAGAGAGTTGAAGAGTCATAATGGTGGAGGTTTTAAGTGCAAAACTTGTAATAGGCAGTTCCCTTCTTTTCAAGCCCTTGGAGGCCACAGAGCAAGCCACAAGAAACCCAAGCTCATGGGCGTAGGAGACCTTTTGGCAAACTCGGCAGTGAAGCAAAAGATGCACGGGTGTCCTATTTGTGGTGTTGAATTTGCGATTGGTCAAGCTCTAGGAGGGCACATGAGAAAGCACAGGGCTGAACTTAATCACGGTTTGATGAGTCATGCCGTGAAGGATGCTAAGCCAGTTTTGAAGAAATCGACTAGTAGGAAGATTTTGTGCTTGGATTTGAACTTAACGCCCTTAGAAAATGATCTGAAGCTCAACTTAAGGGCACCGGTGCTGAATTATTTCGTTTAATTGATATATATATATAGAGAGAGAGAGTGAAAATTCTAGTTGGAATTTTTTTAATCAGACTGAGTATAGAGCTATATGTATATTCCTTCTTTCATAGTTAAATTTCCTGACTGTACGTAGTTTACATACACCTGTTGAGGACGCTTTTGACACGAGTATCCATAGCTGCTACTGCTTATTTATCTCCTGTCTGTACATTAATATTTCATTAATTTGTTGATCTCTTCAAGCTAGCCAACAAGCCATTTTGTATCAAATTAAATCTCTCCTTTTCTTAGCCAATTCTTAAGAATTAATCAGAAAGCTCCGAATCTAAATCGAAATCAATTATAAGGACAAATATATTATAAAACCATTATCATGTTCAAATATTTAATAAATTTTCGATTTTTTACGGATACAACGACGCATAGGTAGGCCTATTTTGTGCTCAGTTTACACGATGGTTATAGTTTTTTAATTTTTTCCCCTCATCTTTCTTTTGCAAACAGTCTTCATATATAAGCAAATTTGGAAGACAAATATTGTTTCCCGATCGTAATATAGAAATTATAAGAGTCAAAATGCAACAAAAATTGTGAGAAACGTTGATATAAAATTTTACGAAAAAGAAAATCTTTAATTTTTTTAGCTATAAAAAATATTTCATTTTAGATTGTATGATGTATTAAGAACTGAGAGTAGCGCAAATTGAGTGAGGAGCTGAGCTTGTGATTTGCTTTGTGTGCCATCGAATTTTTCAGTGGTCAAACACCTTTGCTAATGCATGTTCTGTTCTGTAAGAGGGACCAGCGATTCAGAAATGAGTCTCGCCATTTCTAGGCATAAACCCCACGCGATCAAGATGATAGTTCACCAGCCACCGTTTACATGACCATTTCATGTGACGTCAAGTAGCGCCAATTCTCACTACGCGTACCATAGCCTTTTGGTTGGTAATAAAGAAGAAAACAGCTGTTTGACTCTTGCACGCACTCTGGTCCCACCTAAAAGTGTGCCACGCATTGATCATCGATCTCCGTGTAGCCACCACCCGTTTCTGATTTTCTTTCTTCCTGAAACCGAAGAGACGAAAGGGGCGTTGATAAAGCTATTTGTCCCTAATCAACGGACCAGATTTATTTCATAATGGACACGTATCCTTCGACAAGATGCGTAAGCGTGACTCCTGTTTAATTCAAGTTCATCCTATCTTACAATCCACTCGCCCAGAAAAATTCGAGTGCTCTTCAAAGTTCAGACACAGTATGAAATGCCTTCTCTCCTCTTCCCTCTGAAATCCGCCTAGGTTCAACGGCGTGTGGCTTCGCCGGGAATTTCAACATATACCGTCGTGATATAACTTTCTGGTCAGATTTCTGGCCATCATTGAGGTTAAGGATCGTCCAATTTCTTCCTCAGTCCTCCACTACCGAGGTAATCGCTTGCTCGCAATTCCTGTGCTCAAATTTTTGACATAGTTGTAACATTATTTAGCGAAGATAAATGTACATTCTTCTGGAAATTTCATTCCGAAAATTGCTAGGTTTTGTAGGAACGCGGTATTTCTTTTGTCTAACCATTCATTCTTCCTCTTCATCCTTATAATTTACCCTGTTACTTCCTACTCTCTTTCTTTGTTGTTTAGTGGTTGACCTTAAAGTATGAGAACGGTTTAACCGTGTATTAAGGAGCTTAGAAAAGTATCGCCTGAAGTCAAACAGGAAGTCACAGTAGGTTCATAAATATTTTTCATCAGCAAAAAAAAAAAAAAAAAGTGGTAACAGATGGTATATAGTAAATTATGCTTCGTTCAATCTCTCTTTCTTTTCATTTATTTATTTATATATTTTTTGGTTATACGCGTTCCCCTCTTTTAATGGAGCTTATCACTCGAATACACTTTGGACGATAAACGTTGCATGTTTCTTTCAGAAGTGATGATACTTCCTTTTTTTCCTTTTGGGGGAACGTATGAAGGTTACAGACTGGTTCATGGCTCAAACTTTTTATATATATCTCTACGCGTATATAAGTAGTCAGATTCAGGTCTGTTTAATTCCCGGAGATATAACTTATATGAAGCATGGACAGTGACAGAGAACATTAAACATGAGATAACACAAACACAGGAAACTTCTCCTTTCTTAGAAGCGTTCATGCTTCATAACTGAAGTTAATTTATAATTTGTAAGAAGCATCAAGAGCTAGATTTTTATCTCGTTTGCAACCAATAAGGTATCTGTACTGAGTATGGATTTGAAATGTGAAGCTTTCGAGAAGAAAATGGTGGTGTACATAAAAAGATGATTGGCTGTCATTCTTCATTGGTATTTGAGTAAGATTAGTTCTTCCATTTTTATTTTTCTTTGATTGATTGCTTGGTAGAAAATAAGGGGTCAGCCTTCTTTTCAGAAAACAATCAATAAACTGATTTTTTTAAACCCTTTCTTTTGAATTTTCTATACGTGGTCACGATTTTTCTTTGTGGCAGGCTCGAAGCTAGGATATTGTCTCATGCTTACAAGGGATATTGTGTTTGTTTAAGATAGAGCGATAGAAGAGATTTATCATGAAACATCATTCTAGGAGGATATATATATATATACACATCAAAACTCTTGCCAGGAGGAGGTATATAAACTGCTATGTTTCAGAAGTCTGAATATTCGATGCTATTCAGTCAAAAGCACATCAGATTATCATAAATATACTTTCTGGAAAGCTCTTTCAAATATCTATAAATTGATCATAGTCCATAGAGAACAATCTCTAGAAGAAATTTAGCTATGCGGATTACATGAATAAGAATTTGCCTCTGCATTTAGCATGTACCACATTCAGCATAGAACCAGAAAGACACTGGTAGATGTCCATAGTAAAAAGGTGCTAACTGTTGCCCATTATAAAAGGTGCCCTGTATCTCATTTGCAAGTATGAGGAACCTTATGACCTACATGTTTCCAGTCTTGCGATATCCTTGTAGTATTTCTCAGCGAAATAAGGCGTTAATAATATGATTGACAGTTTTAAACGTTATAAGTTTGATCTTTACATTAATTTTAGAACAAATGAAACTATCTTATTCAATGGAATCTTTGTTCTGCCAATAGTTTGTGTAATGTTTAAAGTTAAGGGTTTAAGCTTACATATTCAAATTTGAATCTTGTTATCAAGCATAGAGAAGCTTCCTACTTTTATTGTCATTATTAAGAGGAAACCGTACTTTGATAGTTTTAGAACTTTATAAAATAGAGAGTTTGATTGAAGAAAACAAATAAAGGAGGAAAAAGTTGTGGCTCTTAGTATTGCGAAAATGTCGCAGGTGGGAAATTGTTGGATCTTTATTTAATTACGTGTAATCTTTGTCTATCATTGTACCATTCTTATCACATGGCCAGTCTCATTCCCTAAGTTAAGCTTATTTGAATATCATTTGCTGCAGTCCTTCCAAAACAAGGGATTTTGGATGGTAAGGGGTACTGGACACATTAATGACAGGGAGACGTCATTTGATAATCCATCCAAAATTGAACTGAAGCGATCTCATGAATGGTTTGATGACACTGCTGAAGTAGATTTTTTCCCAAACAAGAAGCAAGCAATGGAAGATCCAAATGGAAAATCAAGTTCAGGAATTCCAAATGCAAATTTTTCTCCTTGGGAGAACAATCCCACTTTCCAGTCTGTTCCAACTCAATATATTGGCCGGTTATTTGGATCTGATACTAGGTCTGTCAATTTTATGGACAAGAGTACATCATTTGATGCAGTTGCTGATTCTAGTGCGAGAACAAAGATTATTAATAACCACTATGGAGAAGATGCATCTTTTGGCTTGTCTATATCTCATTCTGTTGAAGATTCTGAGGCATGCCTAACTTTTGGTGGAATTAAAAGAGTCAAAGTAGGTCGGGTTAAAGATTCTGATGGTGTACAAGCTCCGGAGGGACTTAATTTTAGTAGACAGAGTAATGGTGACATACATCAGGTCTATAACAGGGAAGTTGAAACATCATCTGTAACATTGGGGCAAGCCTTTAATAATGATGATGATGGTGTCTCTTTAATGGGACACTCACATACCTACAACAGAGGGGATGCCCATGTTATATCACAAGGGGCAACCTATATCAAAGGAAATGACAGTGTCATATCGATTGATGATTCATATAATAAAGAGGACACAAATATAATTTCTTTTGGTGGATTCCCAGATGAGCAAGATATTATCCCTGTTGGCAGGTCTGCTAGGGACTATGATCCGATATATAGTCAATCTTCAGTTCAAGTGTCAAAAACTGCTCCGGAAAAAGAGTTTGACGCATCAAATTCCAATGCAGCGGTAAGTTCTCCTCTGGCAGCTAAACTGAAGTCTGAATCTGCGCCCAAGTATATGAAACCAGAGTTCAAAAAGAAAGAATCTCCAAATAGCTTCCCTTCTAATGTCAGAAGCTTGATATCTACTGGTATGCTTGACGGTGTTCCTGTGAAATATGTCTCAGTGGCCCGAGAGGTAAAGTCAGGACTTTTCTTTAATAAAAAAAGAAAATTCTTTTCTTTTATTTGAATTCTGCATCATAGGAAATGAGATGTGGCTATATTGCTGCCTGGATGTAGGAGCTTCGTGGAATTATAAAAGGTTCTGGCTATCTTTGCGGATGTCAGTCCTGTAACAATACCAAGGTAGTAATCCTCCCGAAATCTAAAAAGGTCCTTGCTACCTGAGTCAATTTGAACATCTTAAAATCTGGTTACATGTGGCTTAACCGGTCTTTTCCTTTTACCAGGTTCTCAATGCTTATGAATTTGAGAGACATGCTGCTTGCAAAACGAAACATCCAAACAATCACATTTACTTTGAGAATGGAAAGACCATATATCAGATTGTACAGGAACTGAGGAATACCCCTGAAAGCTCCTTGTTTGATACAATTCAAACAGTTTTTGGTGCACCAATTAATCAGAAAGCTTTTCGCATTTGGAAAGGTAAACTAACTCTTCCCTTGTTTCAGTGTTTACTCACATACTTGTACATGTGTATCCATAGGCTATTACTTTTGGGTTGTACGTTGCATATCACTTATTCAATTGTTTTGTCCTTTCGACTCCATTCAGAATCATTTCAAGCAGCAACACGCGAGCTTCAACGAATTTACGGAAAACAAGAACTAAACATGACTGTCAAAACGTAACCTAGGTTAGACTTTGTTGTGCATGGATATATCGATCTTGAAGTATTTTTCCTTTTGTTCTGGCTCAACGGTCTCTTTGTTAGTTTTGGTTCAAATCATCTTATATGACGTGCTTTGATGGGCAATATATAACCAGGAACGTTAATGCAGAAGGCCCTGGGCTTTATTTGCGAAGAAATTTCATGTACAAATTGCATTTCTATTCGGATGCACTTTCATAACGGAAGGTAAAAGTCGTCAAACTATTCTTAACAGTTCTTCCTATGCCTATGTTGACCAAGTCTTGAAAACTAGATGTCGAATCAAATGCTGGGTTGTGGTGACAGAGGACAAAACATTCGCGCTTGTTCTTGCGCCTAGAGTTGATTCTATCACGATGGGTCATATGAAAACAGGTAAGGGTTTCCACGCATTTCCGAGAATTCCCCGTGTAGAACTCAATAAAGAAACATGCCATATTCGCTGGAAGTATATATCATTTTCTTCTGTGCCTTAGCTTTGGCCTAAGTGAATACTATTTTAATTTATTTCATAACTCTAAATTAATACGATATATTAAACTTAAGATTTAAGAGGTTTAAAGGTAGTATTTATTTCCAAACTTGTCCAAGTGTATATTCAACACAAAGAACTACTGCATGTTATACATTAATAAATAGTATAGTATATCAAAGATGTGTAAAGGAAGGGGTTTGGGATAATGATGGGCACAAGGATGAATAAAAAATAAAAATAGACATAGATTAATGGGTTGTGGATAGTTTTACCAAAAGTAGGAGCTTGATTCTGTCTCTTCATCCGGAAGCGTCTTGTGATGACAAAATGTCATTTCGCATTTTTAGCAAAGCTATACAAGACTTTATTTTCATGGTCCGGCATTTTCTTATGACGACAAAAAGTTCACCACAATCCACTACAAGAACGTTTATACATCGAACAAATAAACAAATCAATGAACATTGGATCATGTCCCAACCAAAACAAAAATAAGTGACGGTGAGAGATGAAATCACCAGTTAACAGATCTTAGCTTCGAACAAATTTAACTTCTTGCAAGAAACTACATTTAACATGCAAAACTTTAAAAAGAATGACGATGGAAAATGTAAAGCACAAATCATCATGTACATGCATTGTTATCCTCCCTTCCCTCCTGTTCTCGGTCTCAGTGTTGCTTGTAGCTAGAAATAATTTGTCCTCAACCACAGCAAGCTGATTTTTGTGCAGCTTGCCCAGCCCCTCCTGCTTGATCTTCTTGGTTGATCTTGATTCCTGCAGGCTGCAATGAGAAATACCATGAGACGTTGAACTTGAGAGAGCTCAAAAAACATTAAGTTCAGAGTTATTTATCAAGTACCTCTGCCTTAGCATCAGTATCAGCAAGCCTTTGTTTTATATCTCTTGCTATAGAAAAGAAAACTTCCTCCACATTAAGATTTGTCTTAGCACTCTGCATAAGAAAAACTTTTCAATGCATACCGATAATAACCTTCAGGTGGCTTCCACATTCTCAAGTATGTATCACTTACAGTTTCGAAGAATCTGATTCCGTATTCATCAGCTAATGCTTGACCCTTGGAAGTGGGCACGGCCTAAAGGAGAGACAAAGGTAAATAATCACAACAAATCTGACCACAAGAGAGGTAGGAAAAAAAAAAACTTTGACGAGTTACTGATTCACAATGATGGCCCCTTCCTCAAATGAATGTCAGTCATGTTTCATTTGCTATACCGTCTGTAACAGTCATTTGGGCCGGACGCATGGATTATGGATTAACAAACATATATAATCATGAGACTCGACCATGAGTAGAAGTTGTTCAAAATCATGAAGGATATTCGATGTCATTAAATGTTCACTTTTCTAAAATTTCCTATTCAGGCTTCGTTTGCGCGTCTGTTGATCAAGATTGCTGTTTGCGAGAAGGGATGTTTTGAGTAATGGCATTCTGTTTCATTACATAAACGAATTACAATAAAGTTTGCATACCCTTTTGCTTTCATCCATGTCAGCCTTGTTCCCCACCAGTACTTTGTTAACATTATCTGAAGCGTGTTGTTCTATGTTCCGAATCCAATTCCTGATATCTGAAATTGCAGTAATACGATGAATGGAAGCCAAGATTGGAAAATCTTTTAAAGAGAAGAGCTCAACTGAAGCAAGAGATGGGAAATTTACTGTTAAAGGATGATTCATCTGTAACATCATAGACTAGCAATATGCCCATGGCTCCACGATAGTAAGCTGGAAAAATGTGGAAAATAAAAAGTAAAAGATCGAGAACCATCAATTTAAAAGAATCCATAATGCAACTCCATGGAACGGTAAGGCAGGTATATCTAGAGTTTGACTCACAATACACCAAACATTCATATACTTAAATAACAGTTTCACGTAACGTCTGGCCTGTAATTCTGCAAGGTCGGCAATGGAAACAATGGATATCCAAATAGGGAATGGAAGACAATATTTAGGCAGAGACACAGGGAAAACATAATTTGGGGATTCGATTGCTTTTTTTAATCCTAAAGGATTTAGAACTATCTCTGAACTTTTGAATGTTCAGCTGTCTATAATAGTGGTGTACGATTAAATTTGACATTTAATAGAATTCCCATCTCAATGCACTCTTTCTCACCCTATCCATTATCTCTCATTTCTATATATTTGTTTCTCGATATCTTTTCAAAAAAAAAATTCGCTCGATACTCTTATCCTTTTCACTGCTGTTCATAGGCATCAAGAGAGAAAAAAATGACAATACCTGAGTAAAATTAATATGACGGTATAAGGATCAGAAATCTTACCAGTTGTAATTGTTCGAAACCGCTCCTGACCTGCTGTATCCCAGATTTGGAGCTTAATCCGTTTGCCATCAAGATCAATGGTTCTTATCTTGAAATCAATACTGCATGGGGAGGATAGACTTTGTGATGTACAGAATCTTGTGCAAATGAGAATGTGCAGTTTTACATGTAAATTAAAAGCCAAAGGGGTTGCTTCAGTTAATGAGAGTCAAAGCATATGTAAGGATTAAGTTTGAATCTCACTGTGAACAATTCTCTATTGGTAGACAATATCTAAGTACCATACGTCTTGTTGAGATATATGTCATGCCCAGACCTTAGTATGTAGCTCTCACTCTAAACTTCTTTCGGTAAAAAAGAGAGAGAGAGAGAGAGAGACAAACGCACCCTATGGTTGTGATAAAACTAGTAGTAAAGGAACCATCTGAGAAACGCAAAAGAAGGCAACTCTTTCCGACACCTGTACAAGTGAAACAGCGAAGAGGTCAGAAATGTTATACGCTGAAGCGCCATAGTTCTCCGATTGCCATTTCTCCGGCAATTATTATGAATCCCTATTCATTCTTTAACAAAAATCGCGTGAGCATTGAGAAGGTAGAAGTGTGACACACATCGTGCGGTAGCAAACAATTAAGCAGGACGTAAAGTTCAGAGCAAAAGTTGACAAGTTATGGTTAACGTTTATGCGAATATCAATCACAGACAAAAGTTAGTTCAAATAAGGGAAAAAAAAAATGAAAAACAAAGCTTAGAAACATCATCTAGAAGCAATATAACAGCTGAAGGATCCTTGAATGCATAAGAATATAAACTATCAACGGTAAATGAAATTTTACAAACAATGTCATATTAAGATCAAGTGAATCTGTAATTTCTTTTTTTTTTTTTAAACCGTCATTGCATAATTGCATAATAATTGAAACAGTTATACTAAATCTCGCTCAAACTAGATCATGAAAGATGCAATATCTCATAATCTACCACAAATCCAAAGTAGCCCGCCGCAATCTAATATTTTCAGCCGAAAGGAACCAATCACTCGCACAATAAGCATCAGCATTTGTTATTAAGGTGATTCACCATTATAAATTATGACTTAGAAATGGAACCTGGACAAACAACTCCACTTTTGGTTCTCATGAGGTAGATAAAGAGAGAAAGGAAAATGGAAGAAGTGACTTACCACTGTCGCCGATCAACAAAAGCTTTATAAGGTAGTCGTAGTCGGCACGAGCCCTTGCCGGTGGAGCAGCCATCAACTTGTAATCGATCAATTAAGCGCTCGTGAAACTGACAAAAAAATAAAAAGGTATTCCTCTCTGTATATACTACGATCCAAAAAAGAAAAGGACAAAATCGTTCACATAGTTTACCATAAACGAATACAACGCAAGAGCACGCGCGAGAGAAAGGTAGAAAGTTACCAGATCGAATATGCAAAGATAGAAACGGGAGAACGAGGGATCTCCAAAAACTCACGACTGAAGGAAAATGGAGTTGTGGAGAGAGAAAGGAGCGGTAGTTATTCTGTTTTATTCTTCTTTTTTTATTAAAAAAAAATAAAATTGACCACTATGAGACAACCTCGAGCTCTTTACAACCTCCAACTTCGAAGCTCCTCCGATTACGGTGGATGGCTCAAGTGCGCATGCTAGCACCTACACCAAATATTTATACGAATTAGAAAAATAGAAGAATTATATTATTTTATTGATATTGATATTATTGAGAAGAAGGAGGGAACATCTGCGATTGTTACTGCCAACACGCAACGCCTAATTTAGCTCCGAAATTGTCAACAAAAATTCTTGATCACTGACATGATTCTACGCCTCATCTCTACCGATAATAATAACTTGGCGGTAATGACTGGCATTGTTAGCATCCCAATCGTAGCCAGCTAATATTTGTTGACTGCCAAGTGCCAACGGCTTTAAAACCAAAACCAAAACAAAAAGCTTATGTTTTTCTCAAGTAATCCCATTACAAGACTCTAATTTAAATAAATGAAATCGTCATATTAATTCATGCTATTTATATATATATTATTTTATCCACTTGATAATCACTCGTTTTATTAAGTTTAATCAAGTTTCTTCCTTCCCTATAAGTCAAGTATTTGACGCCGTCAAAACTTTGTGACAAGATCGATGTTTTTGGTAAGAGGGAAAAGTATAGCTAGTGAAAGAAAAAATTATTTACCGAAAAATGTACAATGTCAATATATCACGGTGATTTTTTATTTTTGTTGATGATTTTTCTCAGCAATATTATCTGATTGATCAAGGTCGCTAAAATTGAAAGCCACGATACTTCTGCACTCAAACTTCCACCGTACACGAATCTTTCGGGCCACAGCCAATCATTGATATACCACTTAAAGAATTTGTTTTTATTTTGCTCAAAAGATTCATGGTTAGATTAAGTAAATAAATCCTGAGAAACTTAATTGAATAGGGGACCAGGCCCCAAATCACTCTATAGCACAGCATGCGGCAAAAAGATGATAAAGTGGTTATTGGAAGATCAGATGGAAAAGGGCCATGGTCCTGGGTGATCATAATAAGATTCCCATTTCACAAATATTAAATTTATCATTCATTCCCTACCCATTAAAGAGAAATTGCTGCAAAATAAATTATTGGTGCTAGCTGGTGAGAGTTCTGAATTGACAACTTGGATGATACTTGAAACTGATCAATGTGGTTGACCAAGGTCCTTGAAGCTCTCTAATTTTATTTTGTTTGTTGTGTATATATGTATATGTTTGTGATAAAGTAAATTTCTGCTAGTTCACGATGTTTCCTATTATTAGGTACATTTTGAGTTGGGGTCTCTTTACTTTGATATAGCTTTGTTTATGTGATTATATACTCGCAAGAAAGTTATTGACAAATAGAGAAGGAGGAAAGAAGAGGTCTGATTTGGGAATTGACTTTTTAATAGTCCAAATAAAAAAAAAATAAAATGATAATGAGCTGCAAAATGAACTATCAAAATAGTATATTAGTTAATAATAAATATAAATGTTCAATTAAAAGTTATAAATGTCAAATTATTTGCTTATATTTCATTTATGCATATAAACATTACAATTGGATGATTAACTTAATTTAACTACTAAAAATTTTAGCTACAGAAAGTGGTTTAGTATAATAATATAATTCTAAAAATAAGACTTTTGTATTTTCATATCTTCAAATTAATTTTGATATTTTTATAAATACTTAAATTCATATTAAAAAACTGATGTCCTATCTGTTTTTTAATAATAAAAATAAAAACTATGGAAATTTTGAATCCTTTGCTGTCTCAGTTTGTTCACATTCTCCTTTAAAAAGCAAACTCTTATAGATTGAAACATAAATGACATTAGGGGTGGGTACGAGCCGGGAATTGAGCCGTCTTGAAAAAAAAAAAAAAATTTGGTCCCGTCTTGATCCATTTGTCCCGGTCCATCTCGGTTAAATTTTAAAAATAAAATAAAATATATGTATAAAGTAATAAGAGGGGTGTTAAAAATACGCAAAAAATGAATCAAAATGGGGGGTGTAAACAGTAAAAGTAAGGAGTGTAAAAAATAATAAACAGAACAAATATATACGCCTATCAGGATGGGACGCATTTATATATAACTCAACGAGATCGAGACGAAATTTTGCTTGTTCCAATCCCGTCTCGAAAATTCATCGGGATGTAAAATTGTGTCCCGATTCCGTCCCAAGTCCCGAGTGTATCCCGAACCCTTTAAGCGGGGCGAGAACAACCCGTGCCCACCCCTAAATGACATGGCAAAGCACCACTTGAAAGATTTCATATATTGAAAACCCCAAGTTTGTCTATTTATTTAAAATAAAAATAAAATCAAAACGAATATTTGACAAACCACTGCGAGCATTAGGTACATCCACGTTCAACAAATATAATTATATTAATAATTCATGGAAAAGATACCAAAAGCATATTAGAAAATAATGGGCCAGCAAGTTAATGCTCCAGGCATATGCCCAGAAGATCCTTCCCCCAACCAAAAAAAAAAAAACTGACCTTCTTTATATCTGAGGAAACTCTCCTGCCCTTATTCTCTTTGACGAGTCATTCGTCGTCTCCACAATTTGCTAAGTGTCCGATTACAATTTCGCATGAAAAGTGTGATGACAGCCCGAGCATGGAGCAGCGACATCAACGATGGGGAAAAAGAAGACGATGATAAAGAGCCCTTCAACTTAATTGATAATCAACCAATGACGAGTACAAGTCGATGAACTTGCTTTGATCATTTGGGGCAACTGAAGATCCTTTGGCACTCTATTTAACTATAGGAGCAAGACGAGAGAGATACAAGGTTTTGGCTCATCTAAGCCTATATATTGATTTTCAGATGAAAGAAGAAAGGTTTAAACTTCTTTCTCTGTATATATATGTATGAAGCTTAATGAAACATTTGAGGGAGTTGTTGTTGCTTGCTAGAGATATTCTAATTAATTAAGCTATTTCCTATGTATGTATATCCTTTTTGCGATAACATATCGTCAAATTTGATCAAGTTTAATTGTATAACCCAAGGTTTTGCAATTTGCATCATCGTCCTCGTGCTGTGACTTGTAATGCCAAATGGCAAGATTTCGTCGTCACGTGCACATCTTCAACCATGACCTAATTGTATAGTATCGTTTTAAAAGTTAATACAAAGTTCTGAATGAGTTTGTTCTTTTGGATAGTAAATTACCTTTCTAGTATGAGTTTTTTAATCCAACGCTAGCTTTGTTATATAACTAGTATTGGCTGCCCTGCTTAGATCAGTACTCAGACGGGCCACCAAATTACCAAACACAACTGAGCTCACCATTGGTTGAGGAAAATAATTTATTTAAAGATTAAGATTTGGATTCGTCCATCCTTTGTGGTGTGTACATGTCGTGTGATGGAGAAAACAAGGTCACAACTACAAAACTTGAAAGATAATTTAAAGATTTTCTCTATAAAATCACTTCCAAAATTATAATTATAATATTTAGAATTTTTTACTAAACAAAAGCTGTGTATTAAAAAATGAGACTAAAAATATTATTTTGTGTCATGGGTATGAATTTTAAAGTATTCACAAAAAAAAGAAAACAATGGCACATTATAGATACAATTACGTCTTAATTTTTTGGATTCCTATTATTCATAAAAACAATGGGTATTTATTATTAATAATATAAATTAAAATTTTAAAAATAATAAATTTAATATCATTACATAGATAAAACATATATGAACGGAAAAACAAACAGGTTGTTAGCGATTAAAATAATATCACTTCAAGTCGATCTAAAGCGCGTGAGAATCATTGTTCTTTTCTTTTTTTGAAAAGTTAAGAGTTCCCTCTGCTTAATTTCAAAGCTAACGGCGCAAGCTGATGAGTAATTTTCAGTTTAGGCGGGCTTTGGTAAGCAAAATATCTGTATCCTTATCCTATCTGTCCGACAGAGAGAGGGAGCGAGGGACAGTGAATTTTCATCTAAGTGGCCATTCACGGATGGCTTAAATGCGCTTCAACGGACGAGGGAATTGCCAAGTCATCGATCCACCCAGCAGTACGTCACCAAAGCATCGTGACCGTATATTGGCTCACTCCTTACAGAAGCATTTGACGGTTACCTATCAACCAAGTCATTGATCCGTGCTAAACCACAGAAGCCAATAAGAATGCATACTTGTACATATATTAAAGATTCCGAGACTTATCTGATATGCATTAGTCCATTAAGATTGCACTCTCTCAATTCCCTTCTTCCTCAATCTCTCAAACCCTAGTATTTCAATTTCCCCGATTCTCGGTTCCTCATGGCACCCAAGGCCGAGAAGAAGCCCGCTGAGAAGAAACCCGCCGAGGAGAAGAAATCGACAGTGGCTGAGAAGGCTCCCCCAGCAGAGAAGAAGCCCAAGGCTGGAAAGAAGCTCCCGAAAGAGGGTGGAGCTGCTGCCGGCGACAAGAAGAAGAAGAGGAGTAAGAAGAGCATCGAAACTTACAAGATCTACATCTTCAAGGTTCTAAAGCAAGTCCATCCTGACATTGGGATCTCCAGCAAGGCCATGGGGATTATGAACAGCTTTATCAACGATATCTTTGAGAAGCTTGCTCAGGAGGCATCTAGGCTCGCTCGCTACAACAAGAAGCCTACAATCACTTCCAGGGAGATCCAGACTGCTGTGAGACTTGTGTTGCCCGGAGAGTTGGCTAAACACGCTGTGTCTGAGGGGACCAAGGCAGTCACCAAATTTACCAGCTCTTAAAAATTTACTGCTTTGTTAAATGGTCTGCTAGGTGATGACTGATAAGTCTCTAATCTTTTCGGCATTTTTAAGGGCTAGCTTTATATTTCAATTAGTGTTTTTTTTTTTTTTTCCTTGGTTGGAAGAACATTTCATATGAGGATCGTAATTGAAGAATGGATGTACTCGATCCTTTTGTGTATCCTAGAGCTAATATAGGACCGTAAATTGTTGGTATTGCTCCTGTGTAGTATATGGACCGATTAGTTGTTTGAATTAAACTTACAAGCTCTTTTCAGATCATATCCTCTTTTGCTCTATTGATTTCTTTTCCCTTCTGGTAGATTTTGATTGAAGGCATGTGTGTGTGTGTTTTTTTTCCCGGAGTCATGATGCAATTAAACTCGTCTAACTTTGGCTGGATGACTTGCCTAAAAATGAACTTCAGCAACTTTAGCCGGATGATTAAGCATTGGTAATTTATCCCATTCCAAAATGTTGTTTGCATATTGTTTTAGTTTAAGTACCTTATATCTACTGGGGTTAATTTTGATTTAGTGACCCTGCGGTTCCCGTTAATGTTTGTGTAGGTGGAAAACGATAGGCTTGTCTGCGAACGCTCGCTTTAAAAAAGCATACCAGTTGACCACTTAATCATAGCTGAAATGAAAAAGGGGCATCGCTAGACATAACCCTTGTGAATAAAACGATTGGGATTGCAGGTTCGGAGAGGTAGTTGTAATGTTGTATTAAGTGATTGTGAACCAAATCTGGGTTCATGAATTGATGAATAGAATCCTGGAGAACTCTTGACTCTTTTCTGATTACCATTATTTTGGTCAGTGGGAGTTTGTTATGGCAGAGGATACGTGAGCTGAGCGAGACGTGTTTAGTTCTGAAAAGAAAGAAAAGGAAAAATATTCATTAATAGATTAGCTAATAATACCGCAAACTCTTCTCAGGTTTGCTTTTCGTAATTAGCTGAATTATTTATATGACGAAAACATACTTGTTTGAAATTATTTGATATTGGGTATCGTATTACGTGAGTAAAATTAGGTTGACAACAGCTTTTTTTTATGAAGTTTTGACGTGCTGTTACATTCAACAGCCCCGTGATCAGCTTGGAATTAAAAATGGTAAATGTTTATATATAATAATCAAGGATTCCTTAGTCTTTTGATTTTTCTAATGTATTTTAAATAGGCTTAATTTCGTGCATAATTTTCTTCCAAAGGAACACCTTATGTATTTTTTAAAAATTCTCTATGGACGACCGGTTGGGTCTACACAGCACCTTAACAATTCCCTTGTTTATTATCAGACGGCGCAGTATTTTCAGACAAGAGTAGAGAGAGTTGGAATTGCATCCGGAAAGGGGATGTTGAGATGGCTCAAATAGTGGGCAAATGGCTCTTCATCAGCAGTTGGCTCTCTCTTTCTCTTCCCATTTAGATTTTCTTCGAAGGCCCTAACCTTCATTATTGGCTGATTCCCAGGATTATCATTTTACAACACAAACGATCTTCTAAAGAAGTTATTTTCTCCTTTGGGAGATGTTACATAAGGTTTCATCCCACTAACTATTTTAACTTTTTTTTTTCTTCTCTTACAATTTTCTACTCCTCACTGATTTAAATTTGCGTTTTTAGCTAGCCTGGTAATTGACCAAAAAACTCAAGGCCCCAAGGGTTTGGTTTTGTCTCATAAGTCAGTAATTGAAGCTCAGAAGGCTACGAAAGCAACGAATGACACCGTAATTCCGTCCTATCTGTTCGTTCATAGAACGATAGAATAACACTACATAGCTAAACTTGGATAGGCGGGGTACTTAACTAAATATATCAGGTAACGCATTCACTATGTGCCCAAAAAAATGGCTTATGAAAACATCTGTTGTCGTTTTTCTGAATCATGTTTGAAAAGGAACTCGTTTGTTTTATCTGCACAGTTGTGTTTTAGGTTTGATAGATGTCATAATTGGTTTTGCACATGTGATGTTTGCTTAAATGCCTAATATAGTGATTGAAGATAAGTGAATAATATAGGTTCCATTTCAATTCAATTCCCTGGTTTAAGTTTCTCATCTAAGTCTGTATAATGCATATAACAAATTCTTTTGTTGGATACTGGAGACACGGTGAAGTGTGATTTTCCGTTTGCTTGTTGGTATTGTTAGCAAACTACTTATGTCTTGTCAGAGGATTGTAACCGCGAATTCTGTCCTGATTCCTTAGTTTCATTGGATTTCTACTTTGGAGGCTGCTGAATACATGTGGAGTAAAACTCTCATCGTCCATGACTTAATAAATTTACCCGGAGGCCGTAGAGTTAAGTCATATATAGGAGAGTGGCTATGGTTAAAATGTTGAAGAAAAATCACTATGGTGATTTTCAACTTATGCTACACGTGGTTCTTGAAAGATAAGGGTAAAAGAAAATGTTAAGAATTTTGAGAGCAGATCAGTAAAAAACAAGTTATAAATTTATCAATAATGTTGAGAACATGATTACTGTATGACCTATAATGTAGTTCTAAGCTTTGATTAAACGTTAGAAATCTTGTTAGTTATATTTGTATATTGCTCTCTATCTTTACATCTGTAATAAAAAGGAATCTCAAGTAATCTTTACGAGTCAAATATCTGTTCTGGCTTTTATTGCATACTGTCATTCATCTAGGTTTATCGATGATTGATAACATTTTATTTCCCACTACTCTTACGACGATCGATAATATTTTTTTTCCCACTACTTTTACAGCCATATAGATGGGATAGTTTGGTGTCTTCTTATCTTTATCCATGATTCCCAAATTTGAGTAGTCATTCTGTTAAATGTAACAAAACATGTGTTATGATTGATGGTGGCGCATTTTTAATAGATCAAGATTGTATCATCCTGCCTTTCATCTTAAGTTTGCAGCCCAGCCCGTATGGATAACAGGTTCGGATCAGTCTCGGCTACTGTCCCTATAACTTTCTCATGGATGCACAATATGGCATGCTTTATATTCTAAACAGTAAGTAGCATGACACTAGCGCAGCCTTATGCATTTTTAATATCTAGTTTCAATGACAATTTTCCGATGGTTCATGGGTTTCTGTTGTAAAGGATCTGAGAAAAGTATATTATCATGGCATATTTGTTGTAGTGAAAGTTGGTTCTAGAGACGTGGTTCAGGTAAATGACGGGAGGCTGATTTTTGTTGAACCTGCAATAGTTAAAAGACCCGAAGAGCATGTTGCATCTTGATATTCAGGTGTTTTCTTCAAACAACCATATGCAGCTACTGTCGGAGAGATGTAGATCACATTGAAGAATGTCACGTCATATTTAATTTTACTTTTGTTTTTCTCTTCAAGATACATTTTGAATGATTAATATCACCTTTGAGATGCACTTTCATATGAATGAAACAGTTTGGTTCTGTAAATGCATAACTGAGAGGATCCAAGTCGAAGGAATACAGCAGAGGTGTCACTAGAATGAATAATTCAAAACATTGAATGATTGAAATACTAAATGGTCGTACAGTTTTGTCCCTTGTTTTGACCCCCGAGCCTCTCCTCCCCTCCCTTGAAGGAAAAAAAAAAAAAAAAAAACAGCTAAATTGCCCCTTTTCATTTTTCTGCAAGTAACAATCTACAACAAATATGCAAAGAAACAAATTGGCTGCACCCCAATTCATTGAGTAGGATTCCAGCAGACTCAAAACAGCAACAGAACAAAAATTTCAAGGTTGTCTTGTAATCAATGTAGGCTGCTAGGCATGGCGTGCATAATGTACGCGAATATTTCTGCCATCGAGCACCTGAGAGAGGATTAAAAACACTACATTGAGTGATAAATGAAAAAGTAATAATGCACACCAAATAAGGTTGTGTTCACACTTCACATTTCATATACACGAATTCATAACAAATCACCTGACCGTCCATTTCTTTTAGAGCTCTTTCGGAAGCAGTTTTAGAACTAAACCGCACGAATCCATACCCTTTTGATTTCCCGGACATGTGATCACATATAACCCTGACTGCAAAAAATTGCAAGATGACTGCTTTGGAGAAAGAAAAAAAATAAGCCCTTGATATTCAGAAATCATTACCTTCAATGATTTCACCACAATGCCCAAAAGCATCCTTGAGAACGGTTTCATTAGTATCATAGGAAAGCCCTGCATTCCGCAGAAAAAACACAGACGACTAAGGGTTGAAATCCAGCAACAAATTTCTGTATATATATATAATTGCTTTCTGATTAGATGCCAAAAAGTTTGATTAAGTTGGAAAAGACCTCCAATGAATAATTTCGTGGACGCTGAGCGCGTGCATAGTAATCGGGCCAAGGGAGTCCTCCGGAAAAGCCGACCGCTCCCCCTTTCCATATCTACTGCTACCGCTAAAGCGCATATAATTCCGAACTTCCCATCCAGCGATTATTTGCCGAGACGAGGAAAGCCTTCTACAAATTACAGGAGAACGACATGCCGTTCATGTCCCAGAAAACTGAAGAATGGATGAAACGTAGACTTGTCCGCTTCAAATGACATCAAACGACGCCAATGTCTAGAGAGCAGTGTTAAGAGAAAAGGAGGGGAAGTTCTTTTTCTTATATTTGGCTTAATGGCATTCTATCTCTCAAAGGCCACTTAACCATTACTTCCGAAATCCGACATGGTTTGGTTTCTGCTTTCTTGTCTTTAGAAACTTATTCCTCTTTTCTTTTTTTTTTTCTCAAATAAACTTATTTCTCAGATGAATCTGAAACGAAGAAAAAGAAAAAATCTGCGAAATATTACTAAATGGTCGCATGTCAACTAACTGATTGACAACCAAAAATTGATAATAAGTTATATCATGTGATGCATGTCAAAAAAGGGGTAATGGGATGCTTTACACTACTTGGTATCAGGGATTTGGAAGGGAGAGATTTTAGATGAATCACCGTTTAATTCATCTAATTTTTAAATTAAAAACTAGAGAGGAAAACAGCATAATTTTCCTTCACTTCTTTTTCTCTCAAAATAAAAAATTTACAAAATTATTAGTGTCCTTTATATTATGTATTTCATTTTTATTTTTTATACTTATAAATTTATATCAATAATTTTACCTTTAAATTCTCGTTCCCACCTCTCCATTCAATCAAACATTGCCTTTTTTTTATTCTTAGAAAACTCACTTAAAAAATTGAATTATCCATATTAATTAAAAATTTTCAAAAAAACCTCACTGAATATTTAAAATTTTCTGAAAAAATTAAAATATAAAAAAATATAATTTTTTAAACTCCTAACTGAATAAGTAAATACTCTAACTTCACAAAAAACCTTTATAAAATAAATTTAATTTACACAAAATTATTTACGTTATTAAAAAATTACCTAATAACTAAAGATAACAATAAATTACAAATACTTATCTAACAAACTACTTAAAACTATACCTTCCGCCAACGCGCCGCATTAAGTTTTAACATAAACATTAGCAAACCCCAAAAAAAAAAAAAAAAGGAGAAAATGAAAAAATAGAAAAATCTAGCGCGCAGTTTTTAACCCACAAACGGAACAAGCACCTAGTTTGAACTTAAACATTGCAAGGGCTAACCCTTCTAAGCATAACCCAATAATTCAATAAATTTAGAAAATAAATAAATAGAACCGAAAAATAATCATCGGAACGTTGAACTTCAGCTTTTATGAATTTTAAAACGAGGCGTTTCATTCATTGGGTGAAAATCCTAAGGAGAGGACATCATAAAATTACAATGTTTGAAACACATTGGTTTTTTAGCTACAGCACAATCCTAAACCAAAATATACATAAAAATGGAGAAACCAGCTAAAACTAAAATCCTTAAGCTTTCTTGGGAGACTTGGTCGCCTTAGAGGGAGATTTAGGCTCTTTGGTGGCCTTGTCGGTCTTCTTAGGCAACAGAACGGGATTAATGTTGGGAAGAACACCGCCATGGGCAATTGTCACACCAGCAAGCAATTTCCCAAGCTCTTCGTCGTTTCTCACCGCTAACAGAACATGCCTAGGGATAATCCTGTTCTTCTTGTTATCGCGAGCTGCATTCCCAGCTAACTCCAGCACCTATAACCAATACATAGCCAACCACGTTATAACTTATATTAGACCCCTCCTTCCATTTGTTGCAAAAAATATCTTCCCTATATTCTCTTGGCATAAAGCAAGTTCTTTCAAGTTTCAAAACTCTAACCCTCTAAGTTTTTCCACAAAAACCATAATTGAGATATTCATATCCCCAAACCAAAGATCTTAAAACCACATCAAGTTATGATCTTGGAAACAAAAGATTAACGAAAAATGGTAGAAATTGATTACCTCAGCAGCCAAGTACTCTAGCACAGCGGCCAAGTAGACCGGGGCACCGGTACCCACACGCTGGGAGTACCTCCCTTTCTTCAAATAGCGACCAATTCTTCCAACGGGAAATTGCAGACCAGCTTTCACAGACCTAGAGACAGGCTTCTTCTTCGGTCCACCCCCTTTCCTTCCTCCAGCACCTTTCTTCACCTTTCCGCCAGTATCCATCGGAATTTAGCTCACTCGCCGAAATCGACACTGCTCTTTAGCTCTGACTTTAGTGCGGATTTAATGAAAAACGTTGCAAGAGTAGATTGATGATGATCGATGGTGAGATGTGTTGGCCCGATTTTATACAGCTTCTGGAGAACAATAAGGAGACGGCAAGGATATGTAAGTGAAATATGTGAACGTTAGATTAGAAATTATCAACGGCTGTGAGTGATTCGGTCAGCAATCCGTGTAGTTTGAAGTGGACCAATGGGAGGCGAGTACAGAATACCATTCTTTTCTTTTTATTATGCTTCTTCCTCAATTAAAAAAGAACAGTATCTTGCTGCGTTTGTTTTTCTTTGGCTGAGTAAATATCCTTCCATTTAAATTTACGTTCTTTGCATAAGAAGAAAATATTTTCCCAGCTTCAATTTTTTAAATTTTAATAGTCACTTCTTCTCACTTTTGCCCCTCATTTAAAATGTGACTTCACAAAAATTAAGAAATTTTTTGCCAAAACATAAGTACATATCTCCATAACTAACATGTTTGTATATTATATAAAAATTAATATAAAAAGTGATAAGTGAGATTTTGTTGAATTGGTTCTATCATAATTTTATTACTTGAAACTTGAGTTCGGTTTCTTCCTTTTCTTCAGGTTAAAATTTTTAATGAAAAATAATATAAGAAAATGAAAATATTAACTAATCAATGAAACCACATTTCTTGTAAAGCATATGCATAATGCATAGACATCATGAGATTTGAACTAAGATCTCAAAACACAATCACTTTAATACATACTTATTTAATTAAAATGGCTATAATTATTTGCACAAAATTTAATTTGTTGGCTTATAGGCATATCTATTTTATTTATCATATATAGTTATATTTCAATTTTACCTAATATATATTAAATAAAAATATTTTGTCATATTTTTTCAGTGTCTTCATGTTAAAATAAAAATAAGTACCTGTCTCACATCCACATGTTCATACATTAAAGTGATAGTAATTTCAATGAACTAGCTAAATGGAATTTTATTTCTTCAACTTAGCCATTAAACATTCAAGTCAATAAATGTCTCATTTGTTCATCAAAATAATTTTGGACAAAATTATTAAACATTATAGATGTAAAATGTTATTATGGCATGGCCAGGACTTAAACCAGAGACTTCTACTGACATTATAACCAACTACACCACAGCACCGCGTGCTTGAGAGTTTATTAAAGCTTTATATTGATAAATAAAAGATGTTTTAAGTTCCTTACGCCGTCTTCTTCTTTCGCGAAAAACTTCCCCTCTTTCCGCCCTATTTGTCTTCCAACCTCAACCTTCCTCTCTTTACTCGCAGATCCTTCTCTGTGTTTTCTCTCTTTTTTCTCGGTCGCTATCTTTCTCTGTGTTGGAGATAAAAGGTGAATAACCATGTCTGCATCTCTGGATATGTCCCTGGATGACATCATTAAGAGCAACAAGAAGTCTGGATCCGGAAACTACAGGGGTCGTGGCCGAGGATCTGGACCGGGTCCCGCTCGCCGCTTCCCCAACTGTGCCGTCAATCGTTCAGCACCTTATCCCACAGCTAAGGTACCTTAATTTCTGTATTTGCCATGCTTACGTTCTCTTTATTATATATGAACGCAATTGAATAGGAATCGGTGTATGTTTTCAAATCCATTTTACTTGGATTTGATCTATCATGAAGTTAGCAGCTATGGTAATTTCTGACATTTCATTCTTCCTCTCTGGGCGTTTAGGCACCAGAGACGACATGGCCGCACGATATGTTTACAGAGCAGCAAGCGACAGCGTTCCCAACACAAGGTGGTCGAGCGTCTTCCATAGAAACGGGGACCAAGCTCTACATATCTAATTTGGATTATGGTGTTTCGAACGAGGATATTAAGGTATATTTTTACCCTTGCTACTTTTAGATGAAGCTAGACACAACGCTCTGCATAAGTTTTGGACCTTACATGCTTTCATCTTTTGATTTGGCTTGGTAGAATATTAATCATTTGGGATTCGGGTAAGAGATAACTATCGGTAATTCTCAATTTAGGTGAAATTTGATTTATATACTGAGATTGATGACATCATATATATCGGTGATTCATTCAAATAGGTTATTGGTTCTTGATTTACTTGATTGTTAAAATGCATCTGATAAAAAGTTATAGCGTTACATAAAACTAGAAAGTTCCATGTACGTTGATTGTGCATTTTTATTTGTGTTGATGTGTTGGTTTGCAAAATAAATTTTTGTTTTGTCGTTTCATTTATTGGCTCATTCAGGTGATTTCAATTTCAATCATGTCGTGGGTTAGTTGCACGTAACATGTGATGGTTGTATTTGTTTTGGTTATCTTATTTACACATCAATCCCAATCCTATCTTAGTTATACCTTCTTGTAATTAAAAATTCTTATGTTTCTAAAAAATTTGAGTTGTTTAGAGTAATTTTGTGTGTCATTTTGTTTAATATTATCTTTGATACGTGCAGGAATTGTTTTCTGAAGTTGGTGACCTGAAACGGTACACAATTCACTATGACAGGAGTGGGAGATCGAAGGTATCTTGTCAAGTTGGAATTCTTTGGTCCTTCTGATCATTCTTTGTGTCCTCTGTAGTTTAGAAAAACTCTTTTTCTTAGGGTACAGCAGAAGTAGTCTTCACACGACGAGCAGATGCTGTAGCTGCTGTAAAGAGATACAACAATGTTCAACTTGATGGGAAACCAATGAAAATTGAGATTGTAGGAACAAACATTGCTACACCTTCAGTGGCTCCTGCTGCAAATGGAGCTACTGGGAATCCTAATTTATTTCCCAAAAGGTATACTCTTCATTGATAAATTGTGCCTCCTAGATTTGATTTTGATAGAGTGAAGATTTCCTGCATTTTATGTTATGCTTTAGATGGCCGAGTTAGCTTGGGTTCTAAGTAGTGATTTTGGTGTGTACGCATTGCTGTTCATGATGTGTCAAAATCTACTGCAGAATATGATTTGAAATATAATTAGTTCATCTATGGTAATATTAGTAATCCTTTTGGTGTGTGTATGTAACAGTTCTCAGAATAGTTAAATGCCTGTTAAGTGAGCCTTTGTCTTGAGGTGTAGGGGCCCTGTTAAATGAGAGCTGGTGGCTTAGTTTATCTTAGATTACTCCTAAAATTGAATGTCTGAGTCATTTTGATTGTAGTTTGGGCATTGGTATTGCGAATATTATGATACCTGAATAGTGTATATGTCAACATATTTTATAGAAACATATTGTTGTCATTGTTTTTTTTTTTTTTCTTTGGGTTTTATACTGTCCAAAATTTGAGTTTTATTTATTTATTTATTTATTTTTATCATTGTGCATGAGCAAGTATGCATCCTATTGCATGTATACTGGCTGGGAAGTGGGAAACTTGTTTCCATGCAATATCTTTTTGCTTCTGACTTACTGGTGTTGCTATCCTTCTAAATTTTGAATCTTCAGTTGGTTTTTGAAACTTCATTCTTTTCACTTACATTATTACCATTAATTTGGATCTTGGAATTGGAATATTGCTGAATTCTGTTAATTGTACTTAGTAATGTTCTGGCATAAAGCAAGAAGATTAATAGTTTCTTGTTTTATAAAATTTAATTGCATTATGACTGATTGCTTGATTACTCGTGTGGCTTTTGAGCAGTGGACAAGGGAGAGGTGGGCCAATAGGAAGGCAGCGTGGTGGAGGGGGCAGAGGGCGTGGGATACAGAGGGGAGGTCGAGGACGTGGAAGAGGTCGTGGTGAAAAGCTATCTGCAGAAGATCTCGATGCGGATTTGGAGAAATATAATGCAGAAGCAATGCAAGAGAATTGAAGGCATCTGTGGTTGTTAGGTGCATGGTGATGTAACGATGGCTATTTATATATCTCATTCGCAGTCCTACTGTTTTAGGATAAAGGAGAATGAATACTTGTTGAGTGAAATGTGTTAAGACTTGATGTATGGAGTTTGGGCTTCTGTTGGCAAATATACTTTTTCCTTGGGTATTAAATCTGGGTTAGCAAACAGAAGCCATCTTGTTATCTCACACAAAGCTTGCTTTCATTGGCTTTGATCTTTTTATGTTTTATCCAACAAGTGGGTATGGAAGTGGGAAATATGATCTCGTTTGTCCATGCACAAAGAAAGCAGCATTGGCTGCTCAATGCGGGAGGCTGCAGGATTCACCCACAGCTGCTTTGTGTTTTGGTTACAGAGGAATCTTCAAGTAAGGTAGATTGCCATCCCCTTCATAGCTGTATTGTCCTCCTTACCCCTAAAAGAGTTGATTCTGGATCTTTCGATATAATTTTGTTCTGAGCTATGATTGTCTAATTGTTATAACCTAATCAAGTTTGTTGTCTTGAGATTGTCTTGGTCATGTATTGTTCCGGAAGAATGTTTTTCCATTGACTGTTTGGTAATTTTGGCGTATTATCTAGTGAAATGGAATCTCTCATCTGTTCGAATTACATCTCCGGTTGAATACTCTGGTCAAGATACGAACATGTCAACAGATGGTGAAGATATAGAGAGCCTTCTTGGTTGGGATATGTTAAAAGAGTTATAGTGTTATGCAGACTCTTCGTACTGCATTGCGGTTCTGTTGTCTGTGTAGCACTTCTGAATGCATTTGTTTCGTGAACGAACCTTTATTGACCTGCACTGTACAGACTGAAAGGATGGAAGTATGGAGTAGATGATTAAGCACTTGCTTTATTAATGCAGGTCAGTGGCTGTGGTAGTTGGAGGCATTGGTTAGTTTTAACTGTTATCATAGCGGTTGTTATGGTTTTATGACCCTTACTGTCTGGGAGGTGCTAACATTTTCAAAGGGATAATTGCACTTAGGCAAATATCAACACAGGGATCAGTGCTGACTGTGAAAGGACATATGAAGTTGTAATTCACTACGTATAAATTCTATTTCATGTTCTGCGTGAGTTTCCAGTATGCTCTTGATTTTCTGAGTCATTCCTCAAGGGCATAATGTAACGGGGTATTAGTATAAATTTAGATGTAGAGCTCGGGCTTGCCTTCTGCTGCAACAAGTACTAGGAAGTTAACTTGTTTAAAGTGTTACCACATGGTTGAATCAGTTATTTTCATATGTAAAATTGTTCATCTGATTTGATCTGTTGGTTGGAAATTCTAACTTATTCCTTGATGTGACATTTTTCCAATATAATGTGTAAAATTTAGACGGTGTATTGAATTTAATTTCAATCGTTTATAACGATATTAGCAAGTTAATCTACTAGGTATTGAGAAAGTTCCGAGCATAACTGACGAGGCTTTATCTCTTGGGAGTATTTGGGACATTCTTCTTTCCGCTTAGCACATTTACCATTTCAATCGGTCTGGCTTATATGGCCTCATTTTAGTTGGGCTAGCGTCTGTAGTAGGCCCAAAAAATAAAAGGCTTAATTTTAATCTGACCCACTTAGGCCCTACAAGATTCTATATGTTGAATCGGCTTAATTAATATTAATTTATCGTTTTTAAAATGTAGAAATATGTACCAAAAAAATCGAAAAATTCAACCAGATTTGTATTAACGGGCGACTCACATTGTTCAGGTTTTTTAGCCAATTTGTTATACACATTCCACGAACACATTCGTGTGGTGAAGACACTTTTTTTTAGTGAAATCACATTCAGGACTATAATGCTAATTTCATGACAAATTCTTATAAAATTTGACAATTTTAATAAAAGGATACAATAGCACACCAATCATAGATATATTAACGATTTTTACTAAATATCGTCTATAAATAATTCAAAGTGAACACCCCAAAAAAAAAAAAAAATCCGGACCTCCAAGATTAAACGACCACAATTTCTATACATGTTTATAGGATGCTTAAACGCGTATAACTAAGACGACTTCGGCTTAGCGAGCTTCCCCCAACTTGAAAAAATAAATTTCAGTAAAGAGTAAAATATTGGCTTAAAGCAAAATACCACAAAGTTCCAACAGGACGAGGGCCAATACCAGGGGTACAACAATCTGAAAAATAAACTAATAAGATGGCGGGGGTAGCGTCCAACCTGCACTATGGCAAATATTAGCCTAGTGTAAAATTATCATAAAATTTTTTGTACCCAGAACAAGTAAAAAGCTGAAGATGTTATCTATTCAAAATTTTGTACCCAGAACCTGATCTAGTTAAAAAGTTGACGATGAGACAAGACATTGTTAGTCTGTATCAGAAAACCAATTGCACAATCTATTCTATAACACGGTATCAAAGCTTCTAATGGTGCGTTGCAGTTACGTGCACAAAGATCACATTTCTGTTATGGTTTGTCATTTCTCTTACTAAGAGTTCTCAATGTTAGCATCAGCAAGCAATTAACTGTGTATGCCCACAGCTCCAAATATTAGACGTCATTAACATTATTATTTTGGATATAGAAGAAAAAACAAGCCGAGCTAATTATTAAAACATCATTGGTTATGCATACTCACGGGGTAGAGTATATCCAGTGATTCCCAGGCAGCATGACAAACAGCTCTGGCGGGATACATTGGACTACCAGGTGAAGCGAAACTATACAAACAAACTTCCAATCTTGTAGTAGTCATTCTCAATTCTGTGCAATTACCGT